>QQXN01000010.1:0-677595 GCA_003709825.1 Chaetothyriales sp. CBS 135597 | reverse complement strand
TAATACAAGAGCCCTGAGGAGCCCTGGGCTCCCTGAGGAGCTCCAGCTCCTGATGACCTTGGGAAAAAATCATGATGTTATACCCTAGACCTAACATCCCCCTACCAATGGTACAGTATCGGAAGCCAACAGCCCTCCCATACCCAGCAGCAATAAGGGAACCTGTTACAGCAGGTTACATGCTAGGAGTAGGTGAGGCTCTAGCTTCCCTGGTTACTGGTTTGATAACATAGGGCTGAGATTCTTATGTAGAGATAGGGGATCCAAGCAATATGTTGCCATTGAAGTTCATTGCCTTAAAGGTATAATCCTATTTATTTAGGGTCCTTTAATACTCTACTTAGTTTACTCCTACAGTGGCTCTAGATAGTTGAAAGACCATAAGCTAATAATTGGTATATATAGATACTTACACTAGTTTGAATATAGGTATCTCTATGGTAGGTATTATTGTTAGGGGTTGGGAGCCTAGTGTCTTAATTAGGGTATTGTTCTGGGTATGAGATATCATGTTTCTTGGGTATCTTATATAAGGTTAGTATATAGTGTGTGTATTTTTTACTAGTTAAGGGTGGTTGGTTTTGCTTTGAAAAATATTGTGTAACTTTGTTTTTCAATAGTAGTCTTAATTATCATGGTTTGATAATTGTAATAGGTTCCCTTAAGGTTGTTAGAAGTGGGAGGGTTGTTG
Source organism: Chaetothyriales sp. CBS 135597 (assembly GCA_003709825.1). Taxonomy (NCBI): domain Eukaryota; kingdom Fungi; phylum Ascomycota; class Eurotiomycetes; order Chaetothyriales; species Chaetothyriales sp. CBS 135597. The sequence continues at coordinate 676,904 of QQXN01000010.1, read as the reverse complement.
GTTTCTGATATTATACTATTGGTGGGGGATGTTGGGTCTAGGGTGTGAGGTGTATATAAGTCATAGAGGGATATAGCAAGAGTTGTTTATAATAGTGTAGATATTATCTGACTTTTATCAAACTATGAAGAGTCTCAGGAATAAGGCCTCTTCCTGGTAATACTTATACTACTGTATATATAGTTCCTGGAATTGTCTTCTGTACATCAATCTAGGTGGCAAGTATTCTAATCTTCCTGATCCCAGTTTGCCTGGGAACTATATATGTAGTATTGGTGTCTTATTAGGTTGCCATGTATGCTGGGAGTTAGTGCTAGGAGTTGGCCTAGGGGTCTAACTCTGGTAAACTCCATTTTCTGCCCTGGGGGCGGATAATCATCACTTGGATTATCCTTCGGTCGCCCGGATGTTCCTGTGGCGCAACTCCGGTTGCCCACTTCTGCCAATAGTGCAACGTCCTGTTACAGAGGACCAGTCCAGTCGAGAGACAATTGGCAAAAGAGGAAAAGAACTCAGACCGATGCACCTCCAGACTGCCGATGCGCGCATGTCCTGGTTCAAGAAAAACAACTTGGATCTATACTTTTTGATTATAGGCTGCGTCATTGTCCTACCCATCCTTTTGCTTCGCTGGATGGTTCTATAAATTTACCCAACAGTCGCCTTGGCAATTACATCTTCAATGACACGCACCATCTCCTCAGTAACACCCCTCGGGGATCTCGGAATCTCATGCCCTGCTCCATGGTCATAGACTGATTGACTATGTGATTCACAAACTCTGGCCAACTCGTAGGCGTGGTCAACACTTGGATCCTTGGAGCCTATGATATGGGCGCTTGGAATGTTGATCAATATTCCATCTCGCTCAAAATTCACATATTCAAGTCTCCCCTGCCGAAGAAGGTCCTCAGAAAACGGAGTACCAGCACAAACAAAGACAGCAAATTTGAATGGTGGAGCATGTCTGTTTCGAATAAGCAACATGGCCGCAAGCACTGCGCCCTGTGAAAAGCCCAGAACACCGTCAAAAGGACCTGCTTTTTCAACATATGTGCCTAGATCGTCGATTGCCGCCAGAATAGTTGCGATGTCATCCGTGTCATAGTAAGCCAGAAAATCTTCGGCTGGGATGTCCAGGGACTCTAGGCCTGCATTGTCGTCAGTCTTAGACATAGCTCTGACACAGTCCAAAGGCATCCCACCAGGTGCTGCCGGCCAAGAGATTTCCCCATCCACAAACTCAAATGTATGTGCATATGGCTCCCCCATTCCACTACGGATTGCTGCTGAAAGATGATGCTGTTAGGTGGTTTAGTAAATTGAAAGCACGAGAGCTTACCCATCTGCATTTCAAGAATCTGACATTGGATTAGCAGCAGCACAGAGACAACTTCAATAACACTCACCTTGCTATTCGTCCCCATACCGTGAAGGCAAATTAAATGCATTTCACCAGAAGACTATCAAGATTGCCGATTCTATTAACCAAGAGTGACTGAGAGAGCTACTAACAGCAGATCGGGATTTTATAAGTGATAATCAAGGTAGCCACGAAGAAATTTCCCACCCACCTAAGGTTCGTCAAACAAATAGTTCAAGTGGCCTAGTTTAGAGGATGCTGAAGTGAAAGACTGCCAACTAACTTAGTGACAGAATTTTAATATAGACACAATGTAACAGTAAATAATTGCGTTACTAATTGCAGGTTACATGAATTATGGTGTATTTCTGTTGCTCTACTTGCTTGCCTTACTAACCAGCTAAACCCAACAGCCATACCATGAGAGAAGACACAGTGAGGGGTAGCAGAGTGTAGACGTGAGAGTACAAAGGTTAGAAGGGGAAGTGCAGAGGTCAGTGGGAAAAGTGCAGAAAGGGAGTGCAGAGTTCAGAAAGGAGTGTGGAGCGTAGAAGAAAGGGAGACTGTCTCCTCTGGGCATTTGCTCCTTATCGAAGATTAACAAATACAGAGGTGGTGGGGGTATCACTTACCTCCCTTACACTCAATGCTCATATACAGATAACTAGATCATTACAGTACAATACGTTGGTGGAATTACATTTAGGTTTGGCCCCAGGTCACGTAATCAAAAAGCGCCATAAGCGCCATGTGATCGGCATGAGACACTACAGGGGATGTTATTGGTACAATTTTAATGGATCTTGGCCAAACTCCGCACAGTAGAAGTAATAATATCCGAGACGATGTTGTATCCAGTGAATGTAGAGTTGCTTGTAGATGCGCTCCATCGAGGGATGGGAAGAACTCTACGAGTTTCTACAGACTCCCCTGAGTCCTTCCACCCATCGTGATAGATAATACCTAGGAATATCCAGAAAAAGACAGTTGTATTGTGCAGCAAAAAGCTCAGGTAGGGTGCAGAGTGCTTATCGACCACTACACCCAGAAACAGGGATTAAAATTCTGTTCAAAAAGTGCCGCTTGGGCAACGTGGAACACTGGCGCTTATGAGGGGCGGAACGTGGCACGGGCCGACAAGGAACTCAATCGCCTTGTTGACTTGGAATCCCTCATTTGGCTAGCGTGGGCACCCGACACCTCCCATTGGCTAGAGGCTACCACGTTTAAAGTGTGCGCAGTAGCAAGTAAGCGCAAGCGCCGCTTTGCTTCTTCCAAACATCATCAATATCTACCTTCATATCATCAGATACTTCTCCAATTTATCATATTCCTGCCTCGAATCATCAGAACCGACTGCGGGCTTTCGACTCTGTGTGCTCTGCAGGTGGGACCCTTCGCTGACGTGTCCAAGGGATCGCACTGGTAATTCACTGTAACTGGCCCCAACCTAATTGCTACGGGCAAAAGCCCGAGGTGGCATGTAGCTGACACACGCTGCGGCACAATAATGAATTCTCCTTCTCCAACCTCTAGGAAGAGTCCTGAGACAATTGCGGATTTGGCAGGGATAGGATGATGGATTTTCTCTCCTGGATCCTGACCGAATCTAGACATATATTATAACCCAAAGCCATGCCCTGAGAAGATACGTTTAGATCAACACAACGCTTGAGAAGACTGACGCATTTCTGTCATAAGTATATTCCTTGCTGACTCGCAAATCACCCTCCTGAACTGACTCAATCATGGCCTCCCCAGAACCAATTGCTGTCATTGGGTTAGACTTGAAGTTCCCTGGAGATGCCACTAACCCAAGCACATTCTTCGATATGCTCAAGGCGGGTGGATCGGCTTTGAGTGGAATTCCAAAGGACCGATTCAACCTGGAAGCCTTCTATCATCCAGACCCAGAGCGTGCTGGCGCGGTATGCTTCATTATACCATGAGATGACCTCTGGACAGCGCTAAATGACCGCAGTTGAATGTTCCCAAAGCCCACTTCCTCCGTGAGAATATTGCTGCCTTTGATGCCCCATTCTTCTCAATCACTCCGGCTGAAGCGGCTGGTATGGACCCCCAACAGCGTGGATTGCTCGAGACTGCGTATCGGGCATTCGAAAATGGTAATAATCTGCCTATATTATTAGCGTCACCGTACTAATTGGTTTCTAAAGCTGGTCTTTCCCTCTCAGATATCATTGGATCTGACACTGGCGTTTTCGTTGGCTGTTTCACGCGAGAGTATGAAGCAATCCAGTTCAAAGATCCAGAAGTTAACCTCCGTTACATCGCCACAGGCACTGGCACTACCATGCTGGCGAATCGGCTGAGTTATTTCTATGATCTTCATGGTCCCAGTGTCACACTGGACACGGCATGCTCGAGTAGCTTGAATGCATGTCACCTCGCATGCACCAGCTTACAACAGAAAGAGTCGTCTATGGTGAGCTTGACTGATCCAACGGTCAAAATGTCCAAGCTAAATGACATGCCTAGGCTCTTGTCGCCGGCTGCAATCTGTTCTACAACCCAGATACGGTAATCCCCTTGACCTCTCTCGGCTTTCTCTCCCCCGACGGCAAATGCTACAGCTTCGACCATCGAGCAAACGGTTATTCTCGGGGAGAAGGCTTTGGAGTTCTCGTTCTCAAGCGTGTTTCCGATGCCATTCGTGCAGGTGACACAATTCGAGCAGTTATTCGTGGCTCTTCATCTAACCAAGACGGTAAATCACCTGGGATTACACAACCAACCGCAAAAGCTCAAATGGAACTCATCCGCGCTGCATATGAGAAGGCTGGGCTCGACCTAGACCAGACAAGATATTTCGAAGCTCATGGAACTGGCACGCCGGTAGGTGACCCGATCGAAGCAAGCGCTATTGGAGGGGTCTTCTCGAAATACAGGTCAAAGGAAGATCCGATGTATGTTGGCGCCGTCAAAACAAACATCGGGCATTTGGAAGGATCAGCCGGTATTGCTGGGCTTCTCAAAGCTATCCTCGTCCTGGAACGTGGAATCATCCCCCCAAATATCAACTTTGAGAGACCGAACCCAAAGATACCAGTCGATGAATGGGGAATTAGCTTTCCTACATCCTCTTTGGCCTGGCCAACCAATGGTCTTCGTCGAGTTTCAGTCAATGCATTTGGTTATGGTGGTAGCAATGCCCACATTGTTGTCGATGATGCCTTGCACTTTTTAGCTTCACACGGTCTTGTGGGCAAGCATCGCACGGTAAAATATCCGACCCTGGAGCTGATACATGTTGCAAAGTCCAGCAATGAACTCCTGAATCATGGAAACCCGTCTGATGATTCATCGAGCGAACTCCCCACGTTGAAGAAGCAACTCAATGGCAATATGGAAGAGCGTATGGGCGATGTAAACGACAAAATCAAGGCGTACAATGACCATATCAACGTCCGACGAAAACGGATCTTCGTCTTCTCTTCCTTTGATGAAGGTGGCACAGAGAGACTTGCGAACCTATTCTCCGATCACCTGAAGAAAGTTACTCCCTTGCCGATTAGTGATGAAGATGCCTACCTGGATGACCTCAGCTATACTCTGGCTTCCAAACGCGGCGTTTTCCCGTGGAAACTTTGCATTGCTGCGGACAGCTTGTCAACCCTCGTCACGGCCTTGGATGTCAAGCCCTCTCCGATTCGTTCTAATACCGATCCAAGGCTCGGACTTGTATTTACAGGCCAGGGCGCACAATGGCATGCGATGGGTCGAGAATTGTTGAGCTACGAGACCTTCGCTGAAAGTCTCAAGGCAGCAGAGTCATATCTGCACTGGCTAGGCTGCACTTGGTCGCTTATAGGTGTGTTGTCGTTTCTGCATTAGGATTTCTGCCTAACAAATAACAGATGAATTCCTGAAGAGTGACAAGATGTCTTCCATCAACAAATCTGAATTCAGCCAGCCTATCTGCACCGCTCTTCAAGTTGCTCTTGTCGATCTTCTGAGAAACTGGTCAGTTAAATTCAGCGCCGTTGTTGGCCATTCATCGGGAGAAATTGCAGCAGCATACGCGTCTGGTGCCATTTCTCGCGAGTCTGCTTGGAAGATCGCATACTACAGAGGTGAGCTGTCGTCCAGGCTCGCAAAGTCTTCAGACGGGTCAATGCTGGCAGTTGGTATTAGCTGTGAAGCTGTGCAGCGCTATATTGATCTGATACTGGATCAAACCCAAGAAAATACTCTCGTCGTGGCCTGTATCAATAGCCCATGCAATGTCACTGTCAGCGGCAAATCTCAAAGCATTGATCATCTGAAGGCTATTCTTGACGCTGATAGCGTCATGAATCGGAAGCTTCTAGTTGAGAATGCTTACCACTCGCCATATATGGAGACAATTAGGGATGAGTACGGAGATCTCATAGCAGACATCAAGCCAGGCGACGAAGCATTGTCTGTCAGCTTCTATTCATCCTTAACAGGCACGTCTGTACCTGCAAATGAGCTTCAAAATTCCGACTATTGGGTCAAGAATTTGATCTCTCCGGTTCTCTTCAGCCAGGCCCTAACGAGCATGTGCTCCAAAACCGCAACAAAGAGAAAGCTTCGTTCCACCACAAAGGCTTCCAGCATCACAGAGCTACTGGAGGTCGGCCCACATGCTGCTCTCAGCAGTCCCATTCGGGAGATCAAGGACAGGGGCCCAAACCCGATCGACGTTGCCTATGAATCACTGCTCAAACGCAGATCTTCCGCCATCGAAAGCACCATATCAGTGGCTTGTTGGCTGTATGGCCGTGGATATAACATCAATCTTGCAGCAATCACACAAAACACCCAGGGAAGCTTGCTAGTCAACCTTCCCAGTTACCCCTTCAATCATTCACAATCTTATTGGAACGAGAGCAGACTCAGCAAAGGCTACCGGTTCCGCAAAACTGTTCGGCATGAACTTCTTGGTGCTCCTGTTCCTGACTGGAATCCCCACAATGCAATTTGGCGCAACTACATCCGTCTCAGTGAAAATCCTTGGATCAAGGATCATCGGATTACAGGTTCCACGATCTATCCCGCAGCTGGAATGCTGGTAATGGCGATCGAGGCTGCCAGTCAAGTTCTTGATAAGACGAGAAAGATCAAGAGCTTCCATCTACGAGACACAAAGTTTTCAGTAGCCCTTAGAATCCCTCTCAGCGCCACAGGTATCGAAACCCACTTCTTGCTTCGACCAGTTCGTGATATCCCCTCCACCTCCACACACACATGGCATGAGTTCACTCTCTCTAGCTATGAAAATGGCGAATGGAGAGATCATTGCAGGGGTTTCATCGTCACTGAGTACGAGCCCGAGACATCTACGTTCGGCAGTGGGATTGAAGATGCAATATTCCAACAACGATGTGCCCAGAAGATCAATGAAGTTGAGGCGTTGTGCACAAGACAGACATCATTCAGACAGCTGTATGAGCACCTCTCAACAGTCGGCCTAGACTTTGGCCCTTGCTTCCAAACGATGAGATCAATCAAGCACTCAGGAAGCCATGACGCAACTACAGTCATCGAAGCGCCAGACATTGCAAGCAAGATGCCTTATGGCTATGCCCAGCCCTGCCTCATCCATCCAACAACCCTCGACGGAATCCTACAAAGCATAATATTAGCACTCACAAATGGTGGTCGAGAGGTGAATCAGGTTATGGTGCCTTCAGAAATCCGTGAACTCTGGATTTCTGCCGTCCCAGAAGTTAAGCATCAATCCATAAGGCTTTCAGTGCAAGCCAAATTCCTGGGCATCCGGCAAGCTGAGGCATCAATCATCTGTGTGGAAAATGAGACTGGCAAGCCTACCACAACTGTTGAAGGGTTTACAATCACCCAGGTTGCTAGAAATAAAGACTCTGAACATGAATCGATTCGCGGCTTATGCTTCAACATCGACTGGAAGCCCGATCCTAGTTGTCTGACGCAGGAGACCGCAAAGACTCTCGTTCGGCACTCATTGAGCAGCACTGAGGCAATGAGGATGAAGAATCTAATCGAAGATGTGGAGAAGCTCTGCTTTCTTTATATCAAGCGCTGCATCGATACAGCCAAACCCTCAGCAGCTATTCCAAACCTTGAGCTCCCTCACCAAAAATACTTCGAGTGGATGCAATATCAAGTTGAGCGATTCAATGCCGGCCTGATACAACACGCACAGCCTGACTGGCTTGACCAAGCTAAGGATGACCATTATATCACAAATATGGAGGCTGATCTGGAGTCCTCCTCACCGGAGGGCAAGCTTTGCGTCGCTGTTGGCCGTGCCCTGGCTGATATTCTCAGTGGCAGAACCGATGCCCTGGAGTTGCTCTTCAAGGATAAGTTGGTCGAGAATGTTTATCGCCGTGGTGCTGGGGCTGAGATCGGTTATGAAAAGATGAATCTTTACCTTGACTTACTGGCTCATAAGAACCCACACCTGAAAATTCTGGAAGTGGGTGCAGGTACAGGTGGTGCAACTCTTCCTATCCTTCAATGCCTCACATCGCATGGTGATGGAGAAGTAGGGACGCCTCGCTTCAGCCGATACGACTTCACGGACATATCCTTTGGCTTCTTTGAAAAGGCCAAAGAAATGCTTGCCGACTTTTCTGATCGCATGACCTTCCGGCCTTTGAATGTTGAAGGGAATCTGGTAGAGCAGGGCTTTGACAAGGAGCAATATGATGTTGTCATTGCGGCCAATGTCATTCACGCCACAACGAGTCTCCAGGCCACTCTTTGCAATGTCCGAAAAATGATAAAACCAGGTGGGAAACTCATCTTATACGAGATGACAAACACTCACATGATTCGGACCGGCTTTGCTTTTGGTCTTCTTCCTGGATGGTGGCTTTCCGAGGAAGAGTTCCGAAGATGGGGCCCTCTTGCAAGCCCACAAGACTGGTCGATGTCTCTTCAACGTGCCGGCTTCTCTGGTGTGGACATTGAATTTACCGATTTCAGTGACGAGAAGTCCCAACTTGTCAGCGTGATTGTGGCGACAGCACCTGGGGAGGTCACAGCTCTCTCTGCAGGCAACGACAATATCGCCATCGTCTTGGACAAGAGCTCTCAACTACAAGGCGATATTTCTGAGGTTCTTCAACAACTATATCAGGAGCGCTTTGATACACTGCCAAACCTCATTGACATCAGCGAAATCACCAATTCAGATCTGAGGACGTGCTCCTGTATTTTCCTTGCAGATCTTGAAGACCCATTTCTGGAGTATGTTAGCCCAGAAAGATATGTGGCGCTTCAGGAACTGATCTCCGCAGCAAGTGGACTTCTTTGGCTAACTCAAGGTGGTGGTCCAAGCCCTCGCAATGCCAAAGCTGACCTTGTCACTGGATTCGCTCGTTGCATGAGAGCAGAAAATCCCGGCTTGTGCTTTGTCACTCTCTCAGTGGATCAAGTCCAGCCGGTCAATGTCGTTTCCAAAACGATATTGAAAGTTTTCGATACCTACTTGCAAAAGAGTTCTGGGGACATCACTGAAAATACCCTCTTTGAAAAGGATGGCGTTATCCATATCGGCCGCATCATCGAGGCAAACACCATGAATGAGATAATTGCTGCAAGAAGCTTGAATCAGAAGGCTGTTGACGGTCTGTACAATACCGGTCGTCCCCTCGCTCTTGCTATTGATTCTCCTGGACTCCTTGATACTCTCCAGTTCAAAGATGACGACATATACGACGAACCTCTTGGCCCAGAAGAAGTTGAAGTCCAAGTCAAAGCAACAGGGCTCAATCTCCTGGACGTCATGATTGCCCTCGGCCAAGTCGTTGGTGATTCATTCGGTCAAGAATGTGCCGGTTTGGTTACAAGAGTAGGAGACAAGGCTCGCTTCAAACCAGGCGACCGTGTCTGTGGCTTGGTTAAAGGCTCGTTCAAAACCCTCGCTCGTGCTTCACAATACCAGTGGAGTAAGATCCCGGAAGAGTTATCCTTTTCCTCAGCTGCCGCTCTCCCAGTGGTGTATTGCACTGCATACTACGCGCTTCACGATATCGGCAGAATACAAAGAGGAGAGACCATCCTCATCCATTGGGGAGCTGGGGGCCTCGGTCAAGCCGCGATACAGATTGCTCTTTTGGCCGGTGCCGTTGTCATTGTCACTGTTGGATCTCTGAAGAAACGCGACTTTGTCAGAGATCACTACTGCATTCCTGAGTCTCACATCCTCGCGAGCAGGGACCTTTCCTTTTCTCAAGGAGTTATGCGTCTGACAAATGGCAGGGGCGTTGACATTGTTCTCAATTCAATGTCAGGCCAAGGCCTCAGGAGCAGTTGGCAGTGCATAGCTCCCTTCGGAAGGTTCGTCGAGGTTGGAAAGGTTGACATCTACTCCTCCAACTCACTGCCTATGAATCCTTTCAAGAAGAATGCCTCGTTCTCGTTTATCGATATTGGATTAATTGCTACTGATAATGGCCACCTTTTCTCTCGCATATTGGATGATGTCGTTCGCTTGGTTGGTGATGGCTGCATCAGTGCGCCGAAGCCCCTTCATATTTACTCGTACAGCCAGATCCCTGAGGCTTTTCGGGCCATGCAAGGAGGCTCTCACATCGGGAAGTTTGTGCTAGAGCCGCGGGATGATGACGTTGTGAAGGTAGGTCCGTCAAACGACTATTCAAGGAATTGATGCTAACACTTCACTGAAGATCGTACCAAGCCAAAAGCCAAGCTATCGATTCAATGAAAACGCGACTTACTTGATCACTGGCGGTCTTGGTGGCCTTGGTCGAAGTATAGCCAAGTGGATGGCATCTCGAGGAGCGAAGAATCTCATCCTGATTTCAAGATCTGGCCTGGACAACCCTGCTGCTAAGGAGCTTGTTGCCGAGCTAGGCTCCCTTGGAGTCACTGTCGCAGCTCCAAGATGCGACGTGTCTGACGAGGCTCAGCTCAGAGGGGTTCTGGATGAGTGCTCAACATGCATGCCTCCTATCAAAGGAGCCATCCTTGGCGCCATGGTTTTGAAGGTCAATATTTCCCATTCCACTGCATTGGGTGATACATACAAGCTAATAATCAATCACAGGATGCTATCTTCTCCAATATGAGTATGGAAGACTACCTCACTGCTGTCGGGCCTAAAGTGCGCGGTTCATGGAATGTGCACAACCTCCTCTCCAAAGACCTTGACTTCTTCATCCTCCTTTCCTCTGCCTCCGGCATCGTCGGCAATCGTGGTCAAAGCAACTACTGTATTGGCAACACCTTCCAAGACGCGTTGGCCCGCCATAGGGTCTCGCAGGGCCTCAGGGCAATCTCCATCGACCTAGGAATGATCCTCTCAGTTGGCTTTGCGGCTGAGAACCAAGATTCCATGGCAAATCTCCGCCAGGCAGGCTTCAACGCAATGCGCGAGAATGAATTCCTTGCCTTAATCGAGAGCTTATGCAACCCAAACCTGCCTCCTGCCACACCGCTCGCCTGCCAGATCGCAATCGGAATTGAAATCCCCGAGTCCCTGCGCATCAAGGGCATTGAGGAGCCAGCATGGATGCAGGATCCCCTATTCAACCACCTCTTCGGGATTCGTACATCCTCCTCCCCTAGCGAGTCAAGCGACAAGTTTGAGAAGGACAATGTTAGGTACGCGACTCTCCTAGCCGCCTGCACCTCAGAGGATGAAGCTGCAGACTTGATCACGGACGCCATCGTGCAGAAGCTGAGTAAGGCCCTGAGCACATCGGCAAAAGACATTGACTCACAAAAGCCGCTCCACACTTACGGCGTCGATTCATTGGTAGCGGTGGAATTAAGAGCTTGGTTTTTGAACGAGATTGGCGCAGATATGGCGGTGTTTGACATTATGAATGGCAGCAGTATTCGAGCGTTGGCGACGGTGGCCGCCACCAGAAGTAGTATCGTCGTACAGGCCGCGGAGACAGCCTAAGGGGTCTGTCAAGTGTGGGGTTGAATCACGTGGCTTATAGAAATTGATTGGACAGCAATGAAATGACGCTAGTCTGGAACAGGAATCAATTCAAATCCGAACTGATTGAGTACTGTACTATGGAATTACTCGAGAATACGCTTGACCAACGTTCTCTACCTCCGCCCTCCTCCTGCACCCAGCGAGACCACCGGCAGCTGCGCCAGATTCTCAGCGGCAGCTTGTGCCCGCAATGAAGCGCGGGTCACCACACCACCCGGCGGCGCGGTAGCATGCCTCTTAAGCGGTGGTTGTTGTTGGCTGTCAACCGGGCGTGGGATGACGTTGACATCAACCTCCTTCAACCCTCCTGCTGTTGCTGGTGTTGCTGCTGATGATGCCGCCGCCGCACCCGCCTTGGCTGGCCCAGTAGCAGCGGCCACACCAGCCTCAGCTACTGGCAACTTCGGCATCGGTATCATGCTCGGTGTGAGCACCTTCTCATCGGTGAATACTTTTGTCTTTGACGGACTACTCGACCCAGCCGTCGCCGTTGCCATCGCCTTGCTGGCCGAGGCCGCCTTGCGCGGTGATGTCTGGTTCTGCTTCTTATTAGGCGAGCAGCGGCCAGTTGGTGTGCGTGCTTTTGATGGCGACTTTGCCTCCACCGTCGGGTCCGGAAGGCCTCGTCTCCTTGCGATGATGGATTCGTGTTTGGCCGTTTGGGGCAGATTCATAGGGTAAGTCCAGTCGCGTTTCTGGGGAGTGTCGCCCGTGGGGACGTAGTCTTGCAGACCGCCAGTCTGGTCGATCCCCTCTCGAAGGGATGTGAGCAGCTCAGGAATGGTATTCACTATCCCTGCCGCTGCAGCTTCAATCTCCTCGTTTGTGGCTTGAGCATCGGCATTTACTTGGTCAAGATCGGTCTGTTGAGCATCCACGCTCTCAGACACGGTAGCCTGCAACTGGGCAGCCTGGAGTGACAATTGAAGAAAGCCGCTCCTGTGGTCCTCGCGCATCCGATTGTTGTGTGCTCGTGCTCTTGTGACGAAGCCGTCCAGGGCTGACATTTGCGTTGCCATCTGGCCAAGCTGTGCGTCGACAACCCTCATCGTTTCCTTGTGCACCGCTTCGGTGGATGACTGGATGGCTGTGTTCTTAGTATCAATGGCCTGGAAGAGAATGAACATGTTAGTAGGTATTTCCCAGCAATCTCTGGCCTCAGCTCGACTTACCGTCCAGTCACGCTTCATCCGACCCTTCAGCTCCTCTTTCGACTGGGCCATTCTGTCCATAAGCCCCTTATCCTTCTCTGCCCAGATGTCCATGCCAGAGGAATACACCCGCTCTGCTTGCTCAAATATATCGGCCGATGTGTCAAGCTGCGCCTGAGCGTGCTCGAGCTTGGTGCTGATGCGCTGTTCTTGTCTGGAAGCCGAGGCATCAATCAACGCAAAGATCTGGTCCTTCAGCTGCTGTCGCTCCTGCTGAGACACTCGCCTCTCTTCCTCCAAACAGTCGTGCAGCTGTCGTGAGGCATCCCGTGTTGCCTCAATCTGTTTCCGCTGAGCCACAAGCAGCTCGGTCCGTAAACGATCGTTCTCCTTTCTTTGCGAGGCCAGGCGTTTGGTCATGTCCTCAAACAAGGATTTGATCTCCCTGCCCAGGGAGCTGTACGACGAGTGAAGCTGCTCGTGGAAGCGGTCGAGTTCTGCGATGACTTCGCCTGAGATCTTCGCGGCTGCCTCGTTGAGTCCTTTCAGACCCTCACCCACCCGGTCCTTGACCTCTTCTCTCAGAAGTTCGATCTCTCCAAGGACATTGTTCATGGTGTCATGATCAGAAGTCGACTGACTTTCGATTGCAGTCTGGCATCTCTCAAGCTCGGATGCCTTGTCCATCAGCATTTGCCGGCACTCATTCAGCTTTGCCGTCTCCTCAGACACATACTCTTGCAGTCGGTGGGACGATTGGGCGAGCAAAGCAGCATGAGTCTCTTGAAAGGAAGCAACTTTTTGTTCGACCTCAGCCGATGTCTGGCTGATCTGCTCGGCCGAAGTCTGCCATATTTGCTGATTCTGGTGATGCAGATTTGACCGCCTCCGCAACTTATCGTGGGCAGCGGTCAAGTCTCTGACCGATGCAGAGACGGTGTGAATTAGGTCATTGCCCAAGCTCCGCAGCGCTCCCTCGGTCTCCTCATGGGCCTGTCGCAACACTCTCTCGTCCTCCAACAGCTCCTCGGTGTGCTTGAGCACAATCTCCGTCTTGGACAGAACACCACTCGTGCTCGCAAGCGTTGCCCGGGTCGACTCGCTGTCTCGCTTCAAGGTGGCCAGACTGTTGGTCAGGTTGAACAGCTCCTGGACTTTGTTTCGCAAGTGTGCCTCCATCGTCTCGATCCGTGCCTTTTGCTCCTCGGTCAGGATTCTCCGCGACTCGCTCTCGACCGTGATCTCCTCATACTGTTCATTGGACAGGTACACGCCGTTGCGTTGGCGCGTGGCAATCAGCTCGGACTTGAGCTTCTCGATCTCGGTGGTGAACTCTCTCAGCAGCGTCTTCTTCGAGATGACCGAGTTGACCTGCGGTTTGTTACGAATGTTCTTGGCCCGGAAGGCGTAGTCCAGAGTCGAGATGGTCTCCTCCAGGTTACTCCTGGCTGGCGAGACAGTGGCGATGATGCATGTTTTGGTGCGCCCGCCTAGCGAGTCTTGCAAGAGCCTGGTCAGCTTCGACTCGCGGTAGGGAATGTGTGCGCTTTTGTCAACGAGCGCGTTGATCACCCGGCCCAGAGTGAGCAAGCTCTTGTTGATCAGACCGGCCTCGGCCGCGCGCTTGTTCTCTGCACCGCTGCGTTGGATGTTCTCGCTGCCGGCAAGATCAACCAAATTGAGCTTTCCGGCACAGATGAAGTCCTCGCTCTCGTTTGGTCTCTTGACATAGGTCGTGATGGTGAAGACGGTGTGACTGCGAGAGCTCAGGTCATTGCATTTTGTCGCCGCCACCTGTCGCCGGTGGCTGCCCTTCTGGAGCAGTTTGATTCCTGCGGCTGCGCTGTTGATATGTGACTCCTCCATGCCCTGAACAAGTGTGGCCGCGTGGCTTTTGCGGCTGGCATCGTCAAAGATCTTCAGCTTCACAGCGTCGTCCGCTGCCAGTAAATCCCGCAGCTCCTCGTTGTAGAGCTCGATAAAAGAGCACTTGACCGCGCATTCAACCCCGTCGGCTTCCAGCCTCTGAAAGAGCGAATACAGCGTGCGCGGGATGATACCGGCCTCGTCTGACAGCAGCCCAAGCGTGTCGGTCATGTCTCCGGACATTGTATAGGTCTTGCCGGTCCCCGTCTGTCCGTAGGCAAAGATGGTGCAGTTGAAGCCCGAGAGCATCTCGTTAAGAATTGGGGCAACCACGTCGTCGAAGAGGATGGCCTGGTCGGCGGCGGGTGAGAAGACGCGGTCAAAGTGGTAGGTCTTGTTGCTGACCGCATTAGGGCCCATTGACAGCTCAACATTTGTGCCCTTGACGCCGCTCGTAGACACGACGACGCCGCTGTTTTCCTTGACTTCTCGCGCGCTTCGGCCGCGGCACCGCACCACCACACGGATGTTGGTCTCTTCGCTCTCGTCTTGGTCAAACTCGCGCTCTTTTCGCTTGGTGCCCGAGGTGAGCGTGCCTGCTGGGGAAGGGGCTCGACCTGTCGCCGACGTGGGGGGGCGCGGAGGTGGACGCATTGAGTTGCGGATCGGTGCAGACACTACTCGGTGAGAGACGCCCATGGCGACGATGGCAGCAGAGGACCGCAGAAAGGCAGAGGAAGAGATGCGACAGACGCAGCAAGGTTCTCTAGTACTTTGCCATCAGCCAAGACCGGTTCGGTTGCATACAACATGCACAGGGTTTGCCAGGGTCAGCGTTGGGGGTACCTGCTGTTTTGGGCCGATGCAATGGCGGCAGCTGCGAAATGCCAAGCCAAAACAAAGTGCCTAATACGGTTAGCTGCCGAAGCTGCCCTCTGATTGGCTGCAGCCTGTCCACCAACCCCCGTGTGACCAACCGCCGACGTATAGTCAATCAAACCACCACCCGTCGGCCTTTTCATTCAATGTCCAGGCCTTGTTTCTACATTATTGGCATGCCATGTCAGCAACACCGCAGCCACTCGTCATACAGCCCGGGAAATCATTGGGGTGGATAAGTATGCGATCCAATCAACCCGCTCTCGCCCGAACCGGAATACACCCTGTGTATACACCATTCTGACCCTTTCTAGCGCTCGGCTCATCGCTGCAGAGTGTCATCTCCCGGCTCAAAGCGCAGCCAGACTTGTATCCCAAACTCGACCTGGCCTACTCCTCAGCCCAGCCGCTGTCTGACGCCGTGATTGTGACTGTGCCCTCAAGTGGACTCCGTCTCCGGTTTGATGGCCCCGACCAAAGACTTCGTCTGATTGAGGTCTATGACTTTTCCAAGGCAGCAATGACCTACCATAATATTGAAGTGGTAAGAAAGCCAAAACCGGCGGCGAATGACCCGGCCGCGCCAGAAAGTCCGGCGCTTGGCCCTTCTTTCCGACACGTCTACCAGCGCTTAGTTGGCCCCGCGTACGAGGGCGAGTACATTGCGCCCAGCCTGGCCAAGGGCCAGGGCCAGGGCCATGAGACAGGAACCTATGTCCTCTCCTACCCGGGGCTGGCCTTCTCCTTCCCCATCCAACACAAGGCCTGGTCGGCCAAGGCTGACTTCGTTCGCATGCTGGACTCGAGCGCCGCCGGCCCTGCCCAGTCTCTGGCCATCTTCTCCGGCCCGTCGTGGCCAGAAGCTCGGCCAGGCTTGTTCACAGCCCCGCCTCCGTATCCGCGATCGACAGCGTTGATAGGCAAGTTGGCCGAGAACGCTCCGGACGAGGTCGACGAGGTGAGGCTGTACAGTGCTGGGAAGCTGGAATTTGTCCGACGTGCCTCTCCTTCTGTTATTCTCCAGCTGGGCGAGAGCACGGCACAGGACCTGGTGGCCGAGTTTGGCCCTCCGGATGCGGTCTACCGCAAACATGACAACAGACTGTCCATCCATGCTGCCGCTGCCGCTGCATCGTCGGGTAGACGGCGACTAAGCGTGTCGCCAGGACTAGATCCTCATACG
Source organism: Chaetothyriales sp. CBS 135597 (assembly GCA_003709825.1). Taxonomy (NCBI): domain Eukaryota; kingdom Fungi; phylum Ascomycota; class Eurotiomycetes; order Chaetothyriales; species Chaetothyriales sp. CBS 135597. The sequence goes on along the minus strand of QQXN01000010.1, from coordinate 660,516 downwards.
GTCGAGACCGATCGAAGATCTAGCCAGAGCTACACAGACTCATCCGATGCCGAGGCCATCTCGGAGGGCAAGCAGAACGAGGCCCAGACGGCAAGCTTCTACAACTACTTCCATCACGGATTCGATGCGCTGGTGTCGCAACCCAAACCGCGCTCTCCAGCCTTCCCCGGGCAGGAGCCGGCTTCAGCATCAGCAGCATCCTCCGACAACCATAGCTCGCAGCCTGTCGTCACAAAGGTATTTCTGCACGGAAACATCCCCGGCTCGTACATGTTCAACAGGCATCGACGCTGCCGGTGGAAGATCATACATCCGTCCGACCCCAACTCTGACCACCTCCACTCGGAATCCCCGTTTTCCGACCTGAGGCTCCGACTAGCGCACCTCTGGCAGGAGTTGTATGAGGACGAAGAAGAGCAGAAGAAGATGCAGCGAGCCATGGTCTTGAATCGCGGCTGGGACGAGTCTCCCGACAGCTCGGTCGAACTGCTTGGCGGCTTCGAAGACGGCGACGAGCCAGCCACACAAAGCGTGCGGTTGTCCACCACCGAGATCTCCACAGAGCTGAACAACACCGATCTCTATGGCTTTCCAGGCATGCTATTCGAGGTCTTGAAGAACGATGCAATCAGTTGTTTGACCGTCTACTGAAATTGAATTGAATTGGCTGGAGGGGGAGGAGGGAGTCTCGGGGGGGGGGAACATATAGACAACTCTTTCATATTTCAGGAATAGTGTCCTATGGCTTGGCTTGGCATGGCATGGCATGACTCGGGTGAATAGAGAAATAAACTCTTGCTGACTCGTGTTCTATATTACATACCTTTTGGTCGACTGCTCGTCAGAAGACCTTCTTCTAGCTCACCCAAAAAAAAACACGCGCCTATACCCGCTCAATCCCCAAGGCAGAACGGCCCGGCTACAGCGAGTGACATGAGCCAGGCCGCCAAAAAAGATGCGGCCAAGTTTCTAAAGAGCACGCTCAGGCTCCCCGCGTCGACCTTCCCACCGCGGCCTGCGCCCGCCGATCTAGCCAAGTACCTGCCGCGATGCAGTGACGACGTGTATGCGTGGCAGCGCCAGCACCGGCCGGCGGAGAATAACAACACTTTCCGTCTGCACGATGGGCCGCCGTACGCCAATGGCGAGCTGCACGTGGGCCACGCGCTGAACAAGATCCTCAAGGACATCATATGCCGGTCGCAGCTGGCCCAGGGCCGGCGAGTCGACTACGTGCCGGGCTGGGACTGCCACGGGCTGCCAATTGAGCTGAAGGCGCTGGAGAAGCATGGGTGGAAACGCGGCCACGACGTTGACCCCACCGCCATCCGCAAGGCTGCACGGGCTTTCGCCCGGAAGACGGTCGACAAGCAGATGGCTGGCTTCCGCTCGTGGGGGGTCATGTCCGACTGGCAGAACCACTGGAAGACCATGGACAAGGACTTTGAGATTCGCCAGCTGCATTTGTTCCAGGCTATGGCAAAGAATGGCCTGATCTATCGCAAGAACAAACCCGTCTTCTGGTCCCCGTCATCTGCCACCGCTCTGGCCGAGGCCGAACTCGAGTATGACGAGAACCACCAGTCGCACTCGGCCTATGTCAAGTTCCCTGTGAGTAACTTTGGTGCCTACTCGGAACCTGTCTACGCCCTGATCTGGACAACCACGCCCTGGACTCTGCCAGCCAATCAAGCAATTGCCGTCAATCGAACGCTACAGTACGCAGTCGTGAGGTCAGCAAGGCATGGTCTCTTAATTGTCGCGGGCGCAAGACTAGAGGCTCTCAATGCCGCCTTGGATGAGTCACTTGAAATCGTCGACCAGGACATTGATGTGTCAGCTCTGCTTGAGGCGACGTACGATGGCCTGCCTGACTTTGGACACCACGCACTGGACCGGCCCTTCGTACACGCTGATTTTGTGTCGACCAGCAACGGGAGCGGTCTGGTCCATTGCTCTCCTGGCCATGGTATGGAGGACTATGTGGCTCTGCAGCCTCTGATTCGATCGGGCCGGGTCAACATACGCGCCCCTGTGGATGCTCTCGGTTGCTTTGATGGTGATGCTTCGCCCTTAGATCCAGATCTTCTTAAGGGAAAGCCGGTCTTTGGCGAGGGCAACCAGGCCATCTTGTCTCTGCTCACCGAGCACGGTCGCCTAGTTCATTCTCATATCTACACTCACAAGTATCCCATCGACTGGAGAACAAAAGAGCCATTAATGATAAGAGCAACCGCTCAGTGGTTTGCAGATCTGTCGAGCATTCGGCCAGATGCGCTGGAAGCCATTGAAAGCGTCAAGTTTGTGCCAGAGAGCGGCAAAGCGCGCCTGCGAAGCTTTGTGGAGGGAAGAACTGAATGGTGCATATCCAGACAGCGTGCCTGGGGTGTGCCCATTCCCGCTCTCTACCATGTTGATACCGGAGAAGCAGTTCTCACCGAAGCTAGCGTGCAGCACCTCATCCGCGTTATTGAGGAGCGCGGCATCGATGCTTGGTGGTCAGATGCGCCGGATGACCCTGTCTGGATCCCGTCGAGTCTGAACAGCGCAGAATACAGACGCGGTATGGACACGATGGACGTGTGGTTTGACAGCGGAACAAGCTGGACGGGTATGGTGGCAGCTGATGGCCGATCCACGGGCAAACCGTTGGCCGATGTCTACATCGAAGGCACCGATCAGCACCGCGGCTGGTTTCAGTCAAGTCTGCTCACCCACATCGCCTACCAGAAGTCCTCGGATTTCTCTGAGAAAATCCGGGCACCATTCGCTACCCTGCTCACTCATGGCTTCACGCTCGATGCCAACGGGAAGAAGATGTCCAAGTCGATCGGAAATGTGATCAGTCCAGATGAGATCATCAAAGGCCTCTCCGAGAGCAAGGAGGCGCCGCAATCCAACAAGAGCAAAAAGTTCCAGAAGCATTCTTTGGGACCCGATGCGCTGAGACTGTGGGTGGCCAGCGGTGACTGGACGACGGATGTGGTCATTGGCGAAACTGTGGTCAAGACGGTGCATGCAGCTCTGGACAAGTACCGCATCACCTTCAAGATGCTCCTCGGGATGCTGAAGGGCTTTGATGCCTCGGTTGCTGTCCCTTACAGTGAGTTGAGTCCACTGGACCAGACTGCTCTGCATCAACTTGCACAAGCATCCAAAGCCAGCCGGGAAGCGTACGCCGCATTCGAGTTCCACAAGGTCGTCACCACCATCAACCGGTATGTGGCCGCCGATCTGTCTGGTTTCTATTTCGAGGCCATCAAAGACAGCTCATACTGCGACTCACCTTCAGATCCACGCCGGATCAGCTTGTGTGCCACGCTCCACCATATTCTCACACATCTGCAGTCTATGCTTGCGCCTATCACTCCCCTTTTGGTGCAGGAGGTCTGGGAGCACAGCAACGAGCAGAGCCGAGGGCTCGAGCCAAGCAAGCGCCTGCTCGCTGAGATACCATTGGAATGGACAAGGGCAGATTACCAGCAGCTATTGCCCAGCATTATGACCGTGAATTCCAGGGTGAAGCAGGCCCAGGAGGATGCTCGCGGGGAGAAGCTGCTGGGCCAGTCACTGGCCTCGGATGTATTCATCTACGCCAGCCCCAGCATGGGCTTGTCCAAGTTGCCAACCGACACCTGGAAGGAAATCTTTGTGGTGTCCGACTGCTCCATTCACGAAGGTGACAACGTCGCAGAGCACGACGAGGACCTGATCAAGCATTTCGGTCTGCAAGATCGTGACTGGCACCGCATTGCTGAGGTGCGAAGTCCTGCTCAGGCTTTGCTGGCCAAGGTTGTGGTGACAAGCCCGGCCAAGGACAAGTGTGCACGATGCTGGCGCTACGTCGCCGAGCCAGCACCTGAGCCTCAACTGCCGCTGTGTGGAAGATGTACGAGTGCTGTGGAGGAATTCAAGTGAGGAAGAGCAGGCATGCTAACTTGAGAAAGAGCGGGCATGCCAACTTAAGAAAGAGCGGTGCACTACTTGATCTGTCAGGGAAAGAGCCGTGGATGTATTACTAACCTTCTCCATGTTGTATTACCTAAGCAAGACCAAACTGAATTTGGCCAAAGTTCATCTTGGCCCGTTATTACGTCACTCACCCTTCTCCATGACGCACTCTGGATTGTGCCATTCCATTCATCATGCCACCACATGGCCCATCCTGTCCATGTTCTGGCGATCCAGTGGCCCAAACTCACGACTGCCTGGCAACTCTCTCTCGGCAAGTTGCGGGGGAACCGACTAGCGGTGGTTGAATGAATACCTGGATCGACAGGGAGGTCTGTCATTGGCGAGGATGGGCTGACATATCAATAAATGACATATCCCTCGAGAGCAAAACAACCGCATTCGACCGTGTCATGCGCAGGTGGGACTTGATTCCCTGACCTCATCCCCCTTTCAAGCTTTTCCTTTAATATCGCTGCTGCCTGCTGCCTGCTGTTCCTTGTCCCTTTCCTCAGCAAGCCTTCCATCTGTCTCTACATCACATCTGTGTCTTCAGTGTCTTGTTATATTGTCGTCTCCTCGTTTGTTTGCCCATCATGCATATCCACCAGGACTTGCTCAAGACCTCCAAGGTCGTGCCAGCGCCCACACATACGCCGGCGGTTCCCAGCGTCGTCCCCGACCTGCCCGTCTACCTCGAGATTGGGAAGCAAGGCATTACGGCTACATGGTGAGACTGCACGATGCCACTGGCAAAATTCATGAGCAAGCCTTCCTAAAATCCCATCTCTTACAGGGTCGCCACCGTCATCCTCGGTTTGTCCGCTCTGGGCTTCTACTATCTCGCATGGCGAGTGCCAGTCGTAAGATTCTTTCCACCATCAATCAGTTTCTACCAGCCTTGCCTGCCCTAACCCATCTATCTACCTTGCCAGCAAAAACGCCTCCTGCACATCATCACCGCCATCTACACAACCACCACATTCCTGACCTACTTCGCCATCGCCACGGGCGACGGCTACAGCTTCCACAAGACGGCCGAGGTCGAGAAGCACAAGCACGTCCCGGACACAGAGCACACCGTGTACCGGCAAGTCTTCTGGGCGCGGTACATTGGCTGGGCGCTGGCCGGGCCGCTAGCCATACTGGACATCTCGCTGGTGGCCGGGCTCGGCGGCGCCAACATCCTGGTCGCCGCCGTGGCTGACCTGGTCGCCGTCTTCTCCGGGTTTGCCTACGCCTTTGCCGACCACAGGATCCAGAAGTGGGGCTGGTTCGCCTTCCTCGTCATCGCCTTCCTCTTCGTCGGCTACCAGCTCGCCCTCAACGGCCGTGCGTCTGTTGCGACCAAGGATGTCAAAACCAGGGCCTTCTACAATGCTATCGTCACTTATGTTGGCGTTGTCTGGGCTGTCTATCCCATGTACGCAACGGACCCCCCTTGAACTGACTAGTATAGTTCCTTCCCGTTCGGTTGTGCTGACATATATATACAAAACAGCGTCTGGCTCTTGGTCGGCACCACAAACCTCATCAGCGTCAACACCGAGGCCATTATCTACGCCGTCGTCGACCTCCTCGCCCTGCCCATCTTTGGCTTCTGGCTCCTGCTGACCTATGACAATCTCTCCAGCACGTAAGTTCAAGTCTTTTCTTCATCATGCGTCAAGAGGAAGAAAGAAATACAAAATGCTGACTCTACAGATCGCCCTCCGTCAATGGCTTCTGGGCCGTTGGTTTCAGCACCCAGGGCACCATCCGAGTTGGTGGTGACGAGGACTAAGACCGCCAAGCCAAGCCAAGCCGTGCCAAGCCTGTGCCAATTTCTAGAAGAGAAGGAGCAAAAGAAGAATAACCGAACCTAATTACCTGTCCGTTCAATCGTTTCGGCTGACATTTGACGACAAACGGTTTTTTTCTCTCTCAGCAAGTTAGTTAGATTACCAGGCGCAATTTGATCTCCAACTGTACGGGAGCAATAACGTCGGTGGCGGTCGTCAGAATAGTCATCTTTAAGGTTGAGACGGAGATTAACTGAAGCGATCATGATCATGAGCATCATCATATAACGGGGGAAATCCTCTCGGAACCTGACAATTCTATATACCTCAACTAATAATATTAGATGTAATCAATCCAGTCAGTCAGTCACTCAATCAATCAGCCAGTCAGCCGGTCAATCAATCAAGCCCCATCACGAGCTCATGATGATGATGTTGATGATGATGATGATGTGAAGCATTTATACCCCATAACTTGTTTGATCTTTTTTGTATGACAACATATGTCCATGTACTTACTCCCTTTGTTTTAATCTCTTCTTTTTACACCTGCAAGCCCCTGACAAGTAACCAGAGGACCACAGGGACAACAACGTTATCATTGGCCGCAGTCAGGACGCTCTCCAGCAGGCTGGCCCCACAGCCGGCAATCAGACACTTGGCCAGGACGAGTGGCAGGTCGACAGCAGCGAGGCTGGTCTTGATGATGTCATTCCAGGTATCAGTCATCGTACTACCGGTATCCCACTGCCCGAGGCGTAGCCAGAGATAACTACCGAGCAAGCCGAGGGTGACGGCAAGGGCAAAGGCAGCACTGCCCTCGAGGCTCTTGCCGCCGGCCCAGAACCACTTGGAGCGGCCGAAGCGGCGGCCGATCAGGCTGGCGGCGGCATCGCCCATGCCGACGCAGATGACGCCGGCAACCATGCTGAGATCGCGCGAGGCGTGCAAGGGCACGAGGTCCCAGCCGGCCCAGGGGGAGGGGGGGTCCGCGGGGGTGTTATTGCGCGGGACTGCGGCGAGGGCGAGCCAGAGCGGGATGGCGCAGCCAATGAGGAGGAAGATGTGCGACACGATCACGGGCCCGCGGTGGTCGCGGCCGTCGGTGTAAGGGGCCAGGAAGTTGGTCAGGGGCCGCGAGAGCGGGGGCATCTGCGACGCGCGCAGCAGGTCGAGCAGCAGGAAGACGGCCAGGATGATGGCCAGCGCGAGCGCGAGGAAGCACGGGTCTGGGAAGATGGTCGGCAGCAGCATCGCGACCATCACGCCGTGGAAGACTTTGCGTCGCGTGTCCACTTCCACGTACGCCGTCAGGCTGAGGACGGTGGCGATGCCGATGGCCAGGATGGCCAGGCAGTAGAACGTGATCAAGAGCCGGATGTTGCCCATGTAGGTCGTAGATAGGAGGGTCAGGGCGAGGGCGATGGGCGAGTCTGTATCATTATTGATTTGGTGGTGGTAATCGGGCATGGCAGGCAGTTTGATCCACTGGTCGAGGTGCCAGTGGTAGACAAGGTCTCGGAAGTAGGGCACGTTGCCAAATGCATAGCCCAGGGCCCACCCAAGAGGCTCTGCTCCGGAGAGGGCTCGCGTTGCCACATAGTACCACACAGGCCCGAAGAGGATGGCCAGGATGATGGCATAAACCAGAGCGGCGAAAGCATACTTGCGGAAGGTTGCTTGCTGAGCGGTCAGGGAGAGGAACGAGGAGGATTTCAACGAGCGGAGCTGTCGTAACCCGCGCGCCCCCGGTGATGTATACAGCGTCTTGAGATCTGGAGCTGAGAATGTACTGCGTCGGCCGCGCTGACGGACCTCGGTGTGGTATTCCGTCGTGCCATTTGCTGTTGACGCTCCAGAATGGGGCCCACCATCTGTGCGAGACCTGGTGGCGGGATTGAGGCGTGGTGGCGGCCGAGCAGATACTCGTTCGTCGACCTCATCGTCTGACGAGTCAGGTGCATGCTGTGTCTTGGAGCCCGACAAAGCCTGCAGTGTCTGTCTCAATTGTTGGCGGAGGGATATGGTCTGTGGCTGTTTGGCGAACCGCCACTTAGGGATTCTGGCCAGAGTCACCTCCCACGCCAGCAGATGGCGACAGGTGATGAGAATGCTCAGGCCGCCAACCCATATGATGGCGCGGAGGATGTGTGCCTGGGGAGAGCTCGCAAACAGGAACAGGTTGATCAGTGCTGTGGTCAGCAGTTCGAGCTCGCAGGGATCCAGGCTGGTGGTGGTCAGGAAGCCGAGAATGGCCTTGAGGTTTTGATGGAGGGGAAAGAGCAGGACACAGTCCTCTGGCGTGATAGTATTGTCCATCCATTTCAAGCCTAGAGGAATCCATCGGGTGCTGAACAAACGCATGCGTGGGATGTGCAAGGGCAGAACGGTGAGTATCCATTGGACATGCCAGAGCAGGGCTGGTCGGTGCCAGATGGCCGTCACACGATCCGGGATGGCCGAAAGGGCGCAGACCAGGTTGATTGGCAGATATGCTGGCCGAGAATGGAGCAGGGAGATGGCAATGATGACTGGCAAGACAACAGGATAGAGCAGCGGACCTGGGTCGAACCTCGACGGCACGTGGAACCCCAGCCAGACGGCCTGGAGCGGCGTCCTGCTGCCGGAGGCATAGGCCAACACCGACTTGCGGACCGGGTAGGCCAGATAGAGCAGCAAGGGCAGACACAGAGCGGTGACAAGCTCGAGCGACCACGGCCGGAGCACAGCGGGCTGGGCTGAGAGGAGCGTCAGGGCGGTGATGGCGGCGAGCAGGGCGGTCTCAGCGCTGCGACGGACAACCTCACGCGTCTTGCGCTGGACGTACTCGCGCACACGCCGTCGGTCCTCCGACTCCGACCGGTCCTTGTCCTTGGGTCCATGGTGCTTGATGGTGTCGAAGAAGCCAGCCAGCTCCTGCTGGAAGACGGCCGGAGGCGTCGGCAACGGGCTCCTCGCCGGCGTCAGCGTCTTGGGCGGAGTGGCGCCGCGAAGCCCCTTATGAAGGCGCGGTGGCGGTGCAGGAAGGCGCTTCAGGACGCCGTCCTTCTCATCGTCGGCCTCGGTGCCGCTCTCTGTCGACAGCGGCGTCGGGGCTGTCGACTGCCTAGAACTGTTGGGCTCCGGGGCATCGGGGGCGCCCCCGCTTAGGCTGTTTGGGCCCCGACGGTGGTACGGATGAGGCGAGCGCGACCGTGGCACTCGCTCAACCGTCGTCTTCCTGCTCGTGCAGAGCGGCGCTGCCCCTTCCTGGTTGGAGGGCATAGACGAAGACTTAGGGATGGGACCGGACCCCCATACGCTGGTGCTGACGAGGGCACCCGCGATGGCGCTGGCAACGGCAACGTACCTGACCTGACGCCCAACAGTCTCATTCATCTCTCATCCTGCAACAAACGACCAGTCCGTTGGGATCGAAAGCCGTTCAACTCAAGCTGGCGTTAATATTAGAAGTCAATCCATATGAACCTATTTCTGAAACATTGAACTCTCTCCTCTGATGTTCTATTTCGCTGTCTATCAACCACTGTGTCGTATCGGCTAGGAGGACACATTGCCGCCATGCAAATGTCGGTCTCGCCACGATCGAGTCTTCTGTTCTGCCCGTGTATCTCGTCCTGGTCCATCCATCATCACCACTACCACCAGCCATGGCCGTCTCGCTGAATGTGATTGCCTTGATCTCGGGCGGCAAGGATTCGCTGTATTCGATTCTGCATTGCGTCCAAAATGGCCACAGAGTCGTCGCTCTCGCTAACCTGGCACCTCCGCCTGAGCGTATCCAGCAAGAGGAAACCGGAGAACTAGACAGCATGATGTATCAGACCGTTGGCCATCAGGTCATCCCTCTCTATGCCGAAGCATTGGGCCTGCCGCTCTATCGACGGGTGATCAGGGGCACCGCTGTTCAGACTGGGCAAGACTACGACACCACAGACAGAGACAGTGAGGCCAGAGCGAGTGCTGCTGCTGCTGCTGCTGATGATGATGATGAAATTGAAGATCTTTTTGCCCTTCTCCTAGAGGTAAAGAAAGCTCATCCCGCGGCCAATGCGCTCTGTTCTGGCGCCATCCTGTCAACGTACCAGCGCACCAGAGTCGAGTCTGTTGCTCTGCGTCTTGGTCTCACGCCGCTTGCCTATCTGTGGCAATACCCTCTCTTGCCGCCTCCTCAGGACGGCAGCGAACAGGACCTGCGGCCGGACTCGCTCACAGGCCTGTTGGATGACATGGCAGCGGCCAGGTGCGACGCCAGAATCATCAAAACGGCCAGTGCAGGCATTCCTGAGCGCATGCTCTGGTCCAACGTTGCCGACCCTCGAGCCCGCAGCCAGTTTGTCTCCAGAATGGCTCGCTTCTACCCAGACGATGAGGCCGGCCTACGAAGCGCTGTCCTCGGCGAGGGAGGTGAGTACGAGACGCTCGCCATCTGTGGACCGCCAGCAGTATGGAAGAAGAAGATTGAGCTTGACCCTGACCAGATCAAGACGGTCTCGGAGCCAGGAGGAGCATGCTACGCCATTCTCCCACCCGCTACTCTTGTCCCCAACGACGCTGTAAATGCGGCAACTACTACAGAAGGAGATCTTGTCCGACGTCCCGGCATGTTTGACGCCCAGTTCAGACGTGTACTGGACGCTCAGCCCCAGACGCTGCTTCCTGACCTGGTTGGCACGGCATCTGTGCTTCTCAAACCACTGCCCCATCACAGTGGCGGTGCCTCCATATTGAATCATGGCACTCACATTGTCCTGGCAAACGAGACAGCCCCTGATGCTGGAGAGGATGCTGCAAGCCAGATAGAGGGTATATACACCAAGTTGAAACACAAGTTGGAGACTCAAGCTGGGTCAGGTTCATCATCATCTTCATTGACCATGTCCAACGCTGTCTTCTGTCTCCTTCTGCTGTCCGACATGGACGACTTTGCTGCCGTGAATGCTGTCTATGCCAGAATGTTCCCCAGGGGCCAGCCCAACCCGCCTGCTCGCGTTACCATCGCGGTGGACAACTTGCCGACCAAGGCCAAAGTCAGTCTCTCCGTGATTGTGGATGCGCGAGACAGGGACAGACGAAGGGCGCTGCACGTTCAAAGCCGTAGCTACTGGGCTCCTGCCAATATTGGGCCCTACAGCCAAGCAGTCAATGAAGCCCTACACACATCGTGGTCACGGTCGTGGTCGCGGTCAGCTGAGCTCATCCACTTGGCCGGCCAGATCCCTCTGGTGCCTCGGACGATGCAGCTGCCGGTGCCCAGCCAACCGTTCTACTTGGACGCCGCGCTCAGTCTGCAGCACCTGTGGCGGGTGGGTCAAGAACGCGAGGTTGACCTGTGGCCCTGGGGGGTTGCATTTCTCGCCAGCACCACCACGACCAACAACAGCAGCAGCGGTGGTTATCACGAGGACGCGATCACGCGTGCAAGGGTGGCCGAGTGGGTTTGGACAGAGGCTCACAGGGCTGCTGTTTCTGAGCATGAACAGGCCGAAGCAGAAGGAGAAGCAGAAGCCGACCAAGACATTATTGATGTGTGGGACCGAACTTTCGGCAATTATGCAGCCTGCATCGGGGGCCAGAGCGCCGGAGCCGGAAACGGCAGCGGCATGCGTGTTCCTACTGCAGGCACGACCAGCACCAGGACAGGCGCAGGAACAGGCACGGGCACAGGCACGGGCACAGGCACAGGCACAGGCATTGGCATTGGCATAGGGACAAATGCAGGAACAGGGTCACCTGCATCTGTGGGTCGACACCTACATGCCCTCCCCGCGGCCTCATTCGCCGTGGAACGAGCTGCCGAGTTCGCAAGCTTGCATCAATCCCCCGCCATTACTCTTGTCCCAAGCGAAAAAGAATCCACCTCCGCGCAGCAAACCCAAGCCCAAGCCGAGACAAACCACCATAACGACAACCACCACCACAACTCCCACTACCACCACCACCATCATCATCATCATCGTCATTATCGTCATCCCCCGCCCTTGCTCATCGCCAATGTCGCAACCCTCCCGCTTGGGGCTCCGATTGAGTGGTGGAGCACCGGCCTGGCCCATGTCGCCACAGCCGATAACGAGAATGAGATTATCACGAGCTCATCAGAGACTCTCTACGGCGCCCAGCATGCGACTATCCTGACCACTAGAGAAGAAGACGATGATGATAATGATGATGACTATGGCAGTTTCTATCCTGACGAGCACGCTGGCGATGACACCACTACTACTACTGCTGCTGCTCCTCCTCCTACCACTACCACTACCACTAACTTGTCCGGCCCAAGAATAAAAAGAACCATCTTTGCAGCCATCCTTATCTCTACGAACACGATCACCGGCCCCACCTCCACCTGCCGCACCTGCAGCACCTGCAGCACCAGCACCAACACCTGCGCCTCCACCTGCAGCTCCACCTCCACACTGCTGCAGGACATTATCGATTCTGCAATCCGCTCGCTTGAACATGCCACCGCCACCCGTCGCCTAGCCATCCTGGACGGCACTGCATTTATTGCTTTGAGCACGAACAGTAGCAGCACCACCAACAGCAGCAGCACCACCGGAGGATGCAATATTCCTCCTCCTCCTCCGACTGCTCCTACAGGTAACCCTGTTCCTGGTGGTGTGACCTATGTTCCATGCAGGTCTCTCTGGGGAACGATGAATTCGTCATCCTCATCCTCATCCTCGGTACCGTTAACATCATCATCATCATCACCACCACCATCACCATCCTCACTCTCCCCGCTGAAAGCAGCCTTCTTGTTGAGACTAGCAGAGACAACATCCCCATCCCCATCATCCCTGTCCTCACCTCCTACGTAGCATCATCCATCATCCATCATCCATCATCATTTCCATCAATTAATAACAAAAATTCAATTATTACATCCTCTCGTTCCTTTATTTCCCCCCCCCCCTTCCCTTAATTAAAGAGAAAAAAAAAAGATCGATCTCGGTAATATCTCGTCTCTCCTGCACCTGCACCTGCATCTGGATCTGCACTGCAACCCTGCTTGGTCCCTCCTCCTCCTCCTCCTCCTACTCCTCCTCCTCCTCCTCCTCTTGCTCCGCTCGCTATCCCCTTATCGATCGATCGCCGAAAATGAAACAGAAGAGGGGGGGGGAGGGGGGGGGGAAATGGAGAAAGAAAAAAAAAATGAAAATAATAATAATAATAATACGGGGTTGGGTCCCGTTCCCAGTCCACTGTGTCGGGTCGCTCTCTCTCTCTCTCATTTCTCTACCGCTGTGGTAGTTAGTTAGTTAGTCAGTGTAACCCACACGCACCCACGGAATTGATTTGATTTGATAGCCCCTGGGTCATGCGTGCGTGTGCTTCTCTCTGTTGAATTTTCTATTTTGATTTTTTTTTTTAAAAAAAAAGAGAAATTCAAAATTCAAAAATTTCAAAAACTCAATGCAATGATTAAAAACTACCCTTCCTTAGGTGACATGGTGAAACTTGTAGACTTGTAATCAGATCAGATTAGACCGAAATATCTCTCCTCCCCCCCTAGTGTGTCAAGCAAAAACGAAAAATACAATTTTCTAATGGTACATTGATACATTCGAGATTTTCCCAAAAACACCGTCAAAGACGTCTCCCCTCCCCCTCCCCTTTGTGTGCTTTGTGATTCTCCTGTTATACACAGAGGTTCTTGCTTCCCCTTCTTTCTCTCTCCCTCTCTCCTCCCGGTATTGTTGCCATGACACATTTTGCCGCCGCCACCACCACTTTTCTCGAGATGCATTTGTGTGTGTGTGTGCGCCGTGTAGCTGTGGATTCCCTTTCAACCTGGAACAGGATCTCTCTCTCTCTCTCTCTCTCTCTCTCTCTCTCTTGGAGATGTAAAAATAGAAAAGTAATAATCCCCATTTGTTGAGGCGATGCGAAAGGGAAAACGAAAAAAGTCCGTGCCTGAGCAAGCAAGCAAAGCAAGCATGCATGCAAGCCTCTTCCTTCACTCAACTTCGAATGGGAAATGTTTTCCCTCCAAAAAAAGAATTAAACCAAAAAGCGTAGGCCAAAGAAATGAAACAAGCCAAAAAAGAAGATCCATTCTGATGCGTCCTCCTCTCTCCTTCCTTTCCTTCCCTCCTCTCCCGCTCTCGGAGAAAATGAGGGGGAAAAAAGAGATCAAAGGGGAGGAGACAGGACGGGTGGTGTGGCAAGACACAGAAAAGTGGTTCCACTCCTTGACAGCTGTCAATGAGCCTCCTCCCACCCCCCTTCGATCACGGGCTTCCGTGTCGACATTGAGTTCAGCGTGACAGGTACTTTGTGTGGAGGAGATAGGGTGTCGTCTGTGTCGGTCCGCCGGTCCGCTCAATCCCAGCTAAGCCACCCATGAGACATGACCCGGTGGGGGGAGAACAGGTGATTGTGGGTGGAACTGGTGGGGGAAGTGGATTGGCGGCAGAAGACGTTTTTTGTAGTAAGATAAAAATTTGGCGTTAAAAGAAGTTTTTTTTTTCAGACAGTAAAAGTACAGCGGAAAGCTTTTTTCTTTGGTGTCAACGATGTAATCAGTCAATGAACAATTTCAAGGTGGTTGGTGTGTTTAAACAAAACGATAGCAGTTGGTTGTCACAATCTTGCAATTTGGCTTCCTCGAGTTTCATTGTGTCCCTTTTTCCCCCACCTTCCCACCACTTCTTGCTGCGTCGTCATGCGCAACTTCCGTTTGGCAATATGCGGTGAGGAAGATGGTGAGACTTATGGTCCGTCTCTGGGGCTTGCGGGATCCCTCCAACAAAATATACAATCTCAGGGTGCTGCTCCCATCGTTCTCAAGAATCGAAATAAAAGAAAAGAGGTTCTTGTTCGCGTAGTGTATCATCTCTTCGTGTGAATGGCATTTGGCTGGGGCTGTCATGTCTCTTGCTCTCCAAGCGGAGGCGATGGCATCAAAGAGGGAGAATTCGTTGCTTTCTTGGGTCGCTCTTGCACTAGGCAGAGTCGTCCCTCTTCCTCTTCTTGATAGCACGCTTGCTGCCATCATTGCTGTATCCACTCTCGCTGCCGCTGCTGGAGCTGCCACTCGAAGATGTGGCAAGGGCAGCGCGCTGAGCAGCCTCGTACAGGACATGACCAAGGTCTTCCTCGTACGGTGGAGGTTGAATCTCGCCCTTCTCGAGGATGCCCATGACGATGGCACCGCTGCCGTGTGTGCGGCTGTGCTGGGCGAGGTTATCGCTGCGAGAGAACTTCTTTCCACACTCGTTGCACTCAAATGGCTTGTCTTGTGTGTGCAGACTGCGGTAGTGGCGCTTGAGGTGTTCCTGGCGACGGAAGCGGCGAGAGCACAGGGTACAGACGAAAGTCTTGGATGGGTCTTCTGTCAGGGATTGCTTGCGACCGCGACGGTTGGTGGTGGGCGTGCCGCTGGACGTGTTGCCGGCCGGGGTGCTTCGGTCCGCAGAGGCGACAGTGCTTCCATCGGTCGGGCCATGAGACTGAGCGGCGGCACCGGTGTGAGAGTGGCTGGACGCGTCACTGCGCGAGTGAATGTGACGATCTGCGGTGCTGTGATTCTCAAACTCGAATTCCTGGAAGCTGTGGCAACCAGACATGTTGCAGCCAGCTGTCGACGTGTGTGCACAGCAGTCTTCCGAGAAGGATGAAACAGGCGGCGATGGGAGACCGGCGTGTGCAATCGACTCGTCGTCTGAGAAGTTGCCGAAGCCGTCCACACTCAGGAAGTCTTCCTCCTCGGCGACGGGGCCGAGGCGCTGGCGTTTCTCACAGTGGTATGAAACCTCGGTGGCACCAAAGTTGACAAAGGAGAACTCGTCGTCCGAGTCGAGCTCGGTGGTGAAGGAGGACTCGAACGAGGGCTCGTCCGAAACACAGGAAGAGAAGGACGCAGTAGAGTCGGCCTCGGGCGTCGCAGGCAGGGTAGTTGCTGTCAGTGCGAACTTTTCATTTTCGTCTTCGGAAGAGAGAGTAGGCAATGGAGGGAAATGTTGTACAGATGCAGCTGATGCAGGCGAGAACGTGTCGGAAGTGAGGTCACGCAGGTTAACAAACTCGGCTGCTGGGTGCACGGAAACAGGCGTTGCAGGCGCCAGTGAAGTGGGCGAGGGGCAGCCGCTAGTGAAGGGCTCTACAACAGCGCGCAGCTTGGCATCGCCAGGATGCGGGAAAATGTGCAGTTCTGCGCCGGTCAGTCAGTTTATTGATGTGTATAGTATTGCGCCTCTCTTGTCTCACCTGTCGACTCGGTCCATTCGTCAGTCAGCGGGAACGCTGGCATTTCGTCCTTGGATGCCTCCAGAGGCAGGGACAGGCTGAAGTAACCAGCTGGGTGATGGATGGGAGTTGGGTTGCCGTTGCTTGCGGGCGGGCTGCTGGCCGTGCTGGGGCAGGCAGACAGGCTCGGTGTTGGTGGTGACGAGAGCCGGTGGTGTTGGTCCATCATGGGATCCATCAAGCCAGGGTGCTCAACCATCATCTTCGGCATGGGCATCGTGAGCGTCAATGGGGGCGTTGGCACTTGGCTCATCACGCGCTGAGGCATGAAGTGAGGGCCATAGTGCTGTGGGTGGTGCCAGAATTGCGGCGGATACTGTGGGTGCGGTGGATAGCCAGGCATTGGGCTGTACAACTGCTGCTCGACCGGCATTGGGGTGAAGACAGCGTTGTGTCTGGCATCCGAGTCAGGCCGGTACTGGTAGAACTGGATCTGTCCGGAGGCCATGGCTTATGCTGCAATGCGCATGAACGGGACTGTCCAGGTCGGCTATCGAAAGGCAAGTGTCAGAGTAAGACAAGACAGGTAGGCCAACGAAGGGTGTCGCTGGTTGGTTGGCAGACAAAGAAAATGCTATCGGACAGGATAGTGCTTTGGTGTGGGTGGTTTGGAGGTATTGCAGGCTCGTAGCTGTACAGATCGTGGTGATATGGTGGTTGTGATGGTGTCGTCGCAGGAGCAATTACAGGTTAAGAGTACAGGGTTTTTTACAGGCTGAAAGGAAGGACTGGATGGTGTTCACCGGGTGCTTGTGGTGGTGGTGGTACAGGCAGTGAACAGGATCCGAGAAGGCCTGGATAAAGATAGGAAAAAATTGGATGAAAAAGAATGAAGGACAACCTCGATGATGATAGTGATGAGGGAAACAAAAAGAGGGACTGTGACTATTGGGACTGAGGCGAGGCATAAGAAGCAAAGTCGATACATGTGCCGGCTGAGGCGGCTTCCAACCACTCACCTGGGCCACAGTCCGACGTGGCCTGTCAGTGGGTAGGCCAGAAGCACCAGCCAGGCACGGCATGGGGCCGACGCTTGGGACCGTCGTCGCACCCCATGCAGGCCGCTAAGGTATTGTGGAGATCAAAGTCTCACTAACGTAGTGTGCTGAGGAGAGCCACATCCCCACCCAGGGCCCCGGCCTGTCCACCGAAAGCCTGTGCCTGTTGCAAAAGTGGCGCCCACCGGGCCCTCTTGGGCATTAAGCGACCGGCACTCGTCAACCCTGGTTAGAGGCGGCACATAGGCAGTGTAGGGTCAAGCCCAGGCTTGCGCTTGCGCTACAGTAGCACTGCCAGTCGCCCCGTCCGCGCGTGTGTGCCTGGGTATGAGTGTGTGGGTGTGGTGCGTGTGGTGCTTGTGGTGTGTGTGTGTCTTCTCTCTCTCTCCCGGCCTCAACTCTGCCTCGTTCTGTCCCCCCTCGCCCTCGTGTGCTCATGCTGGCCATGACGTCGGTGGGAGATTGGCGGACAATGGCGAGGGCAGGTAGGCGATCATCGGCCCTGCATGCCGCACAATTCGTTATCCGAGTCCTAATCAAGAAAGTTACGAACTGCTGCTGACTATGACAGCGGTTTGCTCTCAACTGCGAGAGGGTCCTGACAGTCAACAGTCATACTGGCGTGCCAGACTCACGACGCCCGGCCATTGGCGCACCACGCGTGCGAGAAGGTTCGAGGGTACGGTGAGTCGCGTTGACGGGCCGAAAGTCTTTTGCTGAGGCAAAACTGACATGAAAATGACACCTCAGCCTTCGGCCAGCGCGCTGCTGATTGGTGGCACGCGTCTATCTGTCCTCGAATCGGGCCAATCCGCGGCCTGTGTCGAGGGCAAAGCTGCAGAATGTGACTCCAGAAAGACGCGCCTGAATGGCGACTCGCGGCCGCGTCGAGCCAATGGCCATCTGGCCTTCTCTCAGACATGCATGCGCGTGATGCACTGCTGCAGCCCACCACACAGCAACATATCGAATAGGCGGCAGCGACGCCTGTGTGACACCTTAGCTAGAGCGCGTTGTCTTCAGCTTTGCTCACATTCCTGCCACGACCGAGCTTAGTACGTAGCTGCCAGAGAGACCAAAGGCGATAGTCATCCATTGTCACGGCCATTCCTCGCTGACTCGAGCTTGTTCTGTATTTTCTTTTGCCCTTTCCTAGATGGCTGTTGGTCCAGTGTCTGCCGCCTACTGTGTCTGTCTCTCTGTCTCTGCCTGTCTCTGTCTCTGTCTCTGTCTCTGTCTCTGTCTGTCTCTACACATCGGCCATTTCCCGGCGTGCTGGATTGCGCTCATCTGAATGGACTACCAAGACATGCAGCCCAGTGGCTGCAGGTACCACCTACCGTAGATCCGTGTCTGGTTGACGCAAGATAGCTGCTGCGCCCAAGAGTGCGATCCGGCCGTCTGTTTCTGGCGGAGGCATGCATATATTTTTCCTGCTCCGACGCACAAATAAATGAGAATCAAAATAAAAATAATCACGATAATAATGACAATAGCATTGCATGTGCATGAGCATAAGCAAGGGCATGGGCATGGACATGGGCATGCGCAGGCGTTGCTGGCTGTCGTTGGCTCGAGCCGTCGATAATGGGATAATGGGGATGCATTCTCGGCGCAAGCGAGATCTCATCGGTCGCTCTAGTGCTCCGTCACTTCCCCGCCACAGAGACCCATCCGGGCGGTGTTTCACAATTAGCCAACCACAGGCACACTGCAGACCCTGAAAAAAGAAAGGCTTCGCTTCGCCCGCTCAACGAAAGACAAAAGCCCAATGGAGGTGCGGCCTGTGTATCGATAGGATCGCCTGCACCTTCAACTTTCTCGGTCCTCTTCCCATGTGGCGGTTTGCGAAACATGGATCACTTATCGCTGCAGCTGCGGTATCTAACAGTGTATACCCTACCGCTGCTTCTACTGTAATCAATCAATAAGTACGCCCAGGAATAATTGCTACTACTGCCTGTCCAGCCCAGCAGTTCTGCACCCAACCTGCCCATTAATTAAGCCAAGGCCATCTAATCTCTGCCACTGCAACCGCAGCAGTACGAGTGCTACAGCACCACCAGCACTACGTGTACAACACGGCAGCACCACTCTCCCCAGTGCCCAGAGGAATGCTTGAGCCTTGAGCCTTTTTTTTGGCCTCAACTTAGGTAATTTAGCATTCTTGCATCGTAATTCTGGCACCTAAAAAACATAAAACCCGACCGTTGTGTCGGACTGGACGTGTAACTGCTCTTCCAGGCGATATAGTAGGCTGCTTTTATTAAAAGCCACCACCACCACAGGCACCGCCGCCGCCGCCGCCGGGTACAATGCCTGGGCTGTGCCGCCGCCCACACTTCCGGGTAAGCGCGTTGACCCGGCACAGCTCTTAACTCTTTCTCGTAAGATCCGGCTCACCAGGGCGCGCCTTAGCGGCAGGCCTAACGGTGCGAGCCGGTCTTCCGTTAGAGAGACTTTCCAGAAGCCTCTGCTCTGATTCGATCCCTCGGCCTTCCCTTTTCGCTCCGCCTCAGGCACGAGCTGGGCAAGGGAGAAAAAAAAAATTCTGGCCTGCGTTGCCCGAGCGCGGATGCAAACTTGCTGCTGTGCTGCTGCTCTCTAACGCAGGAACACAGCCCCCCCTCTCTACCTGCCCACATAAAGCCAATGCAGGTACACATTTACCCAGCTGCACCCTTTGGTCCCTTTCCCACGGGCAGCAGATTCGGAAGCTTGCATATCCTATTACACATCGCACCCCAGTTGCCGACCTAGGTCCTGCTCAACTATCGGTTTTTTGGAATTCACTATCCTGTCTTTTGGATTCCACTTATCGTATCTGACCAGCACCATCACCCGTTGCCTCTCTCTCTCTCTTTCTACACGTATCTCTCTTTCTCCACCATCAGCTAGTTTAGTTCCCTCGGCGGCGGCGGCGCCCGGCCTTCCCTCCCTCCTCAGTCCACTTGCCCGACCGACCAGCGGCCGGTCTGGAGGGAACTTTCTGGTGGTGGCAACTTTTACTTTTTGCACCCAGAAAGTCTGCCATCGGAGACTTTCTGTCCTGCTTCCGGGAAATTGGGCTCCACTATGTTATCAGGTTATCAATGAATGGCGTTCGGGGAAGTCTGTGCTCGGCCCTTCGCCAGCCCTTGCTCCTTCTCCCACTTGGCGTCCTGACCCATGACCTGGGGAACTGCACGTTTATTGGCCCTGGTCGAGAAGTGTGAGAATTGCGAAGACGCCTGAGCCGAATGCCAAGGCCACACTCGCTTGCTCGTCGCTACCGAAATCAGTGTGCGTGCGTAACCTGGACTCTCAAGATCTTGAGGCAGGCCGTCGTGTCGTGGGACTCGTGGCAGATAGGTGGGTGCACTGGGTGCATTGGGTGCATTGGGTGCATTGGGTGCATTGGGTGCATTGGGTGCATCCAGAGAGTACCATTTGTGTACGTACAGTGGCTTCTACCGACGCGTAGTCAGCTGGATGAGCGATATGAGTGATCTAAGCCGATCAGAAGACGATCTCTCAACCACCCACAACCCATAACCTTAGAGCACGTCGTTTAGCAGGCGCAGCTTATGGAATGGTGGTTGTGCACATCGTAAGCCGACAAACGGTGCCCTAAATGCGACTGCTCCAATAGGCTTGGTGGTCGCCGATGAGTTGATGACATCTTACTTAACAACGCCTAATTATTAAGAGCGCAGTGATCACTCAGCACCTGTCAACTAACCCTTACTCCTTACTGTACACCTCTGTAGAAAAAAACGAGAAGTGCTCTACGAACCAGACATCTCAATGACAGGCCTGTCTCGTCGTCATGCTGTACTTTTGACTCTTCTGACCCTTTTGACTCCCTTGCCTCCTTCGCCTCTTCGCCTCTTCTGGCTATGCAGCCATCCAGCCATCTCGCTCAAGAGTCACATCATTCCCGTCCCCCGGCCCGTGATCGCAGTCCTGTTGATCAAACAGCTTCCAGTGGGATGAGCTGCCGGGCCACTTGCAAAACCACCGGTGCACGTATTCGCCAGCTTCGCCAGATCACTAACATCATACCTGTAACCCACCGCGCCCCACACCCGCCCGGAGGTCTTACTCCTTGTAGTTCCATCACTAGCAAGAGCGATCGTGCTGCGCCCAACTCAGCCCCAGGGTTCCTTCCTCCAGTCATCTTACCTTAAATTTGGGATGCTCCAGCACTGTATACTACTAATAGACTTGCTGAGAGAATAGCAAGTTGCACAATACTGAGCAGTCAGTCTTTCTCACCCTTGGCGACTGCTCGATTGGACAGGATTTGTTGCCACCTTGCTTCGCAGTGTTGTTGGTCACGCATTAGATTTGCGTCAAAATGAATCAACTGCCCTATTAGCGGTTTCATCAACAAGACGTAAATCGGTGACACGTAGGAGGCCGATCTTTCATCGCCATCGCCGCCATTGCCACCACCACCACCACCAGCAGCATCACCACCACAACCACAACTAGCATGCAGCATGCAGCACAAACAATGCCACAATGCCAATCATGACTGACATCCCTCTCCAGATTTTTTTTCTTCTTCTACTCCGAGGCTTCAGAATTCAGTCGATTGAGATCAAGCCCGTCTGAGAACATCAGACAAGTCATTCTCTTCCTATCTTTTTGTTATTAGATGCAACAAATGAATTTTGCTACACCCAATTCATCACCAGCCTCATTCATTATTGTTTTGCATCATTTTCTCGCTTGAGAACGATGGCACAAGGAAAAAAGAAGATGATAAGGGAAGCTTGTGGAAAGAAAGAAAAAGTCGAAAAAAATCGAGCCAAGCTTTTCCACTGCCTGCCAAGCGAAGTGAAAACTGCTTTAGGCTTAACTGATCTACCACCAGTCACGACCAGCGCAGGAACCGTCTACTGTAAGTCCACTATAACACACCAGGCACATATCAACTATAGGCGAAGACGTTGACGCCTTCAACCTCGGTGACCACACGCCTCTTCTTGAAGGCATTTGATTCGCAGAAGAAGCAAAGTTGCTTGCCGCGGGAGCCCAAAGTCCAACGGGGCCTCAAGAAATGTGATCAACAACCCCCCCCCCCCCCCCCCCCCTTCCCCCACAAATCCTTCAAGAACCGGTCGCACCCAACAGCCCGCCGTCCCAGCCGCCGCGTTTCCCCCGCACATATACTAGTATAGAAACTTCCCGAGGTCGACTTATCTCGGTCAGACCCACAAGAGATCCATCCCACTGGTCCTCAATGAGGTATTGCAGAAGACGACAACGGTGTGGGGCCCTAAACAGTCCCCATTATCTGGGTCGGTCGTGGTCGTGGTCGTGGTCGTGGTCGTCACTCAGGCACCAACAAAGCGAAGCGAAGCGAAGCGGAGCGAACATGATGTGTGCGCGCGCGCGCGCGCGATGCTCAAATGCCGATAGGTATACTGCTGGTAGCTAGCTCATCGTAACTCAGGTGATGAACAACATATCCTGCGCCAGGATTTGCCAGATCTGCGCTGCGCTGGGCTGCGCGCTGGGCTGCGCGCTGGGCTGCGCTGGTCAAGTTGCTGAAGATCCCTCACCTGGGCCGTTTCTCGTTTCCCATGGAGGAGGGAGGGGCGGCGGTTCGGGCGACGCCCGATAATGACACCGTTGCTTGCGTTGGTAAGACCGAAGATCATGAAGAACGAACGCCCGGGGCGGCTGATAAATGTCTGGGACCCAAGTGGTGGTCAGCAATAGCCAATTAATAGCGCAATCAATATATTGGAAGAAGAACAAAAAAAAATATAAAAAAGAAAAAGAGAGAAAAAAGAAAGATTTCTCCGTGTTGTTGTTGTTGTTGCCCTTCACATCTCGGCCCCTGCAGGATGTACTTCACAGCTGAGGCATGAGCCGAGGCTGAGAATGCGGCCAGCTTAGGGGCGCCACAGCATGAAGGCCCAAGTCAAGAAGACCAGCTGTGTGTGTATGTCAACTGTGCACGGGACGTGCCCGGGGTTCGGACAAACAAGAGACCTGATTATAGCGCAGCGCGCGCTGTACAGTACAGACGAGTTGTATGTAGGTCCCCTCCAGTCGAACAGCCTCATGGGAGTGAGTGTGATATATCATATTCCCTCCCAAAGGCTTTCTCCTATCCATTCTGATGCGTATCTTCCCGTCGATAGTCTGTCCGTCTGTCTGTCCATGAGGTGTGCAAACGAGAGAAGATGAAGATAAAATAAAATTATTATTCAACTTGTCACTCCTCTTTAACCCCAACTCGAGAATATATTTTATTTTCTACTCGGTCTGCTCTGGTTTCTTTGGCACACTGACTCCTGCCCCGTGCCTGGTGCCTGGTGCCAGTCAGCATGCGGATATGCCAGGGCGGTATACCAGTAGTAGCATTTCACCAATCACCAACCATAGCATCTCCTCCTTCATGGACAATTCCCACATATAAATAGTAGCATATGTAATGTGATGATAGTCTACTTCGTCCTCCTGCAGCAACCTCAGTCAGTCCATGGTTACATCCAGAAGGACAACCAGGCCTTCCGCTGCTTTGCGTTGCTCTTGGCCTGTGGAGAGAGATAATATAATACGAATATATTTTTATATTTTAATTTTTTTTTCGGCCCTCTGACTCGCACCCACGTAACTATTTCTTGCCGCAGCCGCTGTGAGTCATGCCCCCCCCCCCACGTCGGCCAAGCTATTCTACTCCTTCTGGTATACATATACCATGCTTACAGGTTGCATTTCACTACCATATATACACGTGTACATACATCCATAAGCACTTATGATAACAGCAATACGAGCAGCGGGCGGTGAAAACCAAAAAGTACCGCCAAGCTTCTGGGGTCCCGCCCCACTTTTCACCGCCCCTGTCCCCGCCCCGCCGCCCTGTCATTCATGCCAAGAGCCAAAACCAAAGTTCCATATAAAAAATTTTTTGGGCTCGACGGCACTTCTCTTCTTCTTTTCTTCTTCTTTATGTGCAGCGTTACCACCACAATAACTACCCCTGTGTTGCTTGACCGACCCCCTTTTTATTTGTAACCGAATAAAATCGTCATGGCGGATGCAAGTGTCAGTGGTAACTCAGAATGAAGAAATTGCACGCCGATCTCCTCGACTGTAGTGAGCTGATGGGATTTTCTCCATTTCCTTGTCTCCCTCGTCGAGTTTCCTGCACTTGTTAATGTGTGGGGTCGGACAAACCCATTTTTTGGCTGGGAAAATACACGGCAGACCTGAATTCTGCCAGCGTCGTGGCTGCATGCGCAGCTAGAAAGGCACATATCTCCGGCTTGCGCCTAGGCAGGATCACTGTGCTGGATGGCAATATAAGGCAGACGGGAGGTGTCGTTATTGCGACTGGCCTGCAATGCAATTCTACTGCATATTTCTCTACACCCGCATATTCCTCATACCGAAGTTACGGAGGTAGTCTCCTTTCAGTCATCATCAGCGATCTTCTCAATCTTTCCATCTCGCTTCTCGCCTGACTCGCCAATTATGCGTATTCTGTCGAGTCTGACCTTTTCGTTGCTGCCTTCGCTTTCCACGACGAACAGGATCAGACTGGTGACGTTCTGGAACTTGACGAACCTCAACTCCAGTTTTGCAGTGTTGGTCTCTGGATCCCAGTCTTTCTCAGATAGAGTAATCTCTTGCACGGGCTGCGTGGCTTCAGCCTCGTCGAAGCTCAGAATCTGCGGTCTGTTGGTGTAGAGCTTGATCACCTTGGGCCGAGACGGGACATCGTCATCATCCTCGGAGGGAGATGGTGGGGAAGTGAGATGGATCGAGTGGACCTTCAGGGTCGACCGGAAGGGCAGATACAGCATGAGCTGCTCATCTGTGTCGCTCTCGACAGCGTCGGATCGCTCGCCTGGATGCTTGGTCAGCCACGCAAAGTTGCGCCTGGGCACTGCCTGTCACTCACCTCTGGGTTTGTTACCCTTGAGCAGGGTTTTGGCGTTGCCATAAGTCGAGTCCCAGTTGAGCAGTTCCAGCCCAGTCACGTCGACCTCGGATGACACGTCGTTGTAGCCGCGGGGGATGCTGGCACCAAGCCACCCATCGCTGTCCCCTTCGCCTCCATCATCTCCACCGAGTCGGTTGGCCTCGAGCGCGAGTTTCTTAACTGCGTCAGACAGCTTTCGGGGATCGGCACCTTGGATCAACTCGATGCGGCGTGCATTCTTAAATATCATAAATGTAGGCAACGCGGTGACGCCGTATGCTCGCGCCAACTCCTCCTGCTGATCGGTGTTGATCTTGGTGAAGGTTATTTTGCCCGGGCGAGAAAGTTGGGCCGACAGCTGCTCATAGATGGGCGCTATCTGCTTACATGGCCCACACCAGTCAGCATGGAAGTCAGCAACCACGATGGCGGAGGAGGATAAGAGGGCGGAGAATTGCGAGGTTGACTGAATCTGCACAGTCTGAGACATGATGAGCAAGGCCCGAGGACGTAAGGCCAGGCCAACCAGAATGGAAGAATGGGACGGGACTGTGTGTTGGTGTGCAAAGAGATAGTCGAACTTGCCCTGACAGTGAGGACGGTGAGACTGGGAAGGCGCGAGGCGGACTGATGCAATGCGGGGCACGCCAGTGCAGGAACGGAGCCAACAGGACACCACACCGCGCCTTCACCCCCCACCACGTTTTGGCCTACAGCAAATTCCCACGCCGAATCAGCATCACTGGCCAGAAGAGTCGGTGGCTGTTCAGTTGCAACCCTCCGCTTCTGGTTTACTGCGTCATGCACCCGTACTCGTATTTTGATAGACGGCCTTTTGACAACAAGGGTCGAGAAGAGCTAAAAATATGGGTGTCCGCAGGTTTCTTATACGCATCTGCGACTTCAAGCCATTATTACAAATGACTACCCATGGACGGGAAGCAGAAGACCCGTGTGCTATTTGTGCGTTATGACCCAGGACGGTCGAGCCCATACTCTAGCAATGGCGAAATGTCCCAACAGCGACACGCTGCCCGTGAGTACCACAGGAAGGCCAAGGCGAACCGACAGTCCACAAGACCAGCGATGAATGCTGCTGCGAATGCTACTGCGAATGTTACTATCAATGCTACTGCGAATGTTACTATCAATGCCACTGCGAATGCTATTATCAATGCTGCTATCAATGATGGAGAACCAGACCAGGCTGCTCCCCCCACACGCTCTACGTCCAAGGCCATCGTGCCTCGATCAGGCCGTTGGCAGACACCGGCGCCGTCACTGAAGAAACAGCTGGGCGGCCTCCGCATGGATCCATTCAACTCTTACACAGTCAAGGACCTGTCACCACACGCGCATCAGATGCTTGACTATTCGCTGACCTACCAGTGGCCTATTTTTTCCTTTGCCAATCCCGGTGCGACTGTCGAAGACATGAAGCGCCACCTCATGGGCAGAATCATGTTCTCAGCGACCTCATTCTACGTCGTCGTCTTTGTGGGCGCTACGCACTGGGCCATCTCACAGTACGGTCGAGATGTGCCAAAAGAGAATGCCATGCTGCGCCTGAGCTTCAAGCATGCTGCCCTGAAGCAATTGGCGGCCGAGGTGGAGAATGCTGGCCAGAACATGCCGGCGCAGACGCTCTACAACATGATGGCTCTGGCGGCGTACGGCAGGGCTGGCGAGAAGCTGAAGCCACCGCCTTATGAACCCAACCAGTCCATTCTTGCCACTGCCAACCAACTGCTGTTCCATAGTCGGATGCCGATCGAGTGGGCGCATCTGCGCGCAATGTTCCATCTCATCAAAGAGCGAGGCGGTCTTCCAATGATCGCGAGGCCCGGCTTTGCCCTGGTCACGAGCATGTACGACATCATGATATCATGCCAGAGATTAGCAGAGCCTACCTTTCCACTCCTGCAGTCAACAGAGAGCCTTCTTAGCACCTGGCCGCAGGTGGAAAGCAGAACGGGGTTGTCAGCCTATCTCGGATCTGGCTTCAGCGGCCTGTCCAACGAGCCAAATTATGTCCGACTGCATGCAGTGATTGATCATGTTGTCCAGCTCACACTGGGCTATGACCGCTATGAGCGCAGCAGGCCGGATGCTCCTCTTCTGTTTCACATCCTCCATGCGAGGAGCACCGTCCTCCACGACCTCCTCTCCTTGCCAGACTCGGTGGGAGATGGTGTCGGCCCGCCTGACTCGATCATCTACGAGATCTCTCGCTTGGGCAGCATTGCTTATTTGCTCGTTTCCCTATATCCCATTTCACCTGGGAATGGTCCTCATGAGGATATCGCCCAACGGATCCAGGGCCTTCTCAAACATGCGTCCCAGTCTGGCATGTGGCAGACTCACCTATCCCTTCTCGTCTGGGCAGTCGTCTTGGGTGGCATCATGGCCAAAGCACTCGACATACGGCCTTGGTACGTCGAGTATTTGACCAGCTCCGGCCTGAAGGATCTCTTCCCTGATTGGGCCTCTGTCAGCACCATCATGAATGGCTTCCTCTGGCACAAATCCGGCTGTGAAGATGAGGGCAAGAAGCTGTGGGGCGAGTGATGGGCGACGTTAACAGACTGCTCAGAGAGAGCAGCCAGCATTGGAGTTGCATTTGCATAGCCAGCATTTGAGTTGCATTTGCATAAACAGTCATCAATCATCTCATCTATCACTGCCCGACCCACCCCCCTCTCTACTGGTAAAATGCCCCGTGTGCTCCTAGCGGCGTGTCCCATTTTAAATAGCTTGTCTAATTCCATTCATCCTCAATAACATGCTGCGCCAGCACCCGATTGGAGCTATAATCGACAGCAACATCGACCAGGCTCACGCCGGGGTATGCCAGGGCCTCTTGCATGACCTTTTCCAACTCACTCGCATCATTGATCCTGAAGCCCTTGGCACCAAAGGACTCGGCGAACTTGACAAAGTCGACGCCTCCCAGCTTGACTCCGGTGCTGCGTCCATATTTCAGCTCTTCCTGGAACTGGACCATGTTGTATGCGCCGTCGTTCCAGATGAAATGGGTGATGTTGCAGCCCTGCTGGACGGCGGTGGACAGTTCCTGGGAGGAGAACATGAAGCCGCCGTCACCGCTCAGGGAGACCACTTTTTCCGAGCAGGGCGGGTCCTGGACGAGCGAGGCTGCGATGGCCCAGGGCAGGCCGACGCCGAGGGTCTGCTGGCCGTCGCTGCAGAGGAGGCGGCGCGGCTCGTAGGCGAAGAAGAAACGCATCATGTAGATGTACACGGTGCCGACGTCGACGGTGACGGTGGTGTCCTTGCCGACGTGTTGCTGCAGCTTGGTGATGAAGTAGAGCGGATGGACGAGGCCGGAAGTCTGCTTCACCTGGGGCAGGTCCTGCCAGGAGTAGAATTCCTTGCTGAGGTCGCGGCAGAAGCTGGATTCGACCACGTTGGCGGGCACGGAGCGGAGGTTGCGGGCCAGGTAGGTGAGATTCTCGACAATGCTGCCCAGCAGCTCGGTGGCCGGGTGGTAGAATTTGCCGTAGTCGCTGGAGGAGTAGTCGATGTGGACGATGTTGGCCTGGCCCTTGGGGTTCCACGAGTTGGCGTCGTATTCAATCGGGTCATAGCCGACGGTGATGACCAGGTCTGATTTTGCAAGCAGCCGGTCGCCGACCTGGTTTCGGAACAGGCCGACACGGCCGAAGAAGAGGTGCTTGAGCTCCTTGCTGACCGCGCCCGCGGCCTGGAAGGTCTCGACGGTGGGGAGGGCGAATTTGCCCAGCAGCTGGCGCACGGCGGCGACCACCTTGGGCGACGAGGAGCGCGCGCCCAGGAAGAGCACGGGCAGCTTAGCAGCCTCGATCTTGCGGGCCACCTGGTCGAGCTGGTGGAGCGGCGCCGGCCCCAGCGCGGGCGAGGCAAAGGCCGACCCGGGGAAGGCGAGGATCTTGGACGTGCCCCTGGCCACATCCGCCGGCACCGAGATGACAGTGGCGCCCTTGGGACTGGTGGTGGCGGTGCGGAAGGCGGCCAGGATGACCTCGGCCGCCTGGTCCTCGACGTCGATGTTGGTCGCCGACTTGGTCGTGGGCCCCAGGATCTCGAGCGCCTTCATGCTCTGGTGCGTGCGCTTGGTGTTCATCAGCCGTGGCACTGAGCCGATGATCGCCACCACCGGGTCGCCCTCTGTGTTTGCCGTCGCCAGGCCCGTCGCCAGATTCGACGCTCCCGGTCCACTGGTGGCCACACAGACGCCGGGGATTCCCGTGATGCGGCCGACACCCGCCGCCATCATCGCCGCGTTCTGCTCATGCCGTGCCACGATCAACTTGATCTCCGGGTGGTCCGTCAACGTGTCGAAGATGGCATCGATCTTTGCGCCCGGCACTCCAAACAGCACTCGCACCCCGGCCGCATTGATCGAGTCGACTATGATCTGTGCGACGGTCGCTTCTTCTTCCGCCGCCATTGGAAAGAACAACAACAACAACAACCAGTTATTTCTTTCCCTCCTTCTTTGGCAGTTGAACTCAAGTATGTTTTGAAGATGACGTAAGGATGGATGTATATCACTCACAGTCAGCTCGGTACTCCCGTGGCAGGAACTTATTATATGGCTGGCCCTCTCTCGCTCCTTCCCCCTCCTGTCTCTCCCTCAGCTGGCGTCATCATTACTCTATTTTTTTTCCTTTTCTCGGAGGGGTCCAGAAACAGAACAATACTAGCTCATTTGTTTGGGTGAGCAAGAGCCAAGTAGATAGTTAGTTGGGAACTGATAACAAGAACTTGCCCATAAACAGTCACATAGTCACATATCTTGGCCGAAAACGGCCCCAACGACTTGGCTTCTACCCATCGCTTTTTGGGTAGTTGTTTAATCGCGCCCTGGATGTATGTACTTTTGTGTGTGGTCTGATATTTTGAGTCTTTTTCTGTCTCTCTCTCTCTCTATCTCTCTTTTTTTGGGGGTGAGAAGGTGGGACTCACCACGCCATTGCCGAGAAGGGTGGTATTCAACGGCAGGTGGGCCGTCAGCGGGCGTGGGCGCACCTGCCCTAAGTGGGATGTGGGATGTAAAAAGGCAGGTGCGAGCGGTATTGGCGATTTAAGCCTTTTATGGATGCTATACATATGTCATAGGTTGGAAAAGGGAAAGAAATGCACTCACTCTCACTACTTTCTGTTTCGTTCCTTCCCAACCTTTGGATGTATAGACTCTAAAACTCTCACCGTCATTCTTCTTCTTCTTTTCAATCTATAGCATAGAGCAAGCGGGCGAGCGCTGCCACCAAAAAGGACTGATAAGTTGCTCTATACAAGGTGAAAATTCGCAATCATGTCGAAGAAGAATGAAATCTATCAGTACTCGCTGGTCAACGCGCTGATGGCCGGGGTGTCGGACTCGGGCATTACGGTTGAAAAGCTGCTCACAAAGGGGAACCAGGGGCTGGGCACGTTTGTGCGCATGGACGGAGAACTGCTGTTGCTCGATGGCAAGGTGTACCAACTGCAGGCCGAGGGCAGGATCCGGGTGGCGGAAGCGAGGGACCAGATTCCGTACGCGGTGGCGACGGATTTTGAAGCGCAGCATACCGTGCAAGTCCGGCTCGATAGCAAGGACTCGGTGGAGGCGGAGCTGGATAGGCAGGATGCCCATCATAGTGCCAACCTGTTCATGTCCTACCGGCTCGAGGGCACGTTTGGCCGGCTCAAGTGCCGCACCGTCAAGGGCCAGGAGCACGAGGGCGAGTCGCTGGCCGAGCTGGGCAAGCGGCAGTTTGTCAAGGAGTACCAGAATATCAAGGGCACCATCATTGGCTTCAGGTCGCCCGCCGCCTGGCAGGGCTTCTTTGTCGCCGGAGAGCACATGCACTTCATCGACGCGGATAGGAAGGTCGGTGGCCATGTGCTCGAGTTTTCCGACGCTGATGTCCGCCTCGCCGTTGCCACGCTGAACAATGTTCATATCGAGCTCCCCACGTCGGACAAGTTCAACCAGGCCAGGATGGAGACTGATGATAAGGGGCTGAAGGCGGTCGAGGGCTGATCTGGCTGGCTTGTTGACTGAATGGATAAAATCAAGTGATGCAGAATGCATGTTATAGACAGCGAAAGGCTGCATGAGACAGAAACTGGTTTCAAAATACCTTCCTTCTTTCTCTCTCTCTCAGCCTGGCTCCGTAGCAAAAGTCACCCGTATCACCAGACTGCATCCTTGACAGCCCACGAGTACTTCCTTCTCCTGAACAGCCTTGTCCCGGAAGGGTTCCTGTGCGTGTGCGTGTGCGTGTGCGTGTGCGTGTGCGTGTCCCTGTTGCTGTTGCTGGTCAGCAGCCTCTAGATCAGCCTCGGTAACAACATAACCCCTCTCCTTGCCGCATCGACAACTGAGAAGCCATGTTCCGCCACGTCCATCGCCGTCCTCGTCACCGCTGTCATAGCTTAAATCCTCCAGATCATACGATTCAATCCCGGCATGCTCAACGCCGGATAATCCAAGTCTGTGTTCTTGTTGTTGCCGTGCCGCCGCCAGGGCCTGGGCATGGTCGTATTCAGCACGTAGCTTTTCATCAGAGAGCACCTTGTATGCCAACACAATCTCATCGATGGTTGGTAGTTGCTGCTGGTGCTGGTGCTGCTGACGATGTTCTCCTTCTTCTGCTGTTGTTGTGGTTGTTGCTGAAGCCTTGCGATCCGGATGATAAGTTAGGAGAGCGGCACGGTACGCAGCTCTGACAGCGTCTGGATGCAAATTCGATGACTGCGGTAGTTGCAGCACATCATAATGTGATCGTGGCATTGATGTTTGGTATGGTATAATTATGATATACAGTACTTACTTTACTTTACTGGAGGAAGGAAGAAAGAGAGAGACAAAGAGGAAAAGAGTTTCAGTTCATTTTTTGAACTCTAACTTACGTAAGTGCTGACCTAATCCCGTGAAGCTTAAATTTCCACCAGGCTGACACAGCAATTAATCATTCCACACACTCACTCACACCCACCCGGGGCTGTTCCCGCTCCCCCCCCTCCCTTCAGCCTTATTATTATCCCAGGCAAAAAAACACAGATATATCCCGGTCAGTAGTAAATGTGAAAGTTAAGTTAATGACGAGCTAGAAAACCATGCCGAGAGTATCCTCCACAACCTCTTTTGTTTTTTTTAAACTTTTGATCCTTTGTGATGAATATTAAAACTATTTTCGGGAGTCTTTCCATCTGCAGGTGGTGGAAGAAGAAGAAGAAGCAGAAGCAGAAGAAGAAGTGGTGCTCCTCAGTCGCATCAGCCTCGTCGGCCTCATCGGCCTCTCCGATTTCAAGAGAGTCAGAGCAGGATCGGGCGACAGCAAGCGAGAAGATAGAAGAGGGCGACGCGTCTTCAGCGAGGGTGATGGCGGGGGTCTGGAATATGCCGAAGTCGTCGGCGTCGTCGTCGTCGTGGCGGTCTTTGTCGTCCGCTGTACCGCCTGTGCCAGTGAACTACATGCTGATGAAGATCCCATCCAGGATCCTCAGCAATAACAATAACAATCACAGTCTTGACCACGCCAGCGGCAGCACGACCACGACCACAACCACAACCACAACCACCAGTCTGGGCATGCCATCAAACGACAACGATGGCAACAACAACAACAACAACAGCAACACCGACCCAAAGTCAACAGCCCCCTCCAGCATCATCCTATCCCTCCCCAGCGAGCTCCTCGACGACATCTTCGCCTATCTCTGCGTGGCCGACCGGTACTCCTTCGCCCTGGCCTGCAAGCAGTTTGCCCGGTACGCGTACTCTTCCCCCCCGTCCTTTCTCGCATTCGCATCTGCCCCGCCCAAGAAATGTGGTGTATGCAGCGGCCGTGGCCCACCATTGCCAGTCACACGACGAGCAGTCGGACAACCACAACCACAACAACAACAACCACAACAACAACAACAGCGACAGCGTCACCGCCAAACCCACCCACCACCACTGCCGCTCTTCCTCAAAACCCCCAGCGAAATCCCCCGCACACGCGTCTTCCGCGATCTCATGCAGCTGCTGTCCAAGGGCTGGTGCCCGCCCGCCTTGCACTGGTGCGATAATTGCCGTGGCTTTCGGCGCTTTCCGCTTGCCACTCGGCGTATGTGGTATGGTGATGGTGGTGGCAACAACAACAGCATCAACAACAACATCAACAACAACAATAGCGGTGGTGGTGGCGGTAGTAACTTGGGAGTGGGGACGACGACAACAACGACAATGATGACGACGGAAAAGGTGCCGGAATTTACGCGTCGGAACTGCGAATGGAGTCGTGATCTGAGCGTGGCTGTCGAGGGGGATGTGTGCTGGAATCACTTCTGCCCGCCGTGTGCGCGCCGCGCGTGTCGGCCGAGATCGTCTGCTGCTGCTGCTGCTAATGCTGCTGCTAATGCTGCTAATGCTGCTAATGCTGCTGTTGCTGCTAATGCTGAAACTGAAGCTGAAGCTAATGCTGATGCTGATGCTGATGCTAGTGACAAGGGGTCTGTGGGGGGGCGCTTGGTCTTCTAAGGATGATCATGACCGATGATCGATGATCGATAATAGATGACGATGACGACGATGACGGTGACTATGGCATGGGGTTCTCGTTCTGGGAGTCAAGGGGGGCAACAAAGCGTAATAACCGGTTTGATGACGACGATGACGACGATGACGACGACAGCGACAATGGCGACAATGATGATAATGTACGAAAGAAGATGAGCGAGACAGAGGTGCGACAGAATGGAAATGCTACTCTCGGGTGGTAGGTAGTTAGGCAGGTAGTAAGTAGGCAGGCTCGCGGAACAAAGCTCACTAGACGACGGACACTACGCGTGGTAAAACTGATTCATTTTCTCAAGCTCGTGGGCGGGGGGGGGGGACCTCACCTCACCTCACCTCCCCTCCCCTCCCTGCCGTTGACTTGTAACACTGCAAATCCTGGCCCAGAAGAACCCCTGCTTGATAGTACAATAACCCCTGCTCTGTCGCCGCCGTCCTAGCACAGCAGCCACTGGACAAATCAGAATGAGCCAGGATATTCCATTCCCTCTCTCCCACCGTCGTGACCACCACACCTTCAAAATAGACAAAGCCGCCCTCTAGAAAAAGTCCCTGATGGCCCGGGTAAAGTTGGCCCAGACAGTTCCCCGGTACCTCCTGCCGAACCTCCATGACTCATACACATCGTCCTCTGTCTGGGGACGCAAAGTCAACTCCCTCTTCAAGCAGCTCGGGCACTCGACTGGATGGACCGTCTGGATCTGATTATGTCTATCCCACAGCACGCTTCCATTAGGCCCGTCAAGGATGCCGTGCCAATCGGTTATGCTGATGGGACGGCCTCCCTCGCCGTCGTCGGAACAGATTTCGCACGCCAAAGCGGAGGTATCATCGGTATGAATGTAGCACCAGGTTTTGACAAGATGATCGTAGCGCTGGGCACGCGTCCAAGAGTCCCACGTGGCTTCGTCGATCAGAGTTTTGAGAGACCAGCTCGGGGCGGGCTTGCGGCGGGGAGGTCTGGTGGCGCTCAACTGATCGTACCAGTCCCACCAATGATCGAGCTTCTGCTTCAGGTGGCGTAGGATTCGGTTGGAAGGTTGGACGGATTCAGGCATGCGCTTGCGCCACGCCTTCTCGTCGCGGGTCCGGATTTGGTGGCATTTCCAGCAGTACAGGTAGCGGGACTTGTCAACCCAGCCGTGGGCCAGGCGGAGGACGAGCGGACGGACGTCTGGCATCGCGAAGTAGAGTTTGGGGAAGCGGATGTGGGAGATGCACGGGTGGATGAAGTAAGGCTCCGCGAATCTCATCCAATCTGGATGCTTCAGGGCCGGGCTGGAAAGGACTGCGGCACAGATAGGCTTGCAGGTGAGTCCCAGACAGACCCGGTCAATTGGGTGGAGTTGCTCAATGATCAGGTACAGCACGTCTTTGGGAAGCAGTGCCATTGAGGTAGCAGAGGGCGCGACATGGCTGGGAGTCACGTCAAGACTGATATCGGGTGGAACAAAGAAGAGAATGACTTCCCCTCCAGCGCTAACATGCCAGCAGTATCTTGGTGAGTGGCCCATGGTGATGGATGATGGAG
The DNA here is from genome assembly GCA_003709825.1 of Chaetothyriales sp. CBS 135597. Taxonomy (NCBI): domain Eukaryota; kingdom Fungi; phylum Ascomycota; class Eurotiomycetes; order Chaetothyriales; species Chaetothyriales sp. CBS 135597. The sequence goes on along the minus strand of QQXN01000010.1, from coordinate 625,526 downwards.
AATATGATAAGGTAGGCGGAGTAGAGGAAGTCTTGAAGGTGAGAGGAATTCAGGGCTCTGGATTGTAGTCACATAGCAACGGCCTCAAAGGGGGGGGGGGATTTGGTCCATCCCAACACTGGTGCTGCCTAGGGAATTACAGTGAAGACCCATGGTTGCCTAGAGACACAGTCAGCTGTTCTAACAGTACTGGTACCAGGCCAGGTTCCTGATTGATAGAATCACAGAAAAGAGTGCATAGGCTTGAACTGATATGTCTATCATCTGACTATCATTGAATAGTGTTTCTCCAGTGTCCCCGTGGGAGGAAGTGAGGGAGCCATCAAGACAAGGCAGGCAGGTGCCTTGTTCCCAGGCTGTATATGCTCTGGGAAGTGGAAAAGATAATGATCAAGGTAGCAATGAGGCTGTTGATGTGCATATATGACTGTAGAGGTATCTTCCTCACCTGTGTTGGTGGTCATGAAGACAAGATGTTGTCCTGTAATTTATAGTGGGTCTTGCTGAAACTTTACAGTAAGTTACTAAATTACCAATACTGTATTTTACTAGACGTGTCGTGTACCAGGTGAAAACTTCAAGTACAAGGTAATTAATTACTAGGGCATGTAATTTTACGTCAACCTGCAGAAGACACACTGCAGAAGACACTGCAGCACATAGTGGTTGCATTCAGCAGGGATCATCTGCAAGGGAGGAGCAGGAATTTGCCACACTATTCCCCTCGCAAATACGAGTCTCTCCCAGCACTTGATATCTTGACGGTAGACACGCCAAGACCGTGGAGAGATAACTGAGTGAGCAACTCATTTCGAATGCCTCCTCCCCTTCCCATCATGCGAGACGGATCCCCCTTCTTTCATAACTCCCGCAAGGACATCAGCCTAAGCAGGTTGAGTAGAATCCGTGTCAAAAAAAAGGCTCAACTCATGACTCGGCTGCAAGCACTGGCGGAGAACTCCCCGACGCAGTGGGGAAACTGAGAAGGATTTTGCAGATTTATGTCATGTAATAGTATACCGCACCAATTCTGCACGCACGCACGCACGCACGCACGCGACACTGAGAATCTTCACGCTTCACGCGCGTCGGAGAACGTACGTGTACTTGTCGTAGTAGAGACCCGCCACCGGCACCGCCGAGGCCTGAGACGAGAAGCGTGACCGCGACCGTGATCGTAACCGCGACCGTGACCGTGACCGTGATCGTGGCCGTTCGCAAGGCAACCTCAGACAACTTACCGCCATTCATTATACTATGAGAAAAGCGGTCCGGGTGAAAGTGAAAGCCAGCCCCCCCCCCCCTCTCATCGAGCGAGATGAAATGAGCCTTTGAAGCGGTCTCTCTCTGTTCTTGTCACATTTTTCCTTCTTCCCCACCCACATCATCGGTGTTACAATCGCCAGGACCCGATAATATCAATAAATCAATACACGTCTCAATACACGTCGTCCTCATCTTGGGTAACATAATTTTTTTTTTTTCCTTCTCCTCCTAGCCTCACCGCTTCGGCCTTTTGATCGAGCAGGCCCATAAAGTGGGTGACATCCTTTTTTGAGGAGAAAACGGGTCTGTGGTGGGAAAAAGTGGACGATCAATAGTCTGGATTCAACGTAGCAACCAACAACGGACGTTGGGTTGGTGATGCCAGTAGTAATCAAAATGGCTGGCAAAAACTGGGGGGGTGGCGACGCGAAAAAAAAAAATGGGACTCCAGCAGTTACTAGTACCTATTATGTGCACTGTAGTGTCCCGACTGCCACGCCATACTCCGCAGTAAATACGAAGACTTTTATCAGAACTGACGACAATGTGGACAGTGTGGACAAGAGGTAACTAATTGCATGCGTTGAGAATATCATTATTAATTTGCGCTAGAGTTAGTGCGGACACAGTGCCAAGCCTATGACGTCAATTTGTTTACCTCTCTACTCCACACGCGTGGCGCTTCTGGCGTTGTGGCGTCGCCTGTGTGGCATTGGTACCGAGGCTGTGGTACCAGTTTCGGCGGATCAGAAGATCAACAAACAAGCAGCAGCCATAGTCGATATCTTTGATTAACATGACTATCTCTAGCGCGAGCTAGAATACACAGCAGGTACAGTATGGACAGCACAAACAATCTCTCCCTGAAAGATGTCAGGCATTGTTGTCAACGATTTCTTGGCCAACCCCGGCCTCACCTGTCTAGCTGGACAATATCTTCATTTGGAATAGAAACGATATCCTCGCTTGTATTATTTCCAGCGGCCCAGTAGCCCGTCTTGTCCTGACCACTCACTCCAGGGTGGTTCTCTGACGAGATGCCCCAAGGACACTGGCAATGTCGAAAAGACTCGCTTTTCCCTCTCTCTCCTCCTCTTGGTGTGGTATCCCCTCTCTTCATTCTGAATGATTATTTTTTCTGCTCTTGCTAAAAGTTGGATCAACCGAATCGCTTGCGATGCAATGTCACAAATAAGGAAAGAAGCGGTGATACAGGGGTATCATCCATCAGGGTCGATGGTCTTGTGTGACAACGCGGGCGAGGATGAACTCCACCCGTGATGATGGTGGCAACGCGACCACTGCTGGCGCTCAGTATGTCTCAAATGTCCAAGATGGTGCTGCTGATGAGATGTGGGTTTGGCCCGTGAACTGAAACTGTGTATTCGTGGTTGGGGTTCCAGCGGCAAAGTTGAATCCAGTCTTGGGAGCCGCAACATCGGGAGTAATTGGTGGTGTGTAGAGCCCATGCAGCGAGACTGCACCGAAGTGGCCCTTCTGCGGGGTACCAACGGCCTGGAAAGAATTGCCATGGTGAGCTGTGGCTGATGGTGGTGTCTGTTCCTGGGTTGGTGTCAAGGGTGCTCGGTTGGCCAGCATCGCTCTTCGCTCGAACCAGCTTGACAAGAATTTCGAGACGCCAAAGTGACGGGCTGATGCATACTTTCGTGACACGATCAGCGACGGGCTGGACATGCGGTCGGACAGATCCATGAAGACACTGCTACTGAACTGTGACGCCCACTCCGTGTGACGAGCTGGAGGTCGACCGAGAATGTGACGTGCCAAGGCAAGCGCTGCCAGGGCGAGTATGGATGATTTCTGCGAGACGAATTCTCGATGATAGAGTGCAATCTCAAGAATGCAGAGAGTCAGATTCTCAACCTCGGGATCGACCAGGCTGGCCTTGGTGGCCATTTTCAAAAAGGCATCAGCTGTAGGGTGGCCAATTACCCAGCCGAGGGTTGAGAGGACGTGCCATTCCATCTGCAGGAACATATCATCATCGTAGAGAGAGCAGCACATGGACTTTAGCTCTTTGATTGTCGGCACCTTCTCCTTCTTGTCTCCGTACTTGGACGCAATGAGCAAAGCGGCGCAGCCAACAAGTTGGTAGTGACGCTTATACACCACACGCTTGGAGCAATATCGGTCGAGAAGGTTGATGGCGAGGAAAAGGGTCTCTGGCAGCAGCTGGAAGGCTGAGTGAGCTTCAATCAAGAAGTCAAGCAGGTAGGGCCTCATGCACCACTGAATTTCGGTCTGGATATCGATCGCGTCAACGTCAGGGAGGGTTTCAGCCTAGAGAGTCAGCAGAAAGTTCATTGGCAAGGGTGCAGAGATCCAACATACGTCCATCCGAAGCATGTGTTCTAGCATGTCCTGGGCGTAGTCGTCCGCGTCCATTCTGGAGAGTTCTTGGGCAAGCAGTTGTTGGCGGTGACGAGCAACTTCTTTTTCATGCTCCTGGCGCTTGAGGCGAGCCTGCTGATCGAACATGTCTGCAGCTGCTCCGCTTTCATAGCCGCTATCGGTTGAACCGAAGGAAGAAACTCGGTTGTAAGCCATGATGAGAGAGAGATGCGTTGCAGAGGGAGATAAGAGATGAAGATGCGAGCGGGCAAGTGTTGGGCTGGGCGAGTACGACGAGGATTAAGGAGTGACTGTCGTCAGCGTTTGCTGATTAAATGAATATGGTGAATGAGTGTGTGTGGGACAATAGATGTCGCAACCCTGGAGGTGGCCAGGACCTGAAGTAAAGATAACAAGTCGAGTGTTGAGGTTTGATTGACCCGTGGAAATCCGAAGCTCCCAATGACAAGATCAGGAATGGAGTGATGTCAAGGTGTTTGGCAAGCGAAAATGCTCATCTGGCGGGGATTGGAATGGGCCGGAAGAGAAAGATCGGCAAGGAGAGAGTGAAGGTCGAATGAACGCCTCCAGGACCAGGTCAAGCTCAGGCCAGATAAGAATACAGGTGACAAGGACACCAGTATTGACTCTGGGAAAGGGAGTCCTAACAACATCTGTTAGCAACTCGGACATGGTTGGTCTCTGCCACCTTACTCCTGTTCTGGTGTTGGTAACTCGCAAAGCTGAATCTGAAGAGACAAGCAATCTGATATCTAGCTCAAGACGTGTTAGCCAGTGGATCAGCAGGTTGTCAGCGGCAGAGAGGGTAGCTATCATTGATCTGCAAGTCCAGGAGGCGTGCCAAGCAATTATCAGGTATAATCACTGGTTGGATGATCATGGTGAGCAGCATCACTATCAAGCCAGCCAGATTGCCTGTCCAGTGTGCAGAACCCCAGCAGGAGAGCAGGATATGCCAAGGGAGTGTAGGCTAGACCAGAGGTGCACTGCACACATGCCCCTCCCCCCACAGGGATTCTGAGGGACTGGAATGTGAGGGAGCCCTAATGGAGCCCTGATGGTGCCCTTGCTCTTTCAGACTGTCCATGCCTTGTTCTTCTTCCAGCTCTTCCAACAGAATAGACAATTCTGTGTCCTTTTCTTGCCATACACTTTGTAGCCAGGTTTGGTTCAAGTCGTCGTCATGCACAAGGGCTGATGATGGAGTATTCTGGCACGTGCAAGGGGAAAGGGCTGGGCGTGGTCTGGTGAGTGAAGAGCATGCTTACCAAAGCGGCTCAGGCAAGGTACAATCGTACAGCACAGGTTCGAGAGCAGGAAGCTATCCAGAACTTCTGCAGGAGAAACGAATGTATTGTCAGAGGCAAGGAAGATGCCAGTTGAGCTCAACAGGACGAGGTTGAGAGAAGGAGGAAGGAGGTGGTCGAGGACGGTCAGTAGACTTAGGTGCTTGGAGGGGGTTCTGATGTCCAACGACAAGAGGGGGGGGCGGTGAGGTTATGAGGACCGTGGGTAGTGCCTCAGTAGGTTGAGGAAAAGGTCGTGGGAGGATGAAGAGAGCAGGAGAAGAGGAGCCAGAGGGTTGGTGGAGTCTGATGAGGTAGCGGGATACAGTGAAGTAATTGGCTGCAGCACGCCGAGCGCAGTTTACAGGGGGGGAATCCCGCTGTTCTTTGTTTCGTTGTGTGGACGCCCAGAGCCCAGAGCCCACCCAGATTAACCCGCGAAGGGCGGCCCACTTAATTATGCAAAAGGCAAACTGTCGGCTTTGGCTGTTAGCTGCAGGTCAACCCGAAACCACGTCTTTTTGTGACAGTATCGATGATTACCAGCTGCGCTAACTGAATAATTAATAAGTTACTTCTGAAGGGCCTGTCGCCCCCCTAAGGAGCCCAGCCGTCAAGGCCTGTCACCAGCACTTTAGGTCTTGCTTCCCCCCCACAACAGCCGCCTCCCGAGGGCATTGGTGATTACCTTTGGCTGGTGCTTGGTAACGGCGGTTCACGTCTCGAGCTGTCAACCCAATTATTCATCGTCCAACAGAAGACCTTCTGACCTCTCTCTCTCTCTGTCTGTACCTGCATCCATCGACAGCCACTCCTCCCGCACCTCGCGCACACTACTACACATACAGTGTACATACCACACGCAGCAGCCGGCTGGGCGACCTGACATACGAAACCTGTACACACGTACACGTACACATACACATTACCGCCCTGACGTCTTGTTTTGCGTTTTAACCTTTTGTACAGCACACCAGGGTGGTCGTGTTCCTGGTTGACATACTGTAACTCCGTGAAGCGCGTTTTTCGCGTCAATTGGCTCGCGACCCTGGACTCCCGTTTCCAGGCGTGTTGGCGAGCCTAGCTGTCAGCTCTGTGGCCGCGGCGTTGGCGTCGATTTGCTGTGCCCACTGAAGAGGTGCAGAGCGTGGAAAACGGTAAGTGTGGCAGCCCATGTTGCTCAGCTCAAATTTTACTTTGCTATGTCAAATCTATCCTAGGCAGAGTAGCACAGTACCATACAAGACGACAAAACGGCCCCCTCATGAGCCTTGTCAAGGACAGGGAACCCCCTCTGGGCCTGTCGAGTTAAATGGCTAGTTAATTTTGGCATGGAAGACATCCATGCCTAGCAATTTGCGTCCTAACAATGTGCCACAAATCGAATGCATGGAATGTATTCTGGAAGAGAAGGATCCTTGGACTGCTACTAGGGACAGTCCTCGTACCGGAAGCTGGCCGCTGGCTGCTGGCTGCTGGCTGCAGACTGCTGCTGTTGCTGCTGCCGGAGCCGCTGCGGGAATATTATAATATAAGACAGGAGCATCAAAAAATACGGTATTCCAGGATGACGGGGAAAGAAACCGGTTTGGGGCGAACTGAAAAGTACTTTGTATGGGCCTATGACGCCTTTGGGCGGCGGGGTTCGACACTGTGTCGGAGATAATCCTGAGACACGCACCCTAAGATCACCGTTAGTCCGGTCCAAGTCACGGGCAATTCCCAGTCGAGACAAATCATAGGATCTCAGGGCCACGATTACACTGTCGGCATCGACCAGATACCCGCCGTGTTCAACGTCGACAGTGTCGGTATTGACATCCAAATGTTCTTGAGTAACCGCTCCAACGCGTGTTCCACAGATCCATTTCAGATCTGGGCAAACAAACACTAGTTGCTTCTCCCCACAATAGCCGCGGCCTGGTGCAGATTCAGAGGATTCAGTGTGGCGACGCCAACCAATCAATACCCAGCTGCAAAACGCGTCCGCACGCGAGGCATGTTTTGTAGCTGAAATTACCTGGCACCACTCACGCTTTGGGGGGGGGCTGAGGGCGACACTCAGCACGCCATGACCATCCCGGCCCCCCCAGGCTAGTCAGCAGCAGGCTTGGTTTAGGCCTCCCCAGACCAATCTCCATCCTCCATTTAGCCTGATAACTTACACTTACCGTGTGCAATACCACAGATCTGAGAGTCACGGGGAAAAAAAGAAAGAAAAAAAAGGACAGGGACGGCGGAGACGCCGCAGATCGCTAATAAGTCAAAGACCTTTAGGGCCCTGTTTGTTGGAACAGCAATTTGAATGTGACATGACAAGACGGTGTTGAGATTCCCATATGTCAGCCCCATCTAGGCATTCGCTTCTTCTTTAGCTACATATCCAACGCGTGGTTCCGGCTTCGCCTGGAGGGGGCAAGATGAACAAGTACGCGAACACCCGAACGGACTACTGCAACATCATCCCCCCCACTGGCACTTTACTGTGACGATGCAAGCTCTTTCGCGAAAGAGACGCGACTAAAGGTCACTTGAGACCTGAGTGTTGTGCGCCGTCGGCATGGTCGTCGCCGTCGCCGTCTTTCTCTCGCTATGATTGATCGACAACATTATGGTGGCTGCAAGGGGGGGGGAGGCGTCAATTGCGTTGTGCAGCCGACAATGGCTGACGCTGTCGATCGCTTGTAAGATACCTGTGTATCGTCACAAGTTACTACGACACGTCACCCAAGTAAGGTAGGAGAGCTAGAGATTGGGACTGTTGCCTGGCTGGCTGGCTGGCTGGTTGGCTGGCTGAGTAATATCCCTAGCCTACAGGTTGGCACAGGAGATTATTGCCTTATCTATCGACCAGAATTTAATATTGCACCCCCAGCCTACAAAGCATAACCAAGTCATGCTACCCATTTCAACAACCCCTTCCAGAGAGACACCTCTGTCAGCGAAATGAGACCTTGCGGATAATTCTTGTCTACACGGTTTATTTTCGCTGTCAAGACGACTGAAGGTCCACACCACAGGGTCTGATTAAAAGGAGGCAATGCTGTTGGTGATGACCAGACACGTTCTCTGGCCATTGGTGTTGGAGTGGATGGAAAATACAGCTGCGTTTGAATCTGCCTATTCTACCTGGAGCTGGAGCTGGAACCGGAGTTGGAACTGGAGCTGGAGCTGGAGTTGATATTTCCCTCCTACAAAGAGAGCCCAGACTTTTTTTTGTCACCATTCATTCTATTCTTCTCCCATGCCAAGGAACTGGTGGCCATCTCATGTGAATGCCCGGGTCAAGAATACACCAGTGCCAGTTCAGAGACTGCGACTACCCAGTGATCCATGGACGATGAGCGATCAACCATGAAGACATCCATCCAGTATTCCCTCATTAGGATCCTCCCCGTTTTTTTTTTCTGGTTAATTTTTCTCCTCCTTCCCTCGTTCTCGTTTCACCTGGACGAATAGTGCGATGGGTCGACAGCATCGGTGTGTGCATTTTGCTGGCTACACTCGATGGTTCTCGAGGGATAATGTTGGTTCTGCCGCTGGTCTCCTGTGAGACCAGGTAGTTTGTTGGAAAAGGAAAAAAAAAAGGGTGTCTCTCCGTTTGCCGAGAACAGGTCCCTTGAAATGATAATACCAAAGAGACAATTAAAAGCCAGAGGCCCTCACTCGGTGTGAGGCGACTTCTCCGTCTTCATTGTCTCAAATCAATTCAGGGCGGGACCACACGGTACTTGGTGCAGTTGATGAAGATGTCAAAGCCTGCAGCCAGATGCAAATGGCTCGATATGGCGGTCTGTTGTTGCTGTTCCATTTTCTCGCCGTCAAATCAACAACAGCGGTGGTGGTTGTGGACAAAGAAAAGGTAGGTGACAAGTGTGATACACACACAGAGAGAGAGAGAGATCTCGTACTTCTTTCTCAGACTAAATATTTTTCTCTTGCTGTCGAAGACTCTGGCTTGATTTCACATGACCAGGTGGCAGGACAGGGCAGGGCAGGGCAAGGCCAGGCCAGGCTGGGTGTGTTCAGGCTGGACGATATGTGTGTAAGAAGGTGGAATTCCAACTGAATCGTCGATGGTGGTCCAGCATTTGCATTCAAGAGTGGGTGTTGTGTGGGTATGTATGTTTGTGTATGTGTGTTGGTGTGTTGGTGTGTCAGTGTGGGTGTACACCCGAAAGGAACAATGAGCAGGTAACCCCAGGATATGTATAATATATACAGGGGGAGGAGGAGGAGGTAGGCAAGATGTGGTGGCACCACACAGACCAGACCATATTCATTCAGCACCAAAATCCTGTTGCCTGATGATGGTAAGTACAGTAAGTAGTAAGTACAGCTACCAAGTAAGTCAGCTGGCTGAGTTAATAATTTCTTATTTGTACAAATAGTTCGAGTAACTATGGACAACCCAAACCCCAAGCCAAAGGGAAACTAACTACATGGGACTGGGCGGGCGAGCGACCAAGCGAGCAACACAGACACACAGACACACACAAAAAGATTCGCGGCCACCGCCGCCGCCGCCGCCCAACTAACCTCAAACCCTGGCCCCAAGCTAATCTAATTTTCGTAAGTGCGCAGGCCAGCCCTGAATCTTGAATCTTGGAGCTCTTTCTTTCTGGTTGCTAGGGCGGGCCACGTATGCCCAGACCCCCTCTCTGCCTTGGCCAATGGCAATGTGCCAAATCCTTGGGTGCAGCAGAACAGGGCAACTGCTTCCAAAAAAGGGGGGCGGGGGGGTGGCCTCATTCAGCAAGTGTAGGGGAAACACCCCAGGAACTGGGTGTGTCAAATGTTGATTCGTCATCGTGAACACACACACACACACACACACACACACACACACCGCACATACACACACACCATTGACACCTTACTAATCATGTGGAGGAAGGGGGGGAAAAAAGAAAAAAAAAAGGTCTCCCCCTCCCCTTTTAAGACTACTGCCGTTCGATGGGATCAGGGGGGCAGGCACGCAGGCAACAAGGCACGCAGACAGGCAACAAGGCTTGATTGATTGATTGATTGATTGATCGATTGATTGAGCATGTCTGAAAAATTCCGAGTACTGTCATTATTATTTCAATGCTGCAGTCAGTAGCAAGCAAGTGTGTGTGTTGTTTCCTTGTTCTTTTTCCCCAATGGGCAATTGCATGTCCCGGCAATGCCTTCCCAACACAGAAAAGATTCCTGTTGCCTAGTGGAATCACTAGCCACAGAGTGGAGCCCAGTAGTTGTGGCTGCTGCTGCCTAGTGATCTCCTATGTGGCTGCGATTGATTTGGCCCTTGGCCCGTTCAGCCTTGCTAGGCACCCCCCCCCCTGGCCAACTTCCTAGTTAGAAGATTGGTGAGGGGGGGTTTGATGGAGCATGTTCCATACATACACTGTACATATGAACCAGGATAGATTAATTGTTGCCATGTGTTTCAAATAATGCACGAGCACATGTTTGGTGGTGCAGACGGGTAGGATGGGATCGGGGATGCGATACGATCGAGGATAGGATAGAATAGGCTGCACTCGCTCCAATCTTCGCTTGATTCAACCAGAACAAGACACGTTGCGCACCGATTTTGGGTGGTGGCGGCGGCATTGATGTGTCTGTGTGTGTGTGTGTGTGTGTGTGCAGATTACTGGTGGCAGCAGTCTTACCGTACTTGACTTCGGCACAGGCGAGTTTCTTCCCTGTTCTTCCACAAAGTCTGGGCCTTGACTAGGCAGGGTCATTGATCGTCTTGGCCCTGAAGATCATATACATATTGGGAATAAGTTCCTGAATTTCAAAAGTATGGGAAAAAAGGGTCTCGGTAGGGCAGCCCTGTCTAACCTCTCCTCCGCCCACTGCTGCTTATGGATCTTTTCTCTGATAAAGGCGACGACGCAACGTCTCCTTGTTGCTGCAATAATGCCCCCCTTTTCGTTGCTGGAGTGCTAAGCGGCACAGCCTTGGCATTGGCCGCTTTTGTTGTTGTTGTTGTTGTCGCTGTCAATGTCGGACTATTCCAGTAATACAGCACCTGGGCAGCCAGGATCAGGTTTAGTGCGAACCCTGCCACATACCCATAAAGAATCAGGTTATCGTCCACCTCCTGCAATGTAGTGAAAATCCTGCTCAGGCTGCCAAAGAGGTAGTTGAAGACGGCAAAGGCCGACAACTGGCCGGTGCCACCCTGCTGATAGATTGCCAGGATCTGCGGCACCTTGCTGGCGATCCCCAGGGCACCGGCACCGGCCTGCAGCTGCGTCATCTGCGCGGCGCTGACGAGGGTGTCGGTGCCCAGGAGTGCGTACACGGACGCTCCAATGGCGGCGAGGAAGGCACCGGCGAGCGGCACTTTGCGTGAGTAGACCAGGATGAGGATGCTGATGATGACGTCCTGGGTCAGGATCAGAGCCACCTCGCCATACGTGCTGAACGGGTTGCCCTGCCGGGCATTGTACGCCAGGGTGATGAGGAAACTGGCCGTCTCAAGCGCGTAGCTGGAGAACGACACGCCCTCGGCCGACTGCGACCGCACCAGTTTGATGATCTGGGGCACCTTGACGATCGAGGACGCGGTAATGATCGCGATGCCCAGCGCCTTGGAGATGGCCAGCGACAGGCATTCTGGCTGCGTCGTGATGTCAAGATTGAGCACGAGCCTGCCGTAGCAGGTTTCACCCACCAGACCGACAATCGCGTCCGGCAGTGGAGAGGGGAGGTTGGTCGTGATGGGCAGGAGGTACGGTTTCAGCGGGTTGAGCACGATGCTCTGGATCTGATCCATTGCCGCGTAATTGATGCGCGTCTGCGCCGGAGTTGCGGAGTTGGTGGTGAAATCGCGAATTTCTGATACGTGTCCAAGACAAAAAGGAATTAAGTTGAGAATTGAGTTGCGGTGGTTACGTCAGCGGGCTTCGAGGACGCCAAGCCAGTCTAACCTTATTTGGGCGTCAACAATGGCAGGAACGAAGGATTCGCTCCTCCTCCTTCACCGCCTCAGCGAGACAGCGAGAGCCCAACTGACGGCTTCAGGATTCTGACCAGATGCTGTTACTGTCATTCGCCTTTTTATGTATCACATTTCCGTCAGCGCCATTCACCGACCATCAAACAGGTAAGATTGTCCCGGTTGGTGAGATTCGCTCTGGAAGTGGTTGATCTTGGATGTTCACTGTCGGCGGCAGGCTGACAGACTTGTCTGCAGTCTCAGAGACATTGACATATATCCATGTGAAGAGGTAACCGCAGCTTGAGGCCCAGATCTCTCACTTTGGGGAGCTTCGAGTCTTGGTTCGATCATACCAGTCAAACAACAACAGTTAGGTGCCATGGCTTATCTCGCCTAGAATATACAACAGGTGAAAACTCGCCAACGGGTCAACGTAGGTAATATTCAGACTATCGTGGGCTCTATTCCTTGAGTGAGCCACTGGCACTCGCGATGGATTCCAAGAATATTCACGGCTGCTTCACTGTAGTCTTTCACTGATATTCTGCGTTTCGTATTAATATTCCAGGCGTGATGACTCAGCAGAATATTTCTTTTTTATTCATTTTCAATCTCGTTGTCGCTTCCCCCGCCCCAACACCCAGCCAAATACTACCATCGCGATCATGTCGAACAAAAAAGCGATTACATTCAGCCAACGGGCTCAGGAGCACACCCATCCAGTGGCCCAGAAGCTGTTCCAGATCGCCGATCGGAAGCAAACAAACCTCGTCCTCTCAGCCGACGTGACCACCACAGATGAACTGCTCACAATTGCCAACGACCTCGGACCGTATATTGTCGTGCTCAAGACACACATCGACATCCTCAGCGACTTTGGCGATGCAACAGTCACCGGTCTGATCAAGCTGGCAGAGAAACACGACTTCATACTCTGGGAGGACCGTAAGTTCATCGACATTGGCTCGACGGTGCAGAAGCAGTACCGAGGCGGTGCGCTCCGGATCCACGAATGGGCACACATTGTCAATGCCAGTGTCCTGGCCGGGCCGGGCATCATTCAGGCGCTGACCGAGACGATCTCGGCCGGAGGCATTGCCGACCGCGCCCTGCTCATCCTGGCCGAGATGACTTCCAAGGGCTCGCTGGCCACGGGCGACTACACCACCGCGTCGGTCGCGATTGCACGCCAGTTCCCCAGCAGTGTCATTGGCTTTGTTGCCACCCGAGAGCTGTCCGGCTTCGGCCCCCCTGCAGCAGTAGAAGAAGAAGATTTCATCGTCTTCACCACCGGCGTCAACATCGCCTCCAAGGGAGACAGCCTGGGCCAGCAGTACCAGACTCCAGAATCGGCTGTGGCCGGCGGCGCCGACTTTCTTATTGTTGGACGCGGCATCTACGGCGCTTCAGATCCCGCGGCCGCCGCTCGCCAGTATCGCGAAGCTGGCTGGACTGCCTACACCCATCGAGTGCGCATTGCCAAGTCATGATAATCCAGCCCCAGAGAGAGAGAGAGAGAGAGAGAGCAGCGCGCGCTCTGCCCGGGTGAGGTCAAGATAGTGATTTCGGACATACCCCAGAATGAAGACGCCCCCAATTACTAAAGATTCCATGCCTATTGCATAGTAGCAAAAATCAGTCACCCATCATCTATCTGCTTCTAGTCGTGCTACACGCTAACGAATCCGTTCAAGTGAACGCTGACAGATCTATCCTCCAGAAGCGAATGAGCTCGGCTGTGATTCAGCTGTCATCATCATCATCATCATCATCATCATCACCACCACTTTAGTCGACCTTTTGCCATCTGCTCGGCAACAAGTGTTGATATCATGACTTCTGGCCTTCTCCCTGGATTTCGCCCAAGGACTTATTTGTCGAATGGCAGTGAGTGGTAAATTACATTGATTTTCCCAGTCAGTCTTCACACTACGTTCGCAATGAAACAAGTCGAGGGCCACCGCAGTTTCAGATCATTTTCATTCGCATTTTCAGTGCAATCAAATTACTATCGCTCCGTGCCTCCATTCCTGTGATGATAATATTGCCCTTGAGGCCCTCCCAAAAATTTCATCCTCGCCGCCTTACTCGCCCCTGCTTATTCATCACCCCTTCCTGTCTCTCCTCCACCTCCACCTTCCCCTTCGCGGCTGTCGTCACATACAGCGCTCGTGCTTGGAACTGTTTCTTCGGGACCTTTTTTGGCACCGCCGGCCCCGCAGACTGTGAGGGTGTCCTTGTGCACTACAACACCGGACTCTGTGGCCTGTTGGTCAGCCATGCAGTTGTTGTCATCCCTGTGCAAGCCCATGTGCTTTGGCTTGAAGAACAGAGAGCATCGTGCACGGCGTCGGATCCTTTTGGTGCCGGTCTGTTCTTGGCTGGCGGGCGGGGTGAGGAGCTCGGCCTCAGAGGCCTTGCGCTTGCCCAAGATTGTGGTGGCGGGAGAAGTGGCAGGCGAGGTAGGACCAGAGGATGATATGGCGGATGAGGCGAAGGAGGTAGGGGTGGCGGCAGGAGTAGCAGGTGCATGGAGCGTCTCCTTGAGCGGCTTCCTTTCCCGCAAGAACCACTCATTCTTCTCCTCGTCATACAGCCAGACCTGGCCCTCTGGTGCTGGCTGCTCTGGCTTGGGTGTCGGGTGTGCGAACTTGGACCGGCCTCGTTTGCTCAGCTTCATGAGCTCGGTGAGGTGCGGGAGCTGTTTTGCGCCTGCCTGCCTGACTTGCTCCCTGAGTGTCTCAGATGGCCGGTAGTGCTCGAAGGCCGGGACATGGTACTGCACCCTGGCTGTCCGTCTCTTCGTCTCCTCACCAAGGATGGGGACAGTTGTGTAGTTGGTCATTTTTGTTACATCCAGTAGTTAGTCTTGTTGATAGGCGGTTTCCTAGAGTAATGTTAGCCTTCCTGTCTATCATAGGTATATCTATGAACATACTTGTTGCCCGGGGTAGAACTTCTCTCTGCTTTGATTGATCTTGTGTGCTTGGGATTCTTTCAAGAGTCGTGTGATTATCCTCTCCTCAGCATCTGGGCGAGATCTGAGCGAGGAAGACAGGGCCTGGGCCGGCTTAAGTATCCATCGACAGCCAACAATCCTGAACATCTCTCTGGTGTGGACGCAGTGATAGAACCTGGCATTGTCAATGAGGAACTATTCCCACATCTCTCTAGCCTGTCTATGCTGTACAGCTCTCGCCGTTGGGCCTTCATCATTCTATTGTATTCAGTGAGGTTGCCGGTGGGGAGCTACAGGGAGGATATCCAATGGTTAGTCTCTAGCAGCCGGATTGCGGGAACCTGCATTATTCAAGTCGAACGATCCCCGTTGACTTTCGCTACTGTGGCTCCCTCTGTCGTACGGCGCCTGGGTGGCTGCAGGACAAGCTATTCATCGGTCAATTCGTGGAAACGGATGGGCATTGTTCACTGTTAGCTATTGAATGCATTCCAACGGAACGCAGTAGGCAGACATGGATGTCGTTCGATGGTGGAGGAGAAGGAGGAGAGGCAGCGGTGGTGGTGGTGGCGATGGAGGAGCGCTCCGTTTGAAGAATATTTTGCCAATGTTCAGTCGAAGCTGTAATTTAATACATGCCAAGGGCAGAACTGGGCAGGAACCGTACCTTTCATGCGTCATAATATATGTCTGCGCAGGACTGGAAGGAACGGAACATTGCTGACAGTGGAGGAGTGGAGGAGTAGGCAGTGATTCCCCTTTTTGACTAGAATGAGTGCCAAGATCCAATCAAAACCAGCTAGCAGTTGATTAGGTAACTAACTACGTAGACATTCACGATGGCATAGAGAACAGGGAGGGAGAGGGAGCGAGGGAGAAATGATGCTAGGGGAATACGGCGATATGCACTCCACATCACACTCGCAGAAAGAAAAAATATCTGCCACGAGGCAGGGAGGCATCGCGTGTGTGGATTATGCAGGGACCACAAGAACCGTGGGACGACGGAGCTTTAAGGCTCCTCTTCTCAAAGTATCTATCAGCCCGCGAGGCGGACCGTTGGCGAAGTCAAATACGCGGAAGGTAAAGAAAGCTGCGGCGCAAGAGGAGATTGAATCTGGTGGAAACAAAGTATTGGAGATAGTACATTGAAGCATGGCGTTGCAGGGCAAAACAGATCCACCGAGCTTCTTGCTTTCCAGCTGCTGTCCTCTAGTGTCCAACCAAGTATGTAAGAGTCAAAAGAAGAGTTGGCTCTCTTTCCATGTACACAAGGGCGAAAGGAAGAAAAGTCCCTTTGGAGCCGTGTGCCTTGTCGGCAGGGACGGTCTCTAGTCGAACTCTCCTCATTTCCCCTTAAGGCCCTGCACACTTGCTGGCCCGTTTATCTCCCGGTCGAGGTCGAGGTACTCCTTGGCAGCATCCTTGGTGCCTCGTTCAAGAAGGTAATCCATGTACACGGTGACCAACGACCGGGTCACAGGCTCAGGCAATGTGGACTTGTGCTGCAGGATCTCAGTGACGACCTTCTTGATGAGCTCGTAGTGCTCCTTTTCCGTCTCTGCGCTGGTCGGTTGGTCAATCTCGAACTTCAAATAGGCGCGCCAGTATGCTTCACTGTCGGTCAGGACCGCTGTGTTCTGGACAAAGAGCTTGCGTGCTTCGTCCGCATCGCCCTTGACCTTCCAGACCAACCTCGCCCATTCCGCGAGGATTGCTGCCTTGGTCGACGCATCAAGTGTAGGGATCTGGAGTTGGTTTTGGTAGACGGCCAGCGCGTCGTCGATGCTTCCATGGCGTCGGCTGGTGTTTGCCAGAGAGACAATCGTTTCCACGTGGTCGGGTAACTGTGCCAGGATTGCCTCATGGATGTCCTTGGCGACGTCAACTCGCCCGCTCATCTCTTCAAAGTAGGCATACTGCAGTCGTGTGCGCGGCAGGGCAATCGGAACAAAGATACAGCTGGCTCGCTGATAGATGTTCCTAACCTCCTCATCCTTGCCTGGCTGCGCTAGCATCCATCGCGCATATCTCAGCCAGAATTCTTCGTGCTGAGCGCAGGTGACAAGACATCGTTCGTACAGGAACTGGATTCGGCTGTAGTCTCCTTCGGCCTCTTCAAAGTCGAGGTACTTGCGCCAGTTGGCCGTCTGGCCCTCGTCCAGGTCCGTGACGTGGAAGTATGGCCGCTTTATCTCCGACTCGTACGTCCACCTCTTAGTCGTCTCGGCTTGTGTCTTGCGGAAGCCTTCCAGATGAACACCATCTATCCTCAGGCGCAATTCGCGCTCGACCTCGGCTTGGCTGAGGCCGGCCTTGTAGCCCAGTCCCTCGTTCTCCACCTCCATCTGGATCTGAGTGAGCGTCTGTGGGGGCACGAGCAGAGCGATGGGTTTGGTCTGGGCCATTTGTCGGTAGCGCTCAAAGTAGCGGGCGTACTGATGCATTGGAATGAGAATGATGCGCGAGAGGATGGAGAAGATCCGGTCCGGTTGTTCGTTTCGCTCCTCAAACTCAATATATTTATCCCAGAAGGGATGTGAGAGGAAATCGAGCCCGACGCAGGCCGAGCCGCGCTCAAACAATCTGGGAGTCCAGTCAGCAGGTGTTGGGT
This sequence comes from Chaetothyriales sp. CBS 135597, assembly GCA_003709825.1. Lineage (NCBI taxonomy): Eukaryota > Fungi > Ascomycota > Eurotiomycetes > Chaetothyriales > Chaetothyriales sp. CBS 135597. Next base: position 608,091 of record QQXN01000010.1, on the reverse strand, counting down.
GTGCAGGAAAGATGGAGGAGGGGCAAGGAGAGCGCAAACATGGAGCAGGAGACTTAGGTGATCAGTGCTGAATGTGATTTGAGGTTTTCCAACAATGTCAAAGCAGTCAAGGGCTTGCCAGGCTCGCAACTTGGACGGGTGGTGGCGCCAAAAAGCAGATAAGCGGAGAGCGCCTGAATTGAGTCTGTGAGAAGCAAATCATCAGGGGACTTTTGGCGATGGTCTCACCGGTTCGGTGTCGCTCATCGAAACCTGAACTGCCGCGCGCGGTGGACTCGAGTGTGAGGAAGGGAATGGCCACTGGCGACTTACTCTCGGATGATCTCGACGTCGTGGCTCGTCTCGGTCTTGAAGGAGCAGTAATTGGTCCACAGATCGACGGAGTTGGTGATACTGGCGACCCCTCGCTCATAGACCTGGCACCCCTGTCAGCCTGACCTGCATGTCAATACCATCACCGTCGTCGTCGTCGTCGTCGTTGTTGTCGCCTTACCATTTCTGCAGCCTCGGTGCCTGCGATTGAGAACTCGAGGTCGGCATATTTCTTCCAGTAGCCAAAGAAGAGCGGGAACTTGGCCAGAAAACGGTCATAGACGTCGCGAACGGTCGTGATGGCCTGTGAGCTCGAGTTGCGGTTGATGCCGCCCTCGAGCGCCTCGGCTGTGCGAACGAGTTTTTCCCAGACTTCGAAGCTGTCCGGATCTTCGGCCTGGCTCCAGTCAGTCGCCAATCGATCGCGAAGGGAAAGTGAACAGCAAGGCACGCACCACTTCTGCGAGCAGCTTTCTCAGCTCTGCGCTCTCTTCATCGTTTCCGCCAAAGGCGTCCATCTGGACGCAGCCTGATTTCGCTGTGATTCAACCGCGGCGACGTGAGGTGGGATGAGATTGGATGCACCAAACAGCGATCCTGGGTGTATCTATAGCGCGAGGATCTAGCGCGCACGGATCGAGAGCGGCGGCTGCGAGTTGGGTAGAGGGGTTCGAAGAGAATAAGTGCTGTGCAGCTGGGAAGACAATTAAGTTACCGTAAAGCCGTACGTATCCGTATTACGCCAAGCCCGTCAGGCAAATTGGAAGGAACAGAAAAGCACGTCACTTCTCTCCTTCCCTTTCACTGCGTCTTTTTACTTGTTCCTCAATCCTCAACTTGATCGAATACCAGAGCATTATCTATCTTCTATCCTTCTTTCCCCGTGCTGGGCTGTTCCTTCATCGGCTCTATCCTCACGACTATCTTCAAATCATGTTGAATTACTCTCCCGGCGATGTAACTCTTGCTTTATGATTCCTAACGACGCCAGCAAAACAGTCAGCAATTTATTGATGTCCATAACATTGGCCGCAGTGCCATTCTGACACACAACTATATAAAGTCTGAACGCTTCAATCTTGCGCCGAAGGTGACAACAGCTACTCCGCGTTTCGAGGGTCTGGGACGTCCTACTGGTTCCCAGGATCTCTGACTCCCGGAGACCCAAGCAGTTACTATGTACTGACCTGGGGTGTGTATACAAGCTTCCTATATTGAGACTTGTCCAAGGAGGCAGGTATTTACTTCCTTGAAGTATTCAAAGAGATGCAAAGAAGATTCGTATCAGCCTTGTTGGTGGTGACTTTGTATCATGAATCAATTTCGGCTCTGGGCTGAAGGTAGCAATGAGCACCAAGCACCGGCAGGCATTTTACTGTGGAAGCAAGTGAAGCAAGTGAAGCAAGTGAAGCAGGTTTCTGATAGATACTGTAACCTTTGCACCTGCTCTTGTTATGCTCAAGTATTTTATTACTGTCCCTTACATGATATTATGTAAGCTGCAAGGCCTTGCCAAGACATTTGGATTTGTCCATCGTCGCCATCCCGTCTTCCCATCGATAAATCAATAAAAGAGTCTCACACCTCGGTGCTATCACTATAGTATTACCAATCGCTGACCACGACAACGCGTCTTTCCTTGTTTCGTTCTCGCCAATGGAGGCGGTTGCGGCAGCCACACCGCCGCAGCTCCCTGCTCGACTCCTCCGATTCTTTGCCAAGTATCCTCCGCAGCTCTATGGCGCCAAATTCACCCAGCAAACTATCCCCGTGACGAAGAAGGAGGCCAAACTACGACGGATAGCGCAGGCAGCGGAAGAGGAGGAGCAAAAGGCCCTGAGACAGGCTCAGGCAGAAGAGCAACAGCTCCGCAACCCCCCGGCCGCGGCCGAAGAACAGCAGCAGCAACAGACGCAGCAGACTTTGGCAGATCCGAACGCGTTGGCTTCATCGTCGTCGCCGCAACAAAAATTCCCACCAAACCCTTTTCTTCCCATCAAAACGAGTGGCAAGCGATGGCTGAGCCCACGCATTGGCCTGCGTCGACAAGCTGAGCTCTTCAAACTGGCCAAGAAGTCTGGAGTCGAGGCCCTGCTGCCGGTCAGTCGGAAATCCACTGAATTCAAGCAGCAACGCTTGCTACTGCACGGCCTGCGAATCAGGGGCACTGGCGAGGGCCAGAAGGTCAAGGGTCACAAGTGGGAGAGACAGCACGATGACAAGATGGAGGAGAGATACAAGGCAATCGTCAACATGCCGGCGTTGGTTAGAGAATGGCAGGCAAGAGGCCACGGCAGAGGTTTCAAGAAGGAGCAATTCCCCAAGGTCAGGATGCCTTGAGTGTCAACCAAGGCATCGGTCTGTATATATTTCCCCCACTGGCAGTTTTGCCTGTACCAACACGAACGATTGGGCAGTCTGCCCTTCTCATATCCACTACGGTCTGTTTTTGTTTGCCGGGATTGTCTCCTTGCTGGCATGAAAGTGCTGACTTCTGTAACCACTTGAACGTCTTTCATTACTGATCAGATCATATGACCTTTTCGAGCAGTTAGCGAGCACACAAGTTCAGGCCGCAATTACCCCCGGACCAGCCGTACAAGACGGCAGGATTGATTGCCAGTACAAAAGACTCGGGCGACTCCGACACTAGAGGGTGGAGGGGGGGCGAACCCCAAACCTGGACGAAGGGATTGAATGTCGACGGACGAGAGGAAGAGAAGCAAAAGGCCAATGTGCATGAGGAGACGTTGCGAGGCGCAGCGTGCAAGCGATGAGGAATGCGTCGTAGGCAGTTAGTTGACCCGAGATCAGTCGAGTGAGATCAACAGGATGGGGCAGGGGGATAGACAGTCTGCTTGGCAAAGGGAGATCTAGGCAAAGGGAAGAAATCTCCTTGGCCGTTTAACGAGGGAACGGGGTAACGAGGTTGCGGCGCCCAATGCATGATCAGTCAGTCAGTCAGTCCTCTGCAAAATATCGGTTGAGTGCAAAAAAAGAGAAAAAAAAACTCGAGTGAGGGAATAAAAAAAAACAGGTGAATGGCCGTATTTACGGGGCCACATAATGAGGTATTTCTGGTATTTCTGAGCGTTGAATACGCCTACGGCCGCTGAACAGATGCTATGGTCGTATAAACAGTCTTATACTACAGTACAGTACTTCCACCATGGCAACTTATTGTCCGCTGATTAATGAGATTGGATGTAACTTGATCGACGCCATGGTCCGCTAGTTGGAGTGTCGTCGTTTGTTCTTTCCTGTCAACGAATGTAAAACGGACTATTGTTGCGGGAGTGGATAAGGTTACGTGAAGGCAACGCCCAATACGGATTAGTCGCTGGCCAAGAGGGCAAGAGCGCCAGGAAGACCCACTTTTGGGCTGCCTGGAACTGCACTCATTCGCCATTTGCCCATGGACAAGCTCAAGAATAAACAAGGTCATCTGTGTACGTGCACGTCTTGGGCGGGAGCTTGCACGCTCCGACAAAGCTTCAGTCAGCGCTAAAAAACTTTGCCCTTGCCCAATGCCGAACCCGGCCCCCAGGACCACAGGACCACAAGACCACAGGACCACAGGACCACCAAATCCAGACGCGTGCGTATCGGGATGACGTCGGGATATTGCGCAAAGGCCGAATTACTAGTTCCCAGGTGGAGACTTTCCGATCGATGCGAGGTAGGATGACAGGGATATAGGTCGGGGTTGCATTTCACTTGAACGAGGGCCAAAATAGTGTACCCCGAAGTCACCATGAGAGAGAGGGGGAGAGCTCGGGGTAACATGGGAAGCATGTTTCAAAGGGATATATGATGGTCCTCACCCGTGTACCGACATGGTCGGCCCCCCCTTCCCCCCCCTCAAAATCCATTTCTGTCGCGGCTGTCGATCGAATCAATCCAATCTGCTGAGAGGACAATTTCCTTTCGGGCCTCGAAACAAAAACAAACAGAGTCCGGGACAACGGGTGACCTATTACTTCTACACTGTACTACTGTCAGCAGTCAGTCCCTTTGGTTGCTATCATTATCAACACACACATACACACGATGCCTGCCACATCAGAGACCAAGTTGCGCAACGGCAACGAGTCCGGCGAGGAGGACTTTTACCAGGCTACTTCGCATATGAGCTATGAGGAAAAGCACGCAGCAGTCCGCGCTGCAAAGTTTGGCTATGGCCCACTGGCGCATCTTGGGGACCAGGCTCAGAACATGCTTCCAGGTCAGAGCAGATCCATCAAACTACGGTAGCAACCTTATTGCGCAGAAAACTAAAGTGTGTGTGTATATATATATTTTTGAGGTCAACAGCCTTCGGTGGTGAACTGCAACCCGGTCTCTACAAGCCCGTGGAGAATCGCAAGTTTGCAAACCCAGGCCCGTTGGGGCTCTCTGCGTTTGCGCTGACCACCTTCGTCCTGTCCCTGATTAACCTGGGCACCCTGGACGCCACCTCGCCGGCCATTATCATCTCCCTGGCCTTTGGCTATGGCGGTCTTGTCCAGCTCCTTGCTGGCATGTGGTAGGTGCATCATCAGATACCCCCTCCTCTTCTGGTCGCATTCGTAATGCTGACTCAGAACAAAAAAAACCACAGGGAGATGGCCGTTGGCAACACATTCGGTGCTACCGCCCTTTCGTCATACGGTGGTTTCTGGATCTCGTTCGCTATCATTCTCACTCCTGGCGGCTTCCAAGTTGAGTCCACCATCAAAGCGGCCGATGGCGAAGGCGGCCTGCTCAACATCCTCGGTCTCTATCTCATGGTAAGTGGGCCGTGATATATGCATGTTTGCATGTTAACCCTCCCCCACTCCCACCCTCTCCATTTTGTGAGACTAAAAAAAGACCTGGCACAGGGCTGGTTCATCTTCACAACAATTTTGTTGGTGTGCACCTTGAGATCGACCGTCGCCTTCTTCTCTCTCTTCTTCACACTCGACCTGGCCTTCCTCCTGCTCGGCATCGCTTACCTCCAGCATGACCCCGCGGGACCAAACACTCCCTGCCTCCGAGCAGGAGGCGTGTTTGGCTTGCTGGCAGCATTTATTGCGTGGTACAAGTAAGCTCAAACTCTCTTCCTGCCTTACTTTTTTTTTTCACCCTTGCTTCCTTTTCTCTCTCTAACTTTTTGATCTAGTGCTCTTGCAGGCCTTGCCGACTCGTCCAATAGCTTCATCATCTTTCCTGTCGTGCATTTCCCTTGGTCAGCACAGGGACGGCCGGCCCGACCCATCAAGTCCGACCATACAGCCTGAGCGTGTCATTGTTTTGCATTGTGTGCCTTGACCTCATTGTTTGCCCAAAACCAAATGTGTGTGTGTGTGTGTGTGTGTGTGTGTGTGTGTGTGGATTACTACTGTTTAATTCTTATGTATAATTTCCTATCAGCGATTTAGCGTCTGTTGGCTTTTTCTGCTACACAACAAAATTGAGATGAAAGTACTTGGAAAATCTATTGGAGTGCCAAAATATACTCAACTTAATCGTGGCTACTACTCGAGACACGAGAGAGAGAGAGAGTCGAGGAAGAAAGGAGTCAGTCAGCTATCAGTCTAGCAATATAGCAAGTGAACAAGAGACTAAGGACACACATGAATGAATATACATGATCTTGATGAAATTCAAAATCCATATTTCCATCTCTTGTCCAAACAAGCGATGTATATTTTATCCTCGTGATAGATACACACGTACGTATAGACAGAAGATTATCACACAGCATTAGTCATCCTGCGCGTGAAAGTGCTTGCATGAACTTATGACATCATTTCGAAAACGCGTACACGGGGCACGTACAGTAGCTCTTGGCTTGGCCCGTGCACCACTCACGGCACGTGTCATGCAAGTACACGCGCCCGCGCCGCCCTTGCTTCCCCTCCTCACACACACACACACACACACACACACACTCGCGCGTTCATTCCATTCCCACCCATTTGCACATTACCATCAAGACCACATATATCAACACAGACGAGAGAAAGAAAGAAAAAAAAAACAAATAAAAAAAAATGGGCATCAAACGCAAAGCATACGAACTCGACACGACTCCCACACGCCGCTGCCTTCCTTTCGCAGCTGCAGCGAGCCCGAGCAATTATAATAGCCCAGACAGCAGCATCAGCAGCGTTAGTAGTGCTGATTACAACCACGCCACGACAATGACAATGTCTCCTCTGCCGCCACTACCGCAACCACTGTTTTTTCCCAAATTCCAAAACAACGCATCTACTATACCTACATCCACAGGAGCAGAAGCAGACTCAACGAGCACCAACACCAACACCAACACCAGTACGATTCTCCGCACACGCAAACGCTGGCGCAGCAACCGGCCGAGCGACGAGGTTGTGTGGCAAGCGACTGTGGCGAAGCTGTTTGGCGCTGTGAAGCAGCAGTATCAGCAGCAACAGCAACAGCAACAGCAACAGCAGCAGCAGCAGAACCTGGAAGAAGAAGAAGAAGAAGAAGTGGATATGGGCAATGCTTGCTCGGTGCAGATGCAATCAGGTCTTCTTATACGGGAACAACAGCCGCAACAACGTGAAGACGACATGGACATGGATATGGACATGGATCTGGATCTGGATCTGGACTTGGCCAAGGTGGAACGTGGACAGCGGAGGATTCACGATTTCTTTGCTGTCGTGCCGTCGTCATCATCTTCTTCGTCAATGGCCTCACGGCCGGCTTGTGGTGGTGTACTGTAATACACAAAGGCAATGGCAAAATGTTCAAACTCAACTACGACAGGTCGGGTTCTGCAGGTGTACTTGCGGATTCCATTGTTCTCGTTACCGACTGATTATGGCTGCTTGGCCTATCCAACCCTCTCTTCGTAGGGCCGGGTCTAACTAACAATCCTTAACGCCGAAAGCTGGGGAAAAAAGACGCCCTGTCACACGTGCCGTCCATACCGTCCATACCGCCCATACCGCCTATACCGCCCATACCGCCGTTACCGTCCATGCCGTCGTTGTCGTGCCGTTCATAAGCTATGCTCTCTCTCCATGGTATGCTCTGATTGCGCCATACTTCGGATTTCAGCTCATAATCATGCTGAAAGCAGCTCCAGCTGCATGTGATGAAAATGCTCGATCAACCTGGTTTGATCGGGCGGTCAATCTATCTGCCCGGGTCATAGGCCGATGTACTTACATCGCACCACTCTCGTCTCTCTGCCGCCAATCAGTCAGACGACTGCGAACTACTGTCGGGTGTCTCGGCCGTGACCATGTCTCGCATGACGCGCTGGAGAAAACCAAGTTGGGCGGACTGGTGCCGCTTTTTGGCTTCGTCATACTCCTTCGAGAGGGCACGAAACTCCGAGTGACGCTGCTCTTGGGTCTTTCGGGCTGCTTTGACTGCATCGGACAACGCATTGATCTCGTTCACGTGGCTGTTCACAGCCTGGCCACCACTGCTAACCTGGTACCTCTCTCTTTCTCGGGCATCGCTCACCGCCGAAGCCGACTGGGCCTCTGCCTCAAACGCATTCCGCCACTGAGCCCGGGAATTTCGGTAGCGGAGCTCGAGCTCGTCCATCTCAGCTCGCTGGGTCTGCAGCAATTCTCGATAGGCAGTTCGCGAGCGAGCGGGCACGTCAGTCTCTGGGATGATGGCCACAGAAGCCGTATTGCGCTGTCGGGCAAGATAACTGGCCATCTGTCTCCGGTATTGGCGTCGAGCTGCTGAGTCGGGCCGGCCGCTGACGTCGAGTTCAATCTTGGTGTCATCCGCAACTGAATCAGGCGCAGTGAACTCCTGACCTCGGTCCCATGACTTGTCTGTAACTGGCGGCACGACATTGTTCAAAGGACGGCGTGCATCGATGCCCTTTCGGCATTTCATACAGACTTTGGTCTTGGCATATGTTTGACTGTTGACCCAGGCAGAGATGCAGACGGCATGCATGGCGGTGCCACAGCACGAGATGATAGCCAGATAGTCGTTAGCCTCGAACTCGAGTTGACATGCTGGACATTCTCGTTTGTGCTCAGCCAACTCCTCAATGCTGTTGGCATTGGCCCGGCTCAAGACCAGCGAGATGCTGCCGGGACGCTGGACAGGCGTTGGTGGTGCCGGAGTTGCACGAGGCCGAGCCATCACCGGAGGCGGGCCACGCGAGAGTGGGATATTATGAAGCTCGAGAAGACGCGGGGCATCCACAGGCCGTGAAGCCGTCCATCCCAGAGCCTCACTTTGCCGCTGACTGGGTGGGGTCGGTGCTCCACCTTGAGCTGAGGCGGTTGGGTAGTGGTTTGGAGGAATCGAATGGTAACTCAAGGGAGGGGCGACGGGTGCCTGCCAATATGGACCACTGTGGTTGCTTGGCTGCGGATAGAAATGCTGTAGATTTGACTGAGATATCGGAATGTAGCCAGGGAAGTCACTATGGGCGAAATAACGAGGTGGCTCAGATGGGAACTGAGGCAGCAGTGGGGGTTGTTGCTGTTGTTGCTGTTGGTTCTGTGGGTGCTGTGATTGCTGGTGTTGGTGTTGGTGTTGTTGCTGGTGCTGGTGTTGGTGCTGCTGATGGTGCTGGTGTGGGTATTGGTAGTGATGGTAGTGCTGTTGATGCTGGTGCTGGTGCTGGTGCTGATGTTGCTGATAGGGCTGGCTCTGAGGCAGCGGCAGAGTGGTGTTTGAATGGGGAACTGGGTCCCATAGCAGGTCGGGATCCCAGTGAGGGAGAGTAAATGAGCCACTGACGTTGTTCACTGGGAGGGAGGAGGGAATGTCTCGTTCCTGAGTGGGGGAGAAGACACTCTCGTTGTCGAAGAGCTCATGGACAGGAGAGTACCTGGCCGGGCTGTGGAAGGAATCCATGTCACTTGAATGTTCAGAGCCTAGTCGTCGTCGCTTGGGAGTACGCTGGTTGGGTGGTGCAGGGGACATGACATCGGCATTGCAAGTCGGAGGGGAGGCTGGCCCTCCATGATAACTCATTCCTGCTCAGCCGAGTGGATGAGGAAACGTGGAGGACGGCGGCCTGGGCTGGGCCTGTGATTGAGGATAAATGAATGCTACGTCAGCTGTGTTTGACGACGAGAGAGCTAGCTGATGGCAATCAAGTGGCGGGTGTTTGAGCGAGAGTGAGCGAGTCCGGACTCAGGCCGGTGAGGTTGTCATTAAGTTTCGGGGCTTGGTCAAGACAAGCGAGGGCGCTGGAGGTCGTGCGTGCCGGATGGTGGGGTTAGGAACAGGCTTAGAGCACAGGGGATGGGCAAGTGCTGATTGGGTGCAGGAGCGGACGAGGGAGTGGTGGTGTGGTGGTGTGGTGGTTTTGAGACCAGAGGGGAGGATGGGCGAGGATGGGCGAGGATGGGAAGGACAAAGGACGGAAGACTCAAGGGTCGGAGGCTGACGTGGTGGAGGTGAAGTACCTGCCTAGTCGATAGGCAGGTGGGATGGGATTGAATGATGTTTTTGCTGGCCGGTGCCCAGTGGCCGCTCATCACCAGTGGCGGCTTTGTGTGGAGCCTGGGCCGTGGCGTCGGGCGGCGGTGGGAAGGCAGGTGACTCGATCGAGCTCGCCGCTTGCTGGACTTTCAGCAGCCGATCCCACGCTGCAGGTTCCGAGTGTGAAACAGAGACGGATGCGGGGGGGGGGGCGAACACTACGTAGGCACGAGAGACAAGGGAGCAGGAACAGGAACAGGAGCACAGCACAGTACAGCACAGCAGACAAAGACTTAAAAGGCTACTGATCGTCCTCGCAAAAGATCGATCGGCTGGCTGGGGGCCTAGAAGGACCAAGAAGGACCAGGCGGCAGGAGGGGGACGGAGACTGGTATCATTATAAGTCATTAATTAATTATTTGAGCCGCCGCTCCAAAACTGAGCACCTGAATGAAACGCTCCAGGCCTGGAACCAGTCACCAACCATGATTCGAGCAAAGTCAGTTGCCCACTGGCAAGCCTGGAATAGCTAGTTGCCACGTCGGCGTGAAGCCGAGCCCGCCGAGAGCGCCGAGAGGGTGTATGGATGCGTCGATAAGAGGGAAGGACCGACTGCCCCAAGGCAACTAATTGCCAACTGCCCAGCGAACTTATTAATCCGGCAGCGGCTTAGCTTTAAAGTTGTCTCGCTCTTTCCGCAGGCTACTTCCGGGCTAGGAATCGTCGTTTCGGGCCACGACAAAGGGATCGAAGTGGCAAGGGCGAAGGACCGAGACGAGAATGGACAGTGGACAGTGGACAGTGGACAGTGAACTGTGAACTGTGGACAGTGACAGTGGACAGGTTCTTCTTTCCAAGGCTGGTCTTCTCATCCCCCATGTTAATAATACTGTACGTAACCAGTCATCGACCTTCAAATGTCAGCGTCATTTGACCTTGGCACGCCCCGGTCTTAAGCTACTCGTCCGGACGGATATCCCACACTGTCGATGACTCGATGCGATGTACTGACTCGCAGCAAGACATGATGATGTTCTTATCGCGGCTGAATCTCGGACCAACTGTGTGCGTTGGTATTGCTGACTCTCGTTGAAGGATGGGTTGGTTGTCGGCAGGCACGGGCACACTGATTGTCGCCTATCTCATTTACGGAGCAACTGTTCGCCTGGTAGCGCGGCAGACTGAGGCAAAGCAGACGGTCAAGGCTGATGCCGTCAGGCATTCGGCCTCAAGCATAGAGCGAATGGTGCCGTCGATCGCCGAGGAACCTAGCCCCGCACCGCCGCCACAAATACCGCCAGCAACAACGGCACCAGCACCAGCACCACCGATGATTCAACTCGCTGAAGATGCCCCCGTTCCAACCCTCATGGCACCCCCTCCACTTCGACAGCCACCACTAACACAACCAAAACTGTCGCCGCCGCCGCCGCCGCCGTCTGTCCGCTCCAGCCCGCCCCGCCTGAAGCCTCCAACCATGTCCGCCCCACCACGGCCTGCCAATGCCTCCCTGCGCCCTCCCCCGTCCAGCGCTGCCTCTCTCCGAGTGCCGCAGACGAAGGTGCTGTCGAACACGCACATGCAGCCAGCCTCGTCAACGCTTGGGGTGCCGAAGAAACGGTCGAGACAGGTGACGCTGGGGCCAGGCTATTCGCCACTCAACTGGGCTGCGTTGACCTCCAACCCAAATAGTGGCCTTCGGGGCAAGGATGCCCCTCCACAACTGGCCCGCGTGACGCCATCTCGACTGAGAAAGCAGACAGGCCGGAAGGGCAAAGACGCGTGGACAGTTTACCAAGGCAGAGTGTACAATATCACGCCCTATCTGCCCTTTCACCCAGGTGGGGTGGCAGAGCTGATGAAGGGCGCAGGCAGAGACGCAGGTGCGCTGTTCATGGAAGTGCATCCATGGGTGAACTGGGATGGCATGCTGTCTGAGTGCCTGGTGGGCATATTGGTGGCCGAGGACGACGCTGACGCAGAGACGAACACGCTTGATGAGATGGATTGATCGACTACACAGTTGATTGGGTATATGTCATACACGGATGGTTGGGCCATTCACTAGAGTGATGTGACGAGATGATATGACGATAGAACACCAACGGCCATACACATGGGACCTGGGCACAGTCGACGGCTGCAAGGCTGCAATGCTGCAATGATGATAGATAGGTGCGGGAGAGCCCGCTGCCACCAACAGCACCATCACAGTTCAAGTGACTGGCTGCCATTTTTACAACTCGCTCTTGACGCCGTCGATGCCCACCAACTCGGTCTCAAAGATGAGAATACTGTTGGCGGGGATCGGCCCCACCGCCCGTGAACCATAGCCCAGCTCCGGGGCAATCGTCAACTTGCGCTTCTCGCCGATACACATGTCCAGCAGACCCTGGTCCCAGCCCTTGATCACCCGCCCCGCGCCCAGCTGGAACTTCAACGGCTGCCCACGGTTGTACGACGCATCGAACTGCTCGCCCGTCTCGTACAGCGTGCCCACGTAGTGCACCGAGATCTGATCGCCCTCACGGCTCTTGCGGTCGCATTCGACCACCTTGAGCTTGTCGATCTCGAGGTTCGCCGAGCTGGCCAGTGAGGTGAGTGCGAGAAGGAGTGCGAGGAGCGAAGAGGAAGTGGAGGTGAAGATCTGCATTGTGGTTGGCTTGGCTTGTGTGTGCGTGTGTGTGAAAGAAGTAGCGCGGTAGTAGGGCAGTCGTGCGATGTGCTGGATTGTTCTTCAACCGTGGATTCAGTTGTGGGTGGCGGTTTAAGGGTGGTTGCAATAAGTCAGGTAACTTTTAGGTTGGTCAGTGTGTTGGTAGCGCCGTTGCCAAGGTGGAGTCTCTTTTTGGCTTATAAAGTTTAGTAAGGAATGCTCCATCGACGAGTTCCTTCTGTTTCGTATATTACTTGCCTGAGTGTAGTTCCTGTAAGTGTCAAGTGGGATAGATTCAAATGCAGTTGTGTTTTGTGTATTGAGACAGACGTTGAATTATGGCAATACACAATACACCTGCCCACAGGTGTCGAAGAAGAAAGTCGTTCCCATGCTGACTCATCACATTTGTTCTTTGAGAAGATCTAACCCGAGTTAGCTAGTGATATACGGGGAGCTAACCAATAATGAATACGGCACTATGCCCAAAAGGTTAATGATCTTCAAGCAAAAGATAGTGATGTGAGACTCTGGGCAGATACTGAATGTCCTCGTCTCTCATTGCAGCAGATCTTGTACATTCACACGTTTGGTACACTTCAGGTGCATCGGGTGCAGTGGAACTAAGGCCAGCTTGAGCTCATCAGCTGGGTCTTCATCGATGTGCCGCCTCTCCCTCTCCAAGACAAGCCTCTATCAACAGCCTAGAGTGGTCATGCTAGAGGGATTCTAAACGACAGAGCAAGACACTATATGCGCCTCCAGATTGCTGTCTGTCTGTCCCGGGCCCAAATTCCAACCGTAGCAATGCCAGACGCACACAAGACTCCGCAAGACCAGTGCCAAGATTGACAGTAAGGCTCAGCAATCCTCTACTCCTAACTGACATCAGACCAACACCTTCACGTCCCGCTTCTTAACCAACAGAATCCAAAGGCCAAGCAGGTTGATGGCCCCGCAGATCATGACCAGGCCAGCAAAGAGCTGAAGGCCGATATAGTTGACTGTCCCATCTTCACGCGTCCCCAGGTCGGCCAGGGCGGCCGCGATTGGAGGACCGACCAGGGATGCGAGCGAACCAATGCCCTGGGCCATGCCCAATCGTGCCCCAATCACTCTTTTGTCAGGGCATACAATGGGGAAGATGCTGGGCGGCAACGGAATCAGAGCGCCGGAGAAGCCGCCGTACAGAGCGGCGATGGCGATATAGGACGCTGTTGAGGTGACGCCAACCCAGGCAATGCACAGCACCCCTGAGGTCACCACACAAACGAACCACGGCATCATGACGCCCATCTTCGAGGCAGTGTATGCGGCAACGAGACGGCCTAAGACAGAGGATGCCTGGGTGATCATGATGACGTATAGCGACAGGCTTCGACTCAGGCCTAGGGCCCGTTGGCCGTAGCTGGCAAGGAATATAAAGGGCGTCATATAGCCGCAGAAGATGAGGAAGTTGCTGACGGTATATGCCCAGAAGGGCAGGTCGCGAATTGCTGTTACGTCGACCAGCTTCCGTTTCGTGCCTGCGGCAATGTCGCCCAGATTGTCAGCGCCCCAGATCATCAACGGGAATGCAATTGCGTACGAGCCGAGCATGATGAAGCCCATCACTCGGATCATCCAGCCCCAGCCCAGCTTGCTGATCAGCTGCTCAAAGACAAGCGTGTAGATGACGCCTCCTGTGGGAGCACCGCACGTTGCGATGCCCATCGCCACCGCACGGTGCTTCTTGAACGACCGGCCCACCAGGGCCAGACCGGGGAGGTAGAGCAGACCGTTGGCAAGACCGATGAGGACTCCCTGCGCCAGCAGCATCTGCCAGTAAGTCTTACAAAACGACATCATGAAAACGGCCAGGGTCTCGCCACCCGCCCCGACGAAGAGCATGGTTTTGAAGTATCCCATGTCAAACAGTGGTCCGCTAATGACTCCGATCAGGATGAGAAGGAAGCTTGCGACGGTGCCGATCCACGAGATGGCCGAAGACGACTCGTTCGGGAAGTATGTGATCTCATAGTAAGATTGAAACGAACCAAACGCGAAGATGAACCCCCACAGGTTAGAGAAGACCAGAAAGGAGCCCACGATCTGAAGCCAGGCTCGTGCACCTCCATCCACAGACGGCTCCGGAGGTAATCCCATCACCACCTGCCTCACACTTTCCCTTCCATCGTCGTCCACTGCTTCGGCCCTTGACACATTTTCGAAAGTCGGGAAGGCTTTATCCTCTCCTCTGCTGACAGGAACGTCGTCGTGTGCCATATTCGGGGGTTGAGGTGGTGACGATGATGGTGGTGGTGGTGGTGGTGGAGGTTGGGGGTGGCTTCGGCACAACCCATTCAAATCGCGTAACAGCTGAGAGACGAAGTTGGACGAGATATTCACAGACAGACAGCGAGCAGTTGGGGGCGCGCCACAATTACTTCACACACTCACACAACAGACATGGTTGTCATAATTATTCTCTACGAAAACAAGAAAGAGAGCACACGCACACACGCACACATACACACACCCAATCTCTCTCTCTCTCTCTCTCTCTCTCTCTCTATCTCAATCATAACCGAGGGCCGTAAGTACATACTAGCCCCCAAATCTACTTTGATTGGCAAGCAGCAACCAGATTCAGAATACGCCGTGCCGAGTAACCGAGTCCAGAGCGGCCTACAAGTACACCATCCAGGCTAATAACTTTCAATTAACATTATTTTACTATGGGCGGAGTACTCAAAAAAAAAGGACCCCTGCTGTTTTTTTTTGTGGGGAAAGTGAAAAAGAACAAGTTAAGTTGGAGAAAAATATAATAGAAACATGGATGTTTTGACGTCAGAGCTGCGGACAATTCCGTGACTTGCTCTGTTTCGGGTTTAGCCAATCTATTTGGGGGCGGCCAGCGATTGGATGGATTGAGGGTGGGGGGGGGGAAGGGGAAGGGAAGGGGGAAGAGCTTAAATTAGTCAGCACGCGCGTATTGCTCGATTTCCAGCAACTACTACTACTACTACTACTGTGGATGTACAGCTTCTACGTTTACTATAAGGCAAAAAAGAAAAGAAAAAGGGAAAGAAAGGGGCAAATGTGGAATGGTGTACCATGCCCTGATACGCACGCACCATATAAGCTCGCGCAAGAAAGTCGCCGTGCTCAAGGCGGCGGCCAAGAAGCTGCAGTGCTTCGCCCTGCTGCGCTGCTCCGGGGTGCCCGGTGTCATGTATGTGCAGGGCGAGAGCAAGGCTGCGGTACAGAGCTGGGTGGACACGGTGCATCGCTTGCGCTATAAGGATTACCAGCTTGTGGCGCCGGTGAGCGAGGCCTGCGGCGGACCGGACTGCTCGAGTCAAGGGGGAAAGCAGATGGTGATGTTGGGCGAAGCGGGCGTGCTTGAAGAAGTAGAGAGGGTCAAGGATATGGCGCTCAGGATTGTGGAGCGTGGTGATCCCAAGATAATGGAGTGGTGGCGGAAGGCAATGGGATTTGTTGGCTGAAAGAAAAAGAGAGAACTGGCGGAGAGCGATGGATGGGATCTTTATCCTCCTCATCTACTCTTCTATCCAGCTTTCTTTGTGGCCGGCCAGACCGAGCTCCTCTTGGCTGCGCGCGCGCGCTCTTCCACCCACACGACTACACCGACGACGCCCCTCGCTATGCTATGAAAATAGATGCGGATGTATGAGGTTTGGCCGTATCCGACGCAGCCCATCTTGGGGTTGTCATGCATCTGCTCTATCACTCTTTTACAGTTTCTGGTACTCCAGTTTGCCCTCGAGCTTCTTGGCCTCGGCCACCTTGCGGACCGCTTTGTTAAAGTCGTCCTGGTTGACGGCTTCGCGGTATTCCTTGATGGCAAGCAGACCGGCTTCTGTGACGACGTTGCGCAGATCAGCACCATTTAGGCCGTCACTCATTTTGACTACACTCTCAAAGTCGATATCACCCTCGATGGCAACGCCGGCGGCATGGATCTTGAGAATCTCCAAGCGGCCCACTTCGTTGGGGAGAGGGATTTCGATCTTGCGGTCAAGACGGCCAGCACGAAGCAGGGCCGGATCCAGGGTATCGGGTCGGTTCGTGGCCATGATGATCTTGGTCTTGCCGAGATAGTCAAAGCCGTCCAACTGGTTGAGCAGCTCCATCAGCGTTCTCTGGATTTCTCGATCGGCCGATGTGCCTTGGCTGAATCTTCTGCCGCCAATGGCGTCGATCTCGTCCATAAAGATGATGCACGGCTCGTGCTCCCTGGCATAACCAAACATTTCTCTAATCAGCCGCGCCGATTCGCCGATGTACTTGTCCACAATGGCTGACGAAACCACTTTGAGAAAGTTGGTGTCTAGGCTGCTTGCCACTGCCCTGGCCAGCAGTGTCTTGCCAGTGCCAGGTGGGCCATATAGTAGCACGCCCTTGGGCGGTTTGATACCGACGCGCATGAACAGCTCGGGGTTCTTCAACGGTAGCTCGATCACCTCTCGCAGTTCGCGGATCTGATCGTTCAAGCCGCCAATACCCGCGAAAGAGATCTGGCCGGGGTCTTCGAGAGACATGTTGTAGACTAGCGGGTCGACTTCTCGAGGCAGCATGCGCATGATTGTGAGGGTTGTCATGTCCAGGGCAACGCGTGTGCCTTGCTTCAGTTTGGCCTTGTCCACCTTGGACCGGCAGCCGACAACATATCGCGGGCCGGAAGATGCCTTGACGATAACTGAGATGGATCAGATTAGCATAGCCCTTGACTTGTCTTTGGGGCACGGGCTGCATACATCTCTCTTCGTCCAGCTGCTTCAGAACTTCGCCGATGATCTGACCGACGCTCTGGAGAGCCTTGATGTTCTCTTCTGTCGTCTCAAACTCCTTTTGTAGCCCTTTGATTCCCATCCGCAGATCCTTCAGCTTTGCCTCCCATTCCCGCGACTCTAACAGTTTGTTTTTGTATAACTCGAGGGCTTGTTGCCTCTCAGGGTCGCCGCCGCCGTCCATGGGAGCAAGAAAGGGACAGTCTCTGTAGTCGGAATTGGCGATGCGGGAAGAGGATGGGGCTGAGTAAGACAAAGGACCGAATGGGCTGGAGTGTGCGTAGTGCGTATGGACTGAGAAGTGAAAGCGCAGGTGACAGGCACACGGTGTACGCGGACAACGGTTACTGCACTAGTGTGCAACTCCGCCCGCCGTACAAGAAATAGTACGGTGGCCTGCAGTGCCTATGGATGACGACCGCCATCGGGTGCGGCCCAATCCTTCTTGACTGAGGCGCCTCCTCTCCATCCATCATTGCCTCGTGCCCTTTATCTAGTAAGTCCATGTTCGCCGAGGGTTACGATTCGTTGGCCAAGTCAAGCTGCCCTGCACCCTTCATCGTCCTCGGCACAAACAGCCATGGAGGCTGCACCCCTTCTCGCTGTGCCACTCGCGATGTGACTCTCTCCCACCACACTTGGAAAATTGGCTGTGATTCCGCACCTGGATCGGATCAGGCCGCAAGGCTCGATCTCAATGACGGCCCCAGTCGGGAGCTAGCTCAGATAATGTTATACTGACACTGTAAGTATCTTGCGGAAGGCTTGATGGGGAGGATGATGGCAGCTCCTGATGCCAGAGTATTTCACCCATGTCGACCTGATCATCATCTTCCAGTGTCTCTATACCTCTAATTTGTTCCTCACTGGGTATGTATGGATTGATCAAACTACTGCTGCCGATGCCTCTGCTACCACCACCAGAAGGAAATCTTGGCGTTGGCATCGGACTCCGCCTGGGAAATGGATGTGATGGCCAAAACTGCCCCGCCTCACCAATCGCGCCTGCTATTTTCCGCTTCCAATTGCCCCACCAACAAAAAGCATTGCGTTGATTTTCATAAAAGACTCAACCATCTACTGTCCTCTCTGTGCCCCTCTCTCCTTCCTGAAAGTAACCCACTGGCTTCATAAGACTCTCTCATCACTCCAACACCAGACAACAGAACGTCCAGTACGTGCTGCCAGCTGCATTGGGAGCTCCTCCCTGCCCCCCTTTGCACCCGTCACTGACTTTGTTGCCAGATATGCCCGTCATCAAGATCCACGCCCGCTCTGTCTATGACAGCAGAGGTAACCCCACTGTTGAGGTTGACCTCGTCACTGAGACTGGTCTTCATCGTGCCATTGTCCCCTCCGGAGCTTCTACCGGCCAGCACGAGGCATGTGAGCTGCGCGACGGAGACAAGTCCAAATGGGGCGGCAAGGGCGTTACCAAGGCTGTTGACAACGTCAACAATATCATTGGCCCCAAGGTGATTGAGAAGAACATTGATCCTGCGGATCAGACTACTCTCGACAAGTTCCTCATCGAGCTTGATGGCACAGAGAACAAGACAAACCTGGGCGCCAACGCCATCCTCGGTGTCAGCTTGGCCTTTGCCAAGGCAGGTGCGGCTCAGAAGGGCGTCCCGCTCTACGCCCATGTGTCGGACCTGGCCGGCACCAAGAAGCCCTATGTGCTCCCTGTTCCCTTCATGAACGTCCTCAACGGAGGTTCCCATGCTGGTGGACGCCTCGCCTTCCAGGAGTTCATGATTGTGCCCGAGTAAGGGAGTCCTTTTCTTTGCGTTGTTCAATTTGCACTGACCCATTCCGCAGGCATGCTCCGACATTCTCCGAGGCTCTCCGATGGGGCTCCGAGGTCTACCAAAAGCTGAAGTCGGCTGCGAAGAAGAAGTATGGCCAGTCTGCAGGCAACGTCGGCGATGAGGGTGGTGTTGCCCCTGATATCCAGACAGCCGAAGAGGCCTTGGAGCTGATTTCAGGTGCCATCAAGGATGCTGGCTACGAGGGCAAGGTCAGCATTGCAATGGATGTTGCCTCTAGTGAATTCTACAAGACGGACGCAAAGAAGTATGATCTCGACTTCAAGAACCCAGACAGCGACCCAACCAAGTGGATCACATATGAGCAGCTCGCCGACGAGTACAAGCGCCTGTCGAAGAAGTACCCCATCGTCAGCATTGAGGATCCGTTTGCTGAGGATGACTGGGAGGCCTGGTCCTACTTCTACAAGACTTCTGACTTCCAGATTGTCGGGTAAGTCAAGCCAGGTAGAGGTCAAAATGGGTGCACAAGACTAACGTTGACAGTGATGACCTGACGGTCACCAACCCCAAGCGTATCAAGCAAGCCATTGAGACCAAGGCTTGCAATGCTCTTCTCCTCAAGGTCAACCAGATCGGTACGCTCACTGAGTCTATTCAAGCTGCCAAGGACTCGTATGCTGCAGGCTGGGGTGTGATGGTGTCTCACCGCTCTGGCGAGACTGAGGACGTCACAATCGCCGATATTGCCGTTGGTCTGCGTGCTGGTGAGATCAAGACTGGTGCTCCCGCTCGATCCGAACGTCTGGCCAAGCTCAACCAGATCCTGCGCATCGAGGAGGAGCTGGGCAGCAACGCTATCTATCCCGGCACCAAATTCCGCACATCTTCCTCTCTTTAATTGAAAGCAATGGGACATTCAGAGAGCATCGTTTCTCTCTCGCCGGGCAGAGGATATAATAGGGACCAGGTGCAGATGGTGCCGCTTTGAAGAACTATCGACTAGCCTTGCAGCAGAGACATAGCGATATTGAAAATAAACCACTACCCAGCTGTGACGCTGGTCACACCTTGCCGACTTGTCTGTTTGTATTCTCGTGTGTTCTCGTGTTTGTTCTCGTGTGCGTTATCGTGTATTTTCGTTTTCATTCTCGTGTATTTTCGTTTGATGCTCATGTATTCTCGTTTGATGCTCGTTTGTTTGCTCCTGACTTACTGTGTACACGGCCGAGGAATTATCGGATAGCCTTCAACAGATGAAATGACTCACCTTACATCACATATTCCTCTGTGTGAATGCTAGATATCCTTTTTTATTTTCTGTTTCAATATAACCTAACTCAGCAAAACAAATGGTAATGTATGATAGATACGACTAAATCCTTGCCTGACCAGTCAGCCAATAACCACCTGGCTGGCTGGCTGGCTGCTGCAAGTGTCAAGTCAACTTGGCAAGTTAATAGAAAATAGGGGTCGGGGGTCGGAGGTGGGGGGGGGGGTGGAGGAGTGGAAGCCTGACTGAAAAATCCTTCAAATTTGATGATGGATGGATGGATGGATGGATGATGACCTTGTGCTAACTACTGCCCTACACCTTCCCCCCCCCTTACTGCTGCTGCTCTTGTTGCTTCTTCTGCAGGCCTAGTGCGCTATTTCTGCATGCTGAACCTGGGAGCTTCCCAGGGCAAGCATCAGCACTAGCTTTTTTGTTCCTGCAGCAGGAGGGGGGAAAGCAGGGGTTGTGGGCAGGCAGCCTGCAGGGCTGGAGGAGTACAGTACTTTGTCACATCGAAGTTGAAAAGCGCGCGCGTGCGCCAAAAAAGAATCATGGTAGTTAGTTGGCTCGAGGGAAAATAAATCCGTTAACGTTTAGTGTATGCAGTGTGTGTATTAACGTCATGCTAGACTAGACGTATAATCTTTTTTGTCATGCTATACAAAGTTGCCAAGGCAGCTGACATATGTAGAAACCTATACCCCCCGCCCCTACTTTTTGTGCTTTGGAAAAAAAACACAAAAGAAAATTGGACATGATCAAACATGCTGCCAGAGTCAAATCAACCAACCAACCAACCAAAAAGCACCCGTACGTGCGAAAAGAGCGGCACTCAAAAAAAGGGGGAAGAGGAAGGAGGGGTGTTCCAAAAATAAGCCGAATGCCTGTTTTCATTGCGCCTTGTAGCTGACTGTGACCATGTGAGAAAGAGTACTGTGTACCAGCAGTAGATAGCTAAAGTTGATTAGATTGGGCAGAAAGAAACTATAGCGGAATTGGCGTAGTCAAGGTAAATGTCTTTGCGCATCCAGCCAATTTAACCCAATATGTCTGAGGATCATTGCCGATCTTTTCGCTTGTCAAGTCTGTAGGATCTGTGACTGTGGTGGGGAGGGTGAAGGGAATTGCCTCGGAACAGGTGTTTCCATTTGCTGATACGGTGACGGCGGTGATCTTGCCATCGGTGATGGTATAAGAGAGCTGGGGCGAGCAGGCATCCCTGGCTTCGCGGGCGCGGAAGAGTGTGGCAAGGTCGTCCTGCTTGACCGTGACCAACGGCCAGTCCACCAGGCGGGTGAATTCCTTGACAACGACCTCGACCCATGCTTGGAACAGGGAAACGTTGGCGGTGACACCATCGTAAGTGATGGGCTCGATGCCTTGGCTTCGAAGGTTGAGCTGGTGGAACATGAATCCGGCATGGTTCAGGGCAAACAGGAACCTCATTGTGTCGGCTCTTTCGGCATTCAGGAGGTCTTGGAAGTCACCAGCGCCGGCTGAGGTATCGATCCATTCGGCCAGCGTGCACTCGGGGGTGTCGCAGTTGTAGTAAATCCTGGTAGGCCAGCGAGGGAGGATGGTGAAGCCATCGAAGCCATTGTCCTCGACATTGGTAGTGTACGGCCAATGGGGATTCTGCGAGTTGAGCAAGACAGGGCGGGAGTTGTCTCCAACGCAATGGTTGAGACCGGCGTCACGCCAGGCGCGGAGGACGTCGCCGTTGTGGAGACCTGTAATGGCGGGGGGGATCAGACCACCGGCAGAGAAGGTGGCTGGATTGCCGCCAATGCCAGTCTGCTTGAACCATGCTTGGTTGAACTGAATTTCCTTGAGCGCGTCCGAGTAGGTTGCGTTGTTGAGGCTGAGATGGGTGAAGGTGTGGGAGATGTGGAAGAAAGCATCGCGATTCGCGGGGGTAGACCACCACTGTTCCAAGGTATGCAGTGCAATGCAGGTGTCAGTGATCTGGTATGTCGTCGGATCCTCAGGCCACCAGTCAGTGCCAGTGCCCAAGGGCTTCTCCCATTCCAATGGAGTGTTGGCTGGTCCAGGATCGTACCAGATCGGTCCTGGCAGGCAAACGTCCCAGTCAATATCAGAAGCCTCAATAATGTTGCCGTTGCCATTGAAGCCGACCTCGGGCAGGTAGACTGAGCCAGGGTTCATCTTTGCGATGATGGTTGGGATCCAGTTCCTTACTACATTCATGTCTTCGGTAGTGACGATATAAGAGGCATTTTCGTTCAGGTAGCTTGAGGTCTCGAGGAACATGTCGTCAATCTGGGTGACAAAGTTGACTCGACGATAGCCGGAGTAAAGGCCGCGGGTCAACCAGGTAATGTAAGCATGCTGCAAGAAGTTGGAAGTGGCAGACCAGCTGGTTGCCCAAGAAATGAAGAAAACGATCTGCTCTCTGCCGTTGAAGTTGTTGATAACGGCAGCGGTTGTTGTCCCATAGCCACCACCAGGGCCGAACTGGGCAATCTCAGTTGTGGTGTTGGTATCCGTGACTCGCGCGTTATAGTGCCAGAGGCCCTTGGTTGACACGCCCGCACCTTCGCGGATGCCTGCTTGAGCGAAGGCGCTGGTGTTGGTAAAGGTGAAGAGCTGCTCTTCGCCACTGGTACAGCAACCGCCAGCGTCAACCACAGTGGTGCCAAAGATCGGCTGCGGGTAGACGTTGTATTGGACCATGCGAACGCCATAGGTGGTCTGGTAGGTGAAGAGAGTATTCCACTGGTCAGCGGTGATAGCACTCTGCCAATTCTCGGTGCCGTTGGAGCCGTAGTTATACGACAGTTGGCCTTCGGCAATGATGCCGCCATAGAGACCTCCTGCAGAGTCCTCCAGGGTGGGAAGAGTGATACCAGACTGAGGAACGACGATCAGCTCGAAGGGAATGCCGTAGCCATTAAGGCCCGAGGTAGCAGAGGCACCAGACTCTGCATCCCGGGCAAAGATGAGTATAGTTGATCGGACAGTAAGTGAGTTGGCGGTGCTGTTAGTGGTGTTGTTTTGTGCAAGCGAGGTAGTCGCCAGGGCCACCACCCAAAGGATGGTGGTCAGAAGGTGGGAGATCCCCATGGTGATCAAGACTGAGCGAATGTGGTATCAAACGAGTGACTGGGGTATTAAGATATGTAGAAAAAATGCCAACTAGAAAGGATGGAAATGGCTGACCATGGGGGTCACTGAATGACAAGATGAGAAGCACCCATGCAGAGGGAGAGACGAGAGCTCTATCTATACTGAAGTTTCCATGGCCGCGGCCGAATGCTTCGTCCACACACCACCAGACTGGCAATAGACTGACAGGAGGGCCGAGGACAGGAGGGTCCTTGAGGCTGAGACAGGCGCTTCGAAAAGCATGTTGAACCCCGGAAGTCAATTTCACAACCTTGGTCGTAGTCCATCGAATGGTACCCCGTTGGGGGCTCCGCTTAGGTGGTGTGGTAGCCCGCATTCGATGAGGCAGTCCTAATCTGGTGTCTGGACCATGGGATTCTTTCGTATAGGGAGAAAGCCAAAACTCGGGGCGCGAAGATGGTTCCGGCCTTGGCAGTATTTTTGCTGACAGGCGCAGTGGCGTCATTACACCAAGTGGACCGCCCCACCACCGGTCTGTGCCAAGACCCACAGGGTCTGGAGAGATTTTCCCCCTTTTCGGGCTTTTGGGGGGAAATAGGAAACAAGTTGATCACCTAAGCCATCTCCGCTAGCTAAAGTTGAGGCGGGCAATAGTGTAGCGGTATGGGGGAGGTACTGTAGTGTAGTTGTTAAACGGTCACGCCGTCACGCCGTCACGCTGCCACGCTGCCACACTGTCAAGCCATCAAGCAGAACAAGATCCGACCGACCGACTGATGGTCCGGCCGACCGATCGTTTCACCCAGTTTTTCTTTCCGAAGCAGGTGCAGAATTTTTTCAGAAGATGGCTCCTGCCTACCCACTGCCAAGGTGGCCGCAGCCAACCAGAGCCCCAGAATTGGCTACCTGTTGCTAATTTGCAAGTGCACGGTTTTAAGGAGAGCGCGCCCAGCAGTACCTATAGGGAGATTCTACTGTAAGGAAGGCACGCGCCCAAGGACTTAGCGCTTGGCCTTGCGCCGTCTTGCTCCTTCTTGTCTGCTTCGTGATAATTATTATTTTTGCCTTTTCAGCACCGCCGCAGCAGAGGCGCGCGTTGCTTGGCATTGCTCGGCATTGCTCGACAGGCTCTGTTCTGTCGAAGTTGTCTCAGACTGTCAGCCTCGGGTGCTCGTAAGAAATAGACCCTTCTTCTCTTCTTCCCACAAAGCACAGCCCAATCATAAGCACAGCCCTCCCCGCATAAATGGTAAGGCCGTGCCCAATCCGGTGGAATTTCGACTCCCTCCCTCCACCGCCTTGGAATATCTGAAGTCGACCTGCTCGCTCTCTCTGGCATGCTGCTCGGTAGATTCAAGAGACTGTGATGAAGAAGCAAGGGCCTGCAACTGCTACGCCGCCCGCCAGGTCGTCGACTCTTTACTAGGGCCTCCCAGGCCACTGTCTGCATTCTCAGCAGAGGGCTGAAACGAAGGACCTGTGCTTCATTCCGACCCTGTTGCAATCCAGGATACAGGACTGACAGAGATGCATCTGCCCTCATATAACAAAGCCATGGAGGACGACAAAGGGCCTTCGGGCCCGTCACAATCGCAATCGCTCTGGCAGCGGCACCGACGAACCTTCATTCTCGGAGGCGTCATCATGCTCCTCATCATTATTGGGCTCGCTGTCGGCCTAGGCGTCGGCCTTACCCGTGCCCAAGGCCCGGAGTGTTTCTACGGCCATTGCCCTTCTTCTACCTCCTCAGATGTACCTCAACCGACTCCTGCCCCGCCGGCTGGCAGCGGCACCGTGATTGATGGGGTTTGGCAGCCGGAGAACGGGACGACATGGCAATACCAGCTTGCGAGCCCCGTCACTGAGTTCACCACCGATGGCATCGATGTTTGGGACTTGGACCTGTTTGACAACGAAGCCTCTGTCATCTCAGACATCCAGAGCAAGGGAAGCAAAGTCATCTGCTATTTATCTGCCGGCAGCTATGAGAATTGGAGGCCAGACAAGGACAGCTTCACTGAAGCTGATTACGGCAAAGCACTGGAGGGTTGGGATGGAGAGTACTGGCTCGACACCAATAGCGAGAACGTGCGCCAGATCATGGCCGCCCGTTTCGATCTGGCAGTGGAGAAAGGCTGTAACGGTGTTGATCCTGACAATGTGGACGCCTACAACAATGACAACGGTCTCGGCCTTACCCAGGAAGATGCAATCAGCTATCTCGAATTTCTCGCAGACGAGGCAGCGGCGCGTAACCTGTCCATCGGCCTGAAAAACGCCCTGGAGATTGTTGAGAGTGTGATCACGCGCATGCAATGGAGTGTCAACGAGCAGTGTCTGCAGTACGACGAGTGTGATCGTCTGGCCCCCTTCATTAGCCAACAGAAGCCGGTCTTCCATGTGGAGTATCCCAAGGGCGACAACAAATACAATGACAAACAGGTGTCAACCAACATATTCGAGGGCATCTGCGATTCTCCTTCCTGTGGCGGCTTCTCCACCATCATCAAAAACGCAAATCTCGACACCTACACGCAGTTTTGCCAGGTCACGCTTCGATATGATTGAGAGCGCTTTCTCGCAATGTCCACCATGACCAAGAAGCTTGTTCGTTGTTACACTCATGATCTGTCATTTATATGTCGCGCGTTCATAGCCGAGAACCAAATCCTGATGTACTCATGACATGTTTTAGTATAGACAAGATAAGGCATCTTTGTTCTACCCAGCCTTCTCCTTCATCTTCTTGACAAGGGACTCTAGTCTTTTCGCCTGTTAATTCCCACAATTCCTATGAACCCTGTGCAAGGGGCGATGCATCACACCAGGGTACAAAACCATGTGGGGGTTTCCATGTATAGTATTGCTGTATTGCAAATACAGTATGTATACACACTGTACAGTAAGTTTTTTTTTTTAAAAAAAAAAGGGAAAAAAGGAAAAAAAAAACCTCGCTGGTTGCGGCAGATTATCGTGATAGAGTTTCAGGTTAATGCAGGGTCCTCTAGGAGGAAGAGAAGGAGGAAAAGAGAGCCAAAAAACAGAGTTTCTCGACACCACGCGCGCGCACACACACACACAGCCAGCCAGCCAGCCATCAATGTCATGGCGCACCTGCACCTGTCACTGGGTACGGACTGACACTGACACTGACACTGGGCATGCATGGTAACAATTGGTTTTTTTTTTGCTCTCTCTTTCTCTCTCTCTCTCTTCCTCGGAAGCACAGACAGACTCGCGATTGATGATTCACTGCCTGCAGTTCATGCAGTGGTGCATGCATGATGCGCTGCAGATGCATCCATCCATCCATCCTGCTGCTGATTCCTCTCTTTCCCCTTCCCTTTTTACACATTTGCATTTGCATCTTTTTTTTTTTTCAGGTCAAGTGTCAGTCTGTTGATCGGTCACCCTTTGCCGTTCGTTCCTGCGTGTTTCTTCCCCTTGGCCCCCTGCTTGCCGCTGTTGCCTTTCTGCTGCTACTACTGGTGCAGCTGCAACCTCTTCCCCCCCCCACTCCCCCCTAACTCAGCCCCCCTCCCCTGCTCCTTGCTTGCACATCAATTACACATGTTCATGTACGTTTGTAGTGTATTTCGGGTGCGGGGGGAGAGGGGAGGAGGGGAGGATGGGGGGCGGCGGTTCATTGCCAACTTCAGCAACTGTAACCTTGCACTTGGTACGTGTACTGTACTGTAGTGGCCAGATTTTCGCGTGCGCGCGCAAGGCGAGAGAGGGGGGGCACCTCTGTCTCCCCACTTACTACACTATTGTATACAAGCGAGCTAAGTTTATCCTGTGTGTGCGCTATATATGGTGTGTAGTGTGGTGTAGTTGTGTCGCTTAAGCATTGCTCCTTCCTCCTCCTGCTCCTACTGTACTCCTCCTGCCGACGGAGAGACCACTAGCGTTTTAGTGTGGGTGGGGTGGGCAGATGGGCCAGGACTTACGAAATTAGCATAGTTTCATCTTAGCGGCAAAATCTTAATTATAGGTCACGGATGACTTTGCCGTGCCGCCCTGGGCAAAAAGAAGAAGCGAGATTTCCCTTCCTTCCTTCCCTCCTTCCCCTCCCTTCTGGTTAAATTGGCTAAACTCAAGGCTGGCTGACAGACAGACAGACAGACTGACTAACTGACTGACGGACAGACTAGCTGGCTTGAATAAAATCCGGAAGTAAAAAAGCCCTTGTCTCTCTTCGGGCTGGCACGTGGCGTGGTTTGCTGGGAAGAAAATAAATCTCCACTCTTGGGGAAAAAGCCCCCCCTCCTTCCTCGCCCCGTCCCTTCTCTCGACGATGGCGGTCCCAGAGAGAGATGAATCGATTGAGAGAAAGAGAGAAAGAGAGAGCGAGTAATCGTCTGGCTTGGCCCTTCCTTTTTCCTTTTTTGCTGATGAGACATCAATTTCCGAGCCACAACAGCCTATCAATCAGCCCGTCCTATCGCTAAGTTATCTCATCACCAGTGAGGAATTTCGACTAAGAATTTGACTAAGAATTAGTGTAGAAGGAAAGGGAAAAAAAAGAGTCCCAAATCCACAATCACCTCGTGCTATTTTGGGGCTTCGCCACCTCGGCCCAAGGGGGTGTGTGGCGTAGAGGGCTCGCCTCTGCTGATCTTCAGCCCAGCCTTTGCCCAGTGCACTAGTAGCATGGCATGGGCGTGGCGCGGGCGTGCTAGGAAGGCTAGGAAGCCAGTCCGTTGCTCTTGGTCCCATTGTGATACGAAATTGCGCTGTAAAGACAAAAGGATATTGTAGTTTTAAAAAAAAAGGGTCGGCATTTACCGTATGCAGGTAGCCTTTAGGAGTCGATTAGAATGCTGACGGCAGAAAATGGTTAGCAAACTCGGAGAGACAATAATCTCCCGCGGAAGGCACCCGTATTCAAGATTTCGCCGGCTCAGGAGAGGGGAATTCCTCGTCGGGGATATTTGCTCATCATTCTCATCACCGCTTGCATGTCGATGAGAAAATACCGATCTTTTTATTGCCGATCCTATCCTGCTAGTGGCAGCAAAGATAGATTTTGCATCTCTCTTGCTTGGCCGTGTGCAAAACATTGTTTACAACAATCAGATAAACTCCCATATTTGATAACTGGCCCCAGCGACTTGTTTGCGGTCATAACAGAGGCCGAGGCTGTGTGTCCTAGCAATATCAGCTAGCTCACCTTCTGTACATATTGTCTCATTGCAAGGGAATATTATTATTTTTTCAACAATCAACCTGTCCCTTGTACATCCATAGTGTTGGGTATGATGCCATCCGCTTATCGTTCCCATCGCGGGCATCCCAGTTAATCACAGGGAGTTCGGTGGACTTAGGTGGAAAGCGGGGACTATACCGGGTATGCCGGACAGCCTTGTAGTAACATGGTCGATATTCACATTATTCTTGCTTCGTGCAGCCGTGTAAGGGGTAGAGGAAAGTGCGCGGGGACGGACATTCGAATCTTGATCTTCAACAGCAGCGCGGTGGTTGCCGCCTCATACTGAACCCCGATTTGGATCAAGATCTTCTGGGTAATTCCGGCCCATCCACTATGCTCTGATGACAAGAGTTAGCATAGATCGTCAGACTGCGGAGAGCGAGAGAGCACATACACGACCTAACAGACCAGAGAGGGTAAGATACGTCGAACTGATTCCTTCTAATTTTGTGAGTAAACCTCAATACCTTACTTACATTGGGCGTGTAATGCTCGCTGGAGCATTGGTGGTGGCATTGCAACAAGTCGATGGCATTTGCAGTGAGATGCGGTTGTCGTTTTGACAGATTGAACTAAACTCAAAACGACTAGCCAATGGAGCTAAGCCCAATTCGCTTCAGCACCAAATATCTGTCGAAACGACGCCCCAGAACATCGCCCATCTCTTCAGTCGCTCATTTAAATCACATTCACGCCCATCAATGCTGACGTCTCCTCTTTCTGCAGCTTCTCAGCGGGCCCCCCAGTATATATGCCCGAGCTGCATTAGAAAGTCGGCATTTGTGCCATCTCTAGAGACTCGGCTGAATTCGCTACCATGGCGCCAACAACGTCGAGGGGTTGGCCGGAACTACATCAAACGGATGATCATTGCCGAAGATTCATTCAACAGCCGAGCCCAAGATATTCGTAATGGGGTGAAGAAGAGCATACTGGAGCTCCTTGAGGAGCGAGGCTACGTCAATCAAATCATCGGCAAGCGTGATGACCTCAAGACCCTCCTGGACAACCGCCGGGTGGGTGTGTATGCGGGCGTTGATCCGACAGCACCCAGCATGCACGTGGGGCACATGGTTCCGTTTATGGCATTGTCCTGGCTTTACATCCACGGCTATCCAGTTCATTTTCTTCTCGGAGGCGTCACAGCCATGATTGGGGACCCCACGGGGAGGCTGACAGCAAGGAATGCCCAGAACGGTAAACAGCGCAGGGCAAACATGGCGGCCATGCACATGCAGCTCAAACGATTCGGCGAAACCATGGAACGCTATGCCGGCCGGCGTGGCTACCAGAGAGAATGGGCTTGGCGGAGGGCGCTTACCAACAATTCGATCTGGCACGGGAAAAGGCCTATCGGCGAGTGGATGCGACTCATGCTGACTGGTGTCCGCGTCGGGCCCATGCTGGGTCGCGACTCGGTCAAGAACCGGCTTGAAAAGGGTGATGGCATGTCCCTCGCCGAATTCTGCTACCCACTCGTCCAGGCCTGGGATTGGTGGGAACTCTTCCAGAAGGGCGTTCAGGTGCAGATAGGCGGAGCCGACCAGTTTGGCAACATCCTGCAGGGCGCAGAAGCAGTCAAGTACACGGCATCTATCGACCAGCCCTATCAAGAGAGGTTGAAACAAGAGCAGGCAGCCGCTCAGATCAGACAGAAAGCCCAAGAGAAAGGAAACAGAAAAGCATCTGAATCATCGGACTCTGAGGCCGCAACCACGGAGCCACCAACGGTTACAGAAGACCCTCTCGGTTTCACTGTTCCTCTCCTGACAACAGAATCTGGTGAGAAATTCGGCAAATCAGCAGGCAATGCTGTATGGCTCGACCCAGACCTGACACCCCCCTTCGAACTGTACCAATTCTTCCTCCGGTCATCTGACGCCGACGTTGAGAAGTATCTCAAACTGCTCACCTTCATCCCCATGAGTGAAATCAAGACTATAATGGAGGAGCATGTCAAGGACCAGTCCAAGCGAGTTGCTCAGCATGCGCTCGCACGCGACTTTGTGGAACTCATCCACGGCCTTGGAGCCGCCGAGGCGGCTGAAAAGCAGCACAGGTCCGTTTTCAGCAAGAACACAACCCTTGCAGACATCAGGGCTTCCATCGACAATGACGGTATCGGCACCGCGCAAGCACCATCACCGGCTCCGCACCCAGCTGTCACAAACTCAAGCCCGACCCAGTCTATCCACGCACACTCTTCCAACTCGTGCATCCTGCCCCGCAGTCTCGTCCACAACCAGCATCTTTCCCGCATCTTGTACTACGCCGGCCTCGTCAGCTCGCGCTCCGAAGGCAGCCGCTTGATCTCCAAGGGCGGCGCGTATATCGGCGGCACCGCCGACGGCAAGAGGCAAATGGGCGACAACGTCAGTTACATTCCCGCTGATATGAAAAAGTCCAAGTGGGACGTGCTTCAAACCTGGCTCATTCGTGACCAGGAGCACGGAGCTGGTGGAGATGCAGATGCTGAAGAGTTGCTGATTCTGAGAACCGGCAAGTGGCGCGTCAAGATTGTCAGAGTTATCAAAGATGACGAGTTTGTAAGGAGAGGCTTGACCGCGCCTGGCTGGGACTCGGTCCAGGGGAAGCCCATTGAGGATCCTGTACGGACCGACGGACCCGGCGGGAGATGAGGGTAAACTGCCCCCCCTACAGAAAAATTATAACGTGCAAGGGTAGTAGGCTCCCCCCTTTTGGATCTTTATCCATCGCATAGAAGAGGTGATAGAGGAGGGCAAAAAGTGTAGTTTTCGACTAGTGTACAACAATACCAAATAATACCGACTTCTCTTCCACCATGAGTTTGCTGTGTACAAGCGAGGACGCGAAAAGATGAGCATCTTTTTATCAATCAGTAGAACTTGAGCTCTCTGCCCGCGGTGCCGCTACACTTTTCGACCTTGATCGATTTGCCCTGCCGACTTGGCTTCTGCGGCTCTCGTCGCGATATCTCCCTCTCTTATCACCGCGTCGCTTGCTTTCCAGCTTTTTGACTGCCTCGACGTCTATCTCGGGATGAGTATTCCGGATGTGTAAGTACAGCCTTGCGCCCCGGTGGAATGGCTGCTTATGCCGTGGACAGGCCGGAACTGGACAGACGATCTCGTGAGACTGAGAGGAGAAGAGCTGGGATTGGGTCAGGAGCTGGGACTCGACCGAAGGCAGAGCAAAAGCGGCGTCATCAGGATGGGGAGGTAGCGGGTCGTCACGATGAACAGTATCAATGTGCCGCTGGACATAGTAAGCGTTTCGGAAAGGTAGGTTGTGCCTCGTGCAGTCAAGATAGGGGCATGTGCGGTTTTGCAGGAATTGTGTCACTATGCCAGAGCATTGAATTCCGCGCTCCTGGCATCGTTTGCAATCAGTCCCTCCTCGGACAGTATCCTGCGGTCTGCATGTTTCCTGGTGCTCAAGGCATTCATAACAAGGCCGAGAGGTCCTGATTGTCGCTGTCAAGGGCTCAAGGTGAGACACCGCTCCAGACACGTCGTCTTTATCGTCCTCATCCCCATCGCTGTCCATAGCTTTGAACTCTGAAAAGTAGGAATCTTGGTTTTTGGATCTGTCTCCTTCGTGGAATGTGCGGAAGAGCATATTTTGTCCAAATAGACTAGCACATCGTTGGCTCGCTCGCTCAATTACAGCCGGGTTCCATCCAGTCAGGGCAGCCATACCTACCACATCACTCCATCCTCGAGGTTGGAGTGTTCTCCAGCGGTCCTTTCTCTCTTTGCCACTGCCAGAGTCGCTAGATCTGCTTCTAGCTGATACATTTGTAGCGATGGAAACAGACTGCTCTCTTCTCTTTCGTTTGCGCCCGCGCCCATGGTTGGCGTCAGACGAGGCCTCGATGCTAGCTGGATCTTCTGACAAGTCCGCTTCCTGAAGACGTAGCGGTAGTTTTCTTCTCAATGGCACAGTTGCGTATGTTTGTCGCGCCTGATGTAATCCCATGAGGAGGTCATCAATTTTGCTGAGAATGTGCCGAGTGCCTGGGAGGAGGAGTGCTCTTGCTTTCTCATCATCAGCAATGGGGACTGGTCGCTGGTCCCCAGAGCTGTTCACTTCACCTGTGAGGTCCTTATCATCCTTGACCTCTTCATCTAGGTCTAGGGCAAGATCGTAGGCTTGGCTTGTAAACATCGGTTCATCTGCACTTTCAGATTCGGACGAGCCAGGGCCAGATACTCCTATCTCGCGCAGATCCGATTCTGCGGTAGAATCTCCATCATCATTGGCCTGGGGGATGTCGGCATCCACTGACGGGTCCACTACCGCTGCCTCCTCAGCCTTGATCCCCCAGTTCCTCTTAGTTGAGAACTCAGGCAAGCTAGTGCGAGCATTCCAACGCCGACGGGCAATTCGTGTGGTTGTTGCTATGATACATTCTTCCAGTGGGGCAGACAGTCTGTAATCATCCTGTGAGCGATGGAGACTGTCGCGGCTATTCTGAGGCAGCAAAGGCTCTCTCGGGACCTGTTCCGGTGGTAAGGGCCAGGCAGTCCACCCTGGCGGGGGACTAAGAACGCGAGAGTGATTGTCCTGCACTGTCTGATTAGGTCTGATTGGAGTCTTGCCTTTCGAGTGCGCTCGTCTGCTCCGTTGAGATAAATTGGCATCGGCATTAAGTGCATATGCATTGTACAAATGGATACTCAGATCCTGTGACCGGACTCGGTCTAGAGACTGAGCAACCAAGCGGTCGTCCTCTGTCCATGAAAGCCAAGTCGAGTCTGCTCCATACCATCGGTTCGGTCGAGTGTAGCGGGTTTCCTCACCACCGGAATAGTCACTATCCTGTGCTGAATCGATGTCCGATTTGGATTCTGCCCAGTCAAAAGGCGGCCGGTAAATGTCATTGTCCGGACCAGGGCTTGGGAGAAGAGACGTCGAGCGCAGCTTAAACCCATCATCCCGGTTAATCAGATCATCACTGTTATAGCCAACACCCTGGCCATCTGGAAGTTTCTCATCGGCTTCTGAGTCAGGTTGGTAGTCTGAGCCGGACTGGGTTGATGCCGACATCTCGATGCCAATGTTGAAATGGGAGCCTCAGCAGAGAAGACATTAGAGTACGATAGTGTTCAAGACGAGGCGATCTTGCCTTTTCGAAAGCTGGCTTGGTGGGTGATGGTGTCCATACAAGAAAAGATTCGAGATGTTCGGCATTAGACTAGCAGGGAAGTAACGTTCGGTGGTGCTTGCCATTTCGAGAAGGCACGGCACCAGACGCGTGACACGCGACACGACGCGACGCGAGCCCTTTAATTGGGCAAGAACGCCAATTAATATTGCATTCAGTTCGTCCGCACTTCTTACACTGCCATACCTCTATCCATCCACGCAAAGCGGCATTGCAAGCATTTTCCGGGTGGTTGTTGGCCTGAAGAATGATGGCAAAGAAGGCAACCCCCACCACCGCTAAGAAACAGACCTCCCTCCACGGCTTCTTTACCAAGACCCCGACGCCAGCACCCATAGCGAAGTTGCCTGATCGCAGCTCCCCTCGAAAGCCGACAGCGCTGCAGGATAAATTCTCAGCCCCAGCCAAACATGGCGCGTTGACACCGCTTCCGAGTAGTGACGCCGTGGAGCCGGAAGACGACGATGGGCCGACGGAGGCGAGTGCTCTTGCTGGCAAAGGCCTCCCTTCTCCAGTCTCGGCTGACGAGCGGCAGAGGAGCGGCAGAGTCGACGCTGCAGCTGCAAGACAAGGCACGCCATCAAGGAGAGCCAAACAGAAACAGGCCAATTACCAGGACTCTGACAGCGAGGGCACTGATGGGGACGATATCTTCAAGCCTCAGCCGAGGAAAGCAATCCGTGGCCGATCCACCAAACGACGCAGGATATCTGACTCGGAAGATGACGATGCCTATGAACAAGGCAATGATGTCGACGAGGATGCTGGTAAGTGTCGCCGTATCTCGCAGGAACCCGTTACTTACCCCTCTAGATATGGACGACTTTATAGTTCCGGATGACTCTGAGGATGATGTGAAACCTGCAAAACGTAAGAAGTCATCCGTGAAGCAGTCTAAAAAGGCCTCCCGCCAGCACTCGGGACATTCGTCCCCTAGGGTGCACGAGGACGCAAAGATGGATTTTGATGATCTGCCAGAGTCATCAACGGCTCAGCAATGGAGTTACAATCCGGAGAATGGCCTGCCGTTGCAACCGCGATCAGCAAATATTCCCTCAAAGCACAATGGCCAGGGTGGCACCAAGAAAAAGGCGCATATGACGGAGCCAGAGCAGCGATATACTTGGTTGGCCGATGTGCGTGATATGGACCGCCGTGCGCCGGATGATCCAGATTACGACCCACGCACGATCTATATTCCTCCTATGGCCTGGACAAAGTTCTCGCCCTTCGAGAAGCAGTACTGGGAAATCAAGCAGAAATTCTGGAATACCATTGTCTTCTTCAAGAAGGGCAAGTTCTACGAGCTGTACGAGAATGACGCAACAATCGGCCACCAGCTCTTCGATCTCAAGCTGACAGATCGGGTTAATATGCGAATGGTTGGAGTGCCAGAGAGCAATTTGAGCCACTGGGCTTCGGAATTTCTTGCCAAGGGCTTCAAGATTGCCCGTGTCGACCAAAATGAGACAGCACT
This sequence comes from Chaetothyriales sp. CBS 135597, assembly GCA_003709825.1. NCBI lineage: Eukaryota > Fungi > Ascomycota > Eurotiomycetes > Chaetothyriales > Chaetothyriales sp. CBS 135597. The sequence goes on along the minus strand of QQXN01000010.1, from coordinate 572,952 downwards.
GGGCAAGGACATGCGAGAGCGTGAGGAGGCACCCAAGAAGAAGTCCAAGGACGACAAGGTCATCAAACGTGAGCTGGCATGTGTGCTCACAGCTGGTACTCTTGTGGATGGCTCAATGCTCCAGGATGACATGGCAACCTTCTGCGTGGCTATCAAAGAGTCCGAAGTCGACGGCCAACCGGCTTTTGGAGTCGCATTCGTCGACACGGCCACCAGCCAATTCTATGTAACTGAGTTCATCGATGATGCAGATCTCACCAGATTCGAGACCTTTGTTGCGCAGACGAGGCCTCAGGAATTGCTGCTTGAAAAAGGCGGACTGAGTACCCTGAGTTTGCGAATCCTGAAGAACAACACCGGCCCAACGACGATCTGGAACTACCTGAAACCGGGCAAAGAATTTTGGGATGCCCATGTGACGGTTAAGGAGATCCAGGCTTCGGACTACTTCCCGTCCTCATGGCCTCAAGTGCTTGAAGAAGCAAAGGGAAAGGACCATCTGATGTCGGCCCTGGGTGCCCTCATCCAGTACCTAAGGACCCTGAAGATTGAGCGGGAACTCATCACCCTGGGCAACTTCACTTGGTTCGATCCTATCCGCAAAGCAAGCAGTCTTGTTCTTGATGGTCAAACCCTGATCAACCTCGAGGTTTTTGCGAATACCTTCGATGGCGGCGTCGACGGGACCTTGTTTCAGCTTCTGAATCGGTGCATCACTCCCTTTGGGAAACGCATGTTTAAGCAATGGGTGTGCCATCCTCTCATGGACACCAAGAAGATCAATGCCCGTCTCGATGCAGTCGACTCGCTGAATGCTGACAGCAAAGTTCGTGATAAATTCACTTCCCAAATGTCAAAGATGCCTGATCTTGAACGACTGATCTCTCGGGTCCACGCCGCCAGTTGCAGAGCTGCAGACTTTGTGCGTGTGCTGGAAGGGTTTGAGCAGATCGACTATACAATTTCCCTGCTTCGGGACGGGTCTGGCAAGGCGGCTGATCAAGACGGGGTCATTGGCCAGCTCATCCAGGCCATGCCCGAGCTTGAGTCTAGACTCAAGTTCTGGGAAACGGCATTCGATCGTGCAAAGGCCAAGGACGCCAACATCCTTGTCCCCGAGCGCGGCATCGAGTCTGACTTTGATGAGAGTCAAGACGTGATTGACCAGCTCGAGTCTGATCTTCAGTCGATCCTGCACGAACAACGAAAGAGTCTAGGTTCCAACGCGATCAAGTTTGTTGACGTCGGCAAGGAGGTATACCAGATCGAGGTACCGACCAGGATCAAGGTGCCCAAGAACTGGGACCAGGTCTCGGCCATCTCAGGTGCCAAAAGGTGGTACTTCCCCGAACTCCGAGCCAAAGTGCGAGAGCTGCAGGAAGCACAGGAGACTCACTCGCAAATCGTCAAAGACGTGGCCGTACGCTTCTACAGGCGCTTTGACGAGAATTACGACATTTGGCTTGCAGCAGTGAAGATCATGGCACAGCTCGACTGTCTTATCTCCCTGGCCAAAGCATCAGCATCACTGGGTCAGCCTTCGTGCCGGCCGGAATTCATCGACGATGACCGCTCTGTTCTAGACCTTGTTGACCTGCGTCACCCTTGTCTCATGGAGAATGTGGATGACTTTATTCCCAATGACATCCAACTCGGTGGCCACAACCCCAATCTCACACTTCTGACAGGTGCAAATGCTGCCGGTAAATCTACCGTCCTACGCATGACTTGTATCGCAGTCATCATGGCACAAATTGGCTGTTATCTGCCCTGCACATCTGCTAGACTCACACCCGTCGACAGAATAATGAGCCGGCTTGGTGCTCAGGATCACATATTTGCTGCACAGAGTACCTTTTTCGTCGAGTTGGCCGAGACAAAGAAGATCCTGACAGAAGCTACGCCGAGGAGCCTTGTGATCCTGGATGAGCTGGGTCGGGGCACCAGTAGTCATGATGGTGTAGCAGTGGCGCAGGCTGTTCTGCACCACCTGGCTAGTCATGTGGGATGTCTGGGCTTTTTCGCCACACATTACCACTCCTTGGGCGCCGAGTTCAGGTACCACCCAGAGGTGGAGATGAAGAGGATGGCCATCCTGGTTGACGACGAGGAACGCCGAGTGACTTTCCTCTACAGGCTGGAAAAGGGAGTGGCTGAAGGGAGCTTCGGCATGCATTGTGCCAGCATGTGTGGCATCCGTAAGGAGGTCATCGTCAGGGCAGAAGAGGCAGCCGAAGCTTGGGAGCACACGTCCAAGGTGGGCAAGAAGCTGGGTAAGGCTGCCGAGGGCGTGGAGAGCGCGGCCGAGTTGCCACTGGGAGTGTTGAGTGATGTTGCATTGATTCTGAGTGATGAAGGCGTGGGAGATCGGGCGTTGCAGGAGTTGATGGGCGCGATTGAACGACTGTGAAGGCGAAAGGAAAGGCTGCAGAAGGCGTGTATGGACAGTGATCATCGGGTTACGCCATGGAGTGGCGTTTGTATGTGTGGGTGTACATTATAGATATCCAGCTACTGTGCTCGGCCAATCTATCAGCCAGCTTGCGATCTGTGATACTACTCATCATCTATGCATGAAAATGATACCATCCCTCAGGCTCATTCAATGGATCTTTGATTGTAATTCTAGGTCGAGTTACTGACTAGACTCTGCCTTCTGATTCTCAATGGCTTGATCTATTGGATTTGATCGAATTGAACGATCAATCGTCAATCACTACTACCACGGCGAACCACATGCCTGCCATCAACCGCCTGCTCCTTCTGATCTCATTTCCTGACTCTTCATTCAGGCCCAGTCTCACAGGCCAGCGAGTCCCGTTTCAGCCGTCAGCAGTATTGTTTTTGTTGTTTGCAGTGGAGGTGCCTTAGCTAGACAGTAACATCAGCAGCAGGAGTAGCAATCGTGTTCAGATCTAGCAGGGCCTCGACGGCGTTGTCGAAAGCGGCGGTGGCAGCCCCAGCGGTAGCAGCACCAGTAGGCTTGGTATCTTTGTCAGTGGTGGTGGCGGTTATTCTGGATGGGATGGATGTGTTAGCAAAAGGCGGGGGGGGGTCGATGTCAGTCGGATTTTTCAGGGCCGAGAGACCAAGGGGGAGAGAAAAAGAAGTCTTACCCGGCCATGTGCTGCGGCGGCAGAGGTGCGGTGGTGGGTGGTGCTTCTCCCATGAGCACGGCATTCGCCTCTTCGACGGCTTTGTCGATCTGTTCCTTTCTTGCATCCGCTTTGGCCTTCTCCAGGCAGAATCCAGTGGCTTCGGCTTCGGCTTCGGCTTCGGCTTTGGCATCCTTGGTACTGTTGTTATTCGTCGCCCCCTTCGCCCCCTTCGCTGCCGCCGCTGCCGCCGCCGCCGCCGCCGCCGCCGAAGCAGCAGCAGGAGCAGATTTCTTGACGGGGGTCTTGCGTTGACGCTTGGGCTCTGGCTGCGCCGCCTCTCTCCCGTGTTCACCGTCGCCCAGAGGTGCATTATTGCCAGCATTATTATCATTATTGTCATTATTGTTCGCTTTGGCTGCTTTCTTGGCTGGGGCCTTGCGTTTCTTTGGCGTAGGCTTGTCGGCGGCTGGAGCACCAGCATCTGGGCCCGGACCAGCGGTTTCGGAGTTGGCCTGCTTGCCTTTGGCCTGCTTGGTGGCGGCGATGCTGGGCGTCTTGCGTGCCTTCTTGGAAGGCGCGGGGGTTGGAGTAGTGGGCTCGCTGATGGCGGGGCCATCGACAGCAGATCCATTTTCGTCAGTGACAACTGGAGTGACTGGGGTCAGAGCCGAAGAAGAGGTTTCCTTGCACTTTGACTGAAAGCTGCTGTTGCCAACGTTGGTAGGCGTAGCTGGGAGGGCTGGGTCAGAAGAGGGAGCATCGGGGGTGTTGCTCTTAGCGGCGGCGGCCGTGGCACTCTCGCTCGCTCCAGTTGATGGAGCTGCTGCTGCTGCTGCCGCCGCTGTGCTTGGGGCAGTCGACTTCTTGGATGCTTTGGTTGCACGAGGCGTGGCGGACGCTCTGGCCTTGGGGCTGCCATCCTTGGACAGTGAAGGAAGGGCAGGGAGCTGATCGCCCATGATCTTCTTGGTGAGATTGCGCCAGGCGTTGGTGCTGGAGCGCGGATTTGACAAGCCCAGGGTGGTAGTCAACTGGGCGTGGTCAACCTGCCCAGAGCATGAGCGATCTGATGGAGTCTGGAGATGCTAGTAGACATTTACCTCTGGCGCACTCTTGAATGAGCGGAAGCCGGCAATAAGAACTTCGATGTCACGACGAGTCAGGGCAGGGGCACCGGTGGATGAAGAAGCCTCAGCATCTTGGGGCGAATCGTCACTCATGGCTGGATCTGTGATTGCGACTGTTGCATATGCGTTCAGCTTCAGGGGCAACGAGCACGAGCAATAGAAGCTGGGCACTTACAAGAGACGTGGACGGGCGAGAGAACTGCAAAGAATGCTGGACAGCGGTGGGACAGCGTTGGATCTGATGATGGGGAGAGCGTGAGAGAGATGGTGGATGATGATCAAGGGACACACCCGTGAGAGATCGATTGAAAAGTTCAAGTCAAAAGTGAAGTGTGCCTATAACACACACCTGGACAGGCGTGTTGGATGATATCTCGGCGAATAAGATGCGAGCATGGCCAGTGTTTGGGTGAATGAAGGCCAGTCTAGACCAGCCTCCCATCATCCTTCCCCGTTCAGCTCTTCCATTTCCGTCCTGAGGCAGCATCAAGCCCGGTCAGCCGCTTGTACAGGGCGTCCCAGATACCAGGCACTGTTGTTCTGGCAGCCTGTCCCCGAGATGTTGTCGGTCCAACCCAGAAATCAGTCGGGACTGGGAAGAGCCAAGAACCTCGATCAACACGAGGCCCAACCCACCGAAAGCTGACCGGAGGCACATTGAACTTGTTCGACACTGGCACCGTGTCTCCAATCTTGATTTTCGCAACACCGGGAAGAGACGTCCAATAGTGAAAGCGTGCTTCGATTGTGGCATCCCGAGGCAGATTCCTCGCATAATTCATTGCCGTCTTCGCAGACTCGCGTGCAGACGGTGGCAGCTTCAGCCGGATCTCAGTCACAAAGCCTCTGAACCAGTAGAAGACCAGCCAGGACGGTAGAAGGGTGGCCAACCCTCCCCCGGCCAAAACCCACCACGGTGCTCCCCACTGGTAGTATGCAGGCATCCAGACGGTAGCCATCGTACAGGCGGTCGTCGTTGTAAAGATGCGGAGAAAGATAATCCACCAGATTCTGAAATTGCCGAGATGGTAGACGAGCAGACTCTCACGAAAGCCTGGGCAGAGTCAGTCGAGCGACAGCATCTTGGCATGAGGAACGCATACCTGGCGTCTTCTTCTTCGTCGGAGGATGCCTTGTCAGATGCTCGATATGTAGTCTTTCTTGTGGCAGCAGCTTTGTCGTTGGACTGAGCTTGGCTGGAGGAATGACTCGCAGCGGCACATCGACTTTGCGGCCCGTATCCAGAGCATTGTCATTCTCTTTGCTCGGCGTCAGCTGTGTGGAGGACTCTCCATTCTGTGATGTATTCGGGTTCCTCGCCTTGGGCCACTGGGCCTCTGGCACGCTCGTCGTCGGTCGACCAGCTGGGAATCGGTTTGGAGGACAAGTACGCAGGAATCGCACTTTTGTGACGGTGAATGAGTGGCGCGATGCTTTCTGCAAGGCATTCTGTCGAGCACAGGTCTGGAAGGCAGCACGGACCTCGATCAGTAGGAAGGGAGGTAGGGCCATTCCCAGCGTCGTGATGGGCTGAAGTCAACGCATCCCATCCCATCCTGTAGACCGTCGCGCTTTCCAAACAGAATTTACTCGGCACCTGCCAAATGGGGATCTGGGCCGAAACACCACAACACCACGATGAATCGTGCCTGCCAGGTTTGCCCCCTGCCATCTATGCACCTGAACACCCCTCCATAACCCCTCTCCGGGTCTTAAACCTGAGGCTATGAGTCGCTCATTCTGCAAGCTGCTGGCCTGGCTTGCTCTCCTTTGTAGCCTACCGGTCTTCGGCTACCTGCCCCTGTCCAACGACACCCTTCGATCGCGTCTCCCTAAGCCCGACCCGGCCGACTTCGATATCTCGACCGGCTCGCTGCTGTCTCCCATCCTCATCCCACGTGTGCCGGGCACTCCGGGCAGTACTCAAGTGCTGAATCATTTCGTAGACTTCTTCCGGACCTCTCTGCCTGCATGGGAGATATCCTTCCAGAATTCGACGTCCAAGACACCGATCCACGGCGATGAGGAAGTGCCCTTTGTCAACTTTATAGCCAGAAGAGACCCGCCATGGTCGGCATCGGGCAATGTCGGCCGTTTGACGCTGGTTGCTCATTATGACACTCTCGTCCGCCCAGAAGGCTTCGTCGGTGCAATTGATTCAGCAGCCCCGTGTGCGATGATCATGCAGGCAGCACGAGCAATCGACGCTGCTCTGACCAAGAAGTGGGAATCCATCCAGACGGACGACTTTGACATCGACTTTGAGGAGCAGACAGGCATCCAGATCATCTTCCTGGACGGAGAAGAAGCATTTCTTAAATGGAATGCGCAAGACAGCATCTACGGAGCCCGCTCACTTGCGGAAGAATGGGAGCACACCTTCAACCCAGCCACCAGCATCTACAAGACGCAGCTTGACTCGATTGAGCTCTTTGTTTTGTTGGACCTGTTGGGTTCAGGCGAGTACCACAACATCCCCTCCTGGCAGCACGGCTCTCACTGGTCCTATGTGCGAATGGCAACCCTGGAGGAGACGCTCCGTGACCTGGGCCTTTTCAAGAGCAAGCACGACCGGCTGTGGCTGGACGAGGGTGGCAAGAAACAGACAGACTATTTTGCGAGCTACGTGATGCAGGACGACCATCTTCCCTTCATGGCTCGTGGTGTGCAGTGCTTGCATCTTATCCCTAGCCGGTTCCCGTCCGTTTGGCATACTATTGATGACGATGGCGAGCACCTGGACGGAGATGTCGTTCTGGACTGGGCATTGTTGACCAGTGCTTTTGTTGCAGAGTACTTGGAGCTCGGCAGCTTCTTCGAACCAGCCCAGGCCCGCAGCCACCTGGATAGCGCCTCTAAGCGGACTGAATTATGACAATGACAGCTCCCGGGTGGGAAGTCTAAACTGCCGAGCGCAATTCCTTCCAGAAGTTGGGCCCATCTTCTATAAAACTTTGTTAAAACTTTCTTATAACTTTTGTTATTATTGATGGTGTCCAGGACGAAACGCGGATCTGAAGACAACCCGACGGCTCGGGCTCCTTCCATATAACTCACGGTGTTAGCGGGAATGCCTCTTGTGACCTGGGAGTGACAGTCGATCTTGGCCCCCGCCAGGCATAAGCCTCTCTCCACGGGATTCCCGTCTCATCAAGCTGTGGCAGTTGTGTACCCCAAGTTACCAAGTCCGGCACTGTTTTCCAGAGGATAAGACCCAAACATTCGATTGTGTCTCCATGGATCCTTGAGCGTACCTTGGCGTTTGGCAAAGCGCATGCCACACTATATCAGCCCCCTTCTCCAACGCCAGCAGCTGAGGATGGCAATCGTCGCCCAAAGAGATTTCAGGCGACTAAGGTACAGGGGCGTTGCCAGGCCGCCCGCCTACATGTGGAGTGAGGACCCTGCAATACCAAAATGACTTCGTACAGAGGAGGAGGTGGAGCGAATTCCTGTCTGAACAATTTCACCCACCTCGACAATCGTACAGGATGAGATTTTTCCTAAGGCTGGATGCATGGTGATCGGGTTTTGCGGGAGCTAGTATGAGCGATGAGCGATGAGACATTGCTATTTGTTCTCATCTCTTCTCGGTCATGCAGCTATCACACAGACTTTTGCGCTTAAGTCAGAAACACACCCTCTACAGTGTTGCTTTGTCACCAACGTGCAGACTGGTTTACCCCCAATTTACGTGCACGTCCTCCCTGACCAGGGGTGCCTTCAGCTCTGGGGGCTGGCAATCCTGCACTGTACTTCGGTCAGTCACAGTTAGCTCGCGCCCGCTCCTCTCGTTTATCCAATCACTCAGAAGCGACAGGGGCCGGCTAGCCAATCAGACAAGTTTGACCAGCTCATCAGTCGGCCAAGCCAGAAATTACTCTTGTGCTTCCAGCATATATGGCGTTGTTCATCTCGTTGGAAAGGTCGCACTCGATTCAACAGTTTTCAGAGGATACTTGGAGTGCTGAACTCTGATAACCATTTCACAGGCCCCCTCACGGTTCTTTACCGTAGGCGGGGGGGCGCGTTTCACAGATCACCGGGCAGGGCAAGAGCCTTTTACCTGAACATGACCAACCACCATACGCATTCGTCTGTCTCTCCGACCTGGAGAACCCAACGCCGTGGCCGGGGGCCTGTCAGGATTCATGGGCATCTGGGCCTTCAACGCCCTCAGGTCATCAACCATCGCCCAGTCAGAATCTAGCTCTTGTGCTGCTCGGAGGGGAAACCAGGTCAGACGATCCTACGGAGGAAACTGGTCATTTAAGGCCTCTTTCAGCATGCCCGAGATCTTTTCAAGATCAAGACACGCAAAATTCAATTCCCCATTCCATAACCCAGCACCTTCAGTCAACGACATCCTCACCCACCGATCAGGAGTCCGGCACTCTTTCATCACCCGACAAGTCAAGCTCACCACAACCATCAGCAGACGGAGCTAATACCAGCTCCACAACACAAAACTTTTGTCCCTTTGGATGCGGAAAGCGCTTTTCGCGAGCAAGGAACATCAGAAGGCACCTTGCCACGCACATGAGACCCGATCAACGCACTCGCTGGCAGTGCCCAGTTGTAAGCCCAAAGCGATGCCACAACACGTTTTCCAGCGCCTCCAACTACCAACGGCACATGAGTAACAAGCACGCGAGCCTAGGAGAGACAGCTCCAATTGTTCTCCGCCCGAGGGATCGTTGAGTGGGCGTCGAGGCCGGCCGGCCATCACCCTCTTTCTGATTCCCAACTCGCTCTCTTCTTGGTGGCCTTGGCTGCTGTGGCGCACAATATGGCGCAGATTGAGGTCATCAGACTTCCGTCCTCTTAGTGGTGCCCCTGTTCTTCGGATAAGAACAAGGCCATGGCCAGGACGGCGGAGGGGCATTTTGTCCTTAACTGGCGCCGTTTTATGCGCCGCAGCGACCACGGCCAGAACAAGAAGGGAGAGAGTTGGGAATCAGAAAGAGGGTGATGGCCGGGCGGCATCGACATCTTCTGTTGTGTGGTATGGCTCTGCTGATTCATTGACCTAATGCTTTTGGGTCAATTGAAAGTGGTTGCGGTTGCAAAGATGAAGCACTGGTTGGTCGTTGGATCTTGACTTGATGGTTATGATTTGATGTTAGCATGTTGTAACTGTTACAATATTATAATGTTACCATACTACAACTATTGCCATATTATGACTGCCATATATCTGTCACTGTTATAACGGTGCAAATGAAAAGTTTGTCACTAATTGAATTACCAACAGAGCTTAAAATAATTCCAGACTATTCCTCACGCGAGTTAGTGCAGAGTTTGATCCTTTGGGCAAGAACGAGGGGTACGTCCAGCTTGGCGTTTCTGAGCACGAGCTCGAACCTTTCGTCTGCAGTCATCCAACAATCATCAGCATTCTTTGCTCTCTTCCTGGAATCGGGCTGACGCTAGGCCACCATACCAGACCTGAGTCATGGGCGGCCTCGTTGCCGGGTCTAGAGCAGACCAATGTCGTGATTGCTTACTATGAGTCACACAAGCAACACAAGCAACGGAGGCACCAGCCCTGTGGGCCTTTCCCAGCCAATCAGAGCGCGCTCAAGAATGGCCGCCGCCACAAACGCACTCCACTTCAAAGGGTTTCAACATTCATCCCCAGCGAGTGGTAATGTTAAGTTATTGCTCTCTCTCTCAGAGATCGACTGTAACGTGGACTTGGTGAGCAGATAAAAGATCTGCCTTTCTCTCTGGACGCTGATTACATCTCACTTTCACTACGTTTCGGTAGGATGATGTTTTGTCTCCCTTCCATTCGCCACCATTAGACCACTGTCGCCTTTTTACAGTGGAATGCAAGTCGACAACATCCAGGCCGCGTTGGCCATAGCAATCGCTGCCCTCTCAGTTGTCACCCTTCTGTGCCACCCCGCCCTGATCCTCGCCATCAAGCGGACCTTGGGCAAGAGCACTTCTTTTTTCCAGTACTCGGATCGCTATGAAGACGACGACGGTGTGGCCACTGATGAAAGCCAATCAGCCTATTCCGACTTGATCCAGCGAGTCATCCTGATCTCATTATCGGTCGTTGGTCTGTTGGCTGCTTTGGTTCTGGCCGTATTCGCCAGCGTAAAGGCTGCGGTGACCGCCGTTCTGATCACAGAATGGCTCCAGTTTGCAGCGTGGATTCCGATTGTGCTCCAGGCTGTTATCATCTTCATCACACCCTCTTCGGTTGCAAGATATAGACTGGGCATATTGTCTGCCCTGTCTTCCCTTCTGCTTGTAATCGCTCTAGCCGCTGAAGCTATCTTACTCAATTCTATCCTTGATCTGCATATCTCCCGGGGCCTCTATCTTACCCTTATCCTCCTCCAGTGGCTTCCTGCCCTTGTTTTGACAGTCACAAGCACTCTGATCCCGCGCCGACCTGACGTGTTCCACAACGGACTAGTCGTCGATCGAGAACACACGGTCTCCGTCCTGGGTAGGCTCACCTTTTCTTGGCCATCGACAGTTCTAAACTATGCCATAAAGAACAAGGGACTGGGCTATGATGATCTGCCGGAAGTCAACCATGAGATCCGATCTCGCACTCTGCGCGAGAGTTTTGAATCCGTGGGCAAACAGGACAAGCTGTGGAAGGCCCTCTTTCTGTCACGAAAGGGGTACTTCATCAAGCAATGGATTCTAGAGGCGATCGGGTCTGTTTTGAACTTTTTGCCTCAGATCAGCCTGTTCTATATCCTTCGCACACTCGAAGCTCGGGACGCCGGACACAGTGACACGCTCAAGGCCTGGCTGCTGATTGGGTCCCTGGGCCTTTCTGTCATTCTGTCTACCTGGGTTGACAATATCATGTTCTTCATCAGCTTCCTGAAGATCGGAGTGCCTATGTACGAGCAATTGACAGCTGTCATCTTTGGCAAGGCCATTCGACGAAAGGATATCAAGGGACTCGACAAAACAGCCGAGCACGCTATTGCAAATGGCGAGGAAAACCTCAGCAATGGCGTCGGTCAGAAGGACGAGGACGAATCTACGGTGGGAGAAGACGAGGATGAACTTCAGAAGACCAACCAGTCAACGATCAATCTTGTAGGGGTCGATAGCAAGCGCATCGCTGAGTTTGCCATGTTCAACTATCTCTTCCTGGACTGTGCAATTAAACTCATCTTTTCCATTGGCTTCCTGGTCAAGCTTATCGGTTGGACGCCTATGCTGGCCGGCTTGGCCGCGCCCGTCATTATCGCTCCTCTCAATGTCTACGTGTCGAGGAAATACGCGACAGCTCAAGACGACCTGATGAAGTACAGAGACCAGAAGATGGCCGTCGTGGCTGAGGCCCTACAGGGCATCCGCCAGATCAAATTCAGCGCGCTCGAAAAGGACTGGTACCAGAAGATCCTGGAAACCAGGCGCAAGGAATTGAAGACCCAATGGTCTGTCTTTGCCTATGATACGTGTATGATCTCCATCTGGATCTTTGGCCCTGTCATGCTCTCGGCCATCTCTCTGTCGACATATGCCTACATCAACAAGACGCTGACTGCCTCAATCGCCTTCACCACAATTTCCGTCTTTGAAGCGATCGAGATGACGTTGGCCATTGTTCCTGAACTGGCTACCGATATGCTTGACGCTATAATCAGTGCAAACAGAGTCCAGACATTCTTGGATTCTCCCGAGCGAGAGAATTACTTGAAGCCTGGCCAACTTGTCGCATTCAAGAATGCCACGATTGCATGGCCATCGGATGATATTCGAAGCGATCCGGATGTCTTCAAACTCAAGAATATCAACCTGGACTTCCCAAAGGGCCAACTCAGTGTCATTTCTGGGCCAACTGGCTCTGGCAAGTCCCTGCTTCTTTCCTCAATTATCGGCGAAGCGGAGGTGCTCGAAGGAACAGTGTCGGTGCCGGAGGCTCCCCTCGAGGCTGAGAGATATGATTCCAAGGCGACGCCGAGGGATTGGATCATCCCTGGCTCTGTTGCCTATGTTGCACAAATTCCCTGGATCGAGAACGCAAGCATTCGGGACAACATCCTCTTTGGGTTGCCCCTGGACGTTGACAGATACAAGGAGATTCTTAGGGTGTGCGCATTGGAGAAAGATCTGGAGATGCTGGAGGATGGCGAGGAGACTGACATTGGCGCTAATGGGATCAACCTCAGTGGCGGTCAGAAGTGGCGCATCTCCTTTGCCAGGGCGCTATACTCGCGCGCAGGTATCCTTGTTCTGGATGACATCTTCTCAGCAGTCGACGCCAACGTTGGGAGACAGCTGTATGAGCAAGCTCTGACGGGTTCGCTGGGGCAAGGGAGAACCCGAATCCTGGTGACGCATCATGTGGCATTATGCCTGCCCAAGACTTCGTATAGTGTGCTGCTGGCCAATGGTGAAATCGAAGAAGCAGGGCCGACAGATGAGCTTCGGCGCACTGGCAAATTAAAGACGATTCTCGCTATTGACGCCGAGGAACAGAAGAAGGAAGAGGCCGAGGCTGACAAGCTAGAGTCCGACGTGATTGACGAGGTTGGCGAGCTCCATAGATTGGCGACGAACAAGTCGTTTCGATCCAGGCGTGAGTCAGCATTGTCCGTTGAGTCGGTTGAGCTTGGACGCAAGAGAAGCATGGGCAAGTTGGATGAAAACGGCCACCGGATTCAACCGAAGAAGTTCACCGAGGAGGAAAAAAGAGAGACGGGAGCGGTCAAGTGGAACGTGTATGCGCGGTACATTCGGGCAGCTGGAGGCTTCGGCTATTGGACTATCATCATCCTGGTATTCGCCTTCTGGATCATTATGACTCTGGCCAGATCTTACTGGGTCAGTGTGTGGACGAGATCCTACCAATCTGAAGGTGCTGGTGCTGCTGGGGTGAGGCTACTACAACAGCAGCCGGGAAGCCTGATGCATCACATCCACGCAGAGTTCCGCACCGTCGAGATCGACTCCGACCTTAGATTCTACCTTGGAGTCTACCTTGGACTCTCATTGCTCGGCTGGTTGGTGAGCAGTGTGAGGTACATTTTCGTCTTTATTGCGTCGATCAAAGCTTCTAAGGTCTTGTTCGAGAATCTGGCCTATACAGTGCTTCGAGCACCTCTGCGATGGGTCGACACAACGCCAACCGGGCGTATTCTGAACAGGTTCACGTCTGACTTTAACATGCTCGACTCGAGGATATCTCTGGACATCTCATTCACGCTGCACAACTTGATGCAAGTCCTGTCGGTCATCATTGCTGGAGTATTCGTGTCGCCGTTGATGATTCTCTTGGCTCTTCTGCTTATTGGCGCCGCCATCTACTATGCTCGTCGCTATCTGGCCGGGGCCAGAGAGGTCAAGCGGCTGGAAAGCAATGCGAAGAGCCCGGTATTTGAGCAGTTTGGATCCGTTCTGAGTGGGATCGCGACAATTCGAGCGTTCGACAAACCTGTCAAGTATGTTGACCGCATGTATCAGCGGATTGACCTACACTGCCGGGCTTACCGCGATACCTGGCTCTTCAACCGCTGGATGAATTTCCGCCTCAATCTGGTTGGAACTCTGTTTGTTATCATCACGGGTGCCTTGATTGTTAGCATCCCTTCAATAGATGCTTCGCTGGCTGGCTTCGCCCTGTCATTTGCCCTTGGCCTTGCCGATGCTGTGATCTGGCTGGTGCGAGACTATAGCAATGTGGAGCTCGACTCGAACGCGACAGAACGAATCCTGGAGTATTCAAACATTCCGACCGAGAAGCAAGGTGGAGACGAGGTACCTGCTGCCTGGCCGACGAAAGGCGAGGTGGAAGTCAAGGATCTTGTTATCTCATACGCACCAGATCTGCCTCCGGTTCTAAAAGGCCTGACCTTCCACGTTGCTCAGAACGAACGCATTGGCGTGGTAGGGCGGACTGGAGCTGGCAAATCGTCGTTAACGCTCGCCGTCTTCCGTTTCCTGGAGGCCACATCGGGATCAATCTACATTGACGGCATCGACATTTCGAAGATCAAGCTGTACGACCTGCGATCCCGGCTTGCAATTATTCCGCAGGATCCCGTTCTCTTCTCCGGTACGCTGCGGACTAACCTGGACCCATTTGATCAACATAGCGACTCTGAGCTCCGCGAGGCTTTGGTCAGGGTCCATCTCGTGCCCTCGTCATGGGGCACAGACACGAGCGGGGAGGCAACACCGATTCAAGCCTCGTCAGGATCAGCTGACTCACAAGGCAGCGGCGCGAACAAGAACATCTTCAAGTCGCTCAACTCCAAGATCAGCGAAGGCGGCCTCAACCTGAGCCAGGGCCAGCGACAGCTCCTGTGTCTAGCACGCGCCATCGTCTCGCGGCCAAAAGTCATGGTGCTCGACGAGGCTACGTCCGCGGTCGACATGGAGACCGATGCTTTGATCCAACGATCGATCAGAGAAGAGTTTCAGGACAGCACACTGATCGTAATCGCACATCGCCTCAGCACGATTGCCGACTTTGACAAAATCCTGGTCATGGGCGAAGGCAAAGTGGTCGAGTTTGACACGCCGGCCAAGTTGATGGAAAACACGGCTGTTGGGGTGTTCAAGAGCCTGGTTGAAGAGTCAGGAGAGCGGAAGGAGTTGGAGGAAATCATTTTGAGGGGTGAGCAGAATGGCACCCGCAGCACGAAGTAACGATATGCTATAGAATGTATATAGAAAAGTTGATTGCTGAAGAGGAGTACTACTCTGTACTGTACTCGGCTGAGAGTTGAGGGACGACACAATTAACTTTACAGTACCCACAATATATCGAGATGTGGATACCACAACCAGAGCGTGATTGGCCAGAGTGCACGTGCTCTGTCAACTAACAACGCGAGAGTATCGCGTGACGTCAACGTTCATTTCAGACCTTGCTGACTTGCCCTTTTTTTAGATACAGCATTACAAGTTGTGGAATTAATAAAATGGACTCTACTATCAGTTGTCATACCTGCTGTAATGATACACCTATCTATTATCGACTGACCTCATCCAAGGCAGCGAGAAATACCAACAGCCAATGGATATCTTCGAGGTAAAGGAAGTCATAGCCAGAGAACTTGAATCGGAGGCACGCAGCTTGTACGTATCTTTTTTTTCTTCTTCTTGTAATATAATCTCCGTTCGTCGAGAGAAAGAGAGGAGTGTTCTGAAACTAAAGCCGAGGTGTTTCCCAGCCCGTTTGCCTTCACAAGTGAAATCCCCAGCGCGCCCAACCCGGGCCTCTTCGTCCCAGGCGTGGGCGAGATCGGACTGCCCCTCAGCCCGCGCGACGCGGAAGCAATCATCGCGCAATGCCGCCAGAGCCCGTTTGGCAAGGGCAGCGAGACGATTGTCGACACCTCGGTGCGCAACAGCTTCGAGCTCGACGCGACGACGACGACGACGACGACGACGACACCAGCCCAATTCGAGCTGCGGAATGCCGACGCCTGGCAGGCCTGTATCCGCACCCTGGTCCGCACTGTCTACACCGAGCTCGGCCTCGTGTGCGGCCTGAGCAATGTCGAGGCGCAGCTGTACAAGCTGCTACTATACAAGGAGGGTGCGTTTTTCAAGTCGCATCAGGACTCGGAGAAGGTGAAGGGCATGTTTGGGACTTTGGTTGTGGCGCTGGGGTCGGCCCACCAGGGCGGCAAAGTGCTGCTGGAGCATAAGAAGAAGACGTTTGTGTATGAGAGTGCGAAGACGTCGAGGTATTCGGCCTCGTTTGCCGCCTGGTATTCCGACGTCTTTCACGAGGTCCAGGAGGTCACGCAGGGCTATCGCCTGGTCCTGACGTACAACTTGGTCCAGACGGGGGGTGCTGCTGGTGGGCCGCCGCCGCGGTCGCCGCTGCTGCTGCTGCAGGCGGCTGATATGGATTCGGATTCGGATTCGGATTCCGGGGTGTCCAAACGGCTGGTGAGTGCGCTGATGAGGTATGATGAATGCCTCGGCGGCCAGCAGTATGACCTGCAGGTGCCGCCCTACCTGTTGCATCGACTGGACCACCCGTACACCCAGCACAGCATTGGCATACACAGCCTCAAGGGGAGGGATCGAGATGTGGTCAATCGGATTGTGGCCGCCGGCAAGGATCTCGGGTATGACTTCTACCTGGGCATGCTCGCGAAGCGGCTCACCTTTGATGAGGACTACGAAAACAATGAGGAACTGGAACGAAGTGAGTACTTCGAAAGCGTCTATGACCTCCAGGGTGTGCGGACCACGTTCACGCCGACATATTCTGCCAATGTCCTGCTTGGTGGTGGTGACGACTGGGCGACCGACTCGGGCGATGAGCATGATTCGGAGCATGAGGGATACACGGGGAACGAAGGCGCGCCCATCTATCGCACCTACAGAGACACCGTCCTCATGATCGTTCCGCCGACAAGTCGCCACGAGGCCTTGACTGGCCTGGACACGTACGATCAGGGTCACTTGGTGCCTGTCTTGGAGACGCTCCAGTCGAGCCCACAGAGCCAGGTTGAGGGCGCGTTGGAACAACGGCAACTGCAAAGGCTGTGCACTGCTCTGGTCCACTCAGCGGTCATGTCAGGTTCCAGTTGGGTAATGTGGGCTCATGCAGGCCCAGAGATACTCGTTAACATGCACGGCAGGGTTATGGGGCTTGTGGTAGAAGCTTGCCTGAAGAATCATTGGATGGATATATATGAGCGCGTCAGGGTCGAGTTCCGACGGATGCCTCGCGCTCTCGAGGCCCTGGGCTCGTATCTGGCGCAGTCGCGCTTAACCGACGAGCGGGCTGAGAGGATGGTGTATGAGATCGTCAGCTCTGTCGCTGGACTTCAAGCCAGGTTCGAGATGCTGGAGGCAATCAAGGCGAGCTTCAAGCGGCGAGCAGACGACAACAACGGCAACGGCAACGGCAACGAAGAAGACAAGACACAGTTATCATTCAACGCTCTCGAACGCCGGGCTTGGGCCAAACTGCTGGAAGGCCACAGTTTTGCCAGCGAAGCTGAAGCCAGTATGCTTGCGAATATCTTGGTACAAAGCGGCACGGATTCAAGCATCGCAGTCCCGGTGGAGCATATCATTGCTGCGTCGCTCGTACCTGCGAAAGCCCGCTTTGCCATCACACTCGCAGAAAGGCTTGAGCTAATACCGACCACGCACACTGGCGGCGGTGGCGGTGGCAGTGGTGGTAGCCAGGAGCAGCGTGAAGCCGCCATAAGCATCCTCAGCCGCATCATTGACTCTATATGGACCAATTTCACTTTTCAACCGACACATACCGGGATCACATCTGCAGACGAGATCTGCTCACTGCTCGAACTGAGCGCAGCAGAAGACATCAACAACAGCAGCAGCAGCAGCATCAGCTCCTCATTTGGACCCGTCGAAGCACTGTCAGCAATGCAGGCGAGCCTAAGACCCGATCTCATCCCACCAGACTACGCCGCAACGAGCCTGCTCACGCTGGCGGAGAGAATATGCAAGAACGAAGTGCCTGCGCTTCTGCCACCCAGGCTGAAAGGCGAGAATGGGAATGGAACCGTCAGCACTACTACTACTGCTGTTGCTGGTGCTACTGCCGCTACTGCCGCCGAGATTGTCCGGTCCTTTGTCATCGACACCCTGGCCACAGTCATCAAACTCTACGTCGGCCCGGAGCCCAGGATGCCGACGAACTGGTCGATACCGCCGCCTCCAAGCAGCCGGTGCACAGGTGAGGTGACTACTTTCTTCCGGTCGGGATACCGAGTAATAGGACGATATCCTCGGCAACATCAGCAAACACCACCACTGCTGCAGCAGCAGCAGCAGCAGCAACCACCAAAACCCTGCCAATACTGCACCCAAGTCATCGCCTTCCTGGCCTCGCCGCAGGAAACCTACTTGGAAATCACGCCTGCGTCTCGAGATGTCCAGGGGCATCTGGACGAGCAGTTCCAACAATCCTCGATGGCGGTGACGGTTTCTTCCAGCAAAGGGTTGCCGGTCTTTCGCACATCATCATCTTACACCAACACCAACACCCGCACCGGCAGACCCCGGCAACAGACTGCTGCTTGGACGATTACCAAGACGGTCCATGACGCGTTTGGTGCGGACCAGGCGCAGTGGCAGGATCGCGTGCGGCTGGTTGCAGGCCGGGTTGGTGCTTGTCTTGCTGTGCCCGGGAATGTGCTCAGTGTGGCTGTTACAGCTGCTGCTGCTGCTGCTGCTACTGCTACTGCTAGCCCGGCTAGACAGGGCATATCAATGGCAGACATCGTCAATGCGCTTGCGAGTGCCAGGCTGGAAGAGATCCAACGCGTGGGATTACTAAACTACTACTACTCCTCCTACGTTGCAGACCGTGTGAATGACGACAAGAAGCGACCTCTAGAAACAACAACAGCAGCAGCAGCAGAAGCGCAGAGCAGGAAAAAGGAAAAGCTGGTTATCGACCTGACTGATGATTGAGTCCCAACAGGTGGAAAAAAAAAAAGTGAAAGTAAGAATTTGTGTCTATATTATCTATGTATGCCTCGTGATGGTCATTTACACTTCCTGCTGATGTCTATACGGCTCATACGCAGTTGCTGGAGGATGTTGATGCGGATAATGAGTGGTGGTGCCGGTGCTGTACTGATACAACGGCACATTCTGTCCATCAGCAGCACCACCACCACTACTCTGGGTAGTGTGGGACTGGGGTTCCCTGACGCCGAGATAGGGGCTGCCGACTCGCTCGTACGTGTACGGGGTCTTCTCAGCCCTGGTAAACGGCTTGCGAACGTCATAAGCACCATCACGATGATCATACGGGCTTCTGCTGCTGCCACTGCCACTGCTGCTCCGGCCGCTGCAGCAGCAGACCGAAAGCATCCAGAAGAAGCTGGCGGCGAGGGCAAAGGCAGTGCCAATCCAGGACAAGACCAGCCAGCGGGAGCCGAGGGAGGCAACGACGCCGTAGTCATCGCGCAGATTATGATTCAGGGCGGTGCGCAGGATGGCAAAGAGGGCGGTGGCCAGGCCGCTAGCGCCGATAAACAGGGCGGCGGCGGCGCTGGCAAACAGGGTGGTGAAGAAGCTGCCCCAGCGCGAGAAGACGGCGAAGAAGCCGATCAGCAGGCTGGCGGCCACGGCCGCCAGGGTGGCGGTGTAGAGCACGAAGAGGGCCTTGGAGGCGGTGCGGTAGGTGGAGAGGCTGGCGCGCAGCGAGGTGGAGAGCAGGTCTTCATCCACTTGGGTCGAGACCGCCGCCGTCGTGTCGTTGAGGCTCCACTCGCTGACCGGGTCAAAGTACCAGAAGGATTTGGGCGCGGTGCAGTTGGTGTAATTGCTCTCGTCCTGGTCCCACGAGCATGACGACCGCAGGTACAGGGTGTAGTAGTCCTGCACACCCAGCGAGGCTTTGGCGGTCTCGAGGGCGGTGCCCAGGCTGCTACTGCTGCTGCTGCTCGAGTCGGCCACGGTCAGGTTGGTTAGATCGATCTTGAGAAAGTAAAAGTCGTCGACCGCGCTGTTCTTCTCCATTGTCCCGGCCAGGAAGATGAGGACCAGGGTGACGAGGGCGCCCAGAGAGAGGAGGAAGGGCGTGGCGATGCAGACCACTCGGCCGGCGGCGCCCATTTTGGCAGAGTTGATAGAGATAGAGATAGAGATGGAGTTGAGGGTGAGTTGAGGGTGCGAGTTTTAACAATCAAAGAGCAGCAAGAGTGAAGACAGACAGACAGACAGACAGAGTCAGGATAATAACGATAATATACACACACACAGAGACCTGAGATAATTTCACATTTCACCTACCATTCACTCCTTCCGACTTACTGTACAGCCTCCTTGAGGCGCAGCGACAACACGCACACGTACGACTTGCCACGCCATCGTCAACAACGCGCCAGTGGTGAGGCTGTCCCTAGACTAACCAGGGACCGCCAGTGTCTGCCGTCGCGTGCCAGTGTCCGCCTGTCCGCCAGTGCGTGCACCAGCCAGTCCCCGCCACCACATTCGCTATATTTGCTGGTCCAACGGTCCGCCATGTGGAGGGGTATCAGAGGATTAAGCAGGAGCGACCGGGGCCACATCCTTGAGAGATCGAGTCAGAGTGCGTGCTGGACACGTGTACCCCCCAGCCCATTGTGGCGTAGCAGCCCAGTGCCAAGGCGGACCAATTATTAATATTTATTATCGTTCGTCGCTATTTTTGAAGACGGGCAACAGTGCCAAGCGCCCAACCCCTCTTTCCAGGCACCCGCAGCAGAAAACTCGAGAATCTCGGCAGGTGAAGAAATCAAGAAAATCAAGAAAATCAAGAAAATCAAGAAAATCAATCAGGTCACCACAAGTCAACAAAGTCAGGGAAGGCACAATGCGCAAGGCGATACGAGTAATTATGACTAACCAAGTTAAATTACCATATTTTTCCCAATTGGCATTCAGCAGCTACAAATCATCTACTGCCCTTTGTCGTGTGCGCCCGTCCCCCGTCCTGAGCTGACCTGTTGTTCCATTCCTGTCCTCGGCAGGTACCTGGTAGAAGTTGTACGTGCGTGCTATTATCCGTTGGTATGACTGCTCGTAGAAAATCTCACAAGGCATCGATCGGTCCAAAAGCATCCAACTAATCCATCACTCTTCTTCCTCTTCCCATCACACATGCCGGGCTCAGCTCTAGATCCATCTCTGCTGTCCGTCTCCCCTCCGCATGTTTGGTCTTTGTTGTGGGTCGTGCTAAAAGCAGGGTTTGCCCGCCGTTTGCTGCTGGCAGGGCTTAGGCTGCCTGGGGCTGCTCACGTCCACGACCGTCACCATTAAGCTCCTCCTCTTCGTCTTCCTCTTCGTCCTCATCATCCACCTCGTCACCCTGGTACTCGCCGTGCTCGCCAGCAGGGACCCAGGA
This sequence comes from Chaetothyriales sp. CBS 135597, assembly GCA_003709825.1. NCBI lineage: Eukaryota > Fungi > Ascomycota > Eurotiomycetes > Chaetothyriales > Chaetothyriales sp. CBS 135597. The sequence goes on along the minus strand of QQXN01000010.1, from coordinate 551,899 downwards.
GTCGCGATCACTCTTGAGCGGCTGGTCCTGTGTGCTCAGGTCAACACCATCGGCGTTGCGCTTCTTTCGGCGCTGACTGAGAGTGCGGGATCGCGTCGACAGCGAGCTCTTGACCGCCGCCTTACCCTGGACCCAGTTGGTCAGCGCATCCTCGCAGTCCTGGATGATGGCCTTGGACGCCTCGTAGCCATCATAGGCCGCGCGGGTCTCGCCGGGAGTGACAGGGGTGTCGTCAATCAGCTCAAGCAGGTGCTTGCCGTAGCCGGCGATGACTGCCATCTTCTCGCAGTGCTCTCGCAGCGCATCAAAGTGGTAAGTGAACGCGGCCTTGAGCTTCTCGCGCGTGATGTTGGACAGCTGTGCCTCGGCCACCAGCGACTCAGCCTCGGCTCGCACCAACTCCTGCTCGAGCACGACAATGCGAGGCGAGTTGGGCTCCTTGTACTTGAGCTGGGCAATCTGGTCGGTGATCTTCTGCTTGCGGTCACGCGACGGCTGTACCGAAGCCTCAATGTTGCGGATCGACTTGATCGTGACGCGGTACTGGTCGTAACGGTCGACGAACTGGTCCTCCAGCTCACCGATCTCGTAGATCAGAACGCCCAACTTGTCCGTCACATCCGACACATCGTCGTCACAGCCCTCACCCCACAGAGATAGTTGTTGCTAGAGCACGTGGTCAGCCAGATTTGCTCACACCAACACTGCCACATCGGCATCACAAACAACAACAAAACAGATGCAGCTAGCTACTTACAGCCACTTCCATGCGCTCGCGGCCCACGAGCTCCATGCTCCTCATCACGTTCTTCTCCATCTTGACCAGCTGTGACAGCTTCTTGGCCAAGTCGGGCCCAAAGGCTCCGGCAGTGCCCTTGCGGAAGGCATGGCCGATGTTGCTACGGCCAAACAGACGCCCAGTCTTGGTCGACGATGGCGGTGGCGGCGGGTTCTCCAGCTGCGAGGCCGTGGGCGCTCGCGACTGCCGCATGGAATATGTGCGATGCATCTTGGCACACCACAGGTCAGCGAACGATGATCCAGGGACAGTCGTCAGCACGAGGAGCAACAGCAATAGACTCTCACCTTGGCACGCTGTTGGGGTAAATCAACGATTCAGATCAATCTAGAGCACAGGTAGGTTGCACAGTGTGCGATGGTTGTCGCTGGGTGTGTGGTAAGAGTGCGAGAGTGCTGGAGTGCTGGAGTGTATCGGTCGCTCTCTCCCTGAGTGTATCTGTGTAAAGTTGGAAGTCAGCTCTGAAGCATTGGCTGGGAAGGTGCTTGAGACAAGAAGGAGCTGCCCGCGGTTTCCGGCCGTGGATCTGACGTCACTTGGCCCACCGGGTTGTCACGGACACACCCACTGTCATCTCTCTCTGACCTTACCCAATCTCCCTCAGGAAGTTAACTGCCAAAGGCTGCTGTGTGTTGTGGTCGTTTTTTTTTTTCGCAAATGGATGGTTTGTGATGTACACGACCCAGCTGCAATCAAAAAAAAGAGCTCTGGAGCTCCCAACCTAAGTTCCCAGCTCTGTCTCAAGCTTAATAATGCGTTTTCCCCTGAAAACTAAGCTCTGTGTGGTGTGTGCCTACTGCATGCTACGTGCCGTGCAGTGCAGGATTTGCTGCTCTCCCCTCACCTCATTCGTGTTCGCTTCCCCCCTCCCGTTCGCGATCACACGAAGGACATCTGTATGCGGAGGCATCGAGTGCAGGTCTGGAACGGGCACAACCATGCGACCAACCACCAGCCACCGCGTCATGGCGGCCCGCCCGGTGACGTCACTCCCACCCTCTGTCTGAACTGTCTCCCAAGTGACGTGAGCTTAACTCCGGAAATTGTCGACAACTCACTTCAACTCAGTTCTCTCCTCACCTATCAGACACCGACTCGGCAATACTGGCCCTGCCCTGCCCCTGCCAATCTTCTGCCTCGTCCTCTTCCTCTTCCGACCACACCACTACTGGCTTCTTGGCTGTCGGATCAAACTCGCTGTCGCTGCTGGCCTCGCCAGTCGTCTCCACCCCCTTGACTCTCGTGTGTGGCCGCCGCTGCAGCCGCGCCATGATTCCACTGGCGCCGTCGCTGTCGCTGCCACTGTTGCTGCTCCCCTCGCTCTCTCGGTCCGTGCCCTGTTTTCTCGCCCGTGCCTTGCCCTTGCCATTCGCTGCCTGCTTTGTCTCGCTCTTACTGGTCGATCTCTGCCCGCCCGGTGCCAGCGCCATGGCATTCTTGCTCGCATCGCCCTCACCGCGCTCCCAGAAATTCTCCCGTACATGCTCGGGATACTTGTAGTCAAATAGAAGCTCCTCGCCAGCCTTGATGTCTCGCTTGGCACACAGCATTACTCGCTGCACCCCATTGCACAGCATTGTGCTGCCCACCACGTTGATGTTCTGCTCATTCGATGAGTTGTTCAGGAACCGTGTCTTGTTGCCAAAACTCGATGCATCCACTTCCTGGTCCTGATTCAGGTTGAACAGGTACTCCATACCTGAGAGATGGTACGCACTGCCACGCCGGTCGCACTCTTCCCTGCTGGTCACCTCGCCCTTGTACTCGCCGATGAAGCCATTTCGCGGTATGTCTTCTCCAGCAAACAACCCAAAGCCCTGCACCTCGCTAGGAGCCTTGATTGTTCGCGCAGGTAGCCCCAGTTGTATTCGGTTGTTGATGCACCGATTCTTGCGAATCTCTTCCTTGTACTTGTTGGCCTGGTCAAGCACCTCGCCCACTCCACAGCTTCCACAGAGCCATGGATCGCACTCTCGTGATCTCATCCAGCACTCGCAAGACCCTTCTATGCATACCTGTTGTGTGCCTGTGTGGCAAGTGCATCCTGGAAACCGCCGCTCGCACCCAATGTCGCAGCCGCACATCCATTCACATTCGATTTTGGCCCGGAAGCAGCTGCACCCGGGGTTGTCCTGGCACGGCCCGGTGTGATTGCATGGCACAAACACTGGCCGATCCTCCAGTTTAGTCGTCTCCTCCCGCCCTTTGCGTTTGCCCTTCCACTTGCGCGGCCCATGAGAATTTCTTGTCGCCGCTCCCAGCTGTGGTTGATCCAGCTCTTGGTGTTTGACTGCTCGCATTTCTTGGAGCATCATGTGGAAAAGATCCACACAACTCACCCCAGGAACAAAGCTTTTCATCATGCAAGCTCCTCTCTCGTTGCCCAGACACATGTCCAGGCACTTCTCGTAGGCTCGAAGCTGATTAGGCCACAAATCTGCCTTTGATCGCACTATTGCTGCCCTTCTCTCAGCACGGCTTCGCTGCCGTACATTCCAGAAGCACTCCTCCCCACATGGCTGCTTCGGGTCAAATGAAGATCGCAACCGTTCCATCTCGCGCCTGAACCTCCCCGTAACTTCGCCATTCTGCCGCAGTCCGCGCAGATCAGCTCCTTGCTCGTCTGCATCCTCGACACAGTACACCCCACACACATGCTTACCCTGCCCCTGTAGCCCTACTTTTGGCTGAGTAACCATGACATGAATGTTTTGGCTTTCTTCTGGGTCGTTAAGCAACACTATACTCTTGTCATCGTCCCCGTCATCATCTTCGTCCTCTTCCTCTTCCAAGAACTGACCATGGCTGGGGCAATGCGCAAGACCACACACAAGACAAAATGGAATCTCCGCGATCGTCTTGCCAGACTGGTCTTGCGAGTCTGCGCTCTCAGATCTTGCCTTACTGGCGGCCTGACTCCGTCGGAAATTTTGATATCTCTCCTGACTGAGGCGTAAGAGATCCTCTCTCAACAAGCGATCTTCATAAAACACATGCCACAATAGCAGTCCTGTGATTTTGAGAAAAGCTGCAGATAAAAGCCCGGCAATGGGAAGCGACTGAGATTGAGCAACCTGTTCACTCTTTGCTCGTTCCCAGAGCTCTTCGAACTCCCATCGCGACTCAGAGTCAAGGCCACACTTGCCACACATACCACTCTGTGCTGCAAGACAAACGGCCAGAGCAGTGTCGTCGATGCCCGGGAAATGGTGTCCCAGAACCTCTCCTGCCCGGAAGAACGACACGATCGACATCCGGTCTATCCTTAGCTGGTCCATCAGGTCCACAATGAACGGTCTCCACATGGCACAGCGTTCAACACAATCCCGCTGTGCCTGGATTACCGAGTAAAAGTCTTGAAAAGCCTTGTATCGATCTCGAAGTTCTTGATACTTGCTCTCGCGCACGTCTTCCGGCAACCCTTCGTCCTCAGGGAAATAGGGCGTGTATTTGCCAATCGTCACATTTCTTGCCATCGGCATTTGGCCTAGTCGCCCAATGCTTTTGTATCGCGGCAGGCTCTTGAATTCAGTCACCACTTTACTTAGTGCTGAAGTGATTGACCTCGACGATCCTGGCTTGTTGTTTGCCCCTCCCACAGGAGGCTCTCTCACTACCAGTTCGCAAGTTTCCTTGCCCCTCGTCTGGACTTTGACTGTCTCGAATGGCGATTCCGCTTGTCTGATAAGCTGAGGACCAGGCGCATGTCTACAGGCTGTGCATTCTTGGTTGAGTATCGCATGTACCATGTATTCCTGGGACTCGCGCAATTCCCTCGCGGCTGTGGTAACAAGCTGTTCAAAGTAGTTTTCGGTAAGAGGAATCGTCAGTACCTTCTCCTGGTCAGGCCGGGATGGATCTGCATCTTTGGTCGTGGGCAGTTCTCTGTCGTCCGCAGAGTTACCACGGTGCTCTGGCTCTGTCGAAGTTGCAGAACTTGACTGCTTTCTGTTTGAACTCCCGCTCCTCACACTCGACTGGTGATTCAGGACTTTGGCAACGGTCGACACAGGCTTCAATTTCTCCCGGTGGACAATTCTCGTCTTGGCCGTCTCTGGACTATCTGTCTGAGACGCACGTCTTTTAAGCGTGACTGGTTTGGCTGTCGTGGCCCCGCCCCGGGCCAGCGAAGCCCCCTTCAAGCGTGGTGACGTTGCCAGTCGTTTGGTATCATGCCCATTCGTTGTAGACTTCAATGGTTGCTCGGCCTTTGATTCCCTAATGAAAGAAACATCGTCGTCTTCATTGCTCTGACCATCCCTGCTTGAATCCGTCAGAGAAACAACACCTAGTGGTGGCGGCTTCGCTGGTAGTCGTGATCTGCCTATTCGCGTCGGATGACGGCCTGATTCTGATTCACTCTCCGAGTCGTCAGCTATAGTGACGATAACGGCAGAATTGGCCAGTCTATTGTTTAGGCTGCTCGCCTGGCTCCTCTCTCTCGAGCTGGATGCGAATCCCGATCCCGACCTCGACCTTGGGTTATGGTGGCTGGTATTGAAATTGGCAACCCCTTGACTCGGACGCGATGCTGATGGTTGCATCGCGCCCCTAGTGTCGGTTCAAAGATGTATTCTGATTGCTCCTGCCACGGCAAGATGAAAGTAGATTGCTATCGACCATGGCCTCTCATAGCAGCTTGATCTTACGCGAGACTGGCGAGGGGAGCCATTAAGAGGGTGGCTAATTTGAAGAAGACCCTGATTCTATTGGTTGGAAGACGTCCTTAAATAGGAAGTTGGTATTGTGAGAACAGAGTTTGCCAAGCCATTGATGGCACGTGTCGTGTCCGGTCGTGCCTTCCTTCCAACAACCCGTCCCTCTGTGTAACCCTCCCCGACGAGGGGCACTCATAGTATATCTAAAGTCTTATGGACGACTGCTTCTGTGCTAACGATGTGCTGCAGGTCATGGCAACGGCTCAATGCCGTCCCGTGGAACATTAAGACAACTTTTTTGGACTCCCTGTTCAGGTGGCCTCCTGTTCAGTAGCTCTTTAAGTCTTGGTCAGCGCGCTCGCACTTAGGACCCAATCTCGCCCGGCAGATTAACCAGGTAACTGGAATTAATATTATATCATAGAAAGCTGCTGCTTGGGACAGAGCCAAGATTGCTTTGTTCAGGAAAAGGGCTACTAACCAAGTTCTATGCCTTATCAGCAATATCAATACACACAGAGCAGAGTGTCTACGATCATTTTTAAAGATATAAGCCAGCAATATAAGCCTGGACAGTCTGAGGGAGCAGAGACTCTTAAGATCTTACAATCTCATAATGAGTTTCAGAATCTCGGGAAAACTAACTTCCTGCTTCTTACCTACGGACATTTAATTATATCAAAAGTGGTTGTTGCAGGAGCTTCCACAAAGACACACAAGATACCATTGATTGCTTGTGTCCATATCTTAGGGCTCATAAGGTTTAGTCCCCTAATTTACTAGGAGCTTGACAAATACGAAGATCCTCTCGGACATACAACTTACACGAGTGCCATTAAGCATGCAAACTTATGGACTAGCCTGAGCCTTCTTCTCAGGAACGGGGACTGACCTGCAACACTGACTGGTCAACCTCAGACACGGACAGGGTAATTGGAACGCTGCAGAGCGACCTCGGGTACCGTAGCTCGTTGCCAACCCCTCTCCTTGCCCTGAATGTCAAGTAGCCCCGAGTAGGGCGCCTGCCTCTCCGTGGTCCCTACTCCGGCTTGGCAAACAGGAGATGGAAGTGATGACATACCAAGCTGGAATCAGAGTCGTACAAGAAGACTGCTAGAAGGCTACTAGAAGGATACTACTAGGCGACCCATGCAAGTCACCAGGCTTGGCATGTATGTGTCCACCGTTAACCCTCTCCACGTGATGCCGAGGGTTGATATCCGTGGCCCTTCTTTTCCCTTGCTACAAGATCTGCAGAAGCACGCACTAAACAAGTGTGCAAGACCGTCCTCGTGGACAGCAGAATTAATAACCAAGCGCAGCTGTGGACAACGCTGTGGGGGGCACGGGGAAGCAGACCGGATTTGGTTCTTTGACTTCCTCTCTCGTTCTCTCTCCGTCTATCTACGATGATCGATGATCTGATGATCGACAAACGTTACAGCATTAATTGATTAGTAGGTCTTGGAAGAATTCAGGCTCGCCAATGGCAGCGAATATCATACACAACGTGACTGGACATACTCTTCCAATAGACGAAAGCGCTGGAGTACACATGCAGCAGCTTTCATCTCTCATATCGAATCTGTGGAGACAAGGGGGGGCGCCAACAAGGACCCAGAAAGGGCCGAACCGGTGAAACCTGGGGTGGGAGACAGGGAAAAGGTATATATACCACGAAGGTCTTGAGGGTGGTCTAGTGGGAGTAGGAAACAACAACTCAATTGGTCACCAAGAACAAGATCAAGAACGACAACCATGAAGAATATCCTGCTCTTCCTTGGCCTAGCCATCCTCCCCCTCACCAATGCGCTCGCGCTGCCGACAACAGCAAGCTCAAAGCTGGTGCGCCGCCTGACCGAAGCCGAGCTGGAAGCCATCACGGACGAGGACCTGTTCTCGATCTCGATCACCGAGTTCGAATCTCGCCGCAACGCCCAGGACCCGGCCGAGCTGGACTGGAGCTCGGACGGCTGCTCATCGTCGCCAGACAATCCGCTCGGCTTCAACTTCGTCCCGTCGTGCCATCGCCACGACTTTGGCTACCGCAACTACAAGGCCCAGGATCGGTTCACGGACGCGAACAAGGCCAGGATCGACCTCAACTTCAAGAACGACCTTGACAATCAGTGCGAGACCGAGAGCTTTGAGTCGGCCTGCCACGCCTTGGCCGAGGTCTACTACCAGGCTGTTAAGGAGTTTGGCTCCAAGTAGTGGGGGGTGGGCGATGCAAACCAAGTCACCTATGTTGTTGTTGTCGTCGTTGTTGTTGGCTCATTGTCAGGAAGATCGTGCGGGCGGCGGTGGTGGTAGCATAGCAGGCAGGCAGTAGACAGCGGGCCACATGTTCATCGACTCAAAATAAAAAATGACTCGACGTTTCACCATCTTTCGTTACCTGCTTGATTTATCATTCTCATCATCATTGTCATCGTCAACATCATCACCAGCTCCTTCAGCAGCAACAGCAGCAGCAGCAGCAGCATGTAATCGCTCGATGCGTGTCCAAACCCCGACACTGACACACAAAGCTGGATCGAGCTGTTTCAGGCCGTCTTCTGCTTTCATCACTGCCAGGGCCGCCAGCCCCAAGTAGCTGTGCATGAGATCCGGGAACTCACCTGGGGCCTTGCTGAATCCTCCTATCCTATGCTGTGTCTTGTCGAGCAGGTAGCGCCGGAGAGCACCATGGTTGGCCAAGTCCGACATACCCAAGATGTCGAGGGCGCTGACGTTCCAGAAGCCGTAGCAGGTGTCGGCCATCTTATTGGTGCGTCCGCAGAATCCTGCTACCAAAGCATCTGTGTCCAGGGATGTGGGTAGGCCAAAGTACTCATGCGGAGTAGTACCGTCGTGGAGGAGCTGGCGCTGATGCTGATGCTGATGCTGATGCTGATCGACCGTCGGATCACTCTCTTCTTCCTCGTCCTCGTCGTCCTCGTCGTCCTCGTCGTCCTCGTCCTTGTCTTCAACCCAGCTGGTCTGTCGCAGCAGCATGTACCTGACACATTCGTGCACATCAAACCCATGCTCGGCAATGCGGCGGCGCATCATCTGCTGCTCACCACTACCACCACCGCCGCCGCCGCCGTGTGCGCCCTTGGCGGCTTGCTCCAGCCTGTCCAGCAGAGCCAAACATCCGATGGCGCAGTAGTTGAGCCCACTGTGACCCTCCATGGCCCAATTCTGACCAACCCCACCCTCGTACTCCTGTGCATTGACCACAAAGCTCCTCAGCCTGGCAACATCCACACACTCATACCGCGGCCCTAGTATGCAGGCAATGCCAGCTGCGCAGTAGCACATTCTCATATCATCTCTCCTAAGCTCGTCCCCTTGCCTCTTCCTCTTCTTGTGCTGCTGCTGCTGTTGCTCGCCGCCCCCCGGCACCTCCTCAGCAAAGCCTCCAGCCTCGGACTGCAGGCCCTTGACCCAGCGTGCCAGCTCGGGCTTGCTGAGCCTCCCCAAATCATCGCCGAGCATGAGCAGCATCAGGAGCCCCATGAAAGTGTTGGCCAGACTGGCCCGGCTCCACCCTTTCTCCCACAGCAGCCGTCCCCGGTCCTGGTCGCCAAGATCCCAGAACCGGGTCCCCGTGAGCCCGCCGGCTGGGTGCGGTGCTTGGAAACCGTAGATCCATTGTATCCAACCCTGTTTCTGTTCAGGGGAGACATGTTTATGTTTGGAGGAGTCGTCATGGATACTGGTGCTGCCAGCAACAGCGGGATCCCTGCCGTCGCTGCTGCTGCTGCTGCTGCTGCCGCCGCCGCCGCCGCCGCCGCCGTCCTTCTCCTTGCTGGGGTCGACAGGGTCGAGGAGGCCGAGGAGATCCAGTCCAGCAAGTGTGAAAAAGGCGAGAGAGAGCATGTTGGCATCGCCCGAGGTGTAGGGCTGTGGGAGGATGCTGGTAGAGCGTAGGAAGAAGGCTTTTTGGCGAGGGAGGTCAAGTGATGAGGGTGGTGGTGGTGGCGGTGGTGCGGGGGTTGTTGAGGACATGACTGGATCTGGGTATCTGTTATATGGGGAATGGGAAGAGGGATGTTGGTATCAGGGCCAGGTGTAAGATCAGAGGCGAACTTCGGTATCGAGGCGGCAATTTGGTGTTATTGTCTCATTCTGTAGCTTGGGGTTGGTGGCGGGGCGTTCATCATGGCCATCCAGCAGTGTTGTTTTTCTTTCAAAAGAGATCTTGGGTCCAGTTGTTCCTTGATGACTGCCGATTGCTCAAACATACACCTGTTGGATGTAGGAAAGAAGCCAGACTACGCCAATATACGAATATACGAGAGTTTCGTAAATTTATTATATTAATTTCCGGCTCTTTAGTCTACGCCTTGGCCTACGCCGTGGTCTGCACCAGAGCACAGTAACTGGATACGATGCTGCCAAAAGGAATGAATACCCAGAGCTCTCGATGGATTGCATATAGTCTATGACAATGTACCATTGTTTTGTCCATGCTCTTGTCTGTCCTTTCGTTCGCAGTCAATATAGAACCCGATCGGACTGTTCTCGAAAGCGGTTAAACGGAGAGGAGATGCTGATGCGACGCAGCATGAAACAATCCAAACGGCAGTGCTAATCATCGAATCATGTCCCGTCGTCACTCATCAGCTCAGCAAGTCATTCCCCAGAGGAAGTGTCGTTCTCGGGCCCGTTTTCTTCACATGAAATCTCCGTCATCCAGCCCGTCGTCGTCGTAGGCCTCGGTGTCAACCCCTGCTCTGCCTGCGTTCAAGCTTGTCTTGGTCTGCTGTGCCTTGGTCTTCTTGCCTGACTTGTCCTGAGCCTTCTCCTCCTTCATCTTCTCGTTGCTCAAGGCCGTCACTGCAGATGCGAGCTTTTTGATCTCAGCAGAGGGCAAGTCCTGAGCAATCTGCTTGACAAAGGTGGGAAGCCAAAGTGCATAGTGAGGCTTGGTCGCCGACTGTCGTAATAGTGGTACGAGGGCGGTGCCGAGAGCCTCAAACTGAGTCTTGTTGGCAGGCTTGAAGAGCGGCATGCTGGACAGGTCGATTGCTTTGCCCTGGGTCTTGGGATCGGCTACAACAACGGGCTTGACGGCTCGCTTGTCGCTGACGCCTCCGACACTGCCCAGCAGGTCGGCCGCATTGTTGAGATCGGCGTCCTTTTCTTGCTGCCGCAGCCGAGCTCGTCGGGTGGCTTCGTCTTCGTCGGGACTCTCCACATACTCGGCGGCGAACTTAGCCCGTCTTCGTGCCTCTATCTGTTCTTCTCGGCGCTGCGACTTTGACTTGTGGTTCTTTGCCGCCTCTGCGTCAGCCTTGGCTTTGGCCGCGGCAGCCAGCTTGGCCTTTTCGGCCTTTGCGCGCTCTTCATCAGAGTCCTCTTCTTCTTCCCAGTTATCGGCAACCTGGTGAATCCCCTCTGTCAGCCGTGGGACGCGAAAACCAGAATGAGAGCACGCTTGCAACTCACATCATCTGAATCCTCCTCGTCGTTAAACTTTTTCCGCGGGGCAGCAGCCACAGGCACATCGACAGACTCGTCTGAAGAAGTCTCTTCCTCCTCGGAGGAGGACTCCTCTTCCTCTTCTGCACGCACAGTCAGCGGTTGGTTCAAGGCAGAAACACGCAGGTGTGAGGGATACAACTCACCCCACTTCTTTGGCGGAGCCATATTATTTCTGTTCTCTGTGCAGCGACTTTAGTCTAGTTTTCCTGTGGCAAAGTGACAAACTCAAGAAACTGGTTACAGAATTATGAGACCAAGTCAGTCAAGAAGAGAGCAATGGCAGGGCAGGAGGAGAAAGTGGCAAAAGGTGAATACAGAAATTCCTTGTGTTGGAGGGGATTGTGGGGTATTTTCGGCAAAGTTGCCTTATCTCAGATGTCTTTGGGCACCCAAATTCCACACACCACCAACCAACCCATGCAAGACCTGGTGCAAGACCTGGAGCAGGACCTGGACCACAATCTCAAGGAACAGTGCGTCAGTTGGCTCAGTTGGCGCACATCTGATAGACAAGCACAGAAATTCGAGTATGGCCCCCCCATGAGTCCCATTCATACTCCTCCTCACTTGTACAACGACCAGAGCCTTCCTATCCCACCACAGGTTGTCTTAATTGCTTTCCTCCGAGCAATTAGCCCAAAGGCTCCTTCCAGTGGTAGGGGTGTACTTTTCATTTTGTCCATATCGTCTGCTGGCTCATTCCTGAAGTGGCAAGAGTATGGTTGATGTTGTCTTCCTGGCTTGGGCATCTTTCTCGCGACAATCAGTGCATCTCTGTGCCTTGCAATGATTGCATTCCCAGAGATATTCGGACTGTCTGATTCTGCATCGGCCACAGCGGAGGCACAAGCCGGCTTTTCTGGTCCAGTCCTTGCTCCCACACAGGCAGCTGGTTTTGGCATCTAGCCAGCGACAGCGGCCACATGTGCGGGTCCGGCAGGCGTTGCAGACGAGGATGTAGCCGCGCTGAGAGATGTTGCATTTTGGGCACACGTGTCTGCCGGTTTTCTTGGACCATCGATTCTTGCCGCAGAAGCAGTACCTCCCAATGTTGAGGTGGTTGAGGGAGTTGGGAATCGCTGGCAGAGCCTTATCATCCGGAGCGGCGCGCTCAGGCATTGAAATACCGCATTCTGGCATCCACAGATAGTGCTTAGGCTTCGGCAGGTCGAGTGTTTTGTCACACGGCTCAGTCCAGAGATCCAATGCTTCCAGGCTGACCTGCGTGGCTGTGAATCGAGTATGCTCTCCATCGTCCGTACTCGGCTCAATTCCAACCTCTATGGAATCAATGAGAGCAGGATAGATGTTTGCCAGCTCCTCTGGGGGGGATGTGAACAGGTCGGTTGTTGACTGTGATGGAGACTGTGGAAATGTAATTGAAGCCATTGTCCTGGTTGATTAGTGTGGAAATGTAATCGAAGCCATTGTCCTGGTTGATTAGTGGCACTGCAGCAGAACTGGCTCGGGATAGTAAGAGGTAGGAAGAAGAATGCTTCAGGGACTAAGACAACGGAACAGGTAATGAATAGGGCATGGGGCATGGGTATTTTCGTCTGCCAGGGAGCAGTCACTATGTACAATTCATGAAAGGATGGTTGTTAAGGGTATACAATAGAGAGGCATGGGGCAAATAGGCAGTATCACTCCCTCAAGAATGTCTTGTAGACAGGATTGTCAGTGCACTCCTTGTAAGGATATCCAATGTCCTTCAAGAAAGCATCAAGGCTGCCTCGCTCGGGATCCGGACACTGGATACCGGCCAAGATGCGACCGACATCGCCGCCAACATTGCGATACTGGAAGAGCGTGATGTTCTGACCAGGCCGTAGAGTGCTCAAGAATTTGTGCAAGGCACCAGGGCGCTCTGGAAACTCAAACATGAAGAGGCGCTCATCGGGCACGCTGGCTCGACCACCAACCAGGTATCGCACGTGAGTTTTGGTAAGCTCATCGTCTGAAAAGTCCCTGGGCTGCATACCTTCAGCCTCCAGGCGGGAAAAGAGAGAGCCGAGTTGTTCGGCACGCGCGCTTGCTGAAGAGACGGAGATTCCCATCAGCACATTGGCCTTGGTGTCAGTCGAGTATCGGTACACGAACTCGGTGACGGCCTGGGGCAGGACGGCCTCGACCAAGGCTGCAAAAGCGCCCGGCTTCTCCGGGATGGCAACAGTCAACAAAGCCTCCTTCTGCTCACCGAGCGCGGCACGCTCGGCGACAAACCGCAGTCGATCAAAGTTCATGTTGGCTCCGCTGGCAACGGCGACGAGTTCGCGGTTCGTGTTGCTCGAAGGGTGCTGCTTGACCCACTTCTTGAGGCCAGCCAGCGACAACGCACCGGCAGGTTCCAAAATTGAGCGAGTATCTTCAAAGACGTCCTTGATGGCGGCGCAGATCTCGTCCGTGCTGACTTGGACAACCTCGTCGACGACTTCTTGGCAGATGCGAAACGTCTCCTCCCCAACAGTCTTGACTGCTGCACCGTCCGCAAACAAGCCAACCTCCTTCAAGATGACTCGCTTGCCAGCGCTCAGAGATTGAACGAGAGCATTGGCCTCAGTCGCTTCAACGCCGATAATCTTGACATGAGGCGCGATGCGCTTAACGTAGACTCCAACCCCGGCAATCAAGCCGCCTCCACCAACACAGCAGAAGATGGCTTCCAGCTTATTCAGCGAGGCCTGGCGCAATATCTCAGCGCCAATGGTGCCCTGGCCGGCAATTACATAGGGATCGTCAAAAGGCGGAATGTTTGCCAATCCGTGCTCTTTCTCCAGCCGGTGGCAATGCTCTTTGGCCGAGTCAAAGTCGGGCCCATGCAGAACGACGGTTCCGCCAAGTCGGCTGACGTTTGTGTGTTTGATAGCCGGCGTTCCTTCAGGCATGACAATGGTTGCGGGGATCCTCAGATGTCGGGCCGAGAAGGCGACGCCCTGTGCATGGTTGCCGGCCGAGCAGGCAATCACACCTTTCCAGCTGGTTTCAGGCGGCAGGTGGGCCATCTTGTTATACGCACCCCGCAGCTTGAAGGAGAAGACGGGCAACAGGTCCTCTCGCTTGAGAAGGACCCGGCATTCTAATCGGTTGGACAGGTTCACGGCATGGGAGAGAGGAGATTGAGTGATCACATCGTAGACACGCGAGGTCAGGATGAGTCGGAGGTAGTCGGGGAAGCCGCTGGGGAGGAGGAAGTCGTCGGGTACGTCGTATTTGACCAACTGAGGTGCGCGCTCTCCAGGCGGTGTCGGGTTGGCCGCGTATTCTGTGAGCGACAGGCTGCTCACTCTGGGTGTTTCTGGCGTGGACGTGCCATTAGTGGACGATCCAACGCCATTCAGGATAGCTGAAGGAAGGAGTGAGGGAAGCATAGCTGCAGCGGTCCTCTCGGCCTGTTGCAGTAGTAAATTCTTAGGATATCGGTCTGGCATTTTTTTTGCATCCGGGGTTTAAGCTGCGTGTGAATTAAGCTTATTTCGAACCTTAACTCTAAAGCCAGTCAGCCAGGCTACTGCCTTGTTGCACGTAACTTACTCTGTACTGTACGGAACGGACGTCCTGGCACACGACCCTTGACCCTTCATCTACACCACCATCCAACAACTGTCGATTTGTTCAGTCTTCTTGTCAAAAAGAAACGCAATGGCACCTGTTAGCCTGCCCAGCGCCGCGACCGAGTCGTCCGACCCAGGCCCGTCTCCGCTGTCGGCGTCACCTGTTGGCTCATCCTTCGATGACGACTTCTTCGAAGAATCCCGGTTTCAGAAGTTCACACGCAAAATCATGCAAGAGCCGTTGATACCGTTTGGCTGCCTAGCCACTAGCTATGCCCTCTACCAAGCCAGCAAGTCGATCCGGCAGGGCAACCCGGTGCGGACGAACAAGATGTTCAGAGCGCGTATCTACGCTCAGGGTTTCACCCTGGTGGCTGTTGTCATCGGTGGCTTCTTCTACCGTGACGAGCGGCTCAAGCGGCGTGCGGGCGAGGAAAAAGTGGAGGAGCAGCGGCAGAGGCAGAGGAAGGAGCAGTGGCTGCGTGAGCTCGAGCTCAGAGATGAAGAGGACCGACAGTGGCGGGCGCGCATTGAGAAAGCCGAGCGAGAAGCCAATCTTGCAGCGAAGAAACCCGAGCCGGTCGACACGGGCGACACGGTCGACAAGCCCAAGCGAGGCTGGGGTCTTTTGTGGGCGTCGGCCAGCGAGAACAATAAAAAGTAGGCCACGCCGAAAGGGCGGTGACGGTACATTGCAGGGACAGATTATGATATGCTGCAATGTACAGACTTTGATACGCCAGTGCGGCTGTACATTATAATCCACCTTGAGCTTTGCTGTCAGATTACGAAAATTCTGACATGCTGGTTTGGCTGTATGCTTATCCATCAACGGTATTTGTTACGCCGCTCCCTGTCGCTGTCTTTTTCTTTATCCCTTTCTCTATCCCTTTCTCTATCCCTGTCCCTGTCCCTGTCCCTATCCCCCCCTCTCTCCCGGTCTCGATGGCGACTCCGGTAGCCAGAACTCGAATCATGCCGCCGGTCCCGCCGGTCGTGCCCGTCCCGACGGCGGGAATCATGCTTGGATCTGTCGTGAGCCTCGTCATCCTCGTCACTGCTACCATGCTTCCTTCTTCGCCGGTCTGCTCGCGAATCCTCTTCGGGTCGCCCGCTCTTCTGGTCTTTGATCCTCCGCTGCAACTCCTCTTCTGTGATCTTCTCCCCTGTCTTCTCGTTCACGCGCATCAGAGGGATGAAGAATCCATCGCCTTTGTTATTCTTTCGCATGTCTGCCTTTCCCCACGCGCCTAGCTCAATATCTGAACCCGGCGCTGGTTTTGCGCCAATTCCGAGAAAACCGTCGTGTTTGCGCGACTTCGGTTCGTTTTTGCTGCTGCTGCTGCTACCATTGAGATCAATGACCTCGCCATTTGCACGCCGTTTCTTGCCCATGCCGCGCAACATGGCCATGCCAAATTCTTCCACGGGCATGGCTGCGTAGTCTTGAAGAGTGCTTGAGTCTGGTCGGCTGGCAACGTCTGCTCGAAAGTCGGCAATTTCATCGCGTGGGCCAAGGGCTGAATTGCCTTTTTGCACAATCACAGCTTTGCTCTTTGCGCGACTCGATCCCCCATCCAGCAGGGCTGCCAGTGCCTCGTCGTCCTCTGTGGGCTCCTTCTGCGGCTTGTCCAGTTGCTCGGCCGCGGGAACAAGATCCTGCTTGTTATCCGATGATGCAAGCTGTAGCCCACTGGCTGTGCTCACTTCGTTCCGCTCAACCACAATAACTGCGTCGCCATTTGGCGCAATTCCTGTCTTTGTCTTGCCTCTATTGCGCCAGTCGCCGTTGCCGGCATTTTGAATGACGCGCTCTTGCTTCTGTGCTGCTGGTTTGCTCAGAACGGCTCCATCAGCGGAGAAACCAGTGACTGCTTCGTGCTTGGGCTCATCCTCGTCTTCGTGGTCGGAGTCGTCAAGCGTCGACCTAGCGCCGCTGGGCTTTTGCCGGAGCGCGGTAGAACCTAGAGAAAACTTGGTGGGCACGACAGTTTTTGTTTTAGGCTTGCCTATGCCGAATGCGAAAGGCTTCGACATTAGGGCCGGTGCTGGTTGCTGTGCGGCGTCAAGGCTGTGGGTGTGCAGTATGAAGATTCAGTAGAAGACGAATCTCGCAAACCAGTCAAACATGCCAAATACGCTAAGCCAAAGTGCTATCGATAAACCGGACACTCTAGCCACATATGACAAGGCTGATTCTTCCCAAAAGCTCTAACTATATTGGGACTAGTGTGACCGGGCACAACGCGGCTCCCCTCGCCAGTGGCCGTTTGACGCATGTCAACTCAGGCAACGCCTTCTAGACCCCTCTGAGCATGTTCCAGCATCAGTGAGGTGTGGTTCTGTCCTTTCCCACACTTTCAGTTGACTGACCACCCCCAATAAGCACCACTGGCAGCAGCAATCATGGCAGCCACAGGCAATTCCCTCCTCACCACCTTCCAGAGACACATTGAGGACATGCGCGGCCTCACACTCTGCAAGATCTGCCTGCGGCCCTTCTACGAACCCTTCACGTTGGCTTGTGGACACACATACTGCTACTCGTGCCTGCGCGACTGGCTGAACGGACCTCGCGAACTAAGAGCGGAGAAGGGATGCCCGGACTGCCGGCAGAAGATCGAGACGGAGCCGTCGCCAAACTACACGCTACGAGACCTGGTGCATATGTTTGTCAACCGCGTCGAGCTTCTGCCGGAAGATGAGAGCGTGGAAGAACACGAACGTGGCAAGCACGCCGAAGCCAAAGTGCTGGCTGATGACCGAAAGGGCAGTGGTGTGTTCCGCGGCATGTTCAAGAGAACGCGGTTGCCGCTCTTCGGCTTTGACCGCGCCTTCCGCGACGCAGCCGATGGTGTTGATCGCTGCCCCAAGTGCATGTGGGAGATGGAGGAGGGCGAGTGCAATTCATGCGGCTGGCCGCGAATCGACTATTCCGACGACGACTTTGACTCGGCAGACGAATTGGAAGAGCTCAATTCGCTAGGCGCCGTGGAGACCGGTCCTGATGGCTCAATCCGCCCCAGAAATTACCGCTATTCCGATGTTGGCACCGACCAGTCAGCCGACGACTACTCGGGCGACGAAGATGAGCATGACAGCGAGTTGGAAGACTTTATTGACGACGAGGACGAGGGCGACTATCGCACTGAGATTGATCATGACGACTACCCGACTGAAGTTGATCAGGATGATTATCAAACGGAAACCGAACACGACGACGGCTTGAGCGAGCACACAGACACATACGACTCCTACCAGTCAACGAATCGCGACCCTATCCATACTGGTTTTTCCAGAGATACTGACTCGGACGACGATCAAGGTCTGTATCAACGACCAGTGTCGGCTCGTGACCGTAGCGCCCGAATCATCGACACGGACGTGTCGCAAGAGGATGACGAGTCACAGAGCGAGAGAGGAACAGAAGGCACAAACTACGACAACGACACCGATGCTACTCCTCGTCGCATGGCCGTTCTGCCGTTTGCTGGCCCTTGGTCGGAAGACGAAAATAGTCTTGATGGGGACGGTGACGCTGATGATGATGATAATGATGATGACGACCAGCCTGTGCAGACACGTGTGACCAAACGAACTCGCACTCGACGTGTAATTGAATCTGACGATGATGAGGATGAGTCTGAGGGTGAAGGTGAGGGTGAGGGTGAAGGTGAGGGCGTGGTTGGTGGAAGAATTTTGGCGCACGAGTCTCATCCGTCTCAATCGATCACTGCACAGTCAGCGGCCCATCGACTTGGCAGACTACAAGCCCGCAGAGCACACAACAGCTTGCACCGATTCATCGCATCATCTGCCAGCCGCTCCCCACCACCAGCGAGCCGACGAAGTGCACTGCCAGCAGGACCTTGGTGGAGAGGACGAAACGCCATGGGAGCTATGGGACCCTTGTGGCGGCGACCAGAGAATGGCGCAGGTGCGGGAGCTAACCGGACTCACAGTCATACTCGGGTTCGCTGAAGAAGCTCTCTTTTTACCCTTTCCCAGAGTGGGCGTGGATGTGCAGAGGAAGAGGCAAGGGAGATGACAGGCATGCACACAGATATCAGTGCCACGGAAAGAGGGCCGGCCTTTCATGCTCATAGATATCATTGACCGCCTTTGACAGTAGTTGAGAAGAAAAACGCCAGCGCTATGCAGGTGGACGTTCTTTGGTCCTTTCTTTTTTGTTTAATTCTACATATAGTGTTTCAAGCACTCAGCACCTGTTTGCTGGTGTCATACTCGATATCCTGGATGCCATCCTTCTTGACCACCTTGACGGTCATGCCTTTGAAGTCGATGGGCAACCGCCGCTGCAGCTCATCGGTGCACATGCGCAGGATCTTCATGCCCTGCTCGAAGCTAATGTCCGGGTGATGGTGCTTGTCGAGGATGGACAGGCAGTAGTATCTGAACGAGATTTTGTCTTAGCAGTTTGTCCAGTGGAAAGAAAGGGGAAATCGAGTATATAGGCGATTGATGGGTGGGTGATTTGTTTTTGAAGAGATGAATGATGAAGCCAAAGAAGCCGGCGGAGAAGAGAACTCACTGTGCATAGCCATGGGCAGCATACGGCACCTTGGCGCTGCTTGCCAGGTAGTCAAGCCAGTACAGACTGGGCTCCTTGGTGATGGGGTCGACGCCGGCGAGCAGCAGATTGACAGTGTAAGGGTTGCGGCTGCGCAGGCTGGAGGCCAGCTCGCTGCGGACGAAGCTGGCAACGGCACTGGGGCCCAGGTCGGTCTCGTTGCGCATGCTGTACAGCGCAATGTTGGCCTGGATGAACTCGGCAAACTGCACCGTGTCGCCGGGCTCGCCGCAGAACGCAAGCAGATTGTGCTTGTTGAGTATGCGTGTCTTGTCGTCGGTCGCCTTGAGGATCGTTGCCCCCCGCATCGCCGCCTTGCTGGCTGCCAGCAGCGTGAAGTCGCGCCCCGTGAGGCCGATGAGCACTTCCCTGGGGTCATTGGTTAGTCTGATGATGCAACAACCCAGGAGGAGGAGGAGGAGGAGGAGGAGGGCTGGTTCGGGGGACCCGATTGCATACATGATTCCACTTGGGTCGACTGTTGTGGTCTTGTATCCTCTGTCACTCGCCTTGGTCTCTCTTTATAGCTTGACAGGCGGATGGAGGTTGGACAGAGTAGAGATAATATTACACACGCATTTAACGCATTCCCTTGACGCGGCGTGCCTGCCTAGGAAACAGATTAACTTACCGTAAGTTACGAGAGTACTGCACCAGACTGTAACAGGCAAGGCTCTAAACCTTGTCGGGTTTCTTATCCGATGACTACTCTTTTAAAAAAAATATTACTGCTGCTTGGACAACTCCCGCTCAGCTGGTTAGACTGCAAGGATGCCCTCTTCCTTCTTCACTCTACCTGCCTCGCAGCGCAAACGCAAACGGCCTGGCGGCGCAGGTGGCACAAGCGGCCGACCTCGAAAACGAGTCGGTCTCGATGCCAATAGCGGCGACAACGACAATGACCGGTCTCACCTGCCCGAACGAGGGACTGCAAAGCAGCGTCGTGAACGGGCCCGCAAGCAAGAAGCAGACGATGAGTCAATCTCTGGTTCTGATACGGACGATGACAATAATGGAGACTCGTTACCCTCGTCCGCTACCGTCTCGGACTCAGATTCAGACGCCAGTTCGGCCGATGGCGAGGGAGCAGCGGAGCGCAGAATCAGACTGGCGCAGAAATACTTGAACAACATCAGAGAGGAAATCGACGAGACGGGCTTTGACGCCGCCGATCTCGATAACGACTTGATTGCACAACGGCTGCGGCAAGATGCCGACGAAGCGGCCGGACGTCAGTTCAGGCCCATTGCCCAGAAACTGGACTGGGCCAGCGCAGTGTCTTGTGCCTTTAGGGCAGACACAATGGGCACGACTGGCATCGCTGTCTGTCCGCCATATGCATATACTGTCAGTAAGGACAGAACGCTGATCAAGTGGGAGCTCCAGCCTCCTGTGCAGTCGAAACCATCGTCTACCACAGAAAACAGCGGCAGCAACGCTACGCAAAAGGCGCCGCATCCAGGCAAGCGACGGCCAAAGCAGCTAGCCTTTGTCAAGGGCATTGTCACTACTGTCGACAAGAATGCCTCCCACGGCCATGTCGGTCCCATTCTCACAGTTGCTGCCTCCCCTGACGGGCAGTTCGTCGCAACTGGTGGTGCAGACAATAGGCTAATTATCTGGTCGGCTGAGTCACTGCAACCACTCAAGACGTTTTACACGCACCGCGACTCGGTTCTGTCGCTCGCCTTCGCCCGTAGCACCACCTCTCAAAGCGGGTACGGCGCCCAGCTTTTCTCAGCCTCGGCTGATCGCAGCATCAAGACGTACAACCTTGCCTCGGTCGACAGCCTGGCCTACGTGGAAACGCTGTTTGGTCATCAAGACCACGTTTGCTCAGTCGTCAGCATGACGGTCGATCAATGTCTCAGCGCGGGGAGCCGCGATCGCAGCGCACGGCTATGGAAAGTTGTGGACGAAACTCAGCTGAAATTCCTGGCCGACAGTTCTGCTAGGGACCGCTATCATGCTGGTAGTCTTGACTGTGTGGCCGCCCTACCACCGGCCGCCTTCGTCACAGGTGATGATGCGGGGGCCATTCGACTGTGGAGCATCCACAAGAAGAAAGCTTTGTACACCATTCAGGCCAGTCACGGTGTTGATCAGCCACCTCCTCTTGAAGAAGTCAGCAGCGAGAGCGATCCGCGGGTGATTGAGGCGCTGAAGCAGACAGATCGGCGCCGGGAGCAGGCCAGAGCTGTCACCGCCTTGGCCGTAGTGCCCGGTACTGACGTGATTGTGAGTGGCAGCTGGGATGGCTGGGTACGCTGTTGGAGACTGAGCGAGGATAAGAGGAGTATTGTGCCTCTCGGTGTCGTTGGGGCCGGTGCCAAGGAGCACGCGGTCAATGGTGATAGTGACTCGGAGCAAGGCCCCGGCCCCGGCCCCGGCCCGATCAAGGGCGTCATCACCTCACTTGCCATCTTCGAGCGGCGCAAACAAATCAAAGGGGCATTTGGTGAGAAGAAGGAAGGCCAGTCCACCGGTCTATGCATCCTTGCCGCCACGGCTAAGGAAACCCGACTTGGCCGCTTCACGCCACCCTTGTCTCAGAAGGGCAGGAACGGCGCTGTTGTGATCGAAGTGCCTTTGGTGGTGGAGTCGTAGGCAGTAGGAAAGTACAGGTATCATACAGTATATTCAGCGGATATCTCTTCCGATATGCCAAGCCTCGGACGGGCTTGGCGCCAGAGGGCTATTTTTCTAATTTTCTGTTCCTCCCCTCCGGTTCTTTTTCTTTTTTCTTCAGATCAAAAAAGTACAGAGCCATGCCACGACGGTCGTTTGAACTTCTCTACAGCGTTGCCGTTGCCATGGGCACACACACGTGGGCCCAGTGGCTCTCAGAACGAAATCTATATCCTTGTAGGAAGTTTCTCTCTCGTTGGGTCCTCTTTGGTGAGGGCGATGAGTTTGGAATGTCGATTTATAGGATACAAACCTATTATACAGTTGCTCCCTTGCTGTGACTCAGACTTGGAGTGCAAAGGCAGAGGTAGAGGCAGAGGCAGAGGCACGGAGGATGGCCAAGGCTTCTGAGTCTGATGCTGCGGCCAGACAGGCCCATCTCAACTCCGGCCCCATGGTGGCACTGGCGGCCTCCATGATGCTGTTCGGGGGGCTCTTTCGGCTTGGTCACCTTACATAAACCTGGCTCAGCGCTTGCAAGCTGCCTGTGATTGATCCGTCGCTTGCTGGCAGACCAGTCACGTCCACGGCCCCTAGCCAATCGGAATTTCGACTTGGATAGCGATTGACAACGTTTCACAATCTTGGGGTCTAGATGGACGCCGCTAGAGTAGTCCCCGTACCTGGGGACGCGTGCTCCTTTTCATTCATGATCATGGTAGATTCTTATTGTTACACGTGTCCAGTGTCCAGGGCAGTGTTCAGTTCTGGCCCCGGATGCTGACTCTCGCCGATCGCCTCGTTGCCAATTAATACTGTACCAATTCCCGGGCTCCTCTCATGAATTATCCAATAGCCTGTCAATCTCTTGACGCCGAGGTGGGGGCCGCTCGCGTGTGGAGAGGGGGGATGAAACAGAGGAGAGGGACGGGCCACAGCCCCGCGCTTCGCCCGCCACTCACAGGCGTCAGCGGCCTGGGATGCTGAGAGCCAACACATTGTGCTGCCGAATGCCAGGGCTGGATGATCAATGTTGGGCGCTTGTTTCGAGATCAGAGATCATTGGCGGTGTCGGGCTGGGCGCTGTCGTGCCCAGCCCATACCGCCGCTCCCTAATATCAGCTGATTGACCCAATGTCGCCGTGTCGCTGAGCCGTCCGTTTGTTTCATATCAAAATCGCCATCACGAAGTGACCTGATCTGCGGCCGCCTTCGCGCCATTATCTCGTTGTCAGTCCACTCCACACGACGCATTCCCGCTCCTGCCTCCGCTCCTGCCTCCGCGCCTGCCTCCGCGCCTGCCTCCCACCCCGCCGGCAAAGGCAGGTACAAGTACAGCCACAAGGGCGAGAACGGCAGGTACCGCGCCGCCCGCGCCTGCACCGCCACCAGTCATGAGCGCCCCTGTGCAGACTGCGCGGCCAGGCGATGAGATCTTCATTGACCTGCCCGTGCACGGCGGCGACTCACCTACCATCGTCGAGCCGCTGCGCATCCAGAAGGGCTATTCATCCAGCTCTCAATCGAGCCAAGCGGCCAACCAGCAAACCATCTACCCAATGCCTTCGTTGCCCTATCCAGATCGTGGACGGCCCACCGTCAACGGGACCACCTTCCTGCCGCAGACGCAAACGCAGACGCAGACGGACAACCAGGCCGCTTATCCCTACCCAGACGTTCGCCGAGTAGTGTCTCCAGAACTCCGCACAGGAAGTGCTGCTTCGACCAGATCAACAACACAGCGTCTGGGTTCTGCTGGTTCTGCCGGGTCTGCAGGCTCGGTTGGCCACGCCAACGGGTCAGATCAACCGACCATGCGCACGGCGGCGACACTTGCAGAGCGACGTGGCGCCGCACCCAAGCCGCTACCCGACTCTCCAGGCCCGGACGCGCCTGACAAGGAGGGACTGTTCCAACGCCCACCGCAGCGAGATCGAGGGCCCTTGACCGCTCCGCTGCCTGCCGCGGCGCAGCAGTATTTCCCTCCTCCTTCCGGCGGGGCAGACCCGTACAGACTGCGTAACCGAGACCCTGGCACGATCAACCGCATCAGCTCGACTGCCTCCACCTCTACCACTCGAGCCACGCGCGGCTCTCCCCCTCCCCCAGAGACGCCGATTGTTGGCCCGGCCGCAAGACCACCGACAGACATCGAGGCCAGATATGCAGCATCAGGTATTGCTGGCACCAGCACGCTGAACTCGCTCCAGGCGCAGAGTCTGGCTGCCCAGCAAAGGGCGGCTCAGTATTCCAACATGCAGCCAAGCCAGACTACTGAGCCACCCAGGCGCCCATGGACACCCACTGAGCTGCCTGGCAGCAGCCCACATCCTGCACCCACTGTTTACCAAGGCCCTGGCACTCTCGAGACTTCGCCGCCTCAGCAAGCAGCCGTGGCGGCCCAACAGGCACCGCAAAGTCAGGGCCAGGCTTCAACCCCTGGGCGCCCGACTAATGCGTTGGAGAATGATATTGCCAGGCTGCAGGTCCACGATGAACCTCCTCCAGCCTACTCCCAGGTGCCTGGCGCTGCCCCAGGCTCCCGATATCCCAATGACAAGGCGAGACAGGGGTCTACTGGCTCACGATTGTCGGGAGGAGCAACTGCCACTCCTGCTGTTGCCGCCGCCGCCGCCGTTTCCGCCACAGCCGCTGCCACCGTTGGGGCTGCAGCCCATATGAACGCTGCACCTGTGCTGAACCATCAAGATCACCCAGCCTTCGCCAACGATCGCAGATCTCCTCAAGGCTCGCAAGGAGCGCCGACCAACCTGACCAATGGCTCAACTGCCCAGGGCTATCAGCAGACATACCAGCAACCACAGGTTCAGCCACAAGTTCAGCCCCAGATCCAGCAGCAACAGCTGCAGCAAGTACAACAGCAGCAACAGCAGCATCAACCTCAGCAACAACTACAGTATGCCCAGCAACAGACTCAGGCGCTCCCTGCAGCAGTTGCACAGCACCCACCTGCCTCTCCTCCTCCTCTGCCAGAAGGCTGGATTGCCCATCTGGATCCAAACTCAGGCCAGTATTACTACATTCACTTGCCCACACAAGCCACCCAGTGGGAATTCCCCAAAGGTCCCACTCCCCTCAACCTCAATGACACCCCATTATCCCCCACCGGCAGTGCTTTCCAACCCTCCTTGGCCTCTCCCGGGCTCTTTGCTGGTGGGAAGCCTCTGGCGTCGCCCGGCCTGCCCATGACACCCGGTTATGATCAGACCGGCCATCTCTCAAATCCTGCTCAGCTCGCTGGCCCGCCACCCATCAGCGGCGTCGAGCTGTACAAGGTTCAAGCAACCAACGGTGTCTATTTCGGGCCGTACTTGAGGTATACTAATATGGACCTGGAACGAGGCCTGTGGCTTGGCTCCATCTTGCTGGTCACCGACGCTCCCCAACCGCCAACCATCCACATTCATCAGAGCACCGATCTATCGCCAAACCCCAGGCAGCTCAAGGCTCTCAACATCGCCACCCACCAAAGATGGACCTTTTACAAGTATGAGATCGATCTGCAGATGGATGAAGCACCGGCCAAGTGGACGTATGCAGTCACCTCCCATCTCGGCTGCACCCGATACGAGTTCCTCGTCGCCGGCCGCCACGACACCAATTGGCGATTCGTTGCGACATCTGGCAATGACTTCAGCCTCAATGTCAACGCAAACGAACGAGTGCGCATCGGTGGTGTCGGTTTCATGTGGAAGGACATCATGCAAAAGCATGTCGAGTGTGGTGGTTTCCACTGCCAGCTTGGTTTGGGCAGCCAGATCTCTGCCGATAGGCTGTGGAAGGATCTGCCCTCGCTGAAGCAGTGGCTTGCCATGCCTGGCAAAGAGAATCGCAAGACTGCTGTCTGGACGGCCGCTCACGAAGAAGATGTTACTCATGCCTATTTCCACTACTATACCTCACACTTTGACCAGCCTTACCTGCGAGAGGCTTTCGCTCAGATCCCCTGTGTTTTGACGATTGATGACCACGACATCTTTGACGGCTTTGGCTCCTATCCAGAATACATGCAATTCAGTAATATGTTCAAAAATATCGGCCGCATCGGCATTGAAATGTATCTGCTCTTCCAGCATCACACCACGCTGGAGATTCTGCGAAACGTGTCCGACGACACCGATCTCTTCACAATCACAGGCACTGGCTGGCATTTCATCAAATACCTTGGCCCTGCCCTCGCCGTGGTTGGAATGGACACCAGAAGTGAGCGGAATCCGCATCAAGTCATGGCCGGTCCTACCTATCAAGGCATATTCCCCAAAATCGCGATGCTACCTCAAAGCATCCAGCACTGTATCCTCATGATTGCTGTCCCACTGCTTTACCCGCGCCTGGACTCGGCCGAGCAAATTGCCCAGACAGTGGCCACTGGCAAGAAGGCCGTCACTGGGGCATATAACATGCTTGGCAAGGTTTCCTCCTCCGTTGCTGGAATTGTTGGAGCCAAGGCTGCTGTCGGGTCTGGCTTCGATTCGGTCAAGCGCGCCGTTGGCAAGTCAGGATTGATGGGTAGTGTCTTGTCACCTTTTGGCGACATTGATTTGCTGGACGAGCTCAAGGATCAATGGACGCACGAGTCTAAGGTAAACAAAGCCCTTTCCTACTGAACGCCATCAACTGACTTTCTGCTTCAGGATCTCGAACGTACCTACCTCATCCGCACGCTCCAGGCCATCTCCCACCAGCGTTCCATCCGCTTCACCTTCATCTCCGGCGCCGTTAACACTGGTGGTGCCGGTCTCGTGCATGACCCCTCACATCCGTCTGACCACAAGACGATGTACCAGCTCATCTCCTCTTCCGTCGTCAACACGCCTCCACCCTCGTACGTGCTGAAGCTGCTCAATAGCAACAAACCTCTCTACATTCCCGCAAATGGCACCCGATCCACTCCGTCAGTGCCGACAGACACAAAAGAAGACATGCTGGAGATTTTCACCCACGACGTCACCGGCCAGCCTTCCCACAATAGAAGGCTTATCGCCCGCCGGAACTATGTCGCTGTCGTCTGCTACGATCCCGAAGTCGTTAACGGCGCCTTTGGAGCCCAGCCCGATGTGAACCGGGGCTCGGGCCGCCTGAGTCTTGCTGCCGACTTTTTGGTCCAGGGCGATGGAACCTATGGCAATGTAGTCAAGTATGGCCCCGTCGTCATTCCCTCTCTCGAGTATGGAAGATGATCGTGTTGTTTATATTGGAAATGGAGGGGCACCTTGATTGAATATGATTTCCCTGCCATCCTCCCGCTGCTAGGAATCAATGCTGTGCATTGCAGGAGTTTGATAGAGCAAGCGAATTTAGCACGGAATTAGTCTTGTTCTTCATTGAAGATTTCTTTCCCAAGAACGTCTGTAGTTTTGTCTGCAACCTTTGTACATCGCTGTTGACTGTGTATAACCAATCAGATATCTTCAATATGGAATTTAAGCCATTTTGGGAGCATCTCTCACTATCTGATTGGATAGCCGGGAATATTTTGTTTCCGATCTGACATGATTGGCTGACAGTAGGTCAAGGCTTTATGGCGTCGACTATTCGCACCGTACTGTATTGCTAACCGGACCGCCCTGGCAAACCCCATTCGGTTTAGTGCAGTACCAAGCACCGAGCTCCGCACACTAGTACAGAATGATCACTAGCCTTAAGCTAAAGAAGGCCAAGTAAACCAGCTCAAGATTTCTCAAGTCCCTCCTCTAGGTCGATACTCATGAATGCTAGTTCAATTTATGGGCTAATCCAGATTGAGAAATCCTACCTTATAAGCAGGGTATTAATAATGTGCCTTGGAATTCCCTGTGTACTTTATATAGGCAATTCAAAGCAGGGTTAAATTATTGCCTAGTATGCTTTATTCTTAATGGTAATTGGATGAATTTGGAGAGCTGCCCCACTGCAATGAATTTGATTTGTTGAAGGAACCCTGAATTACTTAGCCATTCTTTAGTGCAGGGCTAGTGATAATTCCGTGTTAGTGCGCGGAGCTCGGTGCTTGGTACCGCGCTAGTCCAAATGGGATTTGCCAGGGCGGGCCGGTTAGCAATATGCGAATAGTGAACGCCAAGGATTTACCCACCTTGGACCATATATATATTAATCAACAACTGAACTGGCAGTTATGAGCTCGGTCGTGAATAGCAAATTCTGGTGTCGACATCCTCAGAATGCCTGAGGACTGGAACAAACGCACCAATGGATCTAGCTGCTTAGCAGGAGCGGTGCCAAGCAGGCAATATGGTCGTGCATACCCCGTCTCCATCAACCGGCAAGTCATATCTGGCCAGAACGATATTGTTCCCGTTTGTTAAGTACGAAACCTTTCAGTCATGTGCGACGGCCTGCACCAAACCGACGATGGGACCTGGGGTGCCAACCTACCTGGCTCAGAGACTACCAAGATGTCTTTGACGATGGGCGCGAGTGCGGTGAAAACTACCACCACTAAGCTAAGTCGGTTCTCTCACGCTATCGAACTGGAGGAGGAGGGGACAGAGCCCCTATATGAAGCCTTATACAATCCATCAGCCAACGAGCTAAACGAACTGCGAGAATACCTAGACGACGCCTTGAAGACAGGGAGGATCAGACCCTCCACATGCCTCACATTATAATCCTATGCCTAGCCAGCTGGGCTCAACACGTACAACTAACTCTACACACGACACGATTATGAATACAAGGAGAAGATGCTATTATACTTACAACAATAACTATATATATACGGAGAGCATCACATACGGGATTCCAGATCTGCCAATAGCGCAGACTGAGAGGACCTGACAGAATCGACTGATGATATACCCCCGAAGAAAACGATACTTGTGCAAATATCACATCTGGGAGCATCGCCTGGGAGACAGGGCTATTGCAGCCTGCCGCCCGGTCAGTAGCCGACTAAGCGTGCACGACACGCTATGCAGGCTGAGAGTATGATTGGTCTTGGGCAGCAGCTCAATATTCAGTCATACAGACATATTGTCATCGGGATCAGTCGTCGTTACCTTGGGCCAAACCACCATTTCTTGTCAGATGAGGATAATCTTGATCATACAATCGAAGGCTGCGGGCTTCGGCTGCACTCCTCTGTGCCGGAACTTATTACTATTATTTTTAACCGACATCGAACGGCGTCGCCTTTTATTGTCGATGTGATGTATAAAATCACTCCCTTCACTCCTCATCCGTCAGGAGCTTCCAACAGTGACCATTTTACACACTTCTCGGACTGCCACTGGGCATACCACGAATGCCTTCTGGTACAACGGGCAAAGCTGAACTGGTACCTAGACTCGGGTGCTACGAAGCATATCTATGCCTATAAGGATCAATTTATAGGCTTGGAACCTTACTCTGTTACCCGAAACAGGGGTAAGGCTGGAACTATACAAGTCCAGTATAAGGGCACTGTACCAATTACAGTGATCTCTACAGGGGAGAGGATTAATCTCCAGGATTGTCTATATGCCCCAGAGATAGGTATAAATCTCTTATCTCAAGGCCGTCTCTTGAAAGAAGGCCTTACCCTATATGCGGATTCCAAATCCACTATAATCAGCAAAGAGGGGGTGCCTCTTATCAAGGGAATTCCTCAGAACAATTTAACCCTGGTCCGGGTAAACAGCAGGTCTGAGAGCGCCTATACAGCCATGGATACAAACATTTGGCACCAGCGAATGGGCCATATTGGAGAGAGAGTCCTAAAGAGGCTCCCTGCAGCTGGCAGCAGAAACAGCCAGGCTGAGGGAAACAACCAGACAGAGTAACCCAACGGGGGCTGCTTTCACCTTCACGGCCAACAAGCGCAGACGTAACGCATCCGCAACACATGAGCAGGAGAAGCTGGGCCCAGGAAGGCCAAACCACCAGCAGATTGCGGCTGGGTGATCAATTCCCAACACGTTCACACCCGTTATAAGGGAGAGAGGGGGGGGGAACAAGGCTCGAGTCTGGTTCCGCAAATATCACCTATACCTCGAAGCACTGGAGGTTATCGGGAAACGCCCCATCCGCGACGAACCCAGCGCCAAAATCCTACTTGCCACCAACCTCTTCGAAGGGGCAGCGGCACAGTGGTAGGAACCCCAGGAAACGGCATTCAATAGTCTGATTAGGGCGTTTATCACTGCACCAGTCCTTCGTCATTATGATCCAGAGCGTCCCATACGCCTGGAAAGTGATGCGTCTAGTATGGCCGCTGCCGGCATACTATCCCTGAAGTGGGAGGATGGATGGCACCCTATTGCAGAGGCCCACTATCCAATCTACGATAAGGAGCTTATGGCCATTCTCTTAGGTTTCCAACAGTGGCGACACTACCTGGAAGGTGCCCTGAACATAGAGGTCTGGTCTGACCACGAGAATCTCAAGTTGTTCATGAACCAGCCCCGATTGAACGGACGACAAGCTCGCTGGCTACTCGCACTCGCACCCTATGATTTCATCATTCACTACAGGAAAGGGGAACTGCACCATGCAGTATACAGGTTTCTCCTTTCCCAACTACAATACCTTTGTCCACGTCCTTGAACGTGCATGCGGTGACCCTGACCAGCAGGGCACCGCCCAGCGAGGCCTCCAACGCCTGCGACAGAAGAACCGGCCCTTCCACGAGTTCCTGGCCGACTTCCAACACCTAGCCGCTGACTCCGGATTCAACTCGGTACAACTCTTTGCTGGATTCTTTGTTCGACGCCATTCCCGATGTCACAATCATCGCTTCCCTCGTTCTTCCTAGCACAGTCGATGGCATCATCCAACACCGTGACTCTGTCAACTCGCAAATCCGTCGGCTCGTATCTGATCGAAGACGCAGCCAGACGATGCTGCCAAGATCTCTGCCCTGATGGAAGGCTTGAGTGACGAGCTCATGATGCTGCAGCTTCAATGAACATCTCCAAGCCAGTTGCCCGCTCCATCCTGCCCGCTGCCAGTCTTGAGACTGACCTAACAACTCCACATGGACGAATCCCATACTGCAAATCCGTGTCTAAGGCAGTACCCCTTACAGCATATCATCCGCGATCACCTAGGCGCTGACCACACGCAAATGTGTGGAAATCATGCTGGTGGCCGAGTCAAATGAGGAAATTGTAACCAAGAACAAAAAGAATTAGGAGTAGCACAAAGAACACAGAAAGCAACATGAGAAGCATATGGAGCCTGAATAAACTCAATCAGGCTGACCTTTTACAACCAGAACTAATGGTGTTCGAGTCAAGCCTCGACGTACAAACTTTGTTCGCGTCAATATGTCTGTCATAAACGCCTTATACCAAGAACCCAAGTTCTTGAGTCTTGTACGGCAGCAGCCATAGGGAATTTGTCACCGATGAAGCAGGAGTGCCAGAGGTGATTGCCGCCGCCTTTCGAGTCTCTCTCTGACGATAACCCAGACCCAGGTTGTCACCACTCCTAGTCAGGTGACAAGGCATACCAACCATGGTATAGCGTCGGGCCCCCTATACTAATCGTAGGGGAACCTGTACAACGATTCCTCCTTCCTTAAGTGTGGAATCGTTGCCCAACCAACATAGTTCTACATAGCAATTCACTCAATTCTCACTCCTCTACTCCTCCTCCGTGGTCGAACTCGTCGCTACGTGACACAGGTCACCCCTTGGAGGGTGACACTGATGAGACGTAGCCAGCCACATTGGCTGAGTAACCACCAGCAGGGCTGTATGAGCCAACCCCATTGACATTTGTATTCCTTCGGTGACTCAAACAGCAAATCGAAGAAATTCAGCGCATGAACGGAGAACCGAAGGACCCCTGAAAACATATCACGTGATCCAAGTGCAAAGATGACTAATTCTTGGCATCACGTGCCAGTTCTTGACCAGGCATCAAAGTGACACGCCTCCCTCCTCTACTCAATAGACTGGCTCTCTTAGAAGGATTCTTGATGTCTCTAGCATAGCGCAGGCGCCCGACCTCTGTAGTTGACTGCTGCTTCTTTCATCTCTCACGTTTGTGCGAGTGTAGATAACTGGCCGTGTCGTCGATTTGTTTCGCAAGCGAATGGTTTGTTCCCACCACCACCAGCAGACGACTTGCTATACTGGTGACATTCAAGATGGTCGATGTGCCTGCTCCGGACTATGAGCGGGAGCACCGTCTCATTGAGCAACTCGAGCTTCGTATTGCCAGCGCCAACACCGACGAGAAGTTCGAAAACATCATCCAAAAGTTCCTACCGGCCTTGATCCTCAAGCTTGCCTCAGACAATGAACGCAACCGGAACTTGACCATCAAGATCTGCCAGCATGTGAACCAGCGGGTCAAACTCAGTCCAACAATCCGACTGCCAATTTCAGGACTGTTGAAAAACTTCAAGGAGAACCAGAATGCGTTCGTCAGACGCTTTACCCTCGTCTTTATCCAACAGGCCTTTGATAGGACGGAGCCTTCGACATCGACAGGTCTTCTGCCTGAGGTGCTGCAGTTTGCCATACCCTCGTCGACGGATTTTGATTCAACGACGCGAAAGATGTGGTCTATAGCATTTGACTTCCTCCTTAACTCCCTCCCCAATTGGAAGTTCCCCGAGCGTGGCAGCAAAGCAGATGGCCAGCTCAAGGAGACGTTTGCCTTGACGGAAATCCAGACCCAGCTCCTGGGAGAGAAGCTGTCCCAGTTTCTTCTCTACGACCCCAAAGTCGTCAATCCTGCTGCTCCTTTGTTGGACGAAGATTTCAAGCCCGTCTTTGACAGACAGTTCCGTCGACGCTCACAGGTGGCTCCACGTATTGCTGATTTTCTTTTCACGGCAATCTTCACGGATGACCAGCGGCTCATACCAGCTACAATCATGGCTGTAGATCCCAATGCCTCTGTCAGCAGTACGAGTGACACCATGTTTAAGCAATGTACGTTCGACCTGGAACGCCCAGAATCAGTTGATGCTTTGTTTTCACTGTACCAGACTTCTAGACCGAAATTACAGATCAAGATTCTCTCCTTGCTGTCAAAGAGCAAGACGTCCACGTCTCAAAGTAGGAGAATTCTCTCTATGATCAAGACGCAGCTCAACTCTGCCGAGAGCTCACTCGAAGCGTCCAAACTGCGCAGCTCGCTCTTCTCTTACCTGACCTGGGCTGTCGGTATTAACAACGATATCCATCAGATCAGCATCGAACTCCAGAGCGTGCTGAAGGAGTATATCGAGTCCCAGGGTTGGCCGACCATGCACGATCGATCTTCAGCAGACGCATCACTTCGGTCCAAGGCATACGAGGCCATCGGTCTGCTAGCAGGCAAGCACTCTCAAGCGGCGCCTAACTTCGATTTGATTGTCTGGCTCTTCACCAGCCTTCGTTGTGACACCACCAGCGACATCAGGGCGTCGATTGAAGAGTCGCTTGGACGCCTCATGAACTTTCCTCCTCTCACCGAGGCGGATGACTTTAGTCAGAAGCTCCGACAGTTTCTGCTCTGGAATGCTAGAGCAGAGCCCGGGGACGAGGACCCCATCTATTACTTTGCCACTGTCAATAGCACCAAGTACGTGGCCACGCGATTCGCCAATAAGAGTCTCCCCTTCCACGATCCTGTTGCTCGACTGATAGATGTTCTTGCAATCACCTCGTCAGAACGTCGCGAACTTTCCGAGGAGGGACACCGAGGCCTTGACCCTTACTGGCACGAATCTAATCAGAGGCTTCTGGTCAATACTCCTAACCAGCAACCGAGCCTCAAGCTTCCAAATCTTGCAAGCTTAACTGAGACTTTTTTCTCCCTGCAGAATGGGAGTGTACCACAAATATCGACGACGACATTCTTTGGAGCCGCTGTCTCCTTCTGCTACAATGTTCTTATCACACAAGCTTTGGCAGATAGTGATGAATCAATCACCGACTTCACGGACTGGTCTTCCAAAATCAGCGCCATTACGAGGAACAACCCACATGCGCGAGCGTTACTCAGACAGCACATCTCTACATTTCAAGATGCAACCGCATATGGCACCCTGCTGTATCAGTCAATCGTAGGCCTTAGCCTGGGTAGCAACGAATCTTCTGATGTTGCACTTGGACTGCTCAGCCTGACGAATAATCGTCTGATTAGCAGCCTGTTGCCTTCTGAAACGCTGACCCTTGTGCAAACGGGTCTCACACAAGCTTCAGTGCAAAGTACAGCTGCGCGTTGCTTCGGTATTCTGGCATCACTGAGTCCAACACGACAGAGTCTTATCAACCAAGAGCTGGAGCAATGTGTACAGTGGCAGTCAGCAGTGGGCAATGATGCAGTTGCTGCGCGAGGGCATCTGCTCGCCGCGACATTTGCTCTGACACGGTCAAGTTTACGAGGCGAAGAGAGATTTGAAGCTACAACGACGACGCTCAGTAAGAGATTGGTGGATATAATCCTCCAATCGCATGATCTCGCACTGCTGAATGCAGCCTTACAGTGTCTTACGCAGATTGCCTTGTGTCTCAACCCGAGCAGCGACGTGAATATACAACTAGCTTCCGGACTAGGAGAGGAAAAGTTGATCGACAAGCTGATAACCGAGAGCAAGCGAGAGAACGAGCGAGCAATCATGGCGTTAGGTGCCACGGTGAACTACCTCGCTGAGTCGTGGGAAACCTCACGTATAACTGACGTTCTCGACCGCATGGTCAAGCTGCACGAGATCAAAAAGGCAGAATTCCACTTTGCACTAGGTGAAGCACTCGCTATTGCGGCAGTGGGATTCAAGTCGACGTCGCTCTTGACTGAGTTCGACGTCGACGCATCGCTGCCCAGCTGGGGCTACCACGAAAGCCTACTGATTGTCTTGCTCGATCGAGTAATTGACAGCTGCAAGAACACCAAGCCGTCATTGCGCAAGGCCTCGGCCATCTGGCTCCTGTGTCTTATTCAATTCTGTGGCGACTTGACTCCAATGAAAGGCCGGCTGAGAGAGTGCCAGGTCGTGTTCGCCAGACTGCTGAACGACCGTGACGAAGTCGTGCAGGAGACAGGCTCCAGAGGGTTGAGCATTGTCTATGAGCACGGAGATAAGAGCCTGCGGGATGACCTCGTTCGTGACCTGGTCCAGTCCTTCACTGGGTCGAGTGCGAAAATGTCGGGCACGGTTGACGAGGACACACAGCTCTTTGAGGATGGCGCACTCCCCACCGAGGGCGGTCAGTCAGTGACGACGTACAAGGACATTGTCAACCTTGCGACCGAGATGGGTGACCCAAGCCTAGTGTATAGGTTCATGAACCTGGCCTCGAACAACGCCATCTGGACCAGTCGAGCGGCATTTGGCAGGTTTGGGCTCAGCAATATCCTGGCAGATTCTTCCTTTCTCACGGAGAACAAGAAATTCTACCCAAAGCTATTTCGATACCGCTTCGACCCAAATCCAAACGTGCAACGGTCAATGAACGACATCTGGCGAGCGCTGGTCAAGGATCCAAACACAGTTATTGACCAGAATTTTAATTTGATAATGGACGACTTGCTAAAGAACATGTTGTCTGGCCGCGAATGGAGAGCTCGAGAGGCTAGCTGTGCGGCCATCACGGATCTGGTGCAAGGAAGAGAGGTTGAAAAGTACGAAGGGTATCTGGATGAGATCTGGAACGTTGCCTTCAAGGTGCTCGACGATGTCAAGGAGACAGTACGGGTGGCAGCAATGAAACTGTGTCGGAGCCTTGTCAACATGCTCATCCGCAACCTGGAGGTTGGGCAAGGCAATACGACGACGAAACGGGCCAGCATCATGCTCCAACACGCCATGCCCTTTCTGCTCAAGCAGATGGAAGGAGGGGCTGCTCAAGAGGTGCAGCAATACGCCACCGCCTCGTTGCTGGACGTTGTCAAGAAGAGCCCCCCACGTTCGCTGCAAGCATTTGCGCCACAGGTTCTGGAGACGCTTGTCAACTCGCTCAGCTCGCTCGAGCACGAAGGCATCAACTACCTTCACCTGAATGCGGACAAGTACGGCCTGACAGCAGAGAAGTTAGATCAGATGCGTGTGTCGAGTGTGAATGCGTCGCCCGTGACTGAGGCAATTGACAGCTGTCTGTTAAGCATCAACACGGCCACCGCCACGGCCACTGCCACAGCCGCCACCACCACCACCAGCGCCACCGCCACAAGCACAAGCATAACCACCACCACCAGCACTACGAGGCCTACCGCCTCTGTGGCTGGTTCTACGGCAAGGGACAAAGATGTGGAGATGGCTGGGATCGATATATCGCAAGTGGACCCGCTGCGAGAGGGTATGCGCCGCCTGGAGGGTTGCTTTAAGACGGCCATTGGCCTGCCGTCCCGCGTGGCGCTGAGCAGAGTGATCGTGACCCTTGTGATCCGATATCCAAGCTCATTCCAGCCATTTGCGGACAAGTTTGCGCGGCTCAGCCGGGCGGCAGTCCTGGACCGGAACGCGACTATCAGCGTTGCATTTACCACCTCGCTGGGCTACCTAATGCGACTAGCGTCTCCCAAGGAAGTTGAAGCAACATCCCAATATGCGCTCAAGCTATACTTTGACGAATCGCAAGCTGCGTCACACCGGTCTGTGGCCGGAGAGATTGTGCAGGCCATATCGAAGACATCTAATGATGTCTTTCTGAATCATGCATCCCTCTTCCTCCCGTTCGCATTCATTGGGCGCAATGACACAGACTCAGAGGTGAGGGAGCTGTTTGATTCAGTGTGGAAGGACAACATCGGGGGAGCCCGGGCAGTTCAGCTGTATCTGGATGAGATTGCAGCGCTCATCTCCCTACACGTCAAATCTCCATTATGGCCAGTCAAACACGCGTGCTGTTTGGCAGTAGCTGACATTGTTGAGACACTGGTTGGTGCGCAGGCGCAGTTCTCCGAAAGGGAGGCCAACCTGCTCTGGGCCCTTGTTCAGGAGGCGCTTGGGGGGAAAACGTGGGATGGAAAGGAGAGAGTTGTATTGATGTTCCCGAAGTTCGTAAAGCACAGCCACGTGTTTTGGACTGATCAGGGCATTTCGACCCAAATGCAGAGGCTCATGGTGCGTGAAGCCAAGCGAAACAACCCTGTCTACCGGCCCCACGCTATCCAGGCCTTGGGTGAGTTTGCAGCAGCTCGGCTGGATATGGATCTATCGGAAGAAATTATCGACTATTTGAGCACCCTGGTCGAGGAGCTAAGCAGCAACGATGGCATGGATGTCGATATCGGCCACACATCTGACACAAAAGCAACGTAAGTAGTGCTTGTTCTCGAGGGATTACCCCTGCTTGGACCTGCCGTTAACGGAATAGCAGGACCAGGACGACGGAATCGAGTCTGAAAGCCATAGCGGCCTGCGCGTTCCAGGTGCTCAGGCCTGACACTAAATCAGAGATTAGGGATTTAGCCTTGACTATCAGTCAACGGCTGTGGACAGAGCATGGCCCGACGGTCGGAGTCGCCTTATTCGACTCTTTGGCAGCCTTCTTTACGACAATAGCGCCGGCAGCTAGGCAGACCAACGCGACCTCAAGCGAATTCGAATTTGAGGTCTTTTCTGCCAAAGTCTTGGCAACGCTGTTCGGCTCGGGTCCGGAAGATGGTTGTTCCGAAGGGGTTCGAAAGTCACGTGTCAAATGTCTGAGAGCGATAGCAGAGAGTGGTGCATGTGATGCAGCTGCTCAAAGACAGATAGCAGAGATCCTGGGCACGTGGCTGGCCAGCGATCGTTCGAGACCTCTCCGAGAGGAGATGATTAAAGCCAAGCAGGCCGTGCTCGACATGCAGCGGCACCACCAACAGCAGTAGTAGGTCCCAGCACTCTGGGACGATTAGCGCCACAATGGAGTGGAGGGAGGGGGGGGGGGGAAGGGTTGAGGCAGGTGCGGAGATTTTCAGATGGCAGGGTGGTGTCAAGACACACAGGCCCTTGTTTTTCGGAGGGAGCTCGTGAACAGGGAAGAGACAAGCAACCTGATCTGGTTACAAGACGAGACGAGGCTGAAGATGTGCTAAGATGTGCTACGATGTGCTACGATAACCGTGATGGATAATCGTCGGGGCAAAGGGACGTTGCTTCCTGCAAATCACCTGCCCCACACGCACAGGTGGTAGCTCGGGTAAGTGACCGAATAGGATGCTGCAGGGCCGTGGTAGCGCGGAAGGAGCCCCTCCATGCCTAGACAGCTAGAGAAGCTATTTGACCAATGAGGGGCTGTGATGGGCGGCAGCCAATTGGAGGGGCCACGTCGGCGACACTCACGGACAAACCGATTTTCCGATCCGCCTCTGTTTGGTCGCCCGCCTCCACTCCTCCGGCGGCAGAGCTGGAGTGAGGGCTCTCAATGAGGGAGCCCAAGCTGCCCACTTCTGCTTGCATATCCAGACAATAGCCGATCCCCTAGTTCATGCTGGTATCTGCTGCAAGATCCACTGCGGCTTGCATGATGACCGACACACACACCATGTTAGCGCTCCTGTGCCTGGGTAGCAGCTGAACTATACCCAAGTCTCCAAGGTAGGAGGGCCCTTGTTGCGGTCGACAGGCATTTAATATTTTTCCCTCATATGCACAATGTCAATCCCTCGATCGAAATTTCCTTGCTCCCATCGCAGCAGGTAAAGATCTTCCCTGCTATCGACCCATCTTTTTTTTCTGTGACCGTTGCAGTGGTCCCTGCCTAGTGACTCCATCCCACGCAACGGCTCTAACATCCCTCCCCTCCCCCCCCCTCCCCCCACGGGCCGAAGCATTAGCAGCAAGATTAAGACAGCTAGCTATCAGGCGCCGGTCGACTGCTGCATGGCACTAGCAGGTATTTGATTGATTTGGCCAGCCCAGGAGGTGCCCTCGACCTGCTTCTGTGTCATGTATACCTGCATTGCGGCATCCAGACCCTCGAGTCTGACGTTGGACTCATATCTCTTCAAGCCCCAAAGATTGATGATGCAAGACGACAGGCGGGGGGGCGAGGTTGCGAAAAAGACAGCCGTGCGCCTGCCGTTCATTGCCCCCAAGGATGACCAGTCGTCGAGCGCAAGTTCCAGCCGAAGCGGGCAGCTCCAGCCAGGCCCCAGCATCCCCCCACGATCAAGACTGCCGCCCCGCTCAAGGACAGGATGCGGTACGTGCCGGATGAGGAAGGTCAAATGCGACGAGGGGAGGCCGGTGTGTGGACAGTGCACGAGGCTGGGCCACAACTGCGACTACAGCCCACGCCTGTCCTTTCGCGACGACACTCCAAGGGTGGTGGAGCGCATGCAGGAGGTGTCGATTGTTGGGGGCTCCATTTGGGACGGTCGGTTCCTGCGGCCGCCACGTCGAGCTGGGTCTGACTTGCGCACAGGCTCGTCCCCTGCCACGACCGAGACGAGCAGCGAATCCGCCCAGATCGACGACCTGCCGCCCTTTGCGCAACTGCTCAACGACGAGGACCGAGAACGAAAGGCGGAGCGGTCGACCCCCGGCACCTATCATGTCGTTGTCAACCCGGACAGCTTCCTCCATTTGCCAGAGTACAGCGGCAGCAGCGGCGGCAGCGGCGACAGCGATGCGAAACGACAGTCGCCCTTGCGCCGTGGTTCAATCGCAACTTCGCAAACCAGCAGCCACTCAGCCCTGGACGCATCTACTGATCCAAACACGGTCGTGCTCACTCGCTTCGAAGACGTGCCACGGAGAGGTGCTGGAAGGGAGCCAAAGTCGCCTGTTTCCTTGCAGAGCCGGATAAAGGTGGAGGAGAGGGAGGAGATGCTGATGGATTGCGAGACCGAGAGGGCACTGTTGCAGGACGACAAGTATATCAGGCAGTTCCGGAGAGTGGTATGGAAGCAGCTTGTGCCTGCTGAAATTGACCGCGCCGACGGCATGGATAATTCTAGCGCCATCATTGTCGAGAGCGAGGCAGCTTTCTTCCCTCCGGTGAGTAGCAGGCAGGCCTTTTTTGTTTTGAGCCTGATTAGGTACTGGTGGTGGTTCTTTGTTGACTAACATCATCCTTCTAGCTGTACCATGCAATGATGGCAGTCTCTGCGTTGAGCCTGGCAACACAAGACGAAAGAGAGTGGGTTGACGCGCTTGGGCACTATCAGAAAGCATTGCCAGCATTGCAGAGTTGTCTAAAAAGCCCAGATGACCTGTCTTCAGACGGTGCTTTCTTGACGCACTTTCTGCTGCTTGTTTACGAGGTAGGGTTTTGCTCCTTTTTTTCCCTTTGGTTCTCCTCTTTTTTTTTCCCTTTGGTTCTGTCGACTGAGCTGATGACATTCTGCAGATCGCAGCAGCCGAGGCTGGCCACGCAAATCTATGGTCGCAGCATCTGTCAACACTACTACGCATATCACTTCTACGGCGTGAAGTCTTTGGGGGCGAACGATATCCCTTTATTGTGTGGTGGATATGCATGATTGACCTTGATGCATTGTTTACTGGTGCAGGCTCGGGCGAGTATGTCGGGGAGATGCTGAAGGGTGATATCATCCCACCTCCCAGCTTTCACTTGTATCCCTTGGGAGTGGATGGGTCAAGCATTGTGTACCCGGAAGAAGTGGACTCTCTGCCCACGATACTACAGCTGGACTTTGAGGTAACTGTGTTGGCAGTGCGGCTAGGGCTGCTGGCGCAAGAATTTCGACGTGACACGATCTTTGGCAAGAACGGGTCGCAACAGAGAGATCGAGACACGCGAATACGCCAGAGCCGGATCTTCGAACTGCAGGAGCAACTACGACAGTTGTGGGCAGCCCCAGCTGTGATGATGCTAGGCGCCAACACCGAACATCTACCGACCCGTTCGAAGCGGCTGTTTGAGCACACCTCAACTCTGTACCGGGCGTGCATCATCTACTCGCACACCTCGATGTGGCCGACGCAACGGCTCGATACCACGCCGGAATACGACACCGAGATTGCGGTGGCTTCGAATCAGATTCTCAACATCGCAAGCCGGATTATCAACGAGGGCCGGGCGGATTGCAGATTTCTTATTTTCCCCATCTTCATGGCAGGCTATGCAGCCATGGACGGCGGGCCGAAAGCAGCGGCTATTGACCTGATCGGGAAAATGGAAAGACATAGTATTGGCAGAAACACCAGCGCGACAAAACGGGTATTGGAGCTGCTATACGAGAAGCAGCGTGAACGTTTCATGATGACCGGCCAGAGCCTGGACGTCGATTGGATGGACGTTGTCGGGGAGCAGCAAATGTTGATTGTCAACTTCGGACTTTAAACCGAGGTTTTTAAGCGACGGTTAAGGACGGAACAAGAAAGACAAAAGCTACGGTGTGTGGTGTGTGGTGTGGCCTTCGGGGAAAAGCCACGAAAACGAGACAGGGAAGATCAAGATCAAGGAACCAGACAAGGATCGAATGAGCGTGTGTGTGTGTGTTTGTGTGATGTGTGACGTACGTGTTTTAACGGCCGATGTGATACCCTACCCAGCAAAAGCAGAAGCAGAAGCAACCCCAGCCGCTTACGAAATTTCACCTGCTTTAAATGAAGCATGAAGCAGTCTATATAGTCTATAGTTGAACAATTGCAAATACCAACAGAACAAGCCCCCCCCCCCTGACTAGGCACACACAAAAAAAAAAGCAAAACCCACCTAAAAAAGAAAGAGGACGAGACAAAAACTCCATATCTCAGCTGTAAAAATCCCTACCAACCGTTGTTA
Organism: Chaetothyriales sp. CBS 135597; assembly: GCA_003709825.1. Taxonomy (NCBI): domain Eukaryota; kingdom Fungi; phylum Ascomycota; class Eurotiomycetes; order Chaetothyriales; species Chaetothyriales sp. CBS 135597. The sequence goes on along the minus strand of QQXN01000010.1, from coordinate 510,578 downwards.
CGGTGGATGATGCATGGGCATCGTATCGTACTTGTGTGGAACAATACCTACGAAAGAGGGAAAAGGTAAAAGAAAAAAAGGCCGCAAAAAGACGCAAAAAAAAAAAAACAAAAGGTGCTCGTACCGGGTGGAAATATGTATGTAAGCCTCGTGAAATATGACAAATTAAGGTGAATTTGGGGGGGGAGGGGGGAGGGGGGGGGGCGCAGGACGAACAACAAGGCTGAAGAAACTAGAGGAGGAGGAGGAGGATGATGATGATGGTGGTGGAAAAACCCGCAATTTCTTTTTTGACAAGGCTTTATTGGAAAAGGGGAGGAATGGGGGGAAGGGAAGGCGCGCGGTAGGTGGTCGGCAAGGGTTAAAGTTTTTCCATTGCGTAACTTAATTTCGCTTTTTCCACAAGAAAACCGAAGAAATTCTGGTAAAGATTTAAAAAGAGGGTTAGCCCCGCTGGCTGGCTGGCCCGCTGTCATTTTTATTTTTTTCTATTTTTGTTCGATATGGCTTGATTTTTATTGGTAAGTCAAGTGTACGTGTGTGTCGTGGACTCGTGGTCGGTGTGTAGACAGTAAGCAGTACAGACTAAGGCTCGTAAAAAAAAAAAAAATAAGAAAAAGGAAAAAACCGGTCAAAAAATTGTGGAAGCGTTTGATTGAGAGGACGAGGACGAGGACAAAATGCACCATAACGACGTAACGCAACTGTCCAACTCAAACGCAACGCAACAACGCACGCGCTCGCTCGCGCGGGGGAGGGGAAGAGGCGGGCAGGCGCGGGGGGGGGGGCCGCAAACGACTGCCTGCCTGACTGTCTGCGTGCCTGCGTGCCCTATGTGCCTGCCTACTGTACTGTACTGACTCCATTTGACTCCGCGTAAAGTTGCCCATTCTGCCCTGCCCATTACACAACTTTAATAGCGATTCCCTGCCTTCTCTCCTCTCCTCCTCCCACTCTCTCTCTCTCCTCTTTATTATACGTTCCCGACGATGAGGTTAAGGTTGAACCCCTAAGCGTAATTACATACCGACTACCGAAAACGTGGACGGGGCTGCCGGCCGCCCACACACACACACACACACCCCCGCTCCCCCCAGAGCCGCTGCGGCTGCGGCTGCTGCTCCCGCTGGGAAGGACAGGATGGACGGGACGGCAGGGGCAGGAAGGACAAATGCGCAGCACACACACACACACACACAAGCCAGTCTGGATGGTTGGGTGAAATGGAATTGATGGGCTAGAGACAGGGAGTTGCTAGTGTAGTAGTACTAGCAAGATGGGATTATCTAGATCTTTTGCCAGCCTGTAAGTTCAATGCTGCTTTGTCTAGTAGTATGTTGCGTTGCATCGCGTAGATGTCGGTGTGATTTTTTGAATATTTGATATTATGATATCATTTGAATATTATTATTAGAAAATATTAAAAAACGTCCGAGAAAAAAAAATAATGCCAGCCTCGTTGCAGTATGTATATACATGCGTGCATTATACCAATGGGGTTATTGAGCGCGACTTTGATTGACAGGAACAAAGGGACTAAGATCTACATAGTATACACAGATCAAAAGAGTAAACTTAAAAAAAAAGATGTACACGTGTATATGTACTTGTACTACACTACTAGGTAACGGCCCCCCTTTGATTTTAGTACGCACGGACAGAACCGCACGCTGTCTCTCTCTCTCTCTCTCTCTCTCTCCATTTTTTTTTTGATCATCATCGCGTTCGCTCGCTAACGCTCTCGCTAGGCACGAGAGGAAGACTGATCCCCGAGCCACCGGTGCAGCGGCGGCGGCTGACGCCAAAAAAAATTAAAAAAAAATTAAAAAAACAAGAAAAGAAACAGATTAGCCCTAACTTTAAATTAGAGCGAGAGAGACGTACGGAGTACACCAGCAAAAAATATAACGCAATAACTTTAACCCGAGGCTTCTTTTTGGGTATTGCGGCGGGCGGCGGGCGAGGAGAGAGAGAGAGGGGGGAAGATAGAGAAAAATATGTGTGTGTGTGTGTCTGCGTGTGCGCGTGGTCGTTGGAGCTACTGTAGGTAACTTTGCGTATTTTAATTTTAGTCCTTCCGTTCCGGCTATCTTGAACAAATGGGGAATAGGTCTGGGCGAGGAGGAGATCTCCGCTCCTTGGCGAGGCATCCTCCCCCCCACCCACCCCCAGCTCCGGCGCCGAGATCCGCTGGCCGAATGCCGGGAAGGCACGCGCGCTCTCGCATGCGTGGCGGCGGCGGCCCCATCTGTCATGTTCCTGTCAGTCAGTCACTCGCAGATGTAAACTAGTTGTAACTAATTAGCTAGGCAGGATGGGAATATTCGTACGGACGTAAACTAAGCATTGCGGGCGGGGAGTGGAGCATGGCAAGCTTATACGTGTTCTTGGGGGCCCATGGGCCATGGGTCATCTCGGGGGATTTACGGAGCTTAAAGAATGAACAAAGAAAAAAATTATTCAGAGCCTTTGCCGGTACCGGGTGGGAGGTGTGTGACAGGTGAGGCTTAGATGCAAAGGTAAAAATGATCTAGTTATATTTTACAAGCACTCCATATTAGTTTGCCTTCGGGCATTTGGTCAATTTGAAACGATACAGAGAAGATTAGCATGGCCCCTGCACTAAGGATGACACGCTCAATCAAAGAGAGAATAACAGTTTTTTTTTTGGTCTTTTCCACGTTTTTTACTTTTGGATTTTTGTGGTTCGAACAGCTGTAATTAATTATCCTTTTTTTCATTTACTACTTTTCTTCAACTTCTCGCTCTTCTTGAACGATGTTGGTGTTACACCGCTCCTCTGTAGCCACTGACATCCAGTCGCAGCCACAAAACCAGCTCTCCCTCTCTGTTGTACCAGCAGTCCCCAGCGAAGGGTTACTGATGATTACTCCGACAAAAAAAAAAGCGATAGTTTGCAATATCCAGCATCATCAGCCTCACTTCAATCGCCCATCCACCAACCCCATCCTAAAAAAAACAAGGAAAGGACTTGCAACGCACGATGCGAGGGCGAGGCTAGGCCATCGCTACGCCAGCGCCGGGGCCTTCCCTTTTCTAGCCCGTTGACAAAACGTCAACAACAGCAGCCAATATTTTTTCTCTCTTCATGTTCTTGTTCCTTGTTTTCGAGGTGAAGAACTTTGTACCCTGCATATAAACCTTTTAACCCTAACGAAGGGTACTACTACATACACCACACGTGTACTACTCTACAGCCAGCTAAAGGGTCAACTAAAGGTAGGTTGCGTCGCTAAAGACAGAGCGCCAAGCACAAGCGCAAGCGAGAATGTGCGAGGTGCGAGGGGCGAGACCGCGTGTGCATACTGTATACTCTATGCATTTCCGAAGCTATACTTGTAGATCTGTACAGTAGTTCCAGAGCCGCGCGCCCGGGACAGGAGAAGGGGGAGGAGGAGGAGGAGGAAATGTATTTCCATGCGCTTTTCTCCTTCGTCCATTTGCCATTTTTGGTAATTCGTCCTGGTTGCTGCTGGCGCTGGCGGGCGCGCGCACCTGGTGGGCTAGTGGGACTTTTGAGCGTGGTGAGGGCAATTCAAATAGTGTGCGGGACTGCGCAGGGAGGTGATGGCCGTGATGGGTGATGGAGGTTGTTGTGATGAGGCTAATGGCATGCAATAGGGCTCTGCTCTGGTTGGTGCGTTCGCGAGAGATGTGGCGCCTTCAGCTTATCTCTGCGTATTTGGGCATTTGACCGAATGAAAGCCCGCTTCGAATGCGCCATTTGCCATTCGGCATTCAGGTATCTTGGGGGCGGGCGCCTGGTTTTAAAAGGGACTTTGACCTGTCGATCCGATCATATATGGGATGGATGGGCAAGACACGTGTACCAACAGGTAAATGACTCGTCCCTGAAGCATTTCGCCTAAAACATGAGAGTTTATAGTCGGTTAATGATAATCAATAAACTTGCAATCCAGCAACAGAGCAACAGGGAAGGAAGGAAGGAACAGGGCATTGCGGGAACTCGGGCCGAAAGTGCAGACAAGGGGATTGAGAAATTGATATCGATTGATTCCACAGCAGTCAAATCGTGCCCAGTCTCAATTCTTGTGGGCGACGGCCACACCCATGATGGGGGTGTGTCCTGTTATCCCCAAAGGCTCGCGCGGCCAAGGTCCAGGCAGGCAGACGTTTCTTGCCCTCGTCGGCCGACATCTTTTTTCCCCCAGCCACTATGGTGAAAAAAATCGTCCGTCCCCCCTTCTCGGGTGTCGTTCCGTTTCAGGGCTCCGTTCAGGCTCATGAACATATCAAGGTCTGATCTTTTTGTGATGCGCCTCTCAATGCAAAAAAATCACGCGAGTCCCCCAGCATACATCTTTTTTCGCCGCCGCCGCGCTTATCGCAGTCTCCTGGCTTCTCTCTCGGACTCGAGCAGGCAGAGGATGTCGTCAACTTTGACTGCGGTCATAGTTAGTCACTCTAGTTCTCTTGACATCGGGGGTTCGCATTTGCGAATTTGTTTGTCTTCCGTACCAGGTCCCTTCACGTTCCGGATAATACTTCGGCTCGTGTCGTCCATGAACTCGACTCTGACTTGCGTGACACCACCTCGGGAACCTGTGCAAAAGAAAAAAAAAAGCGCATGGTCAGCCATAAGAGCAAATTCCCCTCATAATTGTAACAACAGTTGTTGCAACAAAACGGTTGTGTGTCGTACCAGTTCGTCCCAGCACTCTCGTCACCTTCACCAGCTTGACGGGAACCTTGCTGGCATCCATGTTGAAATAATGATCAGCTTCTTGTGATCTCAACTATCGTTCAAATCCACGGTATGACTGGCCGGCGGAAGTTGTGGGAAGCGGTTGTCGTCCTGGATTGAAATGTTAGTGCGCAGTTGTGTGGAGGGACTTTGTCGCCAAGACTTCGCGCCAAGCCCAGAAACCTTAAGCTGTTAACACCACCTAACTCCGTGTTCCTGTCCTGTAAGCTTCTTACGTCAACCCAGAAAATGATAACAATTCAAGAGGGAAAAAGTTTTTGAACAGAGTGTCCACGGGGCTACAATTACAGAGCTTTTGGATTCCAGTGTGATTGATATATACACGCTCATTTGCACCCGAGCAGAAGAGTTTTAATCGAGACTGAAAAAAAAAAGAAAGGACACTTTCTCCGACCGGGATTATTAAGGAACAGGGCAAAAGCATTCGCCATGGATCTTGTCAATCACCTCTCGGACCGGCTCCTCTTTGCGATCCCCAAGAAGGGACGACTGCAACAGGCGACGCTGGACCTGCTGGCCGGATCGGACATCCAGTTCCGGCGCGAAACGCGGCTTGACATCGCCCTGGTCAAGAACTTGGCCATCGCGCTCATCTTCCTGCCAGCGGCCGACATCCCCACGTTTGTGGGCGAAGGGCGCGTCGACATTGGAATCACGGGGGCCGACCAGGTGGCTGAGCATGACGCCAAGCTGCTGCCGGGGGAGCAGAGCGGAGTCGAGCAGGTGATGGACCTGGGCTTTGGCAAGTGTAAGTTGCAGGTGCAAGTGCCGGAGAAGGGAAAGATCACGCACCCGAGCGAGCTGATTGGCAAGAACGTGGTCACGAGCTTTACGGGTCTGACAGAGGAGTATTTTGCCAAGCTGGAGGGCGTGGAAGGCCGGGTTGAGAATGTGAATGGGAGCGCGATCAAGATCGCCCGGCTCAAGACGAACATCAAGTTTGTCGGCGGCAGTGTCGAGGCTGCCTGCGCCCTGGGTGTTGCCGACGGCATCGTTGACTTGGTCGAGTCTGGCGAGACGATGCGGGCCGCTGGCTTGAAGGCCATCGACACCGTGGTCGAGAGCTCGGCCGTGCTGATCAAGTCACGACACGCATCGAATGCCAAGCTTGCCAACCTGATCAGCGTGCGCATCCGCGGTATCATCACGGCGCAAAGGTACGTGCTGTGTCAGTATAACGTCTCGCGAGATAAACTCGCCGAGGCGACCAGGATTACACCAGGCAGGCGGGCGCCGACCATTACGAGTCTGGAGGAGCCGGGATGGGTTGCAGTCAGTTCGATGGTTGAAAAGAGCAGGATTGCGTCGGCCATGGACGACTTGGCTGGCGTGGGAGCCACGGACGTGCTGGTGCTGGAGATATCAAATTCAAGGACGATCTAACGCTGGGAGAGACACATGGACAATATAGATTTATCATCAATAGACTTGTATACCGTTAGAACGGACGGAGATTGGGCTGGCATTCATTGTCTTTTATCTTTTTTATTATTATTTTTTTCATTATTTGTGGTCTAATTATGATTTGGCACAATCTTGTATGGCATCTGTCGCGTTGAAGGACGCCGGAAGGTATGGAAGTGAAAATGACGTGAGATCAGCCGACAGCCACAATCACTTGCTGAGCAAGGGATATATATGTTCAGATTGGCAGTTATCTTGTATGCGGGGTGAAATCCCGGTTCAGACCATTCGAAACATTCACAACAATCACAACCAGTCGCAGTATTTGATCTTTGCTACCCAACACATTGATCGGCGCACCAAAGCCTCACGCTCGCTTGGAACGTGGCCTTGGTGGCAACCCTCGAGCGCGAATGGTCTAGGAATTGGCTCCGTGGTGATTTATTCTCCTTGAAGCCTCCAAAACAGAAGTCTGCCATTCTTGACCGACAATCGCGGGTCAAAGTCACCATGGCGTCGAAGCCCCGACCACCCAGCATGCCAGCAGTTCAGCCATACGGCAACAAAGTGCCAGAATCGGCATTCTCCCGCTTCGTTGTCGCACCCGTCGTATTTGTCACCTTCCTCCTCTCGCTCGCACTGATCGACAGAAGGGCAGCCGAACGGATATTCAGCAGGGAACCACGGTCCAAGCATGGCTACTACCACTCCCACCAGAAGAAGCTGGGCAAGCAGGAAATGGCCGACGCTTTTCAGATACAGAACAGAGTGATAGTTCTTTTCTGTCTGCTAGGCGGGCTAGCCTTAGTTGTGGCAGTCTTTGGGGCCAATCGACTGTGGCATCTTGTTTTTCACCAGGGTTAAAAATAACAACAATATGCCCTGTCAGGGATTTTGTGCTGGCATTGGGAATGCGCTGTGCTGAGTCTAGAAGAAAATGGAGGTCTTATCATGTCTGCAATCACTTCTCAGGCGCATCAGGCAAGCGTTCGATCACATATTTGCCACGTGCGACCGACATAATGGGCACACCCGGCACCTTTCTGATTCTTCTCTTTAGATCTCGATCGTTTGTGGCGACAATGTAGATTTTGTGGCGCACCACCCGGTCGACAATGCAGTCATCAGCATAGGTTCCCTTGTGGCCGCACTTGAGTCTCTCCCATCGCTCGTCTCTGGCAATGCGAAGTGCTATGCGGTATTTGGGGCCCAACTTCTCCAATTCGGCGTGACAGCAGTCAGTAATGATAGGAATGCACTTGGCGTATAAGCAATCCATCATAGAAGACAGCATGTCAAGCTTTTTCTGGACCGTATGTGAGAGGAAATTGGTGTCGACCAGCACTTGGTAGGGAGGAACAAGCGCGGTATTGTACTGGAAGAAGAGGGCCGAGGATACCTGTGGTCTGTTCGGAGTAGAGATAGTCAGTCCGTGCTATTTTTGCCCTTGTGTACCCGGGGCAACTGAAAACTTACACCTGGCGAATGACCTCGTCGTCGGGTTTCTTTTGGCTTACCAGCGCAGCTTTGTCTTGGTTCTTTTTGAGTCGAGCATCGCGTTGGCCAATAATGCGTTTGACCTGGGCAAACTTCCTGGTTTTCTTCTGGACACCCATGGCGGCGCAGGATCAGGTAGAATCACGCCGATAACCCCAGAATCTGTGGGTGGTGAATATCCAGAATAAAGACAAAATACAAAATATTTGGGCAAACAGCGCAAACGGTGCAAATGATGCAAAAGCCTTAGTCAGCACCACGCACACTGTCGTCATCATGGCGCATTTTTACGCCAAGCCACTAACTATGTGGGTGTTGTGTTTTGGATTTGGCCCCGAATCTGAGACAAAGGGGCGCAGGCTGGTTTGACATCCTCAGGCCGACGTGTCCCAGCGCAAAGGGTCTGGCACCATTAGTCTTGTGGAACAACGGATGGATAGATTGACTGACTGACCGTACGACCGACCGACCGACCAACCGACCGATTGAGTGATTGACTGATTGGGTTGTCGACTGAACAACGAAGCGAAGCGCCCAAACGACAGAGACAGGATGGGTTCTACCAACACAGCACTGCCGACGCTGTCCGGTGCCTTCAACTATCCGGCACCCACGGTACCTCCGACCAGCAATGCGCCCTACCTCAGAAACTCGCGACTGCCAGAAAACTTCGTCTTCATCATCGTCGGCGCGTTGCTAGGCTTCATCATCGTGGTGATCATTATATGGCGCCTGCTGAGTTCGTGGTCGATCAACCGGAAGACGCGGCGGGTGGTGGAAAAGCGCACAAGCTACATGGCCTTAGCAGATGTGAAAACGAACCCTGCTGCAACAGAGTCCGGACACGACATGGCTGATCTCAGCAAGCTGCCAAAGTCCTTTGCCTCTGTTCCCAGTCTGTTCTATTCGCCAACGGCAGAGATCGCGCGGCAGTCACAGAGACCACCGTCCCAGCATCTCCCCTCGGGACATTACCGAGATAATTCAGACCCTCTGACTCCTCAGCGACGATAGAACCGTCTACAGGAGAGCAGCCGGCTCACAGGAAGCGTCGGTTGGGCGAATGAGCGAGGCCAGCAACAGCACCTGTTACCCCCTATTCCCGTGGCGTGGAGAGACTTGCCATACCGGCCGCTGTACATGGAACGGTCCATATCCATTGCTTCCACCTTACACAGCTGTCCAAGATCAAGCCACCATGAAGTGGGACCAACAGCATGACCACGCATAATACCTTTTTTCTTCGTACCTCATGGACTATCAGTGTGGGCCGGAAGCTGCAATGACTGCTGCGGAGACTATTGAAAGCATTTGCATATCTAATTACACGATCGGATCGAGATATGACGGGACTGTTGATTCTGGAGCAAAGGGCGCAGTGGCGTTTTGTCCTCCTGGCATGGAGCATATCTGGTTAACACCAAGAGGAAGCATGCGGCACATCGTGTCAGCATTTCGGTATTTTTTCTGTTCAAGCTGATGAATGAGGGAAATGGGTGTGTATATGTTTGGCATAGTTTTCCATGAGTAGATATAGAGAGAGCTATGATGAGGCATTATCACGTGAGGGGTTCTGTTCCGTAATGTGTAACTTACTATGTGCGTAACACTGTAATGCTGTAATAATGCTGTAATGCTGTTACGCTGTAACTTATTGAAGCTGCTAACATATACCAATTTAATATACACACACCAGTAGGTGACTGCTCAACTGCTCCTCTGTGTTAATCCTGTGTTAATCCTCCTCCCCTTTCTCATCAGATTACACTGCCATCATCATGTCCTTTGTCCGTCCTTCTGCCACCTCCTTGTGTCAGCCTGTCCGACTCAGCCGGTCGCTGCTGCAGCTCACCCAACGTCGGCACGCGCGAGTCCACGATGTCCGTTTCGTGACGACGCACCAGCCATCGGCCGCCGTTCTGGAAAAGTACAGGTCCAAACTGGAGCAAAAGGCCAAAGCAGAGGGACTTGGGTCGGTATCAGAGCTGAAGGAAGCATACAAGGACAAGATTGAACAAGTCAAAAAGCAAGCGGCTGCAGCATTGCCAGAGAAACCCAATGCAGCTGGGCCAGCAGCAGCAGCAGCAGCAGCAGCAGCAACGTCGTCGTCAGCTTCGTCGTCGACTGCTTTTCAGCAGACGCCGCCACCCCCGCCGCAGCCACAGCCAGACGCACAACCGCTGCAGGGTAGTAACAGTGCGAGTGCCAGCGCCAGCGCCGGCTCTGGAACGGGGATCAAACCCCTGTCGTCCTACCTCGACATATCTAAAGTACAAGAGCTACCAGTCAAGGAGCTCGAATATATCTGGCGCTTACGCTTTGCATCGGACCCGCTATCGTTGTGCGCGGTGGTACCGCTGGCGACGTACCAGCGGATGCAGGCGACGGCGCGGCAACACCCACACTTCATTCTGCCCCTACCGCGGCCCGACGCCGAAGGCGTGCAAGACGAGGCGAGCGCCAGTGCTCAGCCCAGTGCACGTACCGCAGCCGATGTGCATTTCCTACAGTGGGCCTTCCATCCACCAGCCAGTGGCAGCACCAACAGCAAGAGTAATACACACACCAGCACTGTTATCTTCACGCATCTGGCGGCATATAAGTTACACGGGTCATATGCACAGCCGCACACGACCATCACGCACCATCTCGACCTGGCGGACAGTCACGGGATTGTGCTGCTGAATGGCAGTGTGGTTGACGGCAGAGGGGTGAGCGTGGAGGAATCGCGGTGGCTGTTGATGTGCCTGCAGCGGTTCTATGATCCCCAACCACGGGGCGGCAGCGAGGTTGGGCTGAATAAGAGACAGGCGCTGTTAGACAAGTTCAGCAAGGGAGACCCGGGCTTCAGTCTAGAGGAGCTGGTCGATGAGGCAGAGAGGATGGGGTGATGCCGGTGGGACTAGGAAATAGAAGTGTGTTATTACGCTTACTGAACGATCAAAGAAGCGGTCTATTAGCGACGTGGTGACTGTCGTCATCGCCGTCGCCGTCGCCGTTGCCGTTGCCGTTGGCTTTGCCGTCGGCATGGTCGGATGCTCGCTGGGGTGACGAGGGATGCAGGACCTCATGGATGAGAAAGGCCCAGATGGCATCAAAGTAGCCCGGCTCGGCCACGGTGTCGTTGTGGTGGCCGTTGGGGAACTCGTGCCAGGACTTGCGGCATGGGCAGATCGAATGCAGCGTGCGCATCATCTCGGGAGGCACAATCTCGTCCTTGAGCCCGGACAGGAAGAGAAAGGGAATGTCGGTCTTGGTCATCTTGGCCAGCGTCTCGTCTGACTTCCATGTCTGATGACAGAGCACCGAGATCCACTTGGCCACGGGCATGACGGAAGGAATCAGCTTGCGGATGGAGGTGAAAGTGTTCTCGAGGATGACACCAGCGATGTCCCCAACATGCTGATTAGCCTGGACCAGCTTGACTGTGAGGGCGCCGCCCAGACTCTGGCCGTAGACGATGATGCGGGTGTTCTTGAGCTCCTCGTGGTTGCGGACGTAGTCGAGCACCGTCTGGCCGTCGATGGCCAGGCCTTCCTCGCTGGGCGAGCCTGTGGACAGGCCGTAGCCGCGGTATTCGGCCATGAAACAGTAGCAGCCCAGCGTGTCGGCCAGGATCTTACCGATCGGCAGACGGTGGCCGACATTGCCCGCATTGCCGTGAAATGTGATGATGGTGCAGTTCTTGCTGATAGAGCTGTTGGCTGGCCGCAGAAGATACGCATGCAGAGTCTCGCCGTCGGGTGTTTGCAGGTTCACCGAGTCGGCGTTGCGGATGCCGAACTGTGTAGGCTCAGGCACTTGGGTGCGCGAGCCCGCGGGCACGTTCGCCGGATAGATCAGGTCATTCTGGCGGAAGTACAGCAGTGTGCTGCCCAGCGCCGTCAGGCCCCAACCGGCCAGGAAGGGCATGCGCAGGTAGGAGATCAGGTCGGCCAAGGTCCAGTAGCTCATCGCGAGCGTCAGGCGGCGTTCGCATCGACGGCGTGGAAGGAGAGAGTCGCGTTCCAGAGTGAGTGGAGTGAGCTGGATGAGGCTGTGGCTGAACTATTCCCATGTGTGGGGCGTAGCGAGCCGCAGGAACCTTCCGACAAGGCTGCGCAAGGCTGCGTTTGTTGGTTGGCTGCATGAACAGATGTGAAGGCGCGGTCTGACTCATCATCCTGGAGCCTGCAGGTGCAACCCGCGTCCTGACAGACTTGGCGTTTCGGCCTCGTTTATCTCCCTCATCATTAGTTTCGTTTGCCAGCATCAGAGAGTTCCCTCCAATCTCCAACCACTGTTTTCATCTGCTCTCTGTTAGCTGATTGGTTCAACGGCCCTACGTCCGCTGGCTGCCTGTGACCATTTCGACACACTGAAGTCTGACCCCTTCTCCTCATCAGCCTCTCCCCGACCGCGGTTGTTCAGCATTGGACCCCCTCCCCAAGAACACGCTCCACGACACGCCTAAGACTCCCTACTCGTCGAGATGATCGGCCCCGGTACGGGGATGCTGGGCCAGGACGGCATCCACGTCGACATGAACCACCTTAAGGCCGGCGAGGTCAACCTGGGCACGTCAATCATGGCCATAAATTTCAAAGACGGGGTCATCCTGGGTGCCGACAGCAGAACGACAACGGGAGCATACATAGCCAACAGAGTCACAGACAAGCTGACGCAGGTGCATGACACCATCTGGTGCTGCCGGTCTGGGTCGGCTGCCGACACGCAGGCAGTGGCCGATATTGTTCAAAACCAGCTTGGCCTGTACGACATGTTGAACAACGAGAAGCCGACAACACACACGGCTGCCGCGCTGTTCCAGGAGCTGTGTTACGCGAACAAGGAAATGCTCAAGTGAGTGGCTCAGAGAACGCGTCGAGCAGATCGAGCAGATCGAGCAGAGCAAGAAGAAGAGCAAGAAAAGATGAGCTGACTATTATTTACAGGGCTGGCATGATCATTGCTGGGTACGACAAGCGGCATGGTGGCCAGGTTTACTCAATCCCACTGGGCGGCTCGCTTCACAAGCAGTCATACGCCATTGGCGGATCAGGATCGACATACATATACGGCTTCTGCGACGCCCACTGGCGCGAGGGATTCACCGAGCAGGAGGGCATCGACTTTGTCAAGAAGGCCCTCCAGGAGGCCATAAAATGGGACGGCAGCTCCGGCGGTGTGATCAGGCTGGTTGTGCTCACTGCCAATGGCGCCCGTCGTCATCTGTATCTGCCTGACAATGGCTATACCGGGCCTGGCCTGCAGCCCCGGAGCCTGTAATAGAGCGAGAGCAAGCGAGGGCTGTCTAGAACGCAGCTCTCCTGCACCTGCACCTGCACCTGCACCTGCACCTGCACCTGCACCTGCACCTGTATCAAGTACCAGTCCCAGGCACATTTTGCGGTCCTCTCCGCCAGTAGTTGGGCGCCTAATCGGTCGGATCCCAGTTACTTTTTAATAAGAACTTAAGCCTGACGACCGTTACCGTTGGAGGGGCGCCGCCAAGCAAGCGCCAAAGCATATCGTCAAATCCCAATTACACACCTCGATGGATTCCACTCAGCCGGTGCCCAAGTATTAACTTAAGTGTGCTAGCCTTGCTTGTGGCCCAACCCACTGGCTTACGTGCTCCTGATCCACGGCTGTCGACCCACGGCTGTCGACCCACGGCCCTCTGATCCACGCGCTCTCTCAGCTGCTCCGACCCATTCATTCTGTCTGTCTCTCTGTTCTCTGCTCCCTGTTGCCTGTCTCTCCTCTCTCGTTAGCCCCTCGTTACCGCCAGGCTGGGCCCCTTGAAGACAGCGAGCCCTGCCGTTGCTGCTGCCACTTCTGTTTCTGCTTTGACACTGACCAGCAGCCAGCCAGCCAGCCAGCCAGACGCATGTCATCCTCTACAATGCCTATGGTAAGGGTCCTGCACTGTGCCCGCCATTTGCCTGCTTGGAGAATGGCCCTGTTTCATGCCGGAAGACAAGAGACACGGAGGTGCAGATAATCATGGCTTGGCATCCTGGTTGTGTTGACCTTGACAACACCGCCAGTTTGTTGGGTACTGACTGGGTGCACTGGGTGCCCTGGGTGCTGGGTGCTGGGTGCTGGGTGCTGCGGGGTCTGGGCTGCTCCTGCTCCTGATTCTGCCTCTGCTCCACTGCTCTTGCCTTCTCCTTCCTGTTCCGTGTTCTTGCCTCTGTCTCTGTTTCTGCTGCCCCACCGCCCCTGCCGTGGGCTGCACCTGCCGTCCGGCCCCACCGCTGACTCGGTCGCAGACTCGACCCTCCGCGAGCTGAGATGGGATCAGTGGTTATGACCACGACCCATGCGCCCGACCTCGGCCTCCAGCATCCCTATAACCACCGCATAATGGTCGACTCGGACCAGTATGAGAGCGACAGACCAACTGGCACTCAGCGGGTCAGAGACACCGCCTCGACGACTACTGCCCCACACACAGCCCACGACAGCCGCGACCCAGATGCACAGAGCCGGCCAGGGGGATTGCAGCAGCAAACTCCAAAGGCCTCGACTATCGCACCTGCCTCGTCTGACGACAACGCCACCGTCCCCGCGCCGGCCAAAGCCACGCCGACGGCAACGAATGCCCACCCAAGCCAACCGTATCACCCTCGCAATGCAGGCGCAGGCGCAGGCGCAGACACAGGCGCAGGCCAGGCCTATGACCAGGCCGGCTTTCCCATCACCAGCGACCGACCTGCCAGCCTGACCGAGGCGTCGCCCTCGTCGCCGCGCCTGCTGCCCACATATCGCTCCGCTCTCTCCCTGGCTGGCTCGGAAGCGACCTCGCCGAGCAGGATAAAGGTGCGCGACCTTTCACACATCCAGAGCTTCGCTAGCGAGGACTACCTCAGCCGGCGCCTGACCCGCCGCACGGCCAGCACCTTCTCCGAGTCGGGCCGCCAGTATGAGATCAGCTCGATGCCGGTGACCGACATCATCGAGATGGTGGCCGGCCTGTTGACCAAGATCACCACGACCAACGACCACCAGCACGAGCACATCCACCGCCCGATTCCACCGCCCGAGGAGCATGCGACCATGCATCCGCAGGCCTCGTGCGTTCTCGCCTTCCATGGCAAGAACGTGCCCAGCATCACCATCCTCAGCTATCTCTCTCGCATCCACAAGTACTGCCCGGCCACGTACGAAGTCTTCCTCAGCTTGCTGGTCTATTTCGACCGCATGACCGACCTGGTCAACAGTGCGCTGCTGCAGTCGATGCAACGAACCGCCATTGAGCCGGCCGCGGCCTCGACCGCAGCCTCGACCACTACGTCGACATCCACATCCACATCCACCGGGGCGACAGTGCCAGGAGCAGCTGCCACCACCCCGCGGTCTCCACGAACCACGCATTCCGACTCACCTATGCAAGTGGCCACGCCTCCTGCCTCCACCTCGTCGCAGATCCCGCCGTCTCCTCCCGGAATCGGAGCGCCCGATGATCTGTCACAGTTCTTTGTTGTCGACAGCTACAACATCCATAGATTGGTCATTGCCGGCGTCACCTGTGCCAGCAAGTTCTTCTCAGACGTCTTTTATACAAATTCTCGATATGCCAAGGTTTGTCCTTCCCGCCCTCTTCTCTTCTTTCTTTTGGCATCGCGCATACACACCACACACCACACGCTTGCTAAAACTTCTGTCCCCTTTTTTCCTCCCTACTCTTTCTAGGTCGGTGGTCTGCCCCTCGTTGAGCTCAACCACCTCGAACTGCAATTCCTCATTCTCAACGACTTCCGATTGAGTATCCCCGTCGAAGAACTCGAGGCCTACGGCACCATGCTTGTCGAATTTTACGCCCGTGAAATTGTTGCTCAACAACAGCAGCAGCAGCAACAACAACAACAACAACAACACCATCACCATCATCAGCACTCCCACTCCCAACACTTGTCTCCTACCTCGGCCAGCCCCACCAGTCCCCATCCTGGCGAGGCCATGTACATGCGCGAATCTGGACGAGGCGAAGCGTCTCGATAACAGTTTGACTTTGCTTACAACAACAACAACTACTACTACTACTACTACCACCACCACTACCACTACTACTACTACTACTTACTACTACTACTACCCCGATAGACTATTATGATGCCCATCATTTTCCGTGCGAATCCTTTTTTCATCTTCTTGTCTTTTTCTCGCATTATTTCAAAAATACGGTACACATACACATACACTACAACAAATATCCTTGAACTTGTCCTTTTTGTGCTCATCAAGAAGGAGAGATATTACGGGTGTAAGAAATGAACCACTGCCATTACCGACACTATCCTCGCAACCAGCAGGTATGTACATATATGCGTGCGTGTGTTTCTTCCTTCATCGCCTGACAAAGCATCCCATCCATCATCACATTCCAGCAAATTCGGAAAAGATTTCAATTTACTTAAAAGTACCAGGTCCCACCACCTTGATGATCAACCGTTGAAGCACGCTGATGATTATGCATGTACGTGCGTGCTTCAAGCATATACTCCCCTCGTCTTTGCGTTTGATTAGCCCCGTTGTTGTTATTGTAATGGTGGTAGTCATATCCACCACCAGTTTGCATGGGGAACTGCCGAGCATGTGATGTCTGTGGTCGACTCCTTGGACCAGGGCTGGGAGGCAATACCGGGAAAGTGGGCTCGTCTTGTTGAGCTGTCTGGTCCCATGCTGGTTTGCTGCCGCCGCATTCCTGCCACGATTGTCGTTTCAGTGCCTCGCCGGCTGACTGTCGCCTGGCTCTCCACATGGCAGCTTGCTCACCCCACGCATCTTGATTGTCTTGCTGTGCTGCATCTGCGGATCCATCTTGCAGGTCCTGAGGCCAGATGTCCACCGGTCGAGGAGAGCGAGAGGGCGCTGGTGGTGGCCCCTCGACTTGCTCATTCCACGAGTATCTGCCAAAGTTTTGCGGTTCAATGAACGACCCTTCCAGGGAGTCGGCCACTTCCTCACGCCCGCACACATGTGGCACCCTGCCTGCTGATCTTGCTTCTTCTCTATGTGCCCGATTGCTCATTGGTCGTGGAGACGGAGCTAGTGGCCGAGGTCCTCGAGCCCTGTCCTTGCTCCACTGCCTGCCAACATCTTCACGCTCAGGTCTCTTGCTGTCCCACTGGTTACTAGATTCTTGCAGCTCTACGAACGACGCTCGTCTTGGTAGCTCCATCTGTGGCCAGATATCCATTGGTCGTGGAGAGTGAGATGGCGGTGGCGGCCGCTCATCCTCATCCTGCCCGTGATCAACAATGGGTGGTCTTGGTGATGCCCTTCGTGGTGATATATCCATGGGATGTGGAGAGTGAGATGGCGGTCGAGGCGCCTTGCCTTTGTCCTTGTTCCACCGGCCCCTGGATTGATACTCCGCGTGGTCTGAAAACGGACTTGCAGAATGCATCTGGGGCGGAATATCCGTTGGCTGTGGTGAGTGAGACGGCGGTCGTGGAGTTTCAGCTATTTGGCTATTCCGCAAGCCCTGGAAATGCGGCTCGGGATCGACCAGCAATGGACTTGGCGAGTGCGACGGAGGCGGTGGTGGCTCGCGGTGCTGCGGACGTCGCGGCAGATGGAATTGATAATACTGGGTATTGCGTCCGCCTGGATGAATCTGTCCCGGTAGATATGGCATCGGTGAAGTCTCGGGCTGCTGCCGTGGTGTGTATCTTCGGCCGTCAGCAGATGAGACTCGCTGAGAACTTGTCCTGGCTTCCTGCATTGTCCTGCTTCGTAACCTAGCCAGCTCGCTGGCTGTGTGGTCATCAAACATCGACTTGGGCCGCGCCATCCTGTTCGAGATATTGGCCGGGTTCAGCCTGCCCCTGAACATGTCTGACTCATGACCTTCCCCTCTGGCCAGATCGTAAGGGGACCCTCCAATCGAAGATGCCACTGTTCCAAAGTCGCTGATAATAGCCCCTGGGTCACGTTCGCTGACATCAGGCTGCACCTTGGCCGCCTCACTGGGCTTCTGCTTGCCGAACCACGGGCCATGGAGAGTGCCGGATAGGATTCTACCCGGCCGCTTCGGTGGTTGCTCTGGCTCTGGTGTCGGCGAAGGGAACCTGAGATTGACCTGGCTTATATCGACATCGGACATGCTATTCCGATTTGGGCCATCATGCAGGGATTCAACAGTCCGTTCTAACTCGGGCAATTCTCTTGCACGAGCCTCCAGCTTGGCACTCATCTCAGGGCTCACAAATGGGACGGAAAGACAGTCGAGGCTGGCAACTTTCTGAACAACCAAGGCCTCTTTCTTCTTGCCCAGGAAGCGCTTTTGTAGCTTCTTCGGTTTTGGCTTTGTGCTCTCCGCCGCCTCTGGTTTGTGCTGCTCTGTCGAGGTGTGAGCCCGTTCTGACAAAGCCTGAACTTCCCTGAAGCTTGCCAGGTCGGCCGGGGCCGTCTTCCTAGATTCCAAAGTCGGCCGGAAAGGGAGTGAAGCAGAGGATGCCTGAGGCGGCGGTTCGGTCGCCGTGGTTGCAAGGTGCAGCATCGGATCGCTTTCGCTTGCTCTTGTGGCTGTTGGCGTTGTTGGTGCAAGTGTGTGACCCCTGGGTAAAGACCTCACAGAATTACCAGAGCTATAACCACTATCCGACTTGCCTGAATGATGCTGATGCGGCAGCACGACTTGTCCCATGTCCGAGAATCTTCCCAGTACAGGTGAATCCATGCGGCCCTCGACGGGCGAAGGTGCAGCGGATGAATAGTGTTGGAATTCGACGGCCGAATCAAAGGCCTCATGGCCAGCAGCATAGTCGGATTTAATCGGTGAGTGCCACGACTGTATCGAGTCCAAGCTTGTCCGGGGTGGAGTTTGTCCTGGCTCCGGAGTGATCGTGCCGACCCTGGTACTGTTGTCATCGTCGTCGTCGAGTAATTGGTCATCAATCTCCGTCTGCTTTGTGGTCGTCTGCAAGATAGAGGCCGTCTCTAGCTTTGCACTGATTGGAGAATCTGGTGATTCGGACAATGTTACATATGACGAGGCGTGGCTCGGCTGTCTGCAGCTCTCCTTTCTTTCTGCCGGACTAGAATGAACCGAGGCAGTCTCCGCTTCTACATCGACGACGCTCACCCTCGTTGCCGAAGACAATCGATCCCTGTTGTATGGGCTTGGGGCCAGCTCCGAGATGTATTCAGCAGCCACGTCACAAGCACCTTTGCGCGCTGCAGCTGGTGTGGTGTTAACAACAGCAGCGATGGAAGGGAGTGAGTCCGTGGCAACTGGATTCACAGGTGCATCCGAGTTGATGCTTCCGCTGCTAAGCCCGCTGACTTCCCTGCTGCGTGCAAGTGGATGACGGGAACCGGACAAGATATGATCCCTCTGCCCCGATTCAGAGCCATAGTCGCTTGATACATCACGCTTGGCTAATGGAAGACGCGACATGTCACTCGCTGCAGGAGAGGCCCGACCGTTGACAATATGCAGAGAGCCCAGTCGCAGACGGCCCAGATGGGTATAGTCCAAGCTGTTGGGGGTCTCTGTTCGAGGCATTTGCGGTGGAGGATACCACAGCCCATCATCACCTTCGTCGAAAGAACGAGCATCGTCATCCACGGTACTGCCCGCTATAGTGGCCAGTTGGTCGGTTCCTGCGGGCTTGTTGGCATCTGATTCTTCTTGAACAGTCTCAACAACCACGCTCTTCCGGGTGGCAGTGCCGGGTTGGAAGGAAGCTCTTCGGCTTGGCGGAATGGGTGTAGAGGCCAGCGAGGTGTCGGATGCTGAGGTGGCGGTAGCCCTGGCCCGGTCGTCGCTTTGCTGGGAAGTGGGTGATTCGGTCTTGTTGGAAACTGGCGAGCTGGCCTTGTGGACCGTAAAGATGCGTGAAAGGGGCCTCTTTGGCTTTGGTGGCGACGGCTGAAAGGTACGCTGAGAATCACTGTTGGCTTCGAATTTACTGATCATCATAGCAACACCGCCCCGAGGCCGCTCGTTGGGTGACTTGGTGGGCGATTTGGCAGGATCTCTGCATATATCCTGGTCGAAGATTTGCGTCTTGAGCTCGCGCTTCTCCTCCAGACTCATCGGCGCTGGCATGATGCCACTGCTTGCTCCGCCAGGACCCTCAATGCTAGCATTGCTGCTTGCCTGGGCGCTGCTGAGGACGCTGCGCAGATCTTGGCTGCTCAAGATGGTGGAATTGATAAATGGCCTGTTAGTACAGGGCTTTGACAGCCTGTTTGTGCGTGGCTTGACATCTGGCTGCTGGTCCAGCACAGCCTCTGGCTTCCCAATTGATTTCCGGCGACCAAAGAACATGGTGGACAGACCACAGGCTCTCTGACTGACTTCAGGTTCTCTGACTGACTTTTCCAGGTGCTCGGAGGAGATGTTAGCTGCGGCAGCAATAACAGCGATAACAGCAATCACTGCAGTAATAGCAATAGCAGGCTTGAGCTGTAGACACCGGCCAATCACCCAAGTCAAGTCATCATCATGCGAGAAGCAGGTAGCTGGTCAGCCAAACGGTCGTGAGCAGGGAATAAACAGAGAGAGGAAAAAAAGAGCACCAGAACGAGTGACTAGTCAAACTGAATGTTTTTCTCGTTTTTTTGTGCTGCCCTCCTTCCAACGAAAAAAAGCCGGCGCTGTGTCAGAGGAGAAGTAGAGCGGCAGCCATGGCAACACCGCAAAGTGACAGACAGACAGACAGACAGACAGACAGACAGACAGACAGACAGACAGAAACGGGGACAAGACGACAGTGACACCATCAACTCTTTGACAGGGAAGGAAGGTGCTGGGAAGGAAATGCTCTTGCACCGCCATCCGTTTCAGGGACCCGCTATGAGGTGCCTGCGGCAGGAACTATTGGACGCGTGGATTGGTTCATGAGAGCGTAAGCCTTTGCAGCTGATAGTGGGTCGCGACCATGGCAACCCGCTCGCGGCCGCGTCATTGACCAATGGGAGATTACAGTTTGGGTGTTGATCGGCCGTTAGTCAACCTTGTGCATGATCTTGGCGTTGGCCCCACTGTGGCTTTGCGGGGCTGGGCTCAAACCTTAAATGGCCTTGGGCTGTTTCCTTACAATCGGTCGATGGATGATGAAAATGATGAAAATGATGAAACTTGCAAACTAAAACCAAAACACAAAGATGTGCCATAATTAACTTGGGTTCATATTCGGATCTATGGGATGGGATCTGCCTTTTTTATCCTTCGTGCCGGCCTTTTATCGGCACGAACAGTTCAAGTCCAGATATTGATGATGATAGCAATAGTAGTAATAAAAATACAACAGGCAGCAGCCAAAGATCCATCGTCCTTGAGATCATGTGTCTGTCCCCCATCCCCCATTCCTTACTCGATAGTGATCCTCCTGCGTTCGGGGGCAGTAGCCTTGGGGATGGTGATGGAGAGCACGCCGTTTTTCAATGATGCCTTGACACGGTCCTGATCGATGCGTTCCGCGAAGGCGAACTGGCGCTGGAAGTTGCCAACAAGACGCTCAGAGTACCAGTACTGCTCTTGGGGGCTTTCGTCGGTCTTTGCAGCCTTCTCCGTCTCGGCGTGTTGAACAAGCTCGAAAGATTCGTCTGAAGTTGCAGGGGCGGTGGCGGCGGCGGGATCATCGTCTTCCACAGTGGCCTTGTGAGATTTCACGCTCGTGCTCTCTGATGCTGCTGAAGAGGACACGCTTGCCTGAGCCGGAACATGCTCGCTGGCTGTTAGGGCTGGCCTGGTGCCCTTCTCGGTACGGCGCTCGCTTCGCCCCTGGATGGAGATTGTTTGCTCGTCAATCCACTCAACTGATACATCCTTGGATTCAACACCTGGCAATTCAGCGTCGAGGTGATAGGCGTCTGCTGTCTCCTTCACATCGAATTTGGGCTTCCAAGCCTGCTCTGTCTGGCGGGATGCCTGTTGGGCCTGGGCTAAGGCATCATCGAGGAGGCTGAAGAGGGGCAAGACCTCTTGGCGCACAGGGCGGCGCACGGACTGACGCACGGGGGCGTAGTGCCGGGGGGCGAAGGCGATGTTTGGAATGAGGAGAGACATGTTTCTTGCTGATCTTGGTGACGAAGAAGTCTTGATGATTCTGTGGAGGTGTGGTCGTCGAGATGTATGCATAAGATTCTCTTTGTGTTGATTGTATTGAGATGAGGGGTGGACTGTTGGGGAGGCAGGAGTTGTGCCGCAACTTTATAGGAGGCCATTATTGCTCTGGGAGATGCTAGCATGTTCTCCTGCATGACCAATCCATGCTAGATGCTTCTCTTTGCACACGAGTTGTTGCTGCTGCCTTGGTCTCGCTGCATCGAGAAGGTTCTCCAATGTTCGATGACATTCCATTCTGACCAATCAAAAAAAATGAATAAGCTTTGGTAGCCAATCAGAACGTCGCTTTTTCCCCCAGGCCGCGCCACGCTGTTTATCAATAATAATGAGGCCAGATCAGTGGATGTCAGTCACTCCTGGACTTGAATAGAGCTCTAGCTTTCTATGGCCCATCCGAAGCAGTGTCTCGATGGCCGAGAAGTCCTTGCGATCCAGATTCCGGTAACGGGTGAACTCACGACGGGCGGCGTCACGAAAACGCTGCCTGGAGTGTGCAGGCTTTTTGCCAGCTTCCCGTAGGCAGTGGCGGTAGAGCTTGAGGACTTCTTTCTGCAGGCCCGAGAGCTTCATGTCTGCATCGCGTGTTGCACGGCAGAATTCTGAAGAGAAAGGCGAGGAGGGAAAAGGTCGAATGACGCTACAGATACGTACACCGTTGCCAAGCCAAGTTCAAATGACCGGTAAATAACAGAAAAACCCACACGTATTTTAATACTTGCACAGTATTATTTGATGAAAATCAATATCATTATTTCGTTACTAGAATTCGCTTCGTGTATATAATAGGGGCGTAGAAGAAGAGCTGGGCTAGCATTAGCAGAAGAAACGATAAAAGCGTTTCCACAGAGGCCAATTCTGCCTCTCTTCTTTCTCCTCCCTCAGAATATCCCTGAGATTCATATCACGTTTGCCAGTGAAGACATCCAAATCCCGTGTACCGGCTATCTTGGGCCGATAGTACAGCTTGTAGCCAACGTACATGATGATAACGACGGGTAAGGTCAGAAAGGCTTGGAAGAAGTTTGCAGCGATTTCGCCGCCCGACTTTTCCTGCCATCCAACCGGCCAGATACCTGTCCACAGCTGAGCGATCAAGATCAAGACGTTGAAGATCAGTCCGAACCACGAGCCGACAGTGCCAACTGGGGATTGAAATGCGAGTTCGTCGAGCCCATGGCCCTGAATCTTCCATGCTGCGCGGAAACGCAGGTGGGCAAGGCAGATCGAGCCCCAGGTCAGGACGGATGACAGACCGGTAAAGGCAAGCATCCAGTCAAAGGCTTCCCGTTGTCGAGACGAGGCAGCTAGATACCCAAGCAGGCCGAGCGAACCGGCAAAGATTATGGCCACCAAAGGCCGGCCTTTGCGATCGATGTAGGCAAGAATGCGAGGCGCTTGTCTCTGCTCGGCCAAGGCAGCCAGAGTCCTGGATGATCCGTAGATTGCAGAGTTCGCAACGGAAAGAACGCTTATCAGGATAACGACATTCATGATGCCAGGCAGTACCTCAATGCTAGCATCTTGAATCGAGATGACAAAGGGTGATGCTTTCGCATCCACAGTGGATGTGCCATTCAGCAGACGCGTGTCATTATAGGCGACAAGTGTTCCGATCAGAAGGAGGGACACAACATAGAAGAGCGTTATTCGCCAGAAGACCTGACAAGATCAGCATGCATGAGTGGAGGAAGAGACAAAGCAAAAGAGTAATATCACGCACCTGTTTTATGGCAGTTGGCAGTGTCTTTCTCGGGTTTTCAGTCTCTGCGGCGGCCAGGCCAATAAGCTCGGTGCCGGCAAAAGCAAAGGCAGCGGTGACAAAGACACTGCCCAGGCCTTTGAATCCGTTGTTGAATGCGCCCGGGTTGTGCCACAGCTTGAAGCCAATGTAGGACCCGTTCGGACCACCGGCGATGTTGATGAGAACGCCGAGAATGATGTAGCCAATAATTGCGGTCACTTTGATGGTTGAAAAGATGAACTCAGCCTCGCCGTAGCCCTTGACTCCAAGGCAATTGATGGTGATGATGAAGACGAGAAAGATGGTAACCCAGCCAGCATTCAGCTGCCTGTCCTGGATCCAGTAGTCGATTGTGATGGAAGCGGAGATCAGCTCAAGCGGGAAAGTCGTGAGCCATTGCAGTGCGTAATTCCAGCCCATGGCAAAGCCCCAGGCCGGATCAATGAAGCGAGTTGAGTAATGAGAGAAGGAGCCGGCAACGGGGAAGGTGACGGCTAGCTCGCCCAGGGCCTGGACTGTACAGTACATGCCAATGCCGACCAAGCTGAAGGATATGAGAATCGAAGCTGGGCCGCCAGCTGCCAGGGCCCTGCCGGAGCCGACAAAGAGGCCGGTACCAATGCTGCCACCGATAGCCATCATCTGGAGATGGCGACCCTTCAACCGGCGGAACAGGGGCGACATCGCAGTTGCCTGGGCTGCCGCTTCGGCATCAAAGCCCTTGTGGTGTTGGCTGGACATTGAAGGGTGGCTGGTCACGCTGGCGGCTGGATCACGGCGGAAAGAGTCGATAAAGCGATCCTTGAGGTTGCGATCGATGTGAAAGTGGGAGCCCTCATCTGCTGACGGGCGCGAGAAGGACGACATCTGGGGCGACCAGCCCTTTTTGTCGTCCATGATCGCTCACTGTGTGTAGGAAGAGCCAGAAGAGGGCCGTGTCGATGTGAGCCCATAAGGGCGTAGATACGTTCCGTTATCAATTGGGATCACAGAGATACGCCGTTTCCTTCTTAGATCCGTAGTTAAGCGGACAGAACGAGAGTGGGGCAAAATCCAACCCCCACATGCGGAGCAAACTAGGGTTAGGGGTTTTGCGGGTCAATCACGTGTCTTTGGAGTATAAGAGACGATACGATATACGATCTACGATATACATATACAAGGACGATTGGTACCAGACAGTTAACAATTGCCATTAATCTGGCGAGAATACTTTATGTGATCGACTAGACTCTACACCAGGTACCAAGTGCTCTCCTATGGGCCCTGACCTGGATGGGCCTTGATGGCCGCAATGGCCTTCTTCCTATGGGACGAATCTTGGAACAATGCTTTGATCAGGTCGACCACCTCGTCGGCACTGAACTCTAGACTGAGCTCACCTTCGGTCCAGAGGAAGGTGATGTCGACCAATGAGCCATCGAGGATGTTGATTAGGTACTGAAACTTGAGCCAGTTGGACACATACACCGCCGTCATTGGCACAGACTCGTCCTCGGCTGATGCAGTGTTGGTCGGCGGCTTGGCCACGAACAAATCGCCGAGTGTGGTAATGTGCGATGCAAAAGAGACGAGCTTTTCCGACTGAGGGGCCGATATGTCATCCATCTCCTCGATGTCGGAAATGACTTTATTGATCACCAAGCTGACCAGAGCGCCGACGGATTGCAGCAGCGCCGAGGTGGACAGGATAGGCTTCCATTCTGCGTACACCTGTTTGACGCGGTCTACCGTCGAGCTGACTGCGTTCTCAATCTCTCGTGCGTACAGCGGCTGGGTACAGGCAGCAAAGCCCTGAGCCCCGTCCAGCAGATCGGCCAGGATCGTTCTTTGTACCTCCATCTCCCTCGAATATGCGGACCGGGCAAACTTATCCAAGGCTGCGCAATCTGGCTCGATGCTTTGCATATTCTCGGGTATGATAGTGTCTCTTAGTTTCTCGGCTAGGTAGGAAGCATCATTGTACAAGTTCATGTTGCCGAGAGAAGGAGAATTGCCGTAGTGTGTCGGCGCCGTCGCTCGGAACATGGCTAGAGCAAGCACGGGGAGAGCCAAGAGGGCCTCTGAAGGAGATACTCGCTCTAGGCTTGGGTGTTGAGCCTGGGCCAAGGAGAGAGAATCTTGAATGTCTCGCCCGACAATGTCTATCATGTAATCGGGGATGTCGGTGATGGCATAGTATTCAACCAGCTGGATTTCGTCGGCCGTGGCGTTAGCACCGGGTGGCTTGTCGACGCGCAGCCGATTGTGATCTTCAGGACTGCTCTTGGTCGGGGGTGCTGGAGCATTGCCATTGGCGCTGTCGTGATCATCATCGTCCCAGCCCCAAGCGTCGCCGTCTTCAGCATTCTCCTGACCACTTGAAGCATGTTCGTTGCCGTTCTGAGGTGTCAGAGCCGGACTGACTGGGTCGCCGTCGTCGAAGCCCCAGCCACTGGTATCGTCATCGATATCATTGTTGGGCTCTGGATCGCCGGTATCCCAAGAACTGTTCCAGTCATCGTCCCCTTCCTTGGAGTTGTTGTCAGCGGCAGGGGCGTTGGGAGCGGGCTGTCGTTCAATGCGCTCGACTTGGTGCAAGTGCCCTGTTGAGGAAGAGAATGCCCTACGCACGGCATCCAAGGTTTCGGCCTTCCTCTTTGCGAGCCAGAAGCTGGGAGCATCATCAATCCACTTGGACAGCTTGGCTCCCCCCGGCCATGCGTGCTTGTTGAGATAGCTTGCTAAGCCGGACACATTCCTCTGAAGCTCATCTAATGCATTGAGCTCATGTGGATGAATAGGTACGGCTGGGGTGACCCAGTCTGCAATCAAAATATCAATGGCCTTTGGGATCAGCCTCTCTGCAAGGCTCTCGATCATCGTCTGAGGCAGGTACGCCTGAAGAAAATCCCAGAAGGCGATCAGAAAATCGATAGCTACATCCACAGACGAGGCTTTTGTATGCAGCGAGACTTCAAACTGACGGCCTGCACGAGAGTATTGTTTAACGCTTGGCCGGGGGGGCTTGCGAAGCGGCCGTAGGAGGGCGTGCTCGAGCTTGGTGGACAGGCTGTCCAGCGCTTCTTTGGCTGCATCAATGTGCAGCAGGCCTTGGAGCAGCCTATGCAGGCTCTGTTGCGTGGCCGACTCTTTAACCTCGATCGAGTAGCGGTGGGCGCTTCGGTCAAAGACAAACGAGTCCAGTAGAGCATTGTACAACTGATCTTTGGCCTGTACACGCAGATCCTCTGCCCAACTGCTGATGATAAACTGTACCTGCGGTCCTCGCAGACGCGAAATTGAGGACTGCGCATCTTTGAGAGCATTGGCAGCGGTGGGTGCTTGCTGGGCAGACGGAGACAGCAGACGGTCGACATCTTGCAGCACGGTGGTGACATGGCTGAGGCTCTGCAAGTGGTCCTCTAAGCGTGAAGTAAAGGCAATCTCGGCCTCGAGCAAGTCGATTTTGTGGCCCAGCTCGGCGGCTTCGCGGCGCAGAGAGTCAATGCTCTCGTGGTCTTGTACAATGCTTCGCGCCTCATCTTTGCATCTGGCCACATCCTGCTGCAGCCTCTTTGCCTTTGATATCCATTCATCCACGCCAGGACCGAGGGCGCGGCTAGACTGTTCTATATCCTGACGCACCTTCTCTCGGTTGCGGGCAAGCTCGTCCAGGAGGGGTGGCACGGCAGTGGCGGAGAGATTGGAGGACAGCACATCGTCGGAATCGAGAAAGGAGCCGCAGCTGATGGCTTCAGACAGAGCATTTGATGCATTGAGCATTCCAGGCATTGTGACTGGGGCCCATGGAGCCAAGGACACGGGCGGAGGGACCACGTAGGAGGGTCGGGCAGGATATTATATCCGGCAAGTGATGCTCATGCATCCATCGGGTATCATATCCGGCCGGAGGTTATATCCGGGCCCACCTCGCCCAAATTTGTGATTTTCTTTGATCGTCAGAAATGCATCGACCATACACACCACACCCACGATGAGCACCACTGCTGCTAGTGGAAGTGGCACTGCCACTGTCACTACTTCTGCCGATACCCTGTCCACGGAGGATAAGCGCATCCGTATCCGGCTCACCACCAAAGACAGTCGATATGCGCTGCCCGAAAGTGCGCCTATCCTCGTGCCCTCGTCCTTCCGCCGCCTGGCATTGTCGAGCCTCGTCAATGGTCTGTTGGAACACGACCGGCCGGTGCCGTTTGATTTCATCATCCGAGGTTCCTACCTTCGCTCCTCGCTCGAAGACCTACTGTCCGCTCAAGGGATTTCGTCTGAAACGGTGGTCGAGGCCGAGTACAGTCCCGCTCAGAAAGTACCGCAGTACGTGTGTTCTTATGAGCACGACGACTGGGTAAGCGCAGTCGACACGGTGGGCAATTTGGTGGCAGAGAGGCAACAGCAAGGGCGAATCCTGTCTGCGAGCTACGACGGGCGAATACGAGTATGGAACAGTTCGTCGCAGGTTTTGGCTACATCAACGGCGCCAGCCCAAGGCGGACACTGGTCATTCATTAAGGATGCCAAATTTGTCTCCTCGGCGCAGATTGTGTCGGCCGGCTTCGATCGGGTGGTGCGTGTGTGGAAGTATCAGGAAGCAGAAGACGGCCTGGCTGCCAATCTCACACCCGAACTAGAACTTCATGGCCACAGCGCCTGCATCGATGCGGTCGACGTGCACCAAGCCTCACACCGGATCTTGACTGCGTCGGCCGACCACAGCATCGGCTTGTGGTCTACCCGAAGGTCAGATGCGCCTGCCCTGTCACCAGAGCTGGCTGCCAGCGTGGCCAGAGAGAGCGGCAAGCGGCGAAAGCTCAACGGGGCAGGTGCAGTCACACAGCGAGGGCCGCTGTCCATGCTACGACAACACCGGCAACACGTGTCAGGTGTCATCTTCGACCGCAAAGACTCGACCGTGGCATACTCCACGTCGTGGGACCAGACGTTGCGCACCTGGGATCTGGTCACGTCGACTGTGGTGGATACAAGGCTGACGAAACATGCCCTGCTGGTGGTGGAGCAGGTGCCAGAACTTCAGCTGATAGCCACGGGCACAGCGGGGCGAGAGATCAGTTTGATCGACCCGCGAGCTTCCGCTTCTGCCGTCACGGCCATGAGGCTAAAAGGGCATCGCAACGCAGTCGTCGGTCTTGCCCGAGATCCAGGCAATCACCACCGGCTGGCGAGTGCGAGTCATGATGGAACGTGCCGAGTGTGGGATGTCCGCTTCACCAAGCAAGGTCAAGACGGCATCACAAGCCAGAGCCTCTATACGCTGGGGCGCCACAGTTTGCAGGGCAAACCCATGCCCGAGGCTGGCGTCGGGGTCCAGGTGTACGGCATATGCTGGGACAGCGAGCTGGGCATTCTGAGCTGTGGCCAGGATAAGTGCATTCAAGTCAATAGTAGCGAGCCGCCTTGACGCGAGCGAGCCAAGGCCGCCACCAGCTCGATTGTTATTTTATCATCCATTAGGACCATTATTCCATTATTAGCACCATGGCCCCCCCGTTAATACCATGCATACAGTAGTAGTAATGCATAATGCACAATGCACAGTGGTTAATGATCTTCATTGTGTGGAATTCGCCAGCGAGGCGAGTCTTTCCAACGCATTTTGGAGGGTGTATGAGCTGAGCGGCCAGTGCAAGGAGAGGGCGGCCGGCTGATCACCAGGCCAGCACGTGCGACGTGTGCTGGAGGAGGTGATCAGACTCTCGGGGCAAAGGGAAATGAGAACTGGGGGACCACTGGGGACCACGGAGGATTTGTGAGTAAAAGTAGGTCTTGGTGGCAGTTGGTGCCGCCAAAGCTACGGGCTCTAGCCAGGAGAAATGCCAGACATAGTTTAGCGAGCCCCGAGGAACGCCAATTTGGGACCAGTGGTGATCAAGGAAGGCACGAAGAAGCAGGGGGCCCGCCAGCCTCCCGAATCCGACAATTCTAGCCATTGCGCATGGCTTCCGTGTCTTAACTATTCGTTTTGGCTGCGCCATCCATTGGCCAGTTCCTGAGCGCAGGAGCGACCTACTTCACGGAAATCGGCGGCTACCAATGACGGCCGTGTCGCCACTAATTATTAAATTGCTGGTCAATGTGGTCCTGGCAACTTGAGCTGATCCGGCCATTACTGTCGTCGTGGTGATTGCGTCCATCTTGTCAGGCTGCCCTGAATTAGCCAGGTGTGATCATCTGTCAAACAACCTGTCAGTTGTTGACGTTCTTCTCCTTGTTTAAACAGCAGCACCAGCAACAGTCTCTCTTTTTTTTTTGCTCGTACGTGTGCCCCGCTGTGCCCCGTTCCTGCCGCCTGGCTTAGTCCCCCCCAACCGCCTAAAGGGCAGGCGCCAATCAAAGCGCCGAAAAAAACACTGGCGGCGATCACAACTGCCCCAGCCACCACCACCATCTCCGCCATCACTGTGCAAGAACACACTACAATCGACAACGATTGCTATACCCTCGTTTGACCTCAATCCTTGAGGAAAAGAAACGCTGTACAAACGGACGTGCTCACCTAGGTACGTTGGCGATTGCACGGTTGTAGCCCTGAAGCCTAACTGACAGGCTGCAGACTTCCGCACCTTCCTGTTTTCCATCCCCAGCCCTGATGTCCTGACCCGGGCCCGTACCACAATTTCCCAACACCGGCAAGCACGGCAACCTGCAGACGTCGTGGACACTTTTGCTCTGTTTCTGCTTGTCGAACCTATACTCGTGCCTGTGCTGAAGTCGACCTTGCCCTCGCCACTGCCGCCCCTGTCGCCCCTATCACCACCGCCGTCCTCGCCGCCCTCGTCGTCCTTCCCGATCACACTGGTCTCACGCCGACGCCAAGGGGCAAGACCAGCTTCATGCCAATCAAACTGCCCAAAGGGTTCCAGCGCAGAAAATCGTCGGGCAATGCCTTGGAAGAGATAAGCAACGCGTCCGCCGCGGCCCCCGGTTCGTCCTTCCGCGTAATCGAGCGGCCGGCGCTCAACAAGTCCCACGACGGCAATCTGGCCATCCGCACTGCAGCGAGCGCCGGCCTCGAGTCCTTGGACAACGGCCCTGACGATCTCTTCTCGCACACACGACCCGATGCAGGCGACCGGTACGACAGCCATACCCCGAGCCGGCAGGCGGCAGCAGCTGACGAGAATAGAAACAGCGCACGCACCGAAACGTCAAATACGCCAAGCCAACACCCCAGCGGTGCGTCTTCCTCGCGTCGCAGTACTTCGACCAACCCGTCCTCGATTGATTCCCACTCGGACCGCTATGGTCAGCAGCAGCAGCAGGTCAAGGCCGTACCCGCGCCGCCGCCGCCATCTGCACGCCCCGGCTTTCTCCGCAATTCGACCCACACATTCTCCCTGACCAAAAGCCTCCGTTCAACCAAAGTGGCCGATGCTGCGCCTGTGCGTGCACTTCCGCCGACAACCGACAACACACGCAGCCGGGCGTTGACCGCGAGCAGCGCCAGCACCGCTACCCCGCCCAAGCTGTTCGACTCGGAGGTGGGCCTCGACAACGTTGGGCTCGACGGCTTTGGAAACATGTTCGATGGAATTGGCACGCACATGAACCGGGACCAGAGATCACCATCAGAGAATGTATGGCTGCGTGCAGGACCCCGTCGCTCAGAAGGCGCCCCGCTAACCGATTGCCAGGACCCTTCTACTCCCTCTCACCGCCCTAACTATCCGCCTTCCGCCTTCCCTGGGGCTGCGATCACGCAGGCAGCCCAACGGCCATCGGCTCCGACACGGCCCCTGACGGCAGTGGCCAGCAATGGCATGCTCGATTCGTCGCCCTACTCCCCCCCATCGGACTCACACGACAGCCTGACGCGGTCTCCATCTCCCTCGAGGACCATCACGCAGAACAGCCCCTCGGCCCAGTCTGGGCCTACCCTTTCCCTGCGCTCTGTGTCCAATTCAGCCTCTCTGAGCCGAAGCCTTGCACCCCCTGAAGACGATGCTCCTCCGCCCGTGCCTAAGCATGCCAATTACCCCAGTGGGCAACACGGCTCCAAGCCGACAGCAGCCAGCCAGGATGACTACCTCGATCCAGGCCTAGCTGCCAGTGCTGAGCTTTGGTCCCGCTTCGATACAGCAAAGCCCAGCCCTCCACGCGGCAAGGGGCAGAACAAGGTCATGACACATGCCCAGTTCGAGCGGTACAAGAAACAGCAGGAAATCGATGGCCGGGTGGGCGCACTCTCGGATCCGGAGGAAGACGATGGCGATGTCTATGATGACGAAGACGAGGACCAGATCGAGAAGGAGAAACGGGCATCCAAACAGCGCAAAAAACAGGAAGCTCATCTTGCCGTCTACCGTCAGCAGATGATGAAGGTGACGGGAGAACAGTCTGAGCTTCAGCCGCGGTCGACAAGCAGCACCCTCAATCTTCCGAGAGCGAACAGCACGCCTGAGCTCGGCAACCGGCTCTCCAACATGACCACCAGCACAAAGGAGTCGAGCGGAGGCGAGGAGGACGAAGACGAAGATGTCCCGCTCGGCATTCTGGCTGCCCATGGCTTCCCTAACAAAAATCGCCCACCAACGCAGCTAACGCACTCGAGTTCCAATCCGAATCTGCGCAACCTTGGCCAGGTTGATGTCTCAAAGCGTGGCAGCCTGCCTGTGTTTGCTCGAAACCTGCCCCAGGACCCCTACTTTGGCGCCAGCATTGTCAATACCCCCAACCGGGAACCACTCTCGATGCATGTGACTCAGGTGCCACCGTTGGCACTTTCGGGCGCAGCCACTGCTCATCCTCACCATCCTGCCGGTCTTGTCGGTGTGATTGCAGGCGAGGAGAAGGCACGGGCACTGCGTCGTGGAGGTCCCAATGTTGCGTCCGTGTACGACCTTCCACAGTCGATGCAAAATCCTGTCCTGGGTAGGCCCGCTACCCTCCCACCCATGATGCCGCAGATGGGACTACCGGGCATGCCGCCCATGCAGCCCATGCATCCCATGTTCCCGCAAAGTGACCCTGCTCAGCTACAGATGAATCAGCATATGAGTCAGATGATGCAATTACAATTGCACTGGATGCAGCAGATGACCAACATGATGGGCTCTCAAATGAACCAGGTTCAAGGTGGCGGCCCTCCCATGTCGCCCGGTCTCGGTCCCCAAGGCGGGCAGATGGGTCGGCCGCAGCAACCACTAGCACCCATGGGCCAGCGGACGATGAGCACTCTGACCCCAAGCATGGCCAACTGGAATCTTAATCCGACCCCCGGCTACGCTCCTTCAATTGCACCCTCGGAACGAAGCAACGTTGGTCTTGCTCCTCGATACAGACCGGTATCCACGGTCCAAGACAGCGACCCTGCCACACGCCGAGCGTCAACCTTCACGTCCAGCACCCTCAGGCCCTGGTCGGCCCTTGATTCTACCATCCGGCCTCTGAGTCACAACAACAAACCGCCCGCCGCCAATGCTGTGGGGCGGAAGTCACCTCTGGCCCAGATTGATGATGATGATGACGAACAAGCCTGGGCGGAGATGAAGGCCAAGAAGGAGACCAAGCAGAAGACATGGAAGTTGCGCAAGGGGAACAATGTCTTGCAGGAGCTCTACAACGGCGTATCATGATTCCACGCACCCGACCCGACACGACACTCGGCCCCCTTTTTTGCGGCCGGCCCCCCCTTCTTCTTCCTCCTCCTCCTCATCAGGCGATCTCTTGGGCAAGGCATTTCTTGGAAAAACACATGCTCCATAGAAAAGTTGGTTTCCGTTTGCTTTTTGGATCAGTAAGTTGCAGAAGTTTGGAGTTGGAGACCTCTGTTGTGTATCTAACTAATGCTTGATCATGGCGCTTGCGTAGAACATATCTTGCTCTGCCATATTCGATATCTAATACATAGAGAATCAATCAACCTTGTTGATGTTAATTATACTTTTTGTCCCTCCTTCGCTCTTGCCAAATAATCAATCATCCGTCAAGTTAACCTTTTTTCCCCGCTATGACCAAAGTTCTTTCCCAACTGCAAACGACCTCAACCGGGTCACGTGGATTGTCATCGACTTCGTCCAGGCCACCCATCAAACAAGAGTCACCGGTCTTCGTTCGTGTAAGCGTGATGGCAAATTCATCCACCCCAGCAGCTGGTTATATATAGGTTGGTCTGCCACTCACAGGCCCCGTGTTTGCACCATATTTCCCCCGAACAAAGGCAAAGGCAAAAAAACATGGGTTCAATAGCATCGCCCACCAGCTTCCGCAAGATATTGCAGTTCAAGCCCGACTACAGTCCAGATGAGATTACTGAGTATCAGTCCGAACGGACCGGCATCCGGGTCGTCGTGGTCAACCGTGAAGGCCCCAAGCTGTTCGGTTACTTTGTGCTCGCCACCGAGATACACGACGACTCAGGCGCCCCCCACACACTGGAGCATCTTTGCTTCATGGGCTCGAAAAATTTCAAGTACAAGGGCTTCCTGGACAAGCTAGCCACCAGAGCCTATTCGAGCACAAACGCCTGGACGGCCACTGACCATACCGCCTACACACTGGAGACTGCAGGATTCGCCGGCTTCATCCAGATCTTGCCCGTCTATCTTGAGCATCTCATCTTGCCAACCATCACCGATGCAGCCTGCCTAACCGAAGTGTATCATATCGATGGGCAGGGCAATGATGCCGGCGTGGTCTACTCGGAGATGCAAGGTGTGCAGAACACGGCGTCTGAGTTGATGGACCTGGCAGCCAAGCGCTTGATGTACCCCGAAGGAGTGGGCTTTCGATATGAGACGGGCGGCATGATGGAACAACTGCGAGTGCTAACCAGCAAGCGCATCCGCGACTTCCATCGCGAAAGCTACCAGCCCAAGAACTTGTGCCTGGCTCTCTTCGGCGCCATTGACCACGCGGAACTGCTCAAGACGCTCGATGCGTTTGAGGAATCCATCTTGCCGGACATCCCAGACCCACAGAAGCCATTTCCCCGGCCTTGGATTGACTCGACACAAGCGCCTCCGCTGGCAAAGACAGTGGTGGAGAAGGTCGAGTTTCCGGAAGAAGACGAATCATTTGGCGAGATAAGCATCAAGTTTCTCGGCCCTGATTGTGCGGACAATTTGTCGATGTGGGCCTTGAACATTGTCATGCTCTACCTGTCTGGCTCATCAGCTGCCGTGTTTGATCTGAATCTGGTTGAGAAGGAACAGCTTGCAAGCCAGGTCCACTATGAGCTCGACAGTCGGCCGCGCACCGAGATCTCCTTTGGCCTTTCTGGTGTTGAAACTGAGAGGCTGGAAGAGGTTGAGAAACGCTTTTTCGAAGTTCTGGACGAAGCCTTGAGCAAGGACTTGGACATGTCCTTTCTGCAGGATTGTCTTGATCGGCATGTGAGGTCGATCAAATTTAATGCTGAAACTTCATCGACTGCGTTTGGCGACTTCATTATCAATAACTACTTGTTTGGCAAACGAGATGGCTCTAGCCTGACTGCTATCTCCTCGCTTGACCAGTATACCAAGGTGCTGAGCAAGTGGTCACAGGAGCAGTGGAAGAGCTTCATCAAAAAGTACATGGCTGATGCCCACCACGTGTCCATCCTCGGAGTGCCGTCGGCCAAGCTCTCGCAAAGACTTAAAGAAGACGAGGCAGAGCGATTGGAGCGGCAAAAGGCCAGCCTTGGCCCTGAAGGACTGGACCGAATGGGCAAGAAGCTGGAAGAGGCCAAAGCGGAGAATGAGAGAGAGATTCCAGCACCGCTGCTGGCCAAGTTCAAGGTGCCTTCAACCGAATCCATTCACTTCATCACCACCTCTTCTGCTCGATCTGGTCCAGCGGTCGAGATTGGCCGACCAAAGAACCGGTATCAGGGCATTGTTGACCTCGACTCTGGCGATTCGCCGCTGTACCTCAACTTCGAACATATATCCTCGAACTTTGCGCAAGTCCAACTGATCATCTCGACCGAGAGCCTGCCGCTTGATCTACGGCCCCTCCTTTCCATCTATATTGAGTCCTTTTTCAATCTTCCGATCAAGCGCAATGGCTCGACCGTGCCGTTTGAGCAAGTCGTCACTGAGCTGGAGCGCGACACGGTCGGCTATGGCATTGAGGCGGCGTACAGCCTTGGCAACGTCGAATGCCTGCGTCTTGTCTTGCAAGTCGAAGTGTCTCACTACGATCGGGCAATCCGCTGGATCAAGCAGCTCCTCTTCGATTCTGTGTTGGACGTCTCGCGTCTGATCAACATCACGGCGCGTCTGTTGGCCAACATCCCCGATGCCAAGCGCGACGGCAATGACATGATGACGGCGACGCATATCATGACACATCTGTCGCCCAAGTCGATTAGCCGCGCTCGCTGTACCCTCGTGCAGGCTGTCTATCTCAAGCGCATCAAGAAGCTGCTTGCAAGTCAACCAGAGGCCGTTGTGGCCAAGCTGGAACAGCTTCGCACGGCCTTGTGCAGATTTGCCAACTTCCGTGCGCTGGTCATTGTTGATCTCGACAAGCTGTCCAAGCCGGTGTCGTCCTGGCAATCTCTTCTACAGGAGCTAGACACCACAGAGCCCTTGACTCCTCTGGGCAGTCGCGGCTCTCGGCTGTCGGCCGCTGGCCTGCAGACCGGCAGTCATTCCTACATCGTGCCAATGGCAACTATAGATTCCTCCTTTCTCTTTGCGCTTGCACGTGGCCCGTCGTCGTGGCAGGATGCTCGGATCCCGGCCCTGATGGTTGCTTGCGCCTACCTGAACGCTGTCGAAGGCCCCTTGTGGGTGGCGGCACGAGGCTCGGGGCTTGCTTACGGTGTTAACGTCAACTACGACATTGAGTCTGGGTTCGTCAGTCTGGAAGTATACAGATCGCCGGACGCGCACAAAGCCTTCCTGGCCTCGCGGGACTGCATCCAGAAGTTCATCAGTCACGAGGTCGAGCTGGAGGAGCTGATGCTGGAGGGTGCAGTCAGCTCCGTTGTGGTTGCGTTCGCCAACGAGCAACAGAACTACGTGGCCGCGGCGACCAGCACGTTTGTCAAACAAGTGATGAGAAAGCTACCGGAGGACTTCAATGAAGATTTGCTGCGGAAAGTGAGGCAGGTCAGCAAGGAAGAAGTGATCAAGAGCATGGATGAGACGCTGGGGGAGATCTGGCGCAGGGGCAAGAGCGACGTGGTTTGCACCTGCGCTCCTGGTCTGGCTGAAGGCATCCGTGCCGGGCTGGAGGAGATGGGGATCAAGGCCGAAGTGCAACCGTTGACATGGTTCCAGGATGACTACGGGTTGAAGGGAGGGGACGAGGAGGAGGAGGATGACGATGATGATGATGACGATGACGATGAGGACGATGACGATGACGATGAGGACGAGGACGAGGACGACCAGGAGAAGGGAGGCAAATAGAGTAGAACGAGCGTATCAGACATGTCACATGTTACACTATGTCAACGGCGACAACTTGCAGAACAGGCGAGGCAGTGGTCGGGTCGTCGGACACTGACTGACTGTGCCAAGGACCAGGCGGCACTCACGTGGTCAGCGATTTGGACCTCGGCTCAAATGCTTGGCGTTGCACCGCTGACAACGCTTCGCACAGCCAATGGCGGGATACAGAAAGCAAATCAACACCGTCGCCCTGGCCGAACTCCAGCTTTGTGGGTGTTGTGGGGGCTGTCTGGCTGTCGGATCTTCTCCACCGGCTCATATCTCATACGAGCATCGCTATTCCCGTCTTTCCCATGACGGTGGCATGTGAAACTTGTGTCCTCAGATCCCCACTGTTCGCGTGT
Organism: Chaetothyriales sp. CBS 135597; assembly: GCA_003709825.1. Lineage (NCBI taxonomy): Eukaryota > Fungi > Ascomycota > Eurotiomycetes > Chaetothyriales > Chaetothyriales sp. CBS 135597. Next base: position 473,371 of record QQXN01000010.1, on the reverse strand, counting down.
CTAACAATCTACTTTCTGCCCTGCTCCCTTATAACCCTTTCCCCTTCTCCTCCCCCTCTAATAATATTGAATTGAATATTGTGGCCTGTACTACTAGCTCTAGACTTTGTTATTCGTCTCCTTTGATTTGCCGGCTCCATCATGGCCCAGACATTCACCAAGGCAGACGTTGCCTCGCACAACAAGTCCGACAGCTTGTTCATTGTCATCGACCAGAACGTCTTTGACCTGACCAACTTTCAGAATGAACACCCAGGTATTTAACCAGCCTTGCCCTATGCCTTGTCTATTGCCGACGGGTAACTAACAAGAGCCCAGGTGGGAAGAAGAGTGAGCACGATCAATGCATCTGCCTCCAGCCCGCCTCATGCTGACTCATCCTCCAAACAGTCCTCCAGAGATTCGCGGGCAAGGATGCCTCGAAGCCGTTCTGGAAGTACCACAACGACACTATTCTGAACAAGTACAAGTCTAAGCTTCAGATCGGCACTCTCGACGCCAATGCTGGAGGCAGCGCTCCTCAACCAGCACCGGCCAAGGCTGCTGCTGCTCCTGCTCCGGCGAAGAAGCCTGCGGCAGAGAAGAAGCCGGCTCCAGAGAAGAAGAAGCCTGCTCAAGAGAAGCCTGCTCCCGCCAATTCTGCTCCGGTCCAAGTCGCTGCTCCGGCCCCAGCCCCAGCAGGTGCCGCTGCGCCCGCTCCTCCCGCTCCTCCCGCTCCGCCCGGCCCCGCTGCACCCCCCAGCGAGCCTCTGGACACCTTTGGCAGCTGTAAGACTCGCCTGGTCGGCCCTCTGCCCTCGCTCGTACTGACCTCTTCCAGTGATTCCGTTCTCAGACCCGTCGTGGTACCAATCATACTACTCGCCCTATTACAACGAGACCCACGCCGCACTCCGGGCGGAAGTGCGCGCTTGGGTTGATGAAGAGCTGCAGCCGTATGTGACGGAGTGGGATGAGGCCAAGCGAGTGCCCGAATCGATCTACAAGCAGCTGGGCGAACGTGGCTATCTGTCCGGCCTGCTCGGCATCGGCTTCCCCGCTGAGCTGACTGACAAGCGTGTGGCTTCGGTGCCGCCGGAACGGTGGGACTTTTTCCACGAGCTGATCCTCACCGACGAAATCTCGCGAACCGGCTCCGGTGGACTTGTGTGGAACTTGCTGGGCGGCTTCGGTATCGGCTGCCCGCCCGTGGTCAAGTACGGCTCGCCCGAGCTGCAGAAGCGCATTATTCCGGGTATCCTGTCCGGCGACAAGCGTATCTGTCTTGCCATCACGGAGCCCGATGCCGGCAGCGATGTGGCCAACCTGACTTGCGAGGCCAAGCTGACCGAGGACGGCAAGCACTTTATCGTCAACGGCGAGAAGAAGTGGATTACCAACGGCGTCTGGTCCGACTACTTCACCACTGCGGTGCGCACAGGCGGGCCCGGCTTCGGCGGCGTGTCGCTGCTCCTGATCGAGCGCGGCGAAGGCGTGTCGACGCGGCGCATGGAGTGCCAGGGCGTGTGGTCGAGCGGCACGACGTACATCACGTTTGAAGACGTCAAAGTGCCAGTTGAGAACCTGCTGGGCAAGAAGAACAAGGGCTTCGCGGTGATCATGGCCAACTTCAACCACGAGCGGATCGGCATCATCATCCAGTGCTTGCGCTTCAGCCGTGTGCTCTTTGAGGAGTCGGTCAAGTACGCTTCCAAGCGTGAGACCTTTGGCCAGAAACTGATCAAGCACCCGGTCATCCGCCTGAAGCTGGCCCACATGGCTCGGCAGATCGAGGCCTCGTACAACTGGCTGGAGAATCTGATCTACCAGGCCCAGAACATGGACGACACCGAGGCCACGCTCAAGCTGGGCGGTGCCATTGCCTCGCTCAAGGCCCAGTCCACCACCACGTTTGAGTTCTGCACCAAGGAAGCCGCCCAGATCTTCGGCGGTCTGGCCTACTCGCGCGGTGGCCAGGGAGCCAAGATCGAGCGTCTCTACCGCGACACCCTTGCCTACAAGATCCCCGGTGGCAGCGAGGAAATCATGCTGGATCTCAGTATCAGGCAGAGCTTGAAGGTTCACCAGATCCTAGGCATGAAGTTGTAAAATAAATCAAATAGTTTCTATCACTTGTCTTTTGGTTAAATAGGCCAACAATAAATACCCTTTTACACTTGATCAGTGTTGACCCTTTTACATATTGATCAGTGGCTACATATTATTCTAGCATTTAATCACCGCCGAGATAAACACTCATCTCAAGCCCACCACTAAACGGCAGTGTGACACTCTGCCAGGGCCCATCAGGATCCCGCAACACACCAAGCAATGCCTTGTACGTATCCGCGGAGGAAATCACGTTATCCGTCAATACGATGGCCCCTCGGCGGAGTCTGGGCAGGAGCAGTCGCAGAGCTGGCAGGGCAACATACGCCCATACTAAAGAATTAAAAAATTAATTTTCATTAGTAGGTTAGTTCTGACAGACAATCTTCGGGAAGAGAAAAAAAGAAGAAAAAGAGACTCACTGTCCAGCAGAACGAAGTCGACCTTCCCATCACTATTATCACCACTAGCAGCAGCACCTCTGTCCCTCAAAACCCGATCCACCTCGCCCCCAGGCCTCAACGTCTCCTCCAAATCCCCCCTCAAGCAGGACAATCCGCTCCTCAATCCCAGCCCCCGGCAGCCTTCCAATTCTCCCGCGCGATCTTACACTTTTCCGCCTCCTTTTCCGTCGCAATCACCACACCAGCAGTGCGACCACCCTTGCTTACATTCGCATTCCACCCCACCGCCGCCGCCAAATACACAGTGCTCACGCCAAACGACGTGCCAACCTCGACCACGCGCGTCGCCCCACTGCCCAGGATCAGCGAGTGCGCAAACGCGCACTTGTCTGCGTCCAGCGCGATCAGCTTGTCGGCCATCAGCGTGTCGATTGCTGATTTGGCTGCGGCGACTTCGCCCGCCGCGAACTGTGCTTTGACTTTGGCGGCGGCGGCGAGTGCGGAGGGCGCGGTGCGGAGGGCGTGTTCTTGTGTGAGAGAGCGTGTGTGTAGGGTGTGGAGGAGGGTGAGGGTTGGGGCGGAGAGGTTGGCTAGTGGGGGCAGCGGGGCGAGGGGTGTTGGTGCTGGTGCTGATGCTGGTTGTTGTTGTTGTTGTTGTTGTTGTTGTTGTTGTTGTTGTTGTTGTTGTTGTTGTTGTTGTTGTTGTTGTTGTTGTTGCTGCTGCTGCTCATCGTTGGCACCCTCTTCTGGATTGGTAGGAGTACTATTGCTTGTTGCCATTTTTTTTTTATATTTAGTATATTGTATTCAATCGAAGCGTTTTCTTTCCAGCAGTAGTAGTAGCAGTAGTACTTATACTCTTAATGCTTAATGAACCGCTTTATACCCTGCCAATAACCTACCAAGCCAAAGTTGGGGATGTCCATACCTCTCCTGGGTGAGGAAACTCTCAAGTAATAGAAACTGGAGCTGGAGGGGCATGCGCAACTTCCTCAAAAAGTCCTACAGGGGGGGTCATAGATCCGGCATCGCATCGGCCGTATTGGCAGCACTGCCTGCCTGACTGCCTAACTGCCACTATTTGTTCTCTTACAAAATGAATGTGGTGTGGTTCACTTTAGGACCAAAACCTCCCCTCCCTCTCCCCCCTCCCCCACTTTGCAGTAAACTTTAACAAGTTAAGCTTAAAACTTAACTCTTAACTATCCGAGACAAGACAAAAACAACCCACCCCCCTTTTGCTCCTTCCTAACTTATAAGTTATAAAATACCCCACTTAAAAGTTATGACTTGTATGTTGGAACAATCAATACAATCTAATCAGATCAGATCAAAAACAACTGCCCCTCCTTGCTTTGCTTTGTTTGCTTTGCTTTATTTGGTTTACCCCTCCACCAACCCCACCACTGCTCTTCTACTCCTCCTCCTCCTCCTCCTCCTCCTGCTTGCTTACTTCTTCCCACCTTGCTCCGCTCTGTACTGTCTGCCAGCTGCACTGCCCTCATGGTCCTGGCGAATAGCGCCCAGGATTGTCTTGGTATTCGCGAACCCGTCTGGGTCTGGTTTCTCGCCGTACGACATGCCGAAATGTGCCAGGTTGTCGAATCCTTGGGACTTGACGAACGAGTAGTCGCTCATCTTGCTGACATCCCGGTCGGATGAGCCTTTGCGATGTGTTAGTTAGCAAAAGGGTCATTCATTCATTCATTCATTCATTCATTCATTCATTCATTCATTCATTCATTCATTCATTCCATTAGTGGAATGTAGGAGTAGGGCATACTGCTGTTCTTGTTGGATGACATGGTTCAGGTGTGAGTAAGTGTTGGGTGTGTTTGTGAGATGGAGATTGAATCGACTGTCGTTAGTTACAAGCTGAGAATTAGGAGAACAATACTGGCAAGAGCTGTTTTATAGTACGGACGGACATCTGGTAGAGATGACGCTGCTAAGCTTATCAGGCATAGCGCAAACTCAGTCAAACCCAGTCGCTCCTTCTTATCAGTCCGATCAGTCCGACTCATCGCTGTCGTCCGGCGATGCGTCCCGAATAGTCCTATCAATCCCAACTCCACCCAGTGAACGCGTCTGCGATGCCACCTTTCCGCCATCCGAATCACTATCACTATCACTCTCGCTCTCGCTTTCACTTGACTCCTGCCTTGCAGCTCGTGAAACTGTCTGCTTCTGACCGATGGCAGGGGAGGAATTCCGACTGGCCCGGTCCTGCCGCATCTGTGCCTTCAGCTCTCTGATGCTCATCGGCTGCCTGCTGGCCTTGGATATACCAGCACCAGCACCAGCACCAGCACCAGCACCAGCACCAGCACCAGCACCAGCACCAGCACCAGTCACTCCTCCCTTCGCTGTTGCTGTCGGTGGCTTCGCTGTCGTCGTTTTGCTAATGTTCCTAGATTTGTCGGGTTGGGACAATGATGTACGAGCTGCAGGCGGGCGCTTGGTTGTGGTTGACACTGGGTTGACAGTTGAGCTAGTGCTTCTGCTCTTAGTAGGGCCTGACACTGGGGTGCTGTGACTCGGTGGCTGTTTCTGAGCCTTTGGTTTGGCCGATGTGCTACCAGCGTCACTGCTGCCTCCCTTCGTATTCACGTCTTTTTTCCCCTTGCCTGCTTTCACAGTCGTATGCATCTCAGCATTCTTCTCCGCTGGGGAAGAAGTGCCAGATCGTTGCTTAGACTCAGCCGAAAGCTCTTTCGCATCTTGCCCCTTCTTCAGAACCTGGCTTGATTTTCGCCGCTTGTTGTTGACATTTCGTCGCTCTGGCTCTGTTAAGGACATCTTTCGTTTCATAGCTTCATACTCTTCCAATGACATGCCTGCAGGAAGGATTGGCTCATTGCTTGCAGGAGGCTGGCCTTGGGGCTTTGACTGTGTAGGGGCCTCATTCCCGGCGGCACTTTTCTGCTCAACTCGAGCCGGCTGCTGAACTGATGCTGCAGCCTTTGTTTTGTTTTTGCCCTGTACCTGCGCCGACTTCTCGGCTGGCGATGCCGAGGCCGCACGTACAGCTGTGGTCGCAACGCTCACCGAAACTGACGGTGACCGCTTCACCCGCTCCATCATTTCCCTGAAAGGAATCTTACCATTCGGTGACGAGGAGTCAGAGAAAGACACCCTCTTTCGCGGACTGTCCGTGATTCCAAGACCAATCTTGTCTCTCCTGGGGCTCGAGCTGGTGGAAGTGGACAGAGACGAACGTCGTGGCTCGTTGTATTTGTCGTGCGGCGTTGTGGCTCTGCCCGAGGCCTGCATTGTTTCTGGCAGAGAGCCTACCACAGCCGATTCTTGCAGGGTCTGCGAGAGTTGTGCTCCGGGGCTGTCGAGACCAGAACTATGTCTGTCGCTGACCAGCTTAGCAACCGAGCCATTTACAGGTTTCTGTTTCGGCAGAGGAGGCCCCTCTGCGTTTTCTCCTTTCTCTGCAGTCGGGACATGTTTCTCTGCCACCTTGGCTTCAGCAGGAAGGGGCTGTTCGCCTGCATCCACCTCAGTAGACCCATCAGATGTGGTGGAGCCAGAGCTAGAAGCCGGCTCCTTGGCTAGTGACTGCGCTTCGTGCTTGTTCGGTTGATCTTGCTGGCTAGACTGTCTTGCAGCTGCATCGCCATCGTTCCTAGTCACCTCTGTATCAGAGGACGAGGTACTCTTAGACTCGTCTGACTGTGTTGGGCCGGCTTTGCCAGCACTTCTGACCAGGCGCGGTTGTGGAATGGGCTCGTCAGGCTTGGGCATCTGAGAGTCTTCAATTTCAGAACCGTGAGAAGGATCAAACAGATGGGCTCGCGGCGGCTTTTTGAACTTGGCACTGGACATTGAGGCCGACTGGCGTACAGGAGACTTGGAGCTATGGTTGTCGGGAGCCAGTGGAGGAGTGGGTGGTCCAGAGATTGGAGGAGGCGTTGTCGGCAGGCGTGATCGGGGGTGCGATGGGGTAGGCTGCCTCCAAGAATCCTCTGCCGCGTTGACTATGCCGTTGACATTGAGAGATGACGGGTAGTCACGAGAGGCTGACAACTGCGGCGAGCCAGCTGCAGCAGTCCTGCCATCTGTATCCATAGCGATACCACCGTGGACACCAGCCGGCTGGGTGTTACGGATGAGCAGGTCGGGAGAATGCTCAATTGACGGCACCACAGGGTGGCCGTGTGAATCGGCGGCTGAGACCCGTCTCAATCTCTTGTCATTACGCGGCGTTTCCTCGATGGCCAAGTCGTCGCGTGTTCTCTTGCCCAACGTTGGCGTCACTGCGTCGAACCGCGGCACAGCGCGGCGCGGGCGCGAGTGGTAGTGAAGTGGTGTGAGATCAGGGGCGGCTGAGCCAAGGCGCAAAGGTTGCTGGTGCTGCTGGTCTTGGACAACATTGATGGTAGCGTCCTGGTCAAGGCCATCGCGCTCTGCCTTGCCTTCGTTGACAAACACGTCGAGCACGAGCTGCTCCGGGTCGAGGTCGTTGTCATCGTCGTCTTTCAGGTACTTGATCTTGCCCAAGTCTCTGCGCGCTGTTGTCAGCCAGTGCTCTGTGAATCGCCTTTCTTCTTTGATTCTTTCTTTCTTTCTTTCTGGGCACTCACTGCTTGTACAGACGGCGGTATTGTTTCTGGATGTCGACGGCGAGGTTGCCAATGAAATACGACTCGTCGGGATCTCGGACAATTACCAGGAACTTTCGGTTGCCGCGAGCCGTGGAGGTCTGTGTCAGGATGCCGTGGCTATACGAGTCCTCTGTGAGGACTCGCGCCGTCACCTTCAGCTTGACCATTGCGTGTGCGTGTGCGTGTCGCTCGCGCCTGCCCGTCCGCGCCTGGACGCGCTCGTTGTCCAGGAAGGCGCGCGTGTGGAAAGAAAGTTCCGATCCGAACGAGGCAAGTGCGGGTCAATGTGGAGAAACCACCAAAGTACTTTTCTGCTCGAGACGAGACGAACTCTACTGTATCTCTGGTGAGTTGGCAGAAGCAAGGTCTCGAAGTAGAGGAACAAGAGCTTGTGGTACAGAATCAATCCAACAAATAAATGGAGAACAGACTGAGATAACACTGACGAGGAAGGAGCCGTGTGTTGCGAGCAACAGCAAGAACACACAACCGAAGTCTCTTTTCCAAACACCAACACACACACACACACACACACACGGCCAGTCTGTCAGCCTGTCAGCCTGTCAGTCGACGACTGAGATGTTGACAATCTTGATATCATCCTCCGGCTTCTCTTTCACCACCCGTGTGTTCTCTATCGCATGGACCACCTCGAACCCCTTTGTGACGCGGCCAAAGATGGTGTGTTTGCCATCGAGCCACGGTGCCTTCTCCGTTGTGATGAAAAACTGGCTGCCATTGGTATTGGGCCCGGCGTTGGCCATGCTGAGGATGTATGGCTTGTCATGGCGCAGCTCCGGCACCAGCTCATCTTCAAACTCCTTGCCCCAGATGCTCTCGCCGCCTGTTCCATCACCGAGCGGGTCTCCGGTCTGGATCATGAACTTGCGGATCACACGATGGAAGATGATGTTATTGTAGTATCCGTTCCTTGCATGCGTCACAAAGTTCTCGACCGTTTTTGGCGTCTTGTCCGGGTACAGCCTGAGCGAGATGTCGCCCATGCTGGTGTGGATGACCGCAGTGCTACCAAGAAGAGTCTGCTTGTCCTCCTGCTTCTTGCTTGCAATCTGCCGCGGTTTCTCGTTGTGCACATCCCGACTGGATTTGCTGACGGATTCCTCGTTGGTGAACATGTAGAAACGCACCTTGGCGTAGGCTGTGGCAAACAGGATTGGATCTCGCTCTTCTGCCTCCTCCAACAGAGGATTCGCAGAAGCAGCCATAGACACCGTCACCACGTCCTTTTTCTGAGGCGCTCCCTGATATACAGCCACATTGAGCGCCCGGAAGGGCTCGTCTTTCCCGTACGTCCTTACCACGCGGTTGGTCAGTGTGTTGACGACTTTGATGCCATACAGCGACCCGTACGCAACAAAATGGCCCGATTCATCAAACACAATATTGATTTTACTCCTTGTTGCTGGTGTGTCCAAGTTGGTCTCGACGGCCATGCGTCTTCGGAATTCAGGCTCGTCCAGCTTCATAAGCGCAGTGCCTTCAGTGTGCATCGTCATGATTGTCTCAACCGACTCGTCGTACGAACGGTACAGTTTAGCGGTGGCAAAGTCGAAGATGCGCACTTTTCGATCCGGGAAGGAAAACGTGGCGAACTGGTGGCCGGACGGAGAGATGACTATGCAGCAGGGCGCAGACCTTGCCTTCTTGAAGTCAAACAGACTCGTGGTCGACTTCATCTTGAACACATTCTCCGGCTTGTCGAAGTTGTCGCCAGGCTGCCAGTACTCGACGGCTCCGCTGGCGTCGGCCGACACCACACAGTCGTAGGCGGCATTGTACGCCATGGCAACAACATCGGCCCGATGCAGGGACACCAGCGAGTGCAGAGGCTCTTGCTTCTCGCCGGTGCCATCGTAGATCCGGATGAGCTTTCCCAGGGCAACAGCCAGCAGCGGCGTCGAACCCTTTCGGCTGACCCAGCAGACGCTGGTGGGTGTCTGGTCCACATTGAGGATGGAGAGGAGGTCGAAGCTGGCCACGTCAAACAGCTTGATCGTGCCGTCCTCGTCGTCACCGGCCGAGGCGAAAAGACTGCCATCAGCACTGACCGAAGTGCTCTTGATGGTCCCCTCATGCGCCTTGAACTCCTTGACAAACTCGATTCCGGACGCTGCCTTCTTCCAGAACTTGACCACTCCGTCCACCGAGGTGGTGATGACGAAGTCAGACGGGGCTGGTGCAACCGTGACCGAGAAGAGTTGCTCCTTGTGCATCAACGACTTCGAGTATCTGCTCCCGCGTGGCAGGGCGTTGACATACAGTGCTTCATACGGCAGTTTTCGCTTCTTCTTCGGAGGAACAGATGAAGGGAGAGCCGGGCCAAAGTCGTCATCCGACGATTCATCTTCACTATTCGGGCTCCTTGACCTTTTCAACGCGGTCTTGTCTGCCATGATGACGCCGGGACTGAGGAGTAATTTACGCTGTTTACACCTCAATTGTTAGGGATGTGAAATTCATCGAAAAGAACTTTCAAATGACACATAATCTGCGGCGGTAATTTTACTGCACATACTTGTAATGACGCCCAGTGTATCTACTGTGTATATATCACTTTGGCTGCCTCACTCTGACATGGTCATTGTCATTGGTATCAAGGTCTTTCTGTCACGGACTCCCCCCATCTTCCGTTCTAATAGGTCATATCGTGCCATATCTCATGCGCCATGGAGCTGCCTCAGGGAAGTAGCCTTGTCCAGATGCTGAAATCGCTCAAATGCTTTTCGTAGCCCTCCTCTCCTGTCTGGTGTCCAGTACACTCACTCACTCACTCACATCCGTTCTCGCTTTCGTGGAGCAGCCCGAATAATGTTATCCACTCGCAAGAGTAACTCGCTCGCCTCACTGGCGCTCGACACCACTGCCTTCTTCAGCTTGTAGCTCTCAATCACCCCAAGCTCCTGCATATCCGCAATACCACCACCAGGCGTCAATAGATCCAGTCCTGATGTTGACATTCCTCGATACACCTCCGTCCTTAGTTCGCTCACCAGCGCACTAGAGTCCAGGCCGGCATTGTCGGCCAAGATGGTTGGCAACTGCCGCAGTGCGGTGGCGAAGCTGTACACCGCCAGCTGTTTCTTGCCAGGGACCTTCTGGGCCAGAGAATCGACGGCCTTGGCCATCACCATCTCAGCACATCCACCTCCTAGAGTTGTCCTCGGGTCCTTGACAGTCTGGCTCAAGACGGCCAGGGCATCGTGAAGACTGCGCTCGGCTTCGTCTAACAACTGATCTGTGGCACCCCTCAACACAATCGTGCATGCCTGGCCTGCCTTCACACCGCTGAACTTGATCAGCGTATCCTCACCGATGATTACTTCCGAAATACTATCGCAATGGCCAATCTTGACCTGGTCCGGGTGGTCAAAGGTACTGGCAATCTCGCCCCCAGTGACAAGGGCAAGGCGTTCAATGCCGTCAAAGTCTGCATGTTCAATGCTCATAATGCCGGCTTCGGCAAACAGCTGCTCAGGCCAATTGTAGATAAGCTGCCGGTTGATAAAGCAGTTGATCCCATGGGCCTTTATCCTCTCCACCTTCTGTCTCATCTTCTCTCTTTCCGCCTTTTCCAATTCCGCCAGCTTCGAGGTCGAGTCCACCTTGACTCGGGCACCAAAGATCTTGATCTTATCCGTGTCCATGGCCGTGTTTGCAATGAGGATCTTGGCATCCTTAAGAGACTTTGGCGATCCAACGGAGATGCGCTTGTCAAGAATGAAGCCCTCGTCGAGGTAGCTGTCGGACAGCTTGCCGCCTGGCTTCTTGATAATCTGGATGTGATTCAAGTCGGTTGAGCCCTTCAAGCGCAGCACAGCGTCGGTAGCCAAGCGCGAGAAGTAGTCGCGGTCTTGTGACAACACTTTCGAACTCAGTGTCGTCCTAGCGATCGATTGCAGATCCCTCCGGAACGCAGCCGGGTCCTTGGAGTGGTCGACGGCCGTCTTGGCCAGGGCATCCAATGCTGCAGCGCTGGCTAGCCGGTAGCCCTCGATGATGGTCTGTGGATGAATCTTCTTGTTGACCAGCTGCTCTGCTTCACGCAGCAGTTCAGCCGCCAGTACCGTCACACTCGTCGTCCCGTCGCCCACTTCGTCGTCCTGCACTTTGGAGATATTGACCAGCACCTTTGCCGCAGCATTATCCAGCGCTATGCTCTTCAGAATTGTCGCACCGTCATTTGTCACCATGATCTCGCCTGTTGAGGCAGACTGGAGAATCTTGTCCATGCCCTTCGGGCCCAGTGTTGATTTGACCAGGTCACCAACTGCGATGGCGCCCACAAATGCCGACAGACGGGCGTTCTCGCCCTTTTCCTCCTGGACATCGTCGGCAAAAATCTGGGTCGGGTTGTGTCCTGCCATGATGAATTTGAACTAGAGGCAAAAGATTTGGGAAGCACGGCGGGTGCGAAATGACAGACGACGACAAACAAAAAGTTCGCGTGAGGGCACTCAGCCTTGCGACCCGAGCCTTGTCTTGGCACTGTGGGGAATTTTGGTGGGCTAACCGATCAAGAAGATCAAGAAGATCAAGAAGATCAAGAGTACGAGCTTTTACAGCAATAGAAAAGTCCTTGAGTCAGGTTCTAGAAAGTAGGAATTCAGGCCGTATTCTACTCATAATACCTCTCCATCTTGAACCTCGCCACCAAATCCCTCTCAAGCAGAATGCAGTGACAGTTGATCAACAGACTCCGGAATCGCTGCTCCCAGAAGGCCCAATACCCACTCACACTCCCACCAAGCATCATCTCCTTGACATCGTCCGGCAGATCGTGAAAGTGGTTCTTCTTGTTTCGGATCACCCTCAGCAGGTCAATCATCTTGCTGCCAGTGTACCGTCTCTGTTTGCCCATCTCTTGAATGAACGATCTCGGCAGCTCCAGGAGGAAATCACCTCGTAGGATAACGTTTGGGGCCAGCTTTTCCAGAGCTGCTAGTTCTTCCAGAGACCGAAGCTCAGCTTCCGTTCTGACAGCATTGGGATTGTGGATGTCTGTGACCGAGTTTTTCTCCTTCTCGTAACAATCGGAAACCGCACATATAAATTCCAGCTTCTTCTCGTCGTCCCAAAAGAAGGGGTGTCTCAAGATGGTTGCGGTGTCTGGCCTATATTTGGGCTCATGGTTGATCATCTGCATGACCAGATCCTCAGCATCGTACGAGTAACCAAACAGCTGAGTGAGCTCCTGTGTCGAAAACCGGTCTTCTTTGATATTCAGGTCTCGACCCAGGGATGTTCCTCCCACATCAAAGGGATGCCTTCCTTGGGTCATGACATAGTAGAAGACACATCCGAGAGAGAAGATGTCGATGGCCTTAGTGGCGCGCCTGCCTCTCGATGGCTCCACAACAGTTCCATCAGCCGAGTGAGTCGTCGAATTTGTGGTCGAGTGGGTGGCTGAATGCGAGTTCGAATACGTGGCCGGCCTTGACGCAGAGTCCAGAGGGCTCACCAACAGTTCCGGAGCACGCCAGCCGGTAGTACCAGCTGCCGTGTGATCCGCGGTGGGAGCAAACGCGGACTCAGGCCCTTCTTCGAGCGGCTTGCAGAGGCCAAAGTCGGAGATGACAAAGTTCAGTTTTGGCGGACGGGACGTTGGCCGACTTGTTTTGACTTGCTTGACAAGCACGTTCTGAGGCTTGATGTCGCGGTGCACAAGTTTGAGGGAATGGAGATAGCCCATGCCTTCAGTGACTTGGGTTAGGCAGTCCTTGACATCAAAACCCTCGGGAAGCTTGATGAGATCAGGGAAATCGAGCGGTCGTTCGACAAAGCGATCAAGCGACGTCCTGAACAGGTCGAGAGCTATGTAAATGAAGTTGTGGGACTCTTCCTTGCCAAAGTATCGTACCACATGTGGATTTTCGTCACTAGAGAGCAGGTGTTTAATCTCTTTGGCTGCAAGGGCACTAGAGTGTCTCTGGAGGCGCTTAACAGCCACAGCGCGGCCATCGTCCATGGTGCCTGGGAAGACGATGGTGCCGTTGCTCCCCCGGCCAAGGCACGCGTCGTCACGCGTGGTGATGCGCAGCCGCCCGACCGTCGTGATGCCTGGTTCGGGGTGGTCTTCCTTGGCGAGATTTTGGCTGGCTTCGATGGCTTCTGGCTCCATCTGTTTCTTCTTCTTCTTGTTTTTTTGTCCACCTCGTTTGCCTCGCTTGGTTCGATGCTTCTTGGGTGCAGATTCGGGCTGTTGAGATTCTGGTGGTTGGGCTGGCTCAATTTCGTCGTCAGACTCACCTTCGGAGCCGTTCTCTCCGTCTTCTGCATTCTTCTCTTCCTTGCATGGGCTCGTATCCGGTTGAGAGGAATTCCGAGTCTGGATCTGCGTGAGCTCGGGCAGTGGATCTGCGCTCACTTCGGCCAATGCTGTCTCGACCTTTTCTGTCACAGGCGGTTGTGTAGTGTCAGCAGGAGTCTTCTCTGCCTCATGAGCACGAGTCCTGTCTGGATCTTGGTCATGTCGGGCAGTCACATTCACTTCAACACCCTTCAGCCTGAGCCATTTTTTCAACTTCAAAGCCGCCGGCAGTCGGAAGTGGAGACCAACAAGGAAAAGAAGGATGCCCACAGCAATGAGATTGGTCAAAAGTGCCAAACTGGAGACAGAAGAAAAGGGTGCCAGAGGGAAGGGATGCCGGTCATGCTTGGCCATGGGGATGGGTGTCTCTGGTTCGGGATCGACATCGGCTTGTTGAGGTCGGCCCTCAATGGTCAGGCGCACTGGTGCGGTGGTGGTATCACGAGATAACACGTGTACACCGATGATGTTATCCAGATCCTCGTCAAAATTCATGGGCCTGTCGTAGGCGAATGGCAGTGCAGCAGCCTTGGCGCCTGCGGTGACGCCAGGGTATGCGAGTTCAGACAAGGCGTACCAAAACCCTGAAGTGGTTTTGTTAACAAACACCTTTTCCATGCGGAGGAGGTCATTGCCCCAGTATTGGGCCGAGTTGAGCAACGGAGCATTGAGGGGACGAGCCAGCACCTTTAGCTCGCCGAGCTCTGTGCCACGATCAACGGGACGAAGAACATCAAAGACACGTGCGACAGGCGTGCCCATGTCTCGCCACCAGTTCCCACCAGTATCGCCAACTGGGTTGGGCCTGAGGGCCTGGATTTTACCGTTATGATAGGTCTGGATGTGAGAGGTGTCGTCGAGTGGAGAGACATACTGATCCTGGAGATCGTTATCCTGTTTATTGGGAAGCCACTCGGCAAACTTGATGGTGCACAAGCGTTCCATGGTAACCTTATGAGAGATCTCAATCGTATATTCGACCCTCCCCAAGTTGATGGTTCCGATCGGGTCGCAAGCGGGGTCATCTAGCTCAAAGCCGCTAAGCCTCTGGCAGCTGTTCTCTGGCTGGTCGTAGACCAAGGCCGACTGTCTGTTAAATTGCGAGAGAATGGTGCCTGATGCGGCATCAACCACGTAAGCAGTCGTTTCGGTCTGTGCGATGGTCACAAGGGGCGGGTCTTCAACAAATCCAGGCGTGTCGAGGGCAAGATCCTTGACAGTGACGCCTAATCTTTGGAGGCCGATGCGAGGATCTCTATTTTGGATGTAGATCATGCCATCCTTGGTCGGCTCGACAATGAAGATGAACTCATGATCACATGTATTTTCCCCGTCTTCAGTGTTGTTGTGGCAGTAATGCACCGTCTGGATCATCGGGCTGTTGGGGATACCGAGCGACCATCTCGGGTCGCCCGAGGCCCTGTCGCGGGCGTGGATAGCTCCATCAATGGTGGCGAGGAGCACGATATTCTCAGCCTCCCAGTTTCGCAACAGCCGCGCTGGGGCGAGCGAGAGCCCATCAGAGGACTCATCAGGCTGTGCGAGAGGTGCTCGGACAGCTCCATTGACTGGAGCCGGAGCCAAGGCATTGAACTTGTGGTTGTGGTTGTGGTTTGGGGTTTCATCGTTGGTGCTTCGGAATTTGGCAGTGGTGATCTGGTGATTTAGAAGCGGAATCTCGGGAGGACTGCTGCCAGCCTGAGATCGACGGAGGAGCGATGATGAGATCAACGAGGGATTCGACGAGGGATTCGAGGGCACGAGTGTCTCAATACTCGGCTGGGCTGGCACCGGTGGTGATCGAACGGCGGCAGCGAGCACGACGAGGAGACCCCAAGTGAGCAATGATTTGGCCGTTGTGCCTTTGTTTGTTCCACCGCCCCGGGCCAGTGGCCGACGTGGAGGAGCGGCCATCGAGGGAGGAGAGGGCACAGTTGCCCCATCCAACGTTAAGCAGAGGACTGGGACACCAGGCTGGGTGATGTGGTGAGGTGATTTGTGTGTTATATGCGGGAGGAGAGAAAAGAGGCGGCCTTGGGAGCCGGGCTGAGGTGCGACCTGTTTGGGTAAGGGGCGGCCGGGGAAGCCGCGCCACACCCGCTTAGGTTAGTCCGATCCTGACTGAGCATTAAGGTTTCACACAATGCCTCGAGTGACGTGGGGCTTCATGGGTGAACAATCGAACTGATGACTGTGTTGACAGCATATTCTGCCATTACTAAGACGGTAGATTGACAGTTAGGGAGTAGCGAGTACATCTGTGTGTAAAATAATCTCATACCGACAGTAAGTTCAGTAGTTCACTCGACGAGATTATGCAGAACATGTATGGGTCACAAAATTAGCAACCTGTAC
The DNA here is from genome assembly GCA_003709825.1 of Chaetothyriales sp. CBS 135597. Lineage (NCBI taxonomy): Eukaryota > Fungi > Ascomycota > Eurotiomycetes > Chaetothyriales > Chaetothyriales sp. CBS 135597. The sequence continues at coordinate 457,583 of QQXN01000010.1, read as the reverse complement.
CACACAAGGCATAATAAGGAAGGCGCGTCCCAAAAGGCATAAGGAAGGCACATCCCAAAAGGCATAAGGAAGGCACGTCCCACATAGTACACATACTCATCGTATACTGTAGTTCTCGCCCTCTCTTCCCTTCACTACCTCCACTACCACTACCACCACCACAGCCACGATGGCTGCTCCTCTCGGTTCACAGCCAAAATTTTGATCTTATTGGTGATGAGATCAAGAAAGCACAAAATCTACCTGCAATCCACAATGGCCAACAAATTCTAGCTGAGATCCGATGTCTTCGTCAAGACATGACATGGCAGCTGTTCATCAAGAGCTGGCAGCATCGTACGTATAACCCTTGATTATTCTACATATGTTGCAAGTCGAACTGAACACCTTGTACCATTCCTCAATCCAACCAACTGTGCCGCTATCGAAGATTTCCCAAGAACATCTGCTGAACTTGGGCAAATGACTAGTTAACAACTTGATGGTGTTTTGCACCAGCTGGGTCTCCAGCCTGCTAGAGGTGCAGATGAGACTGAAAAGAGCAAGATGTTGAGAGGTCATATTGGTCTGAGAAAGGTTGCTCATCAAGCACCTCCCTGAAGAGTACAAGTTTGTCAACAAGAAGGGGTGCTTGAGATTATGAGCTACGAAGGCCACGATTAATAACTGTATAGCAAGTGTTATCAACAGTCCTGCAATTAACTTAGGTTAGGTGGGGCGGGGCTGGGTGTGGATACTGATAATGATGCCATGCAACTCGGCCCAAAAATAGAGACAACAGAGCAGCATCAAAAGAGACAGCAGTGCAGCATCAAAAGCAGAGACAACAGTGCAGCATCAAAAGAATAAAACAACCTCCCCTCGGTCGTTTCTCCTCAATCGCAGCAGCCTCCAGAGCTCCTGCTCGTCGTCGTGCTTCGAAGACCGGCTGTTTTCACAATTCTTGTGCCAGCGTTTGAGTGCTTTGTGTACCGAGTAGCCTTTCTCGACCTCGCTGCCGGGCACGCTGGACAGGAAGGTTTCGCAACGGGCGTGAAGACTGGCCTCAGCTCCAAACACGACCATCTGCTGGCCTCCATTAGCTGCGTAGTCCTCCGAGTCCTCTTCATGCTTCCGATATTCGATTGCCTTGATCTTTCTGCGCGATGCCTCCGGCGACTCCTCACTGCTGCGACGTCGTGATCGCGGCTCATGTCGAATATTGGCACTAGATGTGCCGTTATGTCGATGCACCTTGTGTTTCTTCCTTTCACGCCGCTCTCCATCTAGCTCCCTTGACGCAGCCTGGGTGTGGTCGGAGGAGCTCGTTCGTCTTCTTGTTTTGGTCATCTCACTTCGCTGCCCAGCCGCAAAGGCGCCGCCGACAACGGACAGGGCCTTGACAGCACGGCCTTTGATGGTGATACCAAGGCCGTTCTCATCCTGCGAGTGTCGGGTGCGCTTGAGGGGACTCGTGGGATCTTCGCGCTTCTCCTGACGGCGTTCAGATCGGCGGCGGTCAATCCGAGCTTTGTCCTCGGCTGGTCCAGCCGGCTGAGGGAAGGGGAATGCTTCGTTGCCGTTCACCATCATCTTGTTGAGACCGCCTGTCAAGCCCGAGTGCACGACTGCCGGGGCTCGCTCGGCTCGTGGGTCCGTTCGTGGTTCCTGCACTGGAGCAGCATCCGTCATTGGCGTATCGCTCTCCACAGCCGCAGCAGAATTGTCCCGTTTCCTCTTTTTCTCACTGCCGCTGTTTGTGCGTGCATGGCCCGGAGTCGCCTTGCCCTGCTCCAGCTTCAAACGCGTGTCTCTCGCCGAGGGAGTCATAAAGTCAAGAGATGCCAGGCTGGGGTTGACCTCGGCATTCTGACTGTATGGCCGCGGGTTGACAGGGCCGGTTCCATAGGAAAAGCCGAGTTCGTCATACTGCTCGTTGTTCTGCCGCTCGTCGGTCTCGCGATAGCCGTTTCGGCTCGATCCACGGCTATCTGTGAAGACCGAGGGTGCATTGCTCTTCATCGACATCTCTTCTCGACTCTTGGAAAATGCAATATTGGGAGTGTTTGGCTCGTCTTCCTCCTGGCCTCCGTCTACCATGTAGTCAAACACGCTATCTGTTGGCCTGGCTGAGGGAGGTGTAGGCGCAGGTGGAGGGACCTCTCGGTCTGGCACGTCCTCGACATAGGGCTGGTGTGGCACGAGAGCATTCTGGTCCGTTGGCTCCAAGATGGACACGGATTTGCGATTGGCCGCCTTGGCCGCCTTGGATGGCTTGGACGCCTTTTCTCGATACAGAGCGCCCTGGTACTTCTGGTCTTCGGTGATACAGGACTAATGGCCGTTAGCTGGGGCGTCCGCAAAGGCATGGTGAGGCGCAAACAGGGCTCAACCCACAGTGTGCGCGCGGTAGGTGGTGCCGGGAAAGGTGGTCTGGCAGTCGAGGCAAGTGAAAACGGCGGCCCGACAGTGGCCGCGGTGAGGATCGAGTTTCTTCTTGGTGAGCACGTCTCCACAGTTCTGTGAGCAGTCAGCCTCTTCTGCTCCATCCCTAGCAGGCGGTCGGAGCCTTGACGGACCTCGCAGGAGAAGGAGACCATTTTTTCGGTCAGACACCCAAGGCAAGGGAAAGGAACGTGTCTAGGACCGCAATTGCGGGCCTCGGGCAGCAATGAGTGGAAAGTTGTCACACCGCCAGGTCTAGTGCGTGCAACGACAGGCTTATAAGTGCAGGGCGCCAACACGATGCCTGGACCAGAATCAGGATCTGATATTTTGTTTCAGGAGAGGGGGCATCCAACCCGCACCTGTTATTCTTAGTGCGCCGCGCACCAAGCCACAGCAAATAATACACGTCCAGAAGCCGCCATCCCCTTACGGGCCAAGCACGGAGCTCGGATCGCCTTGCGTGGTGTGGGCCCGTGATCGCGCATTTTGTGGACCCAGAGTGAGACTGCCTATCGATAGGTTTGAGAGGGGGAGGAAGGCACGAGAACACGGGAAAGCACGAAAGCGCACGAAAGCACTCATGGTACACTAATAAACGTCACCCCTCGTTCCTTGGATTTGACACGTGATGTCAGCCCAGTCTTCACGTATTTACTCCAATCCAATCTCGGCTGTGGTAGACATACTTGACTTCGAGCTGAGGGGGTGAGTTAATTCCCGTTACAAGTATCTTACAATACCAATCGGCGAGAAGAATGCCTGAGCTGGATGAGCTGAACAACAAGCCGTCTTCTGTGAAAAGATATGTGCCGAAAGGCAAGCTGGCACAAGCAGCTTTCAAACTCGCTCTTGAAACACTGACCACGCCCTTGTTACACCATTCGCTTCGGACCTTCCTCTTCGCCAAATGGCTGGCTAACACGGAGGGCAGCACCTATGGCGACCAAGATCTGGATTCTCTGTTTGTCGCATGCGTGTTCCATGATTTCGGTGCAACCGAGAACCACGACCACTCTGAGCGGTTTGAAGTCTGTGGTGCTGACGCGGCCGTGACGTTCCTCAGAGGTTTCGCCCACCCTCAGGCTCAGCCTGGCACCGATGATGGTGATGTTGATAATGATGATGATCATGATGATGCCGAACCTGTAGCAGAAGACGACAGCTCGGCACCGACGCTAAGTGATTCGCAGATTGGGGATATCTGGGCCGCCATAGCTTTACACACCTCGCCTGGCATTGCAGAACGAATCCATCCGCTGGCACGGCTGGTCAGGCTGGGCGTCTTGCTAGATTTCAGGAAAGCTACAAGAGACGAGTTGAACGCACACGATTATGGCACGCAGATCGAGGCTGATGTCCCCCGGCTGGAGATAGAGAAGGTCTTGGGGGACGCGGTTGTTCAACAAGCTGTATCGAAGAAAGACGCTGCTGCGAGAAGCAAAAAGGCACCAGCATCAAGTTGGGCAGGCCTGTTACTGCGCTCACATCTTGAAGATCCAACTTGGGCTGGAGTAAATCGTGCCTTTTGATATCATACTCGGGTCCATGATATGGGATGAATGAACGCGCGCCGGATTCTTCAACCTGACTAAAGTCGAAGTTTCCTTCCCACGGCACCAAAACATAGGCTTGTGCAGAACAGGATGCTGGCCAACCACACATGCACACCAAGCTGTTCAGAAGCACTGTCCTGGTGGATTGCAGGCACTGGAACAAAACTAGGGTTGAAGAGCAGTAAAGCTGAGGCACCAACGACACCGACAAAGGCGGAGAATGCAAATCCTGTCACTGACCTATCAATCAAGTACCAGAGCACAGGATTGGCAAGAGTGAGAGTGAGAGAGACCTGTAAGGTTGAAGTCCAGGGTACACGTCGCTGTGTTTGTGGTCAGCATGGGTAGACGAGGGGCTGAAGGAAGAGCGGAACATACGACAGCAAAGGCAATCCCAACAAACGCTCCAATACTTCGTACTGTCGAATACCAGAGAGGATTAAGCGCCGAGTCTTGATCGTCGGACAATCTTGCATGAAGCTCAGCTGCACGAGCTTTCTCGTCGCTTACTTCCTTGCTCCAGAAGGTATCTAGCAGGGGAAGGGCATTGCCAAGCAGGACACCGAACAAGCCCCAAAGCAGGAGGTAGTAAGATAAGCCCTGGTCACCCACATGGACGGGTACTGGTGTGATTCCACCTGTTTTATGCAATTGGCTGACTAGATAACCATACGCAGCGCCAAAGCTGAAGAGTAGTACAGTTTGGCCAGCTACAGGTATGTAGTAGCCACGTACAACGGATTTCTTCCGGCGTGAGGTAGTCTGGGGCTTATCAGCAGCCCACCTAACATCTGGCTCCTCGGGCCGATAGGCGTCTGGACTCCTCTGCAGACTGGGTGTCTGGGCACCGGTTCCCCAGGGTGTGGCATTCTCCAGCGGTGTTCTATCAATGCCTGCGTCTGAGTATATCCCGGACAGGGTGGAAGAGGTCAGGTTGATGACGGATTTCGTTGGGCCGGACGACAGATCCTGGCCTGGCCGCCGGTCAGGCGATAGATCTGTGTTGTGTTGTTGGTCTGCGGCTGGGGAAGGCGGAAGGGACGACTCGGTCGATGAGGGGGTGATCTCGAATTGCCGACGTGGAGTCGGTCTGTGGATCTGTGGCATCTCCATGGTAGACAGTAGGCAGGTGTCCTCCTTGCACGCTGGCTCTGGGTTGTAGAAAAGATGTGGGTGGTCCTAGGCAGTACTCCGGAGTACGCATTCTAGGAAAATTAACTACCTCAAAGCTGCTGACTCATCAAGCTACCTTCCGTCGCTAGGACGGAGTGGGGAATCATGCATTACACGCAAGTTGATTGGCTCTCATATAAAGGGGTTAACGGCGGTAGGGAAAAGTACAGGATCGTGATGGACTGTGGTATGGCCCAGGGCAGCATTATTCGCCCTTCTTCGATCGGTGTGATGTCCACGCAGCTTTCGACTGTAAAATAGGCGTATTGCTGCTCTACACCATGGAAGTATATCTCTACCGGCAGTCATCTATGTTCTGTCAGACATTTCCTGGTCTCCACATTCGTCTGCGCTCGCAGATATTGACGTGCAATAGACTGGAAGGTAGTCCACGGAGCTGTCCTAACTAAACGCGATCGTGGCTGCCTGTTTTGCCATTGAGAGCACAGCCACAGCCCACAGCCATTGGCCAGAGCCCTCCAACCTATCGATGGTATGAATATATCTGGACAAACCAATTGTGCCATCAATATGAACACGATGACGAATAGACTGAGGACTTCTATGGGAGACCTCCGGGTCTGGATCTCGGGAAAGAGATGGGCTTCTGCTTCTCCACACGGATCTGTTTCTTCTCCACATTGCGGTGTTTCTCCACCCACAGCCGCGGGGCATGAGGTGTTGACCACAATAATACTTGTCTGCACTTGTTCAATGACTGGTAAGTACACATCCGGTTTATATTTATAATATTACTGTGAACATGCTTTGTCGTCCCCGTGGATTAGCACTAGGTAGACTAGAAAGACTGGAAGTCTTCCTTCTCGCTGTAACATTGCCTTCTTCCTTTGGGGATGAGACTTTTAACCTGCACAACACCGAGCTAAAGCTTTAATGGCGGCGACAACGTTGCAGGAAGTCGACGTACTTATCGTTGGGTCAGGCTCTGCCGGTCTGGCGGCTGCAACCTGGCTGGCCATCTACGGAATCCCACCATCGTCCACCGATGCCAGTATTCCAGGGGGAGTGACCATCCTGGAAAAACGGCAGGGGCCGATGACTCGGGGCCAAGCAGACGGTGTGCAATGCCGGACGGTGGAAATCTTTCAGTCGTTTGGCCTCTCTGAAGCGTTGCTCAAGGATGCATACCACGTGATCGAAGTGTGCTTTTGGAACGATCTTGAGGATGAAGAAGGCGATGCTGATGGAGGGAGCGGGGGAGCGGGAGCCCGGCATACGGGAAAGCTAAGGAGGAAGAAATACACGGCCGATACGCAAAAGGGATTGAGCTGGATGCCTCATCTTATCTTGAACCAGGCGAGGGTTAATGGGTTGATGCTGGACAAGATGAAGGAGGAAGGAGAATATCAGGTGAGCTACGGCTGGGAAGTGAAGGAGGTAAAGGTGGAGGACGGTGGCCAGTGGGTGCGGGTGACGGCGAAGCGGGTCGATGCAGGAGGCAAAGAAGAGGAGGAGCGACAGTGGCGGGCACGATATGTGTTGGGATGTGACGGAGCACACAGCGCCGTTCGCAAGAGTATGGGTTGGAAAATGGTGGGAGATTCAACCGACAGTGTGTGGTAGGTGAGCCATAGGGGAACATTGCTCGCCGGGACAGAAAACTAACCTTTGTCTCTCCCCAGGGGCGTGATGGACGTCTACCCATTGACCGACTTCCCAGACATCAGGAAGAAGGCAACAATCCACTCGGAGGAGGGCGCGGTCCTCATCATCCCGCGCGAGGGAGGAGAACTGTGTCGGTTCTATATCGAATTAGCCCATGGCACTTCAGCCAAGTCGGTGACACACGACGACCTGGTGCAGGCTGCGAAGAAGCGGTTCGGGCAGTTCAGTCTCGAGATCCAAGGCACATACTGGTGGAGCACGTACTCGATCGGGCAGCGACTGGCAGAGCACTTCACCACGGCGTCGTCGCCGCCCCGCGTCTTCCTCACTGGCGACGCCTGCCACACACACAGTCCAAAGGCCGGGCAAGGCATGAACGTCAGCCTGCAAGACGGCTTCAACCTCGGCTTCAAGCTGGGTATGATACTGAGTGGGCAGGCCAGCGCGGCCGTTGTGCTGCCGACCTATGAGCATGAACGAGGCCAAGTTGCCGCGGATCTGATCGCCTTCGACCGCGAGTGGACACAGGCTTTCACGGCACGTCGCGCCCGCGAACTCGCCCGCGACGACCCGGACTATTTTGCCAACGCCTTCATCAAGGCCGGCAAGTATACGGCCGGCCTGACGTCTCGGTATCGCGACTCTGTTATGATCGACAGTCACAGCAGCGCCAAAACGCCACAAAAACTCGCAGAACACATCACAGTGGGCATGCGTATGCCAAGCGCGCAGGTAGTGCGGCTATGTGACGCACGAGCAATGCAGCTGGCCGCCGCACTCGTCGCCAATGGACGCTGGCGGGTCGTCATCCTCGCCGGAGACATCTCGCGCTCTGCCGACCGCTTGAACCGGCTGGGGGCCTACCTCGAGACTGCGGTAGTGCGACCTTTCACTCCCGCCAACGCCGACATCGACAGCGTGATCGAGCCGGTAGTTGTGCTTCATGGTGACCGCCATGGCATGCAGCAGGACCAGCTGCACCCACTGTTCTGGCCGCAGACGGGCAAGTGGCGGCTGAGAGACCTGCATAAGACTTTTGTAGACGACGAAAGCTGGAACAGTGGCCACGGGAGGGCATATGAGACGTTTGGCGTTGTACCCGCCGGTCCTGGGAATGAAGGTGCAGGAGTGGTGGTCATTGTGCGCCCTGATCTCGTGGTCGCCCAGGTCGTAGGGATGGACGAGCATGAAGCGATATCAGGCTTCTTTGCACGAGTGTTTTTGAAGCGGATATAACGGGAGTGAAACATGTTGACATGCTGCAAAAGAAGAGATTAAATTTATAAAAAAAGTTCAACGAATGGACCATCTGTGTATGTCAACCAGGGGCCACGAAGTCGATATAACTCTACAATCTGGAGGAGAGGAGACCCCTCCATGGCGGGGAGAGTCGCTCGTCACTCAAGTTCTTGAACAGAAGGAGCGACCATTGTAACGACCATTGTGACGTTGTGTCCCAAGTACACGTGTATGGCATTTGCACGTGACCCGGAAAATGGCCACTCCGAGCTAGTCCTAATACGGCCATCAACTGCCAGCGTCAGAAAGATCAGCGACGGAGAGATGGAAATCAGATTCATCCAAATTCATACAAATTCACACAAATTCATCCACAGAATTACATTAATTCCTTTTCTTTCCTTGACACCAGCTCCTTTCCATGCACATAACACACTCACTGCACAGCCACTTTACACGGCTGGGATCATGATGACGGCGTGCCGGACTGCCCTAACTCCTCGCCTCAGTCTCCATGATGCCACCCGAAAGGCATGCTTCAAGGTATCGCACAAAGGCGTAAGCTACTGAATATGCCAGTCCTGCCACGTTGGGAACACACTACGCCACCAATAATGTGCCTGTGACCAAGGGTAGGACATGGCATTCCACTTGCTGTCGCCCTGGATGTACCACTGGTGAGAGATCATGTCAGTAAGAGCTGCCAGGACCGTGTTAGAAAAACAACCTACCGATTGGCATCCCGAGTTCCATACTCGTTTGGCAAGACTTTGCTGCATCCGCGCAACGTAAGTCCTCTCAGCTTGGGCGTCCAACCGCACGGTGTTGCGCTCGCCCACGATGACCGGCTTCAAGATACGGAGGGCATAGTTGACGGAGCTGGCTCCAATGTCAGTCCAAAGGAAGAAAAAAAAACCAATCCAATCTGGTCAGCCGTGTGTTCACTTACTTCTCAGATGCCATGATAGCTGAGGTGTGTCCCGTGGCAGCATTGGGGCCGAGAATAATGAAGAAGTTGGGAAAGCCGCTCAGGACCGAACAGTTGTACGCCTCGGCGCCGCCAAACTGCTGCCAGTGATCTGTCACCGTCTTGCCGTTCTCTCCCGTCACCTTCATGCTGTCCAGGAAGTAGTTGGTCCGGAAGCCGTTGGCCAGCACAATGACGTCCGCTTCCAGCACGGTCCCGTCGCTCAGCCGGATACCTTCGGGAAGCACCTGCGTCGCTCTCCTGGTTTCAACGTGCACGCGAGGATCGTGCAACGAATCTAGGTAGCCCGGGTCGAAGATGCGGCGTTTGCAGCCCAATTCGAAGTTTGGTATCAGGGCGTCTTGGAGTTCGACCGGGCACTTGGACCGCATGTATGCCTTGGCACGCCTTGTAGCGCGGCGCCGATACCAGTTGGCCAGTGGGGTGGTGTAGAAGAAGGGAAACGACATCTCTGCGCCGAAGAAGACCAGGAGACGGAGCAGCCACAGTGCACCGGGGATGTACGTGAGGACCCAGCGCAAGAAGCCTGTGTATGAGAGCTGCGGAGCCGGCAGGACATAGTGCTTTGAGCGCACAAGCTGCGTCACACTCTCTGGCTTCGCGTCCTTGAGCAGGTTGGGCACGATCTGGGCAGCCGTGCAGCCGTTGCCTATCACCACCACTTTCTTGCCTGTACAGTCGACATCCTTCCTCCACCGCGCCGAATGCATCGCAGCACCCTTGAAGGTCTCAAGGCCCGGCACATCGAGCTCATTGGGCCGGATTAGCTGGCCGCAGCTTGCAAACAGGATCTTGGTGGTGTGATAGTAGGTCCGATTGGTCTCCATGTCGAGCACGGTGAGGACCCAGACTTGCCTGTCAGGATCCCAAGTGGAGCTCTGCACGTCGGAAGAGAAGCGCATTTTGCTCGGCAAGTTGTACTTCTGGGCCACATCGTCCAAGTACTTCTTTATCTCGCTCCCGGGGGGGAAAAGGGAGGACCAGTTCGCTCCTGTTGGGGGGGAAGGGGAAAGTCAGTACATGAGCGTTTGAGTGCCTATTCCATCTTCGAGCGGCGTGAACTCGAACATGGCGACAAGGGCTGACGCACTTTGCTCGAATGATAAGCTGTACAATGGCGCCGGGACATCGCACGCAATCCCAGGGTAGGTGTTGATCCACCACGTGCCGCCGGAGGACCTTTGGCGTTCGAAGAAGACGATATCAGTCTCGTTGTACCACCTCTGATCAGCGGAATTAGCAGACATCATGTCAACCAATATCACAGCATCCTACCTTCAGCTGTGCTCCGACACAAATGCCTGAGAAGCCGGTGCCTATGCAGGTCACGAGGGAGTCGTAAGGTGCCGGTGACATTTTCTTTCAAGAGGCCTTGGATGAATGGACTTGGGCTCCTGGGATGGCCTCGTGGCTCGACGGAATATATCGAGCTCAAGTACATGGTTGCGCCGCGCCTCTCAAGGTGTTCTCTACCGAGGTCGAGCAGAAGAATGTTCACCAACGGGTGGTAATGTGGAGAACTTCTCCGCAACCCCCTTGGTGTAGAGTGACATTGCGGAGAATGAGAATGTGGTATGGTTGATCCCAGACAGCGGTTCCGCACTTATGGTCCGAAGCATCAACGCCTCCTGACGTCTGCCGAGACGATCCTGTGTATGGTCTCGTCTGGCAAGGTCATCACATTGGTGGAAGTGATCTGTTCAACCCAAGCTAGGCATTGGCAAGGCCAAAACTGTCTCTACGGCTATGCAGAGAGCACTGCGGTACAAGGTATGTCACGATACATTCATTCTATGTTTCATTGCACCTCTGTCAGCCCGAGACGCGGCCATGCTCGTCAATGTGTTGCCTGCCTCTGTAATCAACCCGCAGCTTTGCAGTGCCATTCAATATAACATCTTGGAACCATCTGGGATAAGCCCAGATACTGGCGACGATGCCCGAGATAGCAGGCATGTACCGTACTACACTGGCACCTTGCTCGATCGCACCAAAGATCTCTTCTCCGACTGTATCGACATCAAGCAGGGGAGATAGAAAGTTTGGCTGGTTGGTCTCGCCCTTGAAGAGAGGCGTCTTCACGAACGACAGGACAAAGGCTGAGACGCGCACGCTGGTCGCTTTGTGTACATGTCGCAGTTCGAGTCGCAGGGACTGTCGATGTCGATGTGGTCAGCTTGGGCTCCGTAGACGATCTACGCACGCTGCGAGAACAACTCACCTCAGTCATGGCTAACATTCCGGCTTTGGACGCCGCATAGTCTGCCAGCCCCGCAGGAGGCGCATAGGCGCTCAGAGAAGCTATGTTCACGATGTGTCCGTGGTTGCGGGCAATCATGGCAGGGAGAAAGGCTCGAATGAGGAGAAAAGGAGCGATGAGGTTCACGCCCAGCGTCGCTGTGATATTCTGCCAATCGATCTCCGACATGTATTTGCCGCGCGACAGACCAGCATTGTTGACTGTAATCTGTTAGCTGCAGCCTTCCCGGTCCTGGGAAGACCATGATAACAATGCCTACTCAGTACTGTCGGGTCGCCGAGTTCCTCCTTGATTTGCTTTGCCACAAGCTCTGTCTGCTCCCGATCGGAGAGATCGCATTTATAGAACCGGACAGCTTCACCCACTATAGTGAAGGTTAGAAGGGATCTGAAGCAAGGGCGAAGGGCAGTCAACGCACGCGATGTCTCAGGCTGAACGATGTCAATGATCGCCACTCTGGCCTTCGGTGATCTGCTGAGGATCAAGTCGACGCAGCTCCTGCCAATGCCAGTGGTGCCGCCAGTGACCACGAAGATTTCCTGGGCTAGGTCAGGAGGCTTGGGTGACACCCAGTTGTTGATGGCGGCCCGGCTGCAAGCCTTCTGGACTCTGGCAAACACGGCAAGGCCGAGGTAGATGAGGGTGCTGCGTTGAGATGGGAGCCTGGCAAGGGCGGTGCTGGGCACTGCATGGGGGACTAATCGTACGCAGAGACAGGCCAGACCAAGCACGATCATCGGCGCACTGAGGATGCAAGATTCGAAGGATGACAGCAGAAAGCCGAGATGGATGCCCTCTCGGGGCAGATAACCTCGACGACGTTGCATTGTGAGGTCAAGGTGCAGGTAATTCGTCTATTGTCTATGGCAGTCGCCGGGTCACTCACTCCTTATGTGAGCCGTTTCTATCAATGTCTCAACATTCTCCGCTCAGGCTCGCTCAGCTTCTCCGCAAAACGCCGATGTCTGTCCCCGCCTTGCCACGGCCTGACCGAGGAAAGAATGAAGAGAGATTTAATGTATTTGCCCACATGCTATTAATAATAAAGAGCAGCCGTGTGGGTTGTTTGCAGGATCATTAATATCGGCAACGACGACAGTACCAGGGCTAATAAACGACGCTGCCAGAAACCAATCCACATGCCGGCGAGCCTACTTTTGAGCGACATGGCGAACCCGCGCCTGAGTCTAGACTTGTTCAAGTCCTCGCATCTACCTGTCTATCTTGCTACGGCTGCCTTCTGCTTGTTGTGCTACGGCGCATATCTTCTTTGGAACGCAATCAGCCCGATCGACCGTCAACTCTCTCTGGGCTCCTCTGGCCGATGGAAACTGCCTCCAGGCCCTACGGGCATTCCAATTCTAGGGAATTTGATCGATATCAAGTCAGTTCTTGACGACACTAGACAAGAGGTGAGCATTCAATTTTGGAGCGGAACGTGGCAGAGTGGCTGATTCTGTTATTTTCAAGCTCATCAAGCTTGCCGACTATGGCGAGATGACCACGCTTCGCCTGGGCTCTCAAACATGGATCCTGCTGAATAGCCAGCGGGTGACGCATGAGATCATTGCGAAGCGTGGCAACATCACCACTGAGCGGAGCCACATGCCAATCTCCAGTGGCATTGTCAGTCGAGACATGAGATCACTGCTCCAAGGACAGAGCAGGTGGACAGAGAATCGACGGGTGATGCATCATCTTCTCAGCGGCGGAGCACTGATTCAATACGGCGCATGGCAGGAACTGGAAAGCACGCAAATGATGGCTGAGTACCTGTACCATCCGGACCAGTGGTACTCACACCACTATCGATATGCCAACAGCGTGGTCCATCGCATCGCTCTTGGAACGAGGATCGAGGCGACGGGTGAAGACTTGAGCAACCTACAACGGCTTGTGGCCGAATTCACCGGATCGATCGGTATCAGCCTGATAGACTGGTTTCCAGTGCTTGACCGCCTACCTCGCATTCTCCAGCTCTGGCGGCCCTATTGGGAGAAGATGGGCCAGTTCCACAACGATGTCTATCACAAATGGTACGACCCAACAGTGGCCGCTGTCCAGGCAGGCACCGCGCCTCCATCGTGGACTAGGGATGTCCTGCTCAATCCAGAGTCAAAGTACAGTGGCAACGCCGAAGAGGGCATGTACTGTGCCATGCAACTCATAGAGGCCGGCTCGGATACGACACGCGAAGCATTGAACATCTTCATCATGGCTGTCATCCACAATCCCCAAGTCTTGACCAAACTGCGGGCCGAGGTTGATGCATTATGTGAAGTGGACGGAAGTCTGCGAAGCCCGACACTGGCAGATCTTGATAATCTGCCGTACACTGCAGCGACGGTCAAGGAAGTGCTGCGGTGGAGGCCGATCTTTCCCCTGACACCGCCACACACGCTCTCGAAGGACCTAGAGTTTGAAGGCTATCGCTTTCCAGCCGGTGTGAGCTTTGTCATCAACGGCATCTCCGTAGCACGAGAATGCGACCGGCCGGACGAGTTTGACCCCTCACGCTGGATGGACGGTAACGAGTTCAACGTGGCCCATGGACTGTGGCAATTCGGCGGTGGACGGCGCATCTGCGTTGGGTACAGACTGGCCCAGCGTGGTTTGATCCTCAACATCGCACGCCTGGCGCAGTGTTTCGACTTCTCGGCGGTAAGTTGCCCTCAAGCCACAATTGAAATTGATATGGAGAGCATGGAGAGCTAACATGAGGGTGGACAGCGAGGCGAGCTCGACAGCTACAAGCTGAACCATGAGACAACCACAGAGCCGTTTCCCATCGAGGTCAAGGTGCGCGGGGAAAGATATGCGGAGATGATTGAACGAGAAGCGGCCGAGGCAGAGGTGTTGACCATGGCAAAACGGCGGCGTGAAACAGTTGCGTATACGTTTGAGCGGCAGACGGTGCTCTGAAGAGGGTGGGTGCTTTGCGGGGAATCAACCGAACACTTAATGAGGTTACAGGCAGTACATCAACCGAACAATTAATGAGGTTACAGGTAGTAAGTACAGGCAGTACATCAACCGAACACTTAATGACTTGTGTCAACGTTCATGCCATACAATGTGAGTCCCCGCACAGTCGTTCCTTCCCCACAAAGCGCCGCTCCATCCCCAACTTACCACCAACTTACCCAATACCAGCGAACTTATTATAAACTCGGTCTCCGATGGCTTCAATCCATTCCCATCGGTCTCCGACTAGAAGTCACTTCCATGTTTTCACGCCTCTGCCCCTTCGTTTTGTTAATAATGGCTCTTCAAGCTAAGGCCCAAGACTGGCTGCTGTCCAAGGTCTTCCCGTGGCCAGCAAACATACCAGTGAACAAAATAGATACGGTGAGCAGCCAGCGAGCATCCCCTATGTCGTCGACCTTGGAAGTGAAAGTCCACATGGCCTGGTCCTATACTCTCATCCACATGGACTGGCCCTGCACTCTCGTCAATATACATGGCCTGGGTTCTGACTCTCGGTAGCATCACCATTGGGTTCCACCAGAGTATGCAGCAGGTGAGTTGCAGCGATCTGTATGAATGAAGTGAATACTTGCTGACGAACAAGAGCAGCCGTGGCCGCAGCTGGAGGTACGTACAAGCGCTGGCATGCGTCGGACTTGACCTCGCTCACATCGAAGAGGTGACCCAAGCGGATGGCCAACGCCGAGCTGGTCGTTGAAAAGCACAGAGCTGCTGATGAACCATGTCGGCACTCAAACAGCCATTCTCTCCATCACCGCGCCAGGAGCGTGCATCGTCGAGGGCAGTGTGAGTGCAGAGAGAGAGAGAGAGTTGAACAATGGAACAAGTGTGCCCAGTCCAGTGCTGACACGCGAATAGAAAGGATGGGAGCTCGCCCGACTGCTGAACAACAAAGCAGCCGCCATCCGCGACAGCAACCCGAACAAGTTTGGCTTCTTCGTCACGCTGGCCAACGTCCTCGACACCGACGCCGCCCTGGCCGAGATTAGCTTCGGCTTGGACGAGCTCCACGCCGACGGCGTCTGCCTCTTCACCCGCTACGGCTCCAACAACACCTATCTGGGCCACCCGGCGCTGAAACCCATCTGGCAGGAGCTCAACCGCCGCAAGGCCGTTGTCTTTGTGCACCCCACACACCCGGTCGACACGAACCCCATCAACGCTTTGCTCCCCCAGCCGTTAATTGACTACCCCCACGAGACTACGCGGACGGCGCTGGATATGCTATCAAACGGCACGCTCGACACGTATCCAGATGTCAAGGTCATCCTCTCACATGCCGGTGGCTCACTACCATATCTTATCAGCCGCGTTGCTACCCCGTTGTCGATTGTCAACCCCATGGTGGCGAATGCCGCCTCTGGCCTTAGCTATGACAAGGTCTGTCTCCATTTGCATCCTCTCTCTTGCTTTCTTTTTCGCTCGCTGACCATTTCTTTCCTCAGATCATGAGAGGCTTCAAGAGATTCTACTACGACCTGGCCCTGTCGACTTCTCCTACTGTTATAAACGCACTCTTCGAGTCTGGTGTACCCGAAGACCATATCACCTACGGGGTAAGTTGTCGTCGTCGTTGTCATCTTGATTCCCTTCCTAACTTGTTCCTTTTCTTAGAGCGACTTCCCATATGCTCCGCCTCCGGCTTACCCAGCCTTCATCAAGTCCCTCGAGGACTTTCCCTTCACGCCCGAACAGCGCGAGAAGATAAATTACAAGAACGCGCTGGCCTTGTTCCCGCGGCTGAACAAGAGCACTGGTTGTTATTTATAGGCATTTAGCAGGAAAAAGCTACAATTTTCGGCAAGAATTGAACATGAACAATACTTGATAGTTTTTGTCCTAAACATACGACCATCACTTGGTTGAAAGTAAATATAGGAAAAAAATAGAAAAAAACAGAAAATAAGGATCAGACAACAGCAACAACACCACTGTCGCCATGAAATGAACCTTTTGTACAATTATTCAACCATGTCCAACTATGTACTATGTCAAGCACTGTACTGCCGCCCTGGCCCCAAGCCTGGCAGCAGCCTCGAAACCAATCTTGTCGCCCATCAAGAGAACATCATGGGGCGCGTTGGGGATGACAAACGTGCGCACTTGATTTTTCCCGTCAACGGCCTGCATCTGGCGCGCAAACTCGAGGTTGTCATGCAGGAAGATCTCGCATTCGCCGGCACAGATGAAGACGGCAGCGCTTGTCGCGAAGGGATTGCCCAGCGGGTGGATGTACTTGTAGATGTCGTTGCTCTGATTCTTCTTCTTTTTCTTGTTCTCCCTCTTATTATTATTATTATTATTCTCCTCCTCCTCCTCATCATCATCAGCAGCGGTAGCTAGGAGGCTAGTCGCCATCTCAGGCGGGATGAATGCATGTGTGGCCCAGTGACCGAAGTCGCTGGTGGTGTAGTCTGTTGCCGCGCGGGGCGACCGGTCGTGCGCGAGCGTGTCTTGCAGTGGCGCCACCGCGTTGAGCCAGGGCGACCATAGCCAGAGATTGCCTGGCACGGGGAGGGCGGAGAGGGGGTGTTGTTGCTGCCGCCGTTGCTGCTGCTCCAGATACCGCACGAGTGCGAGCGCCAGATTGCCGCCTGCGCTGTCACCTGAGACGATGATGTTGCTGGGCGCGATTCCGCGCTCGAGCACAAGATGCGCATACGCTGTGATGCCGTCCTGCAGCGCGGCGGGAAAGCGGCCCTCGGGCGGGCCGGACAGGCGATATTGCGGGCAGAGTACATATGTTGTCGTTGTTGTTGTTGTTGTCGTCGTCGTCGGCACTTGTGGCTGTCGCCCAGCATAGGCCTCGAGCAGGCAGCGCGCTGCAAAGCCAGCGTCTCGCTCGCGTCCGTCGCCAAGGACGTAGCCGCCGCCGTGGAAATGGAGGATGACGACGACGGCGGTAGCTTGGCCGGCTTCGGATCTTGCTCTTGCTCTTGCTCTTGCCGGTTCCTTGGGGTACCAGGTGCCACCAACAGGGCCTGGCTGGATGCTGCTTGTGTTGCCAGTGTGATAATCATAATCATAATAATAATAATAGTCCGCTGGTGCGGGCGGAATCACTTGGAATCGAGTCTTCTCGTTGCCGGCAAGCATGCTCAGCCGGGTGACTGGCCGGAGGAGGGAGAGGAGCTGGACGACAATGCGCACGACATGGACCCGTATTGCTTGGTTGTACGTCCAGGCTGGGTTCGGGCGCAGGCTGGGCAGGGCAAAGGCGGTGGCATACCCAGGCAGTGTCAGCAAGGCCAGGACAAGGCCGAGGAGAGGCCGTTGCGAGACGGGCATGAGGTGGAATGAGGGCCAGATGGACCACAAACCCTGCTGTCTGGTTCAAAGGTTGTGAGAATGGAGTCTTGCCAGGCACAGTCAGGCTGGAGATGCGGCATTTTGATGTATACAAATAATGTTACATCGTAGAGCCTCTGCCCCGCAAGTGAGGTGCGGAGACGTGAAAAACTGCCCCGCAAGCGAAGTGCGGAGACATGAAAAAAACTGTCCCGAACTCACTCATTCATGCTTTAGGCATGGGTGATGCTGCTTCTGGCTACTAACAGCTACACTACTGTCCTTAGGCCCTATTGGGTTTAGCGTAAGCTCACGTGCTCTCTTCGGGACGTCCGGTGCTGTTACCCCTTATACACCTACGATGTGTAATACAACAATCAATCTGAGATGAGCATGGCCCAAAGGCGACTGCAGCTCCTTCCTCACGCACTGCTCCCAAAGACCTCAGCTAGACACCAGCTACGAATTGCATTAGACGATGAGAGCCCTAATTGAAGCGACCTGTGCGTGAATATCTTGCTGGGATCTACACTATTAAACGCTAGAATATCGTGATTGACTACTATTGACTGTTTTATACTGTTGTCTGTTTTACTTGGTGCCTCGATGCCTTTTCCTTTTGCTTATTTTCATATCAACCTGCACCTGTTCCATGAGTCTAGTACTTTTCCTTGTTGTACTACCGGTATCCGCGTGGCGAGAATGGGATATGGCTTTAGGCGGGTCTGGAAGCACGGGTGAAGCGGGACCAGTAGGATCAGCTACGTGTCGTGCAGATCGATCACCGCGTAGGCGTGTCCGCGCATGGACGCTAACAGCAGCGTCGCCCGAGGCACGGCCCAGTCGAGAGTAACTTGTGCAATCAGCATCCGGGCGTGCCTGTCGCATCTTGGAGCGAGTGTGTGGCGAGCTTGGTGGTGAAGCAGGCTGTAAGGTTCTTATATCTATATCTCCTTCGTTCTGCTCTGGAGTCGAATGCGGATTTCCTGGTGTAGCATCAGTGCTAGCCGCTCCACGCTCGCGCACAATCACTTTCCGATACGCGTCAAGCGCTTCGCAAAGCTTTTGCAGCCTTGTGTCCGCGGCGTCGTCCAGAATGTTCTTAATCGCTCGCGCCACAGCGCGTATCCCGTCAGCATCGTCCAGGAGATGTTTTGACAGGCCTTCAACATGGAAGGTTGGTTGCCTGCCTGCAGGTCTCTGAAGCCAGTGGACATTGATTCGTGCTAATTCATGGTCCATAGTGACTGAGAAGAACTGGGGCGCATCGTAATCAAAGGCTTCCAGCATGCCACTGCGCTCAAACAAATCAAGTCTTCCCTGTAGAGCGAGAGCGCCAGCTCCTGCGGCCTGGTTGGTTGCGACATAGTGAGTACCACTTTTAGCCTGTGATTTGAACTCGATATCCAGGAAAGGGAAGTGCAGTTTTTGGTCTGGCACAGCATAGCTTCGGCCATAGTGATCGTCCACCAACAATCCAATGGTTCCAAGCTGAGGTCTAGTGAAGGCCTCTCGAGAATACCCGAACGCTACGTCCGGCTTGGGCCTGGGTAACGCTGGCGGTCTGGTCAGGATAGTCGTATCTAGTGGCAATGGTACACAGTTAGTCCATGCTTGGTTTGCGTTGGCGGTCAATCGAGCGTCCGGTATTCTCTTCATGGCAGGGATGATATCAGAAGCAAATTGCTGCACCATCACATCTTCCGCTTCTTCTTCCATAGCCTTGCCAACTTTGATAATACGCCGCACTGCTTCATCATCCATTTCGGGAGATGCTCTTGGACGCGCAATGATTCTCTGTGCATGCTGAAGTAGGTGTTTTGGGGGATCATCACGGTTGATGTAAATGTTGCGATGCCGCAAAGAGCTGCGGTAATCTGAATCGTGCACGCTAGCAGTCGAGCGGTCCGACTTCCTGGATGAGGACGTCGTTCGATCGAAGCTGTCGCTCGGAGAGGGAAGCGCTGAGGGGCGAGGAGGCATGTCTACGCCCACGGGTTGGTTGCGTGACCAGGAGGACTGCGTAAGCCACTGGTCGATGTAGAAGTTGGCTGTCAGAGACTCAACGGATCTGGCTGTCGTGCGCTTCCCTGGGATGGCTTCGTCGTCGAAGAAATGGTCACCTGTCCAACTTAACACGCATTCTAGCTGGCCCTGGCAAGGAGCGATCTTACCTTCTGCTACTCTTGCTGATTTCGATGCAGAGTTTGCTGAACGATGTCGAGAGCTAAGCGGTTCAGGATTTGCTTGTTCTTGCCCAGTCACTCTGTTGCACAGCGATGCGCGTGTAGGCCTGAAGTCAGCTTCTGCTTGATCGTGTTGAAGTCGCTGAATTCGAGGACTTCTCCGTAATTTGAGAGTGCCTGGGGGTGGTTCAGTCGTCTTTGCTTCGTCAACAGATCGCCTGCGGACGCCCAGCGTCTTTCGCAGCTTTCGTTGGGGCGCTTCCCGATTTCTGTCGTTGTCTTGACCGTCGTCGTCGTCGTCGTCGTCACGGCGCCGCTTGGAGATAGGGGTCGGGTTTGGCAAGGAGGCCATGAAGTATGAGGGAAGGTTGCGATGGCTGTGTAGCCTGATGGTCTGGGACGGCGCGAGAAGTCTAGCATGGTCCTGTATGTGGGCCCCGCATGCAACCCAACTTCCAGACAGCAAGCGCTGCGTCAGGATTGCCTATCAATATTGCTCAAACGAAAGAATGCGAGGCTGCGGCAGGGCAGAGTGTTGGTGGGCTACTGAACGGTGTTGGAGCCACCACGCTAACGATCTTGGCGGCAGTGCTTTGGGCTGGCCGTTACCAATCAAAGTAGCAAGGTGACCGCTTACGTGCGGGGTATAGTACTATGCAGCCTTGTAAGCTAACTGTTATAGGATAGGCACGATAGGGTGGTTTGCAGCATTTACACGTGTACACAGAAGTTTCCATATCTACACGTGTACACGTGTACCGAAATTCCGACCCCACCAATTGTTACCCCTCTCATACAAATTACTCCTGTAACTACCACAGATATCGGATCACTTTATACACGATTCATTAGCTATCAAATAAGACCAATTTTAGCCCCTAAAATGGCCACTAGAAGCGAGCATACCGACCCTCTGCCAAACATACAGCATTTACCCTCGTTGTCATTGACCGTATTGTCTGATCAATTATCCCTTGGTCAAGACTATTGAATACCACGTCTTGACCAGCGCTCGTTTGAACTCTACAACTGCTGCTTCTGATCTGCCGAGCTCTTGGAGGTGTCGATCTCACCGAATGAGCTCTTTTTTCACTGGTAGGATTACCCAGACATTCTTGATTGGATTCAAATCCAGTGAGTATGGTGGCCAATTAACTGGCATAACATGATGTTCTTCCCGCCAATCTTGGGCAATTTTTGCTGTATGAATAGGACAAGTGTCCTGTATAGTTGTCAGCAAGTTGGGCATCCAGAACTTTGATGTAAGAGAGAGCAGGCAGTATTGTCGGAAAGTGCAACCACTGAAACCCCTGTTACACTAGGCCCAAGTAGGAATAGCACAAACTGTCGTGCCATTTCGCGTCTGCTGGAGAGCGTTACCCCTTAGATAGTTACAAATCAGTCACACTATCCAACAGAACCAGGGTCTGCGTGGTTGGTAGGGTGTGAATGGCGCTTACCATGCTTCCCGTAGCCAAAGATGGCTGTTACTCGAAGCACAGGCACAGGCAAAGACGGCATGCTCTCTGAATTCATTCCAAATCGATGAATGTTTCATCTGGCTCAAGTTTTCCTCGCCAGGAGAATGGGAAAATATCCAGGAGCTGCCTGCATGGTTTCGATATGTGGATGCAGAGGTACCTGATGTTTTCTCGGGTAATGAGGAGAATCGGGAGAATCAGGAGACCAAGGAGAATATTCCAATGCCCCTCCGCTTTCTATGCAGGACAGCCAATGCCTTTTTGCATGGAGGGAGCATTCCTTTCCCCAGGAGCGCATTTCTCCTCCACTAGCGACCACTCCTTTCTTCACAGAGTCCCCATTCCACACTCCACCGGGCAGTGAAGACATAGGAATCTTCTCTTGTCCGGCAAGCCCTGTCACGATGACCTGCAGGCCAGGGTCTCGGGCTTATCAAAGTTTTTGTTCGTAGACGCGGAGAATGAGCACTGAGCATAGATCCATGTGGAGAAGGGCAAGGATGATCTCCGCAAACTAGCTGCTAGTTGCTGCTAGTTGCTGCAGTGATGTTGTGGAGGGGGCAGAGTGTACTGTAGCGATAGCCAGGGCCGTTGTGATATTATTGCACCCTCATTCACTTGCTCAGGATCGCCTCAAGGGTCGTGGCAAAGTTGCGTGAGATGCCCCAGGTACCAAGCCGACGCAGCAGGGAGGACACACTGGTCGCCTGTTCCACCAGCCTTTCTCGCTCGCTGTAATCAGACTTGAAGCGCTGCCAGTCATACCACGTCAACAGGCCTGATTCCGTCAAGGCTTTGATGTCAGCATACGCTGCCATCTCATCGATACTGCTGGGGAGAACGAACTGCTCCGGTGCGAAGATTGCCAGGCTGCAGAGGATGAGCCCAGCGTGGTATGCTGACCGCGGCACATGGATTGCCGGCACTTCCGACAGCGTGATAGATGCCAGAGTCCTTTGGATGCCGAATGCATGTACGAGACTGCGCCGCGCTTGTTCCGACGCTGCCCATTCTGTAGCACTGTCCTGCACTTCCTGGGCCTTGGGTATACCCTCCCTGCCTAGAGCGATTTCCAGCATGTCAAGGTCGCTTAGCATTGTGAGCCAGCCAGAATGCCAAAGGCAGTCCAGTCTGAGACTTCGGTTCCGCAACGTGAAGTTGCTGCCTGCGCGTGCCCTCAGCCAGCTGTAGAGCTCCATCTCCAATTCAGACAGATTTCCACCGTGCTCGAGGTAGAAACGATTCTCGACAACACTGGCGACGATGTTGGACAGCGCCACATAGTCCCACAGTCCAAACTGCGCCGTAGCTGTAGCTGTAGCTGTAGCCGTAGCGGTGGCTGACGTTGCACGTGAGCCGGGGCACTGGGAAGCCGCTACAGCACCGAGTCCATCCTGGGCATTCGGCGGCTCTGGAATGTAGTAGCCCTGATCCGAGTACGACGCGGCAAGTCGTCGTTCTTTGGCCCGTAAGACCGGCGCCTGATGGGAGAGCAGCGCAAGCTCGGTGTCGTGGATACAAAGCGCATGCCCGATCCGCATCAAGGCTTGACGAGCAAGGTGTATCAAATTGTTTCCAGTCTCAGCGTTGCCTTCGGCTCCCCAGCGTCGCTCCAGGATCCTGGTTGCTCGCCGATAGCTGGCTGTGACACTGCCATGGAATGTGATAGCGGTCAGCAGGTGATAGGGGCTGGCCGAAAGCATGGCAAACGTCTGTGCAAGGATGACAGCCTGGAGAATGGGCAAGCCTACGCGTTCCTTGGTAAAGAGCGAAGTCCACGACGAGAGTACGGCTCGATGGAGATTCTCGAACATGGCATGGCCATGATGGCGTGCTTCAGTCGTGTCCACAAGCTGGCTCCCGAGCGAGCAGAGAACTATCAGCAGCCAAGCATTGCTTTCCCTTGGTCGAAAGGTCGGAAGGTGGATGAGGGGAAGGAGTCGCAGGAACCTGGTCGTGGCTTGTCGGAGGTACCGGTTCAGACACGACGTGGGCGGAAGCGCAGAGCTTCTCATTGGGCTCAATTCCCGTTGCGCGATGCCACGGTACCGATCATCGAACCTGTAGGCCTCAGGTGCATTGTTTTGAGAATGCTGCGGGTCTTCTTCGTCCAGGGCGGTTGGCGTCTCAACGAAGGAGAACCATCTCGCTTCCCTCCCTTCCAGTTCCGATGCCTTTGGTGCTGTCATCTCTAGCTCTCTCATCGCCGCCGGCGTGGCCGATCCGTCAGCCCCCATCACATTTGAGACTGCAGTTGCTCCTGTGTACGGCATTTGAGCCGGGGGAGCGAATTGGAACAGGTCGGGCAGGTCAAAGTCCAGTTGGTTGAACCAGTCTGGGGCAAGCTCACCACTGAACACGTCTGGGAACATGTCATTTGGCGTATATGAGGGCCAAGTGCTGCCTGCAGTGGAAGTATCCAGTGTCGTGGCCGCCGGCTCGTCGCCTGGAACCATGTCTACCTCGTGTCTAAAGCTGTGTTGCGCTTGATGACTGTCCACTGGCATTGCCACCTGGTGCGTCGGCTCTTGGACCACCACCAGGGGTACCGCTGCATCTACCATTCGGTTTACCTGGTCAGGGGTCGGCCGTCGACCGTTACTTGGAGATGCAGAAAGCAGATGGATGTCTTCATTGTCAGTAGAATTGCTCTGGTGCAGCTTGCTGTGGCGATGCAGCGTGTCTCTATTCCCTCCTTTAGCTATTGCCCCCAGAGAGCGCACCACCGCTTATGATCTTGACCGACACTCACCCGCGAGAGTATGACTTGCCGCAGGTCGAACACACGAACGGCCGCTCCTTCGAGTGCACGCGCACATGTCGCACGAGATGCTCGGCCTTGTTGAACTTTCTTAGACATACACTGCATTGGTGTTTCGTGCCCTTGCGAGGGGGCATAGCTATTAATATCTTCGACTTTTCTACAGCATTTCTCCGTCGACTTCATCCGAGGTCCATTGGATGGTTTGGTGTTGTGCTAAGGTAATCAATCTAATCAGATCAGATCTCAACTTGATCTTATCAGCTATATCCTCTATCTCCGCTATCTCCTGCCCAATATTTCCACAGTGATTTTCATCAATTTTTCCCACACCATCTGGATCAGCTACACCTCTATTGATTGCCAAATCACTACACGACTATTCATTGCGGAATCACAAAGCAAAATCACTTAGCAGCGATACATTGATCTCTGCAATCATGTCTGTCGCACAGGCCCCCTTCGACCCTGAACAGGCCGACAATTTGGAGGACATGGAAAAGCAATTCGCGGTCAAGGCAGTGCAACAGATGACCACATATTGGTCTATCTTGGAAAAGGTGCCTGGCTCCAAGTTGAGATTGACTCGTTTTGATGACAAAATCCTGGAACATTTCAAGACCGACTTTCCTGAATTTGACCCGGCCAAAGAGATTGACGAGGAGGAGATGAAAAGCAAACAAGGCAAGGAGCGGTGGCGAAAGTTCTGCATGGCATATGAGAAAGGCGAGGACAAGGTTGAGGATTACAACTTCGGCACCATACTGCGCAAAAGCCCAAAGACCGAGTATGGCGAACAGGAGACCATCTTTGCCGTCAGAATGCAGTTCTACGCCATTGAGATTGCTCGCAACCGGGCCGGCCTTAACGATTGGATCTACGAACAGGCTCAAGCAGGTCACTGAACAATGAAACAACTTGTTACAATCGACAGTGTCCGAGTATGTTGACGCATTTGGATCACTGTCCAACTGTCCACATTCCAGGTCCCATTGTTAGAGGTACTAAGGATTCCCTCGCCGATCCGCATCAGTCTGGCTACTCAACTACTAACTCACCCCCAAGGCGATGTGCTAATGTCTTTGGCAACCTCTCGCTTTGCCATGAAATATGGACGCTGCCTCAAGGCATGCCAAAGGACCACCGAATGATCACCCCAAATGGCGCTTTCTTTTCGCTTTCTCACGACAGGTGCATCTAGCTGCACTTGTTCCTGCCGTATGCTGTTCGGCAATCAGCGGTGGCATAACCCCGACGATGACCATCTTTGTGGGCAGATTCTTCAACGCATTCGCAGACTACGGTGCGGATACAATCCCCCCCACCGCTTTGATGCAACGAGCCAGCCTATGTGTACGTGCCTTTCTGATTCTCGGGGCCTGCACTATTGTGTTCCAGGGAGCGTCATATCTATGCTGGACTGTCTTCGGCGAAATGCAGGCAAAGACAGTTCGCCAAGATCTGTTTCAGACTCTGCTCCAGAAAGACATTGCTTGGTTTGAGATGCGAGAAAAAGGCGTCGGTAGCTTATTGTCCAGATTGCAGACGTATGCAAGCCATTTTCAGGCCTGTATCGGGACTGACGGGCCTCAGGTACCTTCGTGAACTTCAGATTGCTACCTCCCTGCCTATGGGCAGTGCCTTATCATGTGTTATAGAGGGCTTGGCCTCCCTTGCCATCGCACTTTATTACTCCTGGAAACTGACTCTGGTCATCATCACCGCCATTCCCTTCATAGCCTTGACAATGCATTTGCTTTCCCGGCGTATCCAAGTCGAGGTAGCCAGAGAAAATACAGCGCTTACAGATGCCTCGAAGATCTCCAACAATGCAACAGAACACATCTCTTTGGTCAAATGCTTCAATATGCAAACCACTACGCTTCAGCAGTACCTACATGCGATCAGAGTGGCAGCCAGATCGTATGTCAAACAAATGCAACTCTTGTCTCTCCAGCTCGGCTTTCTCAAGTTTCTCACAATGGTCATCTTCGTTGCCGGCTTCTGGTATGGCAATGTTCTCATTCACAGTCGCTCTTTAGCTGTTGGCCAAGTTGTTACCACCTTTTGGTCGACGCTTGCAGCTGTTCAGGCATTTCAGGCCTTGGTGCCTTTGCTGATCGTATTCGAAAAGGGCCGCGCTGCAGCAGGGGCCTTGCTGGCTGTGCGATTGCAAGTGAGGAGGGGTCAGAAGGCGGTTCAACAACAACAACAACAACAACAACAACAACACGGCTTGTATCCACCCTTTTGCGAAGGGGACATACAGATCTCAGAGGTGAGCGGCATAGCCAGAGTTTCTTCCGGGCGCTGTTTGCACAGCCATGGTTTGTTCTCGGTACTGACTGCAGTACAGCTTTCATTCGCATATCCGGCACGACCTGAGCACAATGTTCTTCAGTCCTGTTCTCTTCGTTTTCCTGCAAACAACATTTCCTTTCTCCTGGGCAAATCAGGCTCAGGGAAAAGCACGATCGGAAATCTGATTTTGAGCTTCTATACCACAGCAAGTGGAATCATTAATATCGATGGCCACGAACTCAGATCTCTCAATCAGACATTCCTGCGCAACAATATCACTTTCGTCCAGCAAACCAGTGTCTTGTTCAATGAAACGCTGCTCAGGAATCTGGATCCAGGCAGGGAACATACCGACCCCGTCGATTATACACGTATCAACAAATGCATCCATGCGGTTGGTTTGACCTCCACCATCTCCGGAATGCCAGAAGGTCTGATGACTCGTCTTGGATCTGGCGGCCTTGCCCTCTCTGGTGGCCAGAAGCAAAGAGTTGCTCTTGGCCGGGCCTTGCTTCGAGACACACCGATCTTAATCCTTGATGAACCAACCAGTTCTCTGGACAATCTGAGCAAAATTGCCATCATGGAGAATATACGAGCGTGGCGAACGGACAAAACCACGATTGTTATTACTCACGATACCTCGTTGATTGAGAGTAACGACCTGGTCTATGTCCTGGGAGATGGAAAGGTGATTGCCCAAGGCAATTGGGGTGATCTCGCCGATGGCTGCACCGCTGACCTCGATGTCCACACTTCGTCAAATGTCATAGACAAGGAGAAGCGCTCGGTGCAGGACTCATTAGAGGACCATCTAGAAGCGGCGGCACGGACATCAATGTCTCTCGCTTTGAGGAAGCACCGTTTGAGCTGGTTTGCCTCGAACCGGCCCTCGTTACTGAGTGTTGACGGAGTGGTGGCCCGATTGTCAGTGCCTGATACCATCATCAGTCTCGCATCAGCTGAGTCCAGAATCAATTCGCACTTGAGTCAAGGTCGACCGAGCACATTTTTCAAGTATTCAGGCTTTGCACAAGAAGACGATAAGCCCCTTCCTTTGCCTCCGGTGTCCAAAACGGGGGGAGATCATGCCAAAATCGACAACAAGAGAGACGGTCCGTCTTTGCCAGTAACAAAGATTCTCTCTACCGTCCTGCCTCTCCTTGGCCGTGAAGAGCGGTTAAGGGTTCTCTTGGGGCTTGTTGTTACAATGATCCAAGGAGTAATTCCCGCCTGCTTTGCATTCATTCTGACCAATATCTTCCAAACGTTCTATGCCCAGTCTTGGAGACAGGATGCCCGTAGGTACTCGGGCATTTTGCTGGCAGTTGCATTTGGAGACGGAGCGGTATCGTTCCTGGCACGTTACTTACTCGAGTCGAGCGCACAAGAATGGTCTACCCAGGTCCGGTACCTGGCAATGAGAAAGATCCTGGCCCAGCCTCGTGCCTGGTTTGACCAGGATGTGCACTCATCATCCTATCTCACAACAACCCTCGATCGGAATGCTCAAGAGATGCGCGGCCTCGTCGGGCGGCTCATCCCGACGATACTCTTCGGACTTGTCATGGCCACGGGAACAGTTGTATGGGCACTCGTCGTTTGCTGGAAGCTTACTCTTGCCGCCTTAGGGACAGCGCCCGTTATCTATGCGCTGACCAGGAGCCTTCATTACGTTACAGAGCACTGGGAGGCACGTGGAAACGCTGCATCAGAGAAGATTGGCGACACGTTTGATGAGACCTTTACAAACATCAGAACTGTGAGAGCATTGACCCTGGAGTCATATTTCCACCGCAAATACCACGTTGCAACGAGCGAGGCATTTTCACTTGGCCTGCGCCGTGCCACATATTGCGCACTGTTTTTTGGGCTATCAGAGTCCAGCGTCAACTTCGTGCTGGCCCTGGTCTTCTACTATTCTGCCCATCTCGCTCAAACCAGTGCCTTTCCAACCAACCAAATCCTTCACGCACTGACCCTCCTGGTCTTCGGAACCGCCGCTCTGTCTAGTGTGGTGGGTTTGGTTCCACAGCTTGCATCAGTTGTGACTACCTCATCGCGCTTGATACGCCTGGCCCAGATGCAGACGTGTTCCCACGAAGACAATGGCTTTGTTCGCCTCGACAAACACGACCGCACCACTCTTAACGGCCCAATCCATTTTATCAACACCACGTTCTCCTATCCAACCAGACCGTCTGTTCCAGTGTTGAGGCAGCTGAATTTGTGCATACCTTCTCATCAATGCACAGCCATTGTTGGTCGCAGTGGTAGTGGTAAGTCGACCATCGCATCACTTCTGCTCGGACTATACCCATCCAATACTCCAGCCACACCTCCCAATCTGACTCTGTCCGGTCGAGACATTCGCACGATTGAGCTCACTAGTCTACGAAAGATGGTCGTGCTCGTCCCGCAGACTCCAATCATTCTCCCAACTACAGTACGAGAGAACATCACATGTGGCCTCGAGCCAATGTCTGAAGACACAAGACAACATAACATCGAGCAAGCAGCCATTCAAGCGGGCATCCACGAGTTTATCACGAGCCTTCCAAACGGTTACGACACCCTCATCGGAGACGGCGGTCTTGGAGTCTCAAGAGGCGAGGCACAGAGAATAGTGCTGGCCCGAGCAATTGTTCGCAAGCCCAAGATCCTTATTCTGGACGAGCCCACTAGTGCACTGGACCCAGAGTCTACAGCCGTCATCAGGCAGAGTATTCAATTCCTGCTAGCCTCCAGCCGAACCGAGGCGGCGCAAGCAGGACTTGGAGGTGGCATGACAGTCATCATCATCACCCACGCCAGGGACATGATGGGCTTTGCTGATAACATGGTAGTCATGGAAGCCGGCTCGGTGGTCGAAGAGGGCAAATATAAGGAGCTTATTGCAAAAAGGGGGCAACTTAGGGAGCTGTTGAATTCCATAGAATGACTGACAATGATTGACAACTTGATTGATGACACCAGAGTGCATAACTCGTGCATAACCAATGCATTGCTTTTTCCAACGGACAAACTGATTATATGTTGCAACAAGCACTGAATCACTCGCAATCGGCCATAGGATATGGAAAACAGCGTTCCCCGTTCGCTCAACGAACTTAAGCCATATGCCGGTAGGTTAGTAGTTGGGTGGGTGACCACCAGCGAATCCCTGCTGCTGATTGTTTTTTGGTTTTTTTGGTTTTTTTTCAATCGGCCCGAAAAAGTCATAGCAAGTTAAAGCGGCAGCATAATTAGGTTCATGTCTCCAGAGCTTCGACAAACGCAACAGCAACACCAACTTCGACTTGCTTCACACTGTGTTTAGGTCATATAGAGGAGGACATCTGTGACAATGAAAGTGCCCAGGACATCACTCCTTGTCGGCGCTGCAGTAGTATCCAGCTGCTCGGCGTTGTTCTCTTGGAAGGACCATCAAGAAGCCCTTGGCCTCTCGCCACAGGATAAGCTATCGGATGTCATCAACAACTCACCACTGCTCTCTCTGCACAAAGCAATATCCGACATCCCATCTGTGACAGGAGACGAGAAAGCTGTCGGGGAGTTTCTCAAAGAGTTTCTTGAGGCTCACAACTTTGTCGTAACGACACAGAATGTGCTGCTAGATAACAGCACCACGCCACGATACAATATCTATGCCGTGCCTGATCCTAAGAAATATGGACGGGGATCTTCTTCGTCGAGCACACCCAAAGTGCTCCTGTCTTCGCACATTGACACAGTTCCTCCTCACATCCCTTACTCGGTCTCGGCCCCGGCAGCGTCGTCAGGGTCGGATTTCTCTCGAGAAGACATCCTGATCTCAGGCCGCGGCACAGTCGACGACAAAGCATGCGTTGCAGCCCAGACACAAACCGTGCTGGACTTGCTGGCCGACCCAGACTCCGGCATTGACCCGTCCGACCTGGCCCTCCTGTTCGTGGTGGGCGAGGAGACCAGCGGCGACGGCATGCGCCACTTCAGCGATTCTGACCTCTACAAAGACATCAAACAGGGCTTCAAGGCCGTTCTCTTTGGCGAGCCAACGGAGCTCAAGCTCGTGGCCGGGCACAAGGGCATCTCCGTGCTCTCACTTACCGCAACCGGCAAAGCAGCCCATTCGGGCTACCCCTGGCTCGGGAAAAGCGCCAACAGCATGATCTTGCCAGTGCTCTATGTCTTGGACAGGCTGGGCGACATCCCCGAGGATGAGGGCGGCCTGCCGCGATCGGAGCTGTTCGGCCAGAGCACCGTCAATGTCGGGTACATGCAGGGCGGCGTCGCAGGGAATGTCGTGCCAGAGCATGCCGAAGCACAGGTCACCTTCCGGCTGGCCGGCGGTCCGATCGAAAAGGCCAGACGGATCATTCTCAGCGCAGTTCACACTGTTGACGCAGATCATGAGCTGGATGTGAATATCAGCCAGGGCTATGGGCCCGTTGTCCTAGATACAGATGTCGACGGCTTCGACGTCATGACCGTCAACTACGGCACCGATGTGCCCAACCTGGATGTTGCTGACGGCGTCAAGCGCTATCTCTACGGTCCAGGCACCATCTTTGTCGCCCACAGCGACCACGAAGCCTTGACTGTTGGTGATCTCGAGAAGTCCGTCGACGGCTACAAACGCTTGGTCAGGCATGCTTTGGGACTGTAACTCTACTCTTTTTTTTTGACTTGGATCTCATGGGCAAAACAGAACTCATACATATTACTAGTTATTAGTCCTTCTCATTCAGTTGCATCATAAGTTACATGAGTGCTGTGTAGTAAAGTGCCTGCCTGCCTCATGCCAAGACTTGAGTGTCTGAATACTGCCTAGTGGCTTGGCGCACACATCTCTCTTTGCGCGGGCAGAAATGCCCATTTCAGGCTTGGCGAATTTTCGCAACTCGCCTCCACTCCACACATTCCACTCCCGGATTGACTCAACCCATCATCATCTTTCTCTCTCTGTCCTTGTAAGCCACAAGAGAGGAAGCAGCAAGATGGCCAAAGAACGCACCCAGAAGTCTGGCCTCATCCTTGGCCTGAACCATGGTCACGTAAGTCCCCCTTTGGGAGTCTGCACTGGCACTGCATCTACTGCAGATGTCCTCAGTTTGCTCACCCTCTCCCACCTCACACACACACACTCTCTCTCTCCCCCCTACCGGAATACATACAACAACTAAAACTAACCCATCAAACAGAAAGTCACCCCGATCACGCCGAAGCCAAGAATCTCGCGCACCAAGGGCCACTTGAGCAAGCGCACCGCCTTTGTGCGTGACATCGTCAAGGAGGTTGCCGGCCTGGCTCCCTACGAGCGAAGAGTGATCGAATTGTTGAGGAACAGCAAGGACAAGCGGGCTAGGAAGCTGGCCAAGAAGAGAGTGAGTTCTTCTCATCCTGTTCTCCAAACCCACACCCACACAGTGTTTGACACTGTGCGGTGGTGTGCCATTCAACCCTCATACTAACAACCCTCTTCCCAGCTCGGCACCTTCGGCCGCGCAAAGAGAAAGGTCGACGAACTGCAGCGCGTCATCGCCGAGTCGAGGAGAACGGCTCACTAAATCTCCCCCGCTCTCTCCTAAAATCAAAAAAAAAACACCCACCGACATAAATGGCGCCTCCCCCCCCCCCCCCCCCCCCCAATCCGACCCAACAGAAACCAACCTCAACAGCTGCTGAGAGCTCGCCTTGTCAATTTTTCCTTGGACCCGTCTCAGCTCGGCCCGACGATATCGATCGCTTGCTTGCATGCATGATTCGGAAGATGGCGTTTGCCCTTGTTTTTTTTTTTGACGGCTTTCTGAGTGGAAGAGAGAAAGGGAAAGCTGGCCTGGGAAGAAAAAAACTCGTTGAGAATGGCGGCGGCGGCGGCTTGTCGATGATGGATGATGCACATGATCTTTTTTCCCCGAGATTGCATGTACAACCTTCTTCCATGTTGATGGCAGAACGCGCGCTAGCTACTCCGAATGCCTGTCAATCAAGACAAGAGAGAGAGAGTTACTGGCAAGCTCTAGGCAATCGATCAATGAGAGCAATTTGAGCCAGCAGTCTTTTTCCTTTTTTCTTGATGCGCACTTGTTTCCATGTCTTTAGATTTTTTTGGTTTTACTGACCTGGAAGTGTGTCTACTACTTCTTACTCAACCCTTTGAGCCATTTAGGCAGCTTCTTCCCTGAGCCTCCTCCTCCTCCTCCAGCGTCGTCCTTGTCGTCCTGACCTTTGCCAATGTTGACTTTGATCCCCTTATCAGACTGATCCTCAACAGCCGGGCGTTGATCGACCTTGACGTCTACAGCCCGCTGCTGCAACTCCTCCCTCAGCACCGAGGCCGCACCTCGGGCCTCCACACTGGCATGCTCGGTCCAGGCAAAAACAAGAAGCCGTCTGCCCTTGAAGCCCAAGTCAAGGATCAAGTTCTTGGACTGGTCGTCGGGGATAACCAACAGATCGCCCTTGTGGCGGACCGAAGGGTCCTTGAGGGCAAAGGGCTGGAGGCGGAAGCGCGGGTCGAGCATGCGGTCACGGATCTCGCTGTACAGGCTGCTGCCCGAGTCGAGCTGGGTGAAGGTGCTGGTCACCTGGCTCTGGTCGGGGAAGCGGATGCGGATTTCCACGTCCTTGATCGCCTTCAGCTCTTCCCGCTTGGCCTCCTCGGCCGCGGCGATTTCTGCTTCGGTGGGCAGCCGCTTGTTGCGCGTCGACTGCGTGAGGTGTGCTTGGTGTAGTTGCGCGTGTTCGATCGTCGGTGTGTAGTCGGCCTCGTCGTGTCTCAGTAGGGAGGCCGATGGTGTGGCCGAGCTAGGCGGCCGGTACACGGACAGTGGGCGGCTGGTGCTGGAGGAGGTGGAGGCAGGGTCGGCCTCAGAAGGAGGATCCTCTGTCGTGGGGCGTTGTTGGCTGGGTTCGGGGGCGTCTTGGTCATGGGTCCATTCAGGCTGTTCTTGTTGTGGAGGTTCTGGTTGTGGTTGTGGTTGTGGTTGGGTTGCCTGGTCTGTCTGGTCTGTCTGATCTGTCTGCTCTGCCGGCTCAACAGCTGGTGCCCCTTCAACACTAGGCTGCTCATCCTTGTCAACTGCCAGGAAATACTGCGCAATCTGCGTGGCAGCGTCCTCTAGCGGGGTCTCAGTAGGCTTGAAGGCCAGCCTAATCAACACGCTGCCACTGTTATAACCTAGCTGTGCAAGATTCTTGTTCAGATCCGGCAGCGACGAGATCTCTCGGTTCATAATATTCAGAACAGGCTGCTGGTAGAACAGTCGGCCGGCGCCATTGTCTGTGGACGGCAGAGCTCGTTGAGTCAAGTTCCGCTTCTGTCCGTCACCATTACCGGCCACGCCTTCCTCGATTCGGCGCAGAATCTGCCACAGCGTTGTGTCGGCTGGGAATTTGTCTGTCAGTCTGCCATTGGGCACTCCGGCCGCTTCAAGGTCGCCCGGCGGCAGCTGCAGCGCAACTGAGACGACGCCGGCCGACTTGGACAGTTGGACGAGTTCGAGCTTGGCCCCGGGCGGGAGACCGGAGAGTCGGAAGGTGCGCGAGAGGTCGACATGTCTGTTGTTGTTTCTGTAGCAAGGAGTTTGTCAGCGGCGTGTGGCGGCGCGCCGGGGGGGGGGGGCAGTGGCGGGGGGGGGGGGAGGGGCAGTAATTAGGCAGTTGTAGGGCAGTGTCAGTCACGACGGGGCTGGTTTGCTGGTGCTGGTGCTGGTGCTTGCTCACTTCAGGCCGTAATTGCTCGACTTGAGGCCAAATCTTGTGCATGCTTCGTCGAGAATGTCACTGAGGTGTTTGTTTGGCGTCGTCTTGATCGTCACTCTTCTGGCCGAAGCATCGATCACGACCACGTGGGCGGTGGCCATGGTTGCTAAAAAAATTGCAGACACAGAAGCACAAGCATTAATACTAGCTACAAAGAAGATTCCAGGAGATGTCTAGTCATAAGATGTCTGACAAATATGTCTGGTCTGCCTGTGTACCTCCAAGTCCGCAAGGCTGCATACCGTTTCCAATGACGCAGTGTTGCAGCCTTGCAGCCTTGCAGCATTGGCCAGAGGTCCTGACCGTATACGGTTTAGTGCGCTTTACCCTAACCCTAGTAGTGTTCTATCCAGTTACGCGTGCAGTCATTGCCTTGGAGGTGTCAATAGACCAGCAAGACCAACAGCCAGGCCACACAGCTTCAACTCCTTCACTCTTCCTTCCTCTATCTCATTCTTCGATCCTCCATATCCATCTCTCCACTGTCAATCCAATCATCACACCATGGTAAGCCCTCTCAAGCACTCTCCCACCTGGCTGCTTTGTCCCTTCCTCGCATCACCTAAACTAGTTAACTAACTGCCCGTGACAGTCGTCCCCGTTCGACATCAACGGCGGCGCGATAGTAGCGATGCGCGGCAAGAAGTGCGTAGCGATCGCATGCGACCTGCGGCTGGGCATGCAAGCGCTCACGGTGTCGAACAACTTCCCCAAGATCTTCAACTACGCGCCCTCGCTCTACCTCGGGCTCACCGGCCTGGCCACGGACGTGCAGACGGTCAGCGACACGTTCCGGTACAAGGTCAACATGTACCGGCTGCGCGAGGAGCGCAACATCAGCCCGGAAACGCTGGCCAACCTGGTCTCGAGCAGCCTGTACGAGCGTCGCTTCGGCCCCTGGTTTGTCAGCCCCGTGCTCGCGGGAATCAACCACACCACCGGCGAGCCCTTTATCTGCGGCTTCGACAGCATCGGCTGCATTGATTTTGCCAAGGACTTTATCGTCGCTGGCACCGCCAGTGATCAACTGTTTGGTACCTGTGAGGGCTTGTGGGAGCCTGATCTGGTGAGTTTCTGCCCTGCCTTGCCTTGCCTGCCCTTGTCTCCCCTGTCCTTCTCTGACAGATTGATCCAGGAGCCGGAAGAACTCTTCGAAACCGTGTCGCAGGCTCTCCTCAACGCCGTGGACCGCGACGCCTTGTCCGGCTGGGGTGCCCATGTCTACATTATCGAGGAGGGCAAGGTTACCAAGAGGCTGTTGAAGGGTCGACAAGATTAAAGAGAAGAGCAAAAAAAAAGAAACAGTGTCTTTCTAAAAATTAAACCACAGAATCCGAACAACTCTCCGTCTTTGTTATTAACATATGAGCTGAAAGGAACGCATAGCAACGGCGTCTGGAGATTGATTCCATTTTATAACTTTGGCCATGGGAGAGAAGAGGAAGAGAAGAGGAAGAGGAAGAGGAATGGGCGTGTTGAAGCAAATACACACCAAGGCTGTGTGTGTGTATGGTGTTGTCGTTGCCAGACGACTTCAGTCGCACACCGGAAAAGTCATGTCGAGCTTGGTCTCTTTTGGCCTGTCTATGTCTACACTTGTTCGACTTTGATCTGCAGAATACCCTCCAAGGCCTCAACCCAGCTGTGTACCACGGTCCGGCACACCT
Source organism: Chaetothyriales sp. CBS 135597 (assembly GCA_003709825.1). Lineage (NCBI taxonomy): Eukaryota > Fungi > Ascomycota > Eurotiomycetes > Chaetothyriales > Chaetothyriales sp. CBS 135597. Next base: position 421,899 of record QQXN01000010.1, on the reverse strand, counting down.
TGTCCACCACCGCCCTCTCCTTCGAACCCTTCTCCCCACATACCGTCTCCATAGTCCCATTCCACCCCTCCTCCTCTGGCCTATCACCTTTTCCAAGAACGAGATCCACCATCTTGCCTACTACTGCTTCCTCTGTGCTCAGACCATCAATCAATTGTAGTGCAGATTCACGGATCTCCCTGTGCAGATTAGTGATCAACTGACTGGTGCTGGAAACAGTGCTGGTCTCCTTGTCTGACAGAGCAAGGGGGTGAATTTCTCTCACAATCCACTCCCTTAGCTGAGCATCACCCAACTTGTCCTTGTCTGCTGGGTCTTGCTGCTCATTCTTCCCACCCTTTTTGGCTGCTACCTTCTTCCCACCCTTCCCCTTTGCCTGCTTCTGCTTCTTCTGCCTCCACTTCAGAAACAGAGCGACCGTCTGACAGACCTCCAGCCAGCAGTAGCTCTCATGTAAGAATTCCCACACGGGGATTTTGGTAATGCCGCCTAATGATTGATCTGAATCAGCTGGCTTGTCAGCAGCAGCAGCAGCAGCAGCAGCAGACTCGCCACCATTGGTCTTGGACTCGAAGTGTCTCGTCGACTCTGCAATAAACTGGTGGATCTCGGCCAGCGGCGATTGCTTTCCATCAGTTGGCTCAGGCTCATGCTCGCAGATTTGCACAATCACTTGCCTCAGCAACAAAGCGCAGGCAAGCAACCTCGTCTCAGCCTCTGTCATTTCTTGCTTCCAGCCCGGTGTGTTTGCTAGCTCCTTCAGCAGAGGGCCTGCCTGTTCCTTGATCCGGCCATAGGTGATCTGGGCAAGGTTGGCGTCTGCTTCTAGATCGAATTTGAGGAAATTCGCCACGTTGTCGACAAAGAGCATGGCCCTAGTGAACGACCCTCCGCTTCTTGGCCCGCCACGCAGATACTCGTGCACTCTGTCGTCGCGCTCAGTCAAGCGATATAGAAATGAGTAATCTCGCAGATCCGCAAAGGTGCCTGCGGTGCCTGTGGTGCCTGCTGTTGCTGGTGGGTCGACAATCAGCTCGGGCAGTTTGTTCCTCAACCTCATGATCTTGTTGGCTTCGATGGCATATAGCCACTTTTGTATGCTTGTCCGGTTGCTAGCCTTGACTTCGACCGTGTTGATTATCTGAGAGTAACTGCCGTTTTGCAGACCCATCCTGAGGGTTCCCTGCAAGCTGTCGGCTCCCCGTCCGATCACATCAAGACCAGCATCAAGCGCCTCGATTGGATCCAAGGTCAGTCCTTCGTTCACTGCCTCCTGCGGATGGATGCTGGATATCCTGCTGAGCACAAGATGGGCTACGCTTTCCATCTGCAGGTTCTTAATGCTCAGCTTGGAAAAGCGACCCAGGGCTTGGGAAACAGCTCCGAGCTTGACGTAACACTCGATCAGCAGCACCGAGAGATGGAATGCGTCCGGGTCTTGCGCTCGAGCAAGCTCAAGAAGCACAATTGCCCTTAGGATATAATCGACCTTTGCGCTCACCATACTGCTGTAGCACAGGTCTAGAGCAGCCAACATGACCATGTTGGTAGCCCGTTGACCTCCTTTGTTAGCCGCATGGTTGAGCTCGACGGCTTCTCTTGCTCGCTGCAGAACGACTGTGACATCGCTCGAAGGCGATTCGACACACCGCTCAAACATCACCAAGGCTTGCCGTCCATTGGGCGCAGACTGTTGCTCTGAGAGAAACTTTCGGAAACGGTCTTGGTCTGCTTGGTTCAAAGATCTCAGAATGGGCAGTAGATCTGTAAAGACGAAGATCTTTGTTTGATGTTGTGAGAAGTAGGCCTGGCAAAGAGAAAGCAGGTCGTTGTTGTCCCGATCACTTGCGCCGCCAGCCCGTGACTTGAGGTACTTCATTCTCGCCACGAAAGCCGATCGATTATGCGGCTGACTCTCCGAAGTGTGATCGGTCAGGAGCTTTTCCAGATCCGCTTGCCTGTCCGTAGTCGTCTTTGCCTGGGCCGTGAGAAGAAGATCCCAAACTCGGTCATCTATGGCGTTCTCTGGCTGTTTCAAGAGCTCAGCACAGATTGAGAATGCTTCATCCCACTTCTCAGCCTTGGTCAGCGCTTTGACAAGCAGTTCAGATCGCAGCTGGGGATCTTGCTTCCCAATGTTTGAATTTTCATCAAACTTGGGGCTGCACAGTAACTGCACTGCCTCGGCAGCATGTCCGCCATCCAGGTAGACATGTACCAGAAAGCAGAGCTCTTCGGCTGTCACAATGGACTTTCCTGGAGCAAGAAGCTCGTCCTGCTGCTCCAGCATCAGCCCTAATCAGCCCTCCTATTTCTCCAAGCAACACACAGCGGAGCTCACTCACCTGGTTCGGTACAGCCTCGGCGAGTTTGACTAGCATTCGATAGGCCAGTGTGCCAAACAATGCCCTCTGCTTCTCGTCCACCACTGGGTCCAAATGGACGAGGAAGCACAAGACCACATTCCAGAACTCGTACTGCCGTTCTTTGGGGAAGGCCTTCTTGAAAGAAGCCAAGCTCTATGTCAAGAACAGAACAGAGAGTGACGCCCGATGTCAGCCAGGGCACTTGACTTTTATTCAGAGGGTTGTAAGAATATGGTCTCTCACAGCAGTTACACCAGGACAGCAGCACATACCTTCTGTGCCTCCAGCCAATGGTCCTTGGCGATGCACTTCCACATATGACTGAACGCCAGCTCCTTGTTGTCGCTCTGGCTGATTGCTCGCTGCCACAGTCTATCCGACTCATCAGCGAGCGACAGCTCGTCGAAGGTGTCGGTCAAGAGATCAATGGCACGCTGGTTTGTCGGCACAGGCTCGCGGCGAGCCAGTTGAAGGGCCTCTGCCCGGCCTCGTTCCCTGAGCTTTTCATCTGCTTGGTGGACCAGTACCAACGCTTTAAGGGCCTGGCATTTGATAGTCAGACCAACGAGGGGCGCCGACGAAGAATGGGCTTTTCTTTCTTCTGTGTTTCTTCCACACTTACAAGGAATCTATCCGACTTCTCGCCCTTCTTCTGACACTTGTCGCACTCCTTAAGTGCATTCTTCCACTGTCCAGCCTCGGCAGCGTCTTCGATCGGCCTGACCCGGCGGTCGGTCACGCTGTCTGCCATACTTGCGAATTTGATATTACCATCAACGAGGCAAACAAAGGTCACACTCTACACGTCGCAATGCAGAAGGAGTGAGAAGCACATCTCTGTACTGGCTTGTGACTGAATTCCTGCCTTTGTGTGGTGTGTAATATTTCAATATTTCATTCGATACACAACTGGACAGCCCCACCAAGACACCAAAATTTACAGCAGCCAATAACAATCTAGGACCGTAATTTATTGGGCAACCTGATAGTCATCTATCTTCAACTGAGGAAGAGGAGTTGATTGAAGACCAGTCTGGGTTGAATAGAGATGCATGTGCGTACCTTGAGGGCTCACCTTCCCACGAGTGAACGTATGTCCGAACTCATGATTTGACTCCATGCAATGCAAGGCAATGCAAATATTCTCCCCAAAGCTGACTATGCCGCTGCCCTCTACCGCGGTCTATGCCATGCAATTTTGTCTTCTTCCTTGTTCTTTGTTCTTTTTTGGTAGATGCCCTTGAGCAATTAATATACAGCTGAGATTGTAGATGCGCCCCCTCCCCCCTGTATTTTTGGTTGTTGTACAATCAATCCCTCTTGTGGTTGTCGTTGTCATTTACTGATTCATTCGTCTCTTTGTCACCCACTGCTTCTTGCAATCCCTATACGCCTGGAAGTAATCTTGACACATCTCCCTGTCTCCACCATTTCGATTCAAGCATCTGATGCTCCGCGTCGCAAATTCCTGGCACGGGTCGTAGTACTCGGAGCTGCGCTTGCTGTTGATCCCCTCAGGATATCCGTCAGTAACTGGACTATTCAAGGGTGAGGCACGGAATGGTAGGGGCAGATATTTTGCCTGGTGGTGCGGTGCGAGACAGAGAGAGTGTGTGTCTCAGAGAGAGAGAGAGAGAGAGAGAGAGAGGGCAAAGGGGTGACGGACGAGTTAAAGGCGATCTTGGACTTATCCCAAACATCCTTGCTAGGGCTGTTGGACTCATTGTGCTCTGGAGTTGCGGTGGAAGACATTTGGGTGGCAATCAAGACGGTCTAATAACTTGCGTGTACTGTATACATTCCCCAGAGCTTGCGCAGGTACGGGGAAAATGCTAGGGTTATGGCTGGATATCGGCCCGCTATACCCTTTGGGACGAGGCTAGGCACACGTGATACAACAAACTGGATGACGTAATCCGAGTTACCCCACGCTTGTACACAACAGTACGTCTGTTGCGAGAGTCTCGTGTCTCTTGCGTCCATCTGACAGCCCCCGTCATACAAAAGGCCCGAACTGGCGCCACTGGGGATGCGGATGACATGTTGAATCCACTTTCAAATGAAATGAAATGTTGTCCTCTATTGGACACTGCCAGATGATTCAAGGTACAATCCCCTCCCGTCAATCATCCCAATCAGTTTGAGCAACAGACATCTTCTAAGAGTTGCCCTCCCCGTAGTTATGTCAGAATTGCTCTGATTCAGAAATATACTTCTTCCTGTCCTTCGATGACAGCCAGTCTTGCATCACGGTGACTCACCTGCTGGCAAACTGAAGAGACTGGTGGCTGTCCTCGTCGTCCACCCACCCCAGGCAAGGTTTGTGTTTGACCTTCACTTTCCCATCGTCATTGTTGCCTTGGAGAGTTTGCTAGGGTGATGCAGTCATATGCAGTCATCCTGCAAGGTCGGTACATTGTGCACCGGGCCATGAGCACAACCGGCTTGTGCGAACGAATCAGCATGGTGACCACGTTCGGGCCAAAGTCAGACTTGGTCGATTCAACTGGCTGCAACCTTGTCACCCACTTTGATGAATACCCTCCCTCGATCAGGCGGCACAAGGCAAATGTGCATGCCAAACCACACCTTACCGTTCCTTCTCCGCGTTTTGGACAGTGTGCTAAATGGTTCTCCATTCCTGCGTGCACTCTTCTGATCCACACACACCACTTGGCAGCGCTGGCACGGCCCGAGGACCTCAAATCGAGTGCTGTGCCTGTTGTGGTCTCCCTGGACGCATAGAGTGGTCCAATTGTCTTCTGCAAATGGTGATTCGAGTTGGCCACCCTCCAGCACCTCTGAGATGACAATATTAGCGCGGAATGCGTCTGCTGAGACTGCCTTGCCAGGTCCACCACGAGTCTTGATATCCTCGTTGAGTTTGTTGACGCTAGACCTGCAAATCAACAGGATCGGGCTCTCATTAGACAAGGAAATTAGCCGTGAGGACACCTCCTGACCCGGATGCCGATTCACTTCTGGTTGCCGGATGGTTGCACGCCTCTCCAAATTGTGAGGCAGTTTGGCCAATGTGCAGGGAATCCCCAAGGCTTCTGTGAAGAAACCTGAGACATCGGGCGAGGTGTAGTGCTCGATCTGCAGTGATTCTCCACACACACTCGATCGTCTGCCAGTGGTTGCTTCACAGGCGATGATGGTCTTAGATGTACCCGCCATGGATGAGAGACTGACTGTCAGCCGTTTGCGTTCTCCACCATCTAGATCGTGGTCAATATGTAACAGATTCTGATCCAAGTCGATGGATGGCCGGAGCAACGCCATACGTGGGCACCTTTTTTGGCTGAGGGCCTCAAGTGTGCCCTGATGCACGAGGCACCATTCTCGATCCCATATCAAACCTTGGGGACGCACTTCCCAAGCGAGGCCCGGTCGTATATTGAATGCTGCACAGCTCTTGATAGGGTAGACTGATAGACTCTCAACTTCGAAACACGGTCCTGTTATCGATGGGGTGATGGATGGTGGGACAAGTTCATTCGTTTTATCCACAAAAAACTCCTCCATGAAGGCAACAAATGTGTCCACATCGCGTAGGCTGCTGGCGGCGCCAAAGCTGACCCTAATAGTTCCTGTTGGCCGCCCATTGATAAGGTCATGCGCTCCACCACAACGATAGCCACTGGCATGATGGTGTTGAATGTCGACTGGGGTGAGACCAAGGTAGCCGGCAGTTCCGCCAGGATTGCACAAACCACCAGTTCTGATCTGAATATTTCGAACAATACAGATCTTCTCAAATTCCACACAGCTGACATATTGCTGGGCACTATCCAGCACGTTGAACGAGATGACTGGCCCGGAGTTTTCGTCCCTGCCTCCTCTGTCCTTGCCATAAATAATGCAGACTGCTTGTCCGTTGCTATGGCGAAGACTCTTTAGGCGGCACAGACAGCTCTCAGACAGGTAACGCACGTGCGAAGAGAGGAGCGACATAGTCCCAAAGGTCCGGCGGTGAACATCAAACGCGAGCCCCAGGGCAATGATATTGTGAAAGGGTAGAGTGCCGTCTTCAAGTTGAGCGTGAAGGGAAGCATCTCTTTTGGCATGCCAGGCATCGCCACACGCCACCACAGAATCCACGGTGCCGCCACCAAAGTACTTCCGACGGCGAACCAGGTCTGCACAGCTCTTGCGCAATATCAGACCCCCTAGATCTGGGAAGCCGAAGATCTTGTAGAAACTGATTGCTGTAAAGTCTGCACAGCTGTCCGTATGTGCGAAGTCAAGTGGAGATGTGGCGGCCAAGGCTGCAGCATCGCATAGAGTGTAGATGGGCCGGTCCTGACGCCTCCTCAACTTGTTGACTGGCACGGCGACATGGCCTTGTAGGAATTTGCGTCCGGTCATGTTAGACTGACCCGGAAATGCAAGAACAAGTGGTGGACGGCCATCTTGGTTGCCTGTGCGGGCTGGTAGATCAAGAAGCTGTGAGAGGTCTTCCGGGGTTGAGAAGCATATGCTTCCTCCCCCAGCAAGTTCTCTGACACCAACGAGACTGGTATGAGACTCTTCATGGTAGGCGTACTCAAACCCACATTCGGGATCCCTGAACAAGTCGGCAACGAGTTTGATCGCAGCCGTGGCATTTGCGGTGAAGACAAGATCATACTCGTCAGGGCTTGCGTTGAAGAAGCGCAAGGCTGCGAGTCGAACATCTTCTACTTTCCGGGTCGACAACTGAGACGCTGCCGATGCCGAGTGCGGATTACCAAACACATTGCCAGTCAACTCCTTTGAAAATTCTTCTATCAGTGACTTGGGATACAGCGTGGTGCCAGCATGGTCCAGATAGACTGTGCCACTCAAAGAGGGGTACTCGTCCGACCTGATGCTCTCAATGTTAGTGATGTAGCCAGTCTGGGGGTCGTAGACAGCCTGTTGATGTCTTTCCGTCTCCCTCGTTGCCCAATCCATACATGTTGCCTTCGATTGTTTTCTGGCAAGACTGAGAAGAAGCGTCGCTGGTGAGAGTTAGTACGTAAGCGAGCCTCCTGATTGGTTGCATACTAGGGTAATTTATCAGAAACGGTCTAGACTCAGATAGGCTTAGACTTCAATCGTGATGACATCATTCGTTTCTACAGAACGGAAACTCTGAAAGATTCGTAGAAAGTCTCTCGACACCACAGACAGATACTGGACTTAACCACCAAGCATCTCCCGTCTCCCTCGTAATAGCCATATGAAAACATTGACCCAAGTGCTTCCCCATCCATAAAGAGATAACGTTAGTCTAAATAAAATTCGTGACATGGCGTGGCGTTTTAAGGACCGTCGCAAGTCGCAGGCGGGGAAAAGAATCCGATAAGCTGAGGATCTGAGACTTCGATGGCTTCGCCTTATACGTAATATCGTCTTTGGCTGCTACTGCGTCTCCTCGAGCCCGAGCTTGAATGGGGCCGCCTGCTGCTATGCCTGGATCGTCGAACCTCTCTGACCACGGTCTTCTCTTGGTGATGCCTGTGGAGGAAGAGGGCCAGGACGAAGGTGAAGAAGAACATGATCGTATTCATGATTCCAAAGACCCAGGATGCCTTTAGCATGGCGCAGTTCTTGTTCAGGTTGACAGCCCAGCGAGAACCGCCGACTGCGCCATAGTAGCCAAAGGGGCCGAGGTTGACGAAGATGGTGCCTGAGGTGAAATGGGAACAGTTTGCATCGCCAATGCCTCGAAGGTAGTAGTCGGCTGCAATAAAGGCGCCGACAAAGCATAGGTCGACGAAGGCCACAAACAGGGCCGATCTCCTCGTGGACCCAAGCCGTAGAAGGGTTACCAGTGCCCAAGCGCAGGCGAGGGTTGAGACAATGAAAAGAACAAGAATGAAGCTCGGGGTCAGCTGATTGTTGCTGTTGAAGCCGTTGACAAACCATCCCTGCGAACTTGGTTAGCGGACGGACGGCCTCCAGTCTCGAGGATCGGTGCTGCTCACCAGCATGCCAACAATGGGGACCAGAGTGACGATCTCATTGAAGCGCCAGATGGCGAAGAGGATACCACCCAACATCCTGGGCTACTGACACTTGCTTGGCCGCTGTAAAAGGGTCCAGAGGGCAGGGTGCGAAGTAGTCCTTGCGGCAATGAACCGGTGGAATCTCGTGCAAGCGCCGGTCGGTGGCCTGGCAAACAAACAAACGGCGGGCCGCGCGCGCAGGCAAACGGGTGCCTGCTGGGAAAAAAGGCGCAAGCGAACAATGTCTTGGAGAGCGCGGGTATGGGTATGACAATGAACTGCCGATGCCAATCAGTCGATGCCAATCAGCGGCCCGTGCCGACTGCAGCACCAAAGCCGTGCGAGAAAACGAACGGAAATGTGCTGGAAATGTGCTGGAAATGTCTTTGGTCTTTGACAGGTTAGCCAGACAGAGCAGATGTTATAACTTGACAGCCCGAGAGAGAAAAAAACATATAGGTGTCCCAGGCAGGGTGGCTGGGCGCTGTGACAGGCCGGAATTCGCGGGGCTGGATGATCGATCTTGGTACTGCCTCTTGGCACGGCCCAATTAGGGATCGCGCCTTATCCACGAGTTAACTTGCTCTAAGTTACTATGTACTGTACTTAGCAGCCACGTGAGTTCTGCCAAGAGCTCGGCCCCACGAAAAACACAGATATCGACTCGGGCCCCGGGCACCGACCAGCTAAGCATTGGTGCGTTCTGTTGCCTCGGACTCGTGCCGGTGATTGTTGCGACTCCTGTGATTACTGTGACAGTTCTCGATTGTGACTATGATTATGCGCTCTGCCACGGTGCAAACATGACACATCCCCTCCTCCGCGGCCTTGCACCACGCCATTGGCAGGCACGGTGTTGCACACGGGCACAAAATCGGCAGGGTCGGGAGGGGCAAGAAAAAAAAAAGACATAGTAGGTTTACAGGAACTCAGGCTACGCGACTGATCTACCGTGGTAGCGAGGGCGGGAATCGATTCTGACCACGAACGCTGGAGTTGGCAGGCTATCAATCCTGCCAGGCGCGAAACAGAAGGGCCGTCACCAATGATGCACATATGCAGCCCGACGCCGGGCATGGCTGTGGTTGGACCTCCGGTTTTGAGATATTGATCATTCAAGTCAATCAACAACAAGATGCTGTCCACAGAGTTGAATTTTGCCTGATTAGTTAGTTACATCAGCCATGGGCCGGTAGGGCAAGGGAAGTGGTGGTTGCGGAGAAAATCCTGTGTGGTGGGTGGTGTCAACGCCGCAGCGGATCAAAGTTTGCCGCGCGGACCAAAACGTTGACATCTCGCAGGTGCCACGAATCGCCCCTTCCTGCAAGCCACGGCCGCCCCAGCCAATCAGCTTGTCACAAAGCCCCATCCATACCCACCCGAGCTGCACCCTGCGTCTGGAACCTGGTACCCAAGGTACAGAACCAGCTTGTCGGTCAACTGCCATGGCATCGGCAATCGACTATCGATCTTCGTGTCTAAACGAATTGCATATCCCATAATCGGACAAAACACATAGTTAACTTATCCAGTGTAGTGTCCAAAACACATACTTGGGGCAAATTCGGATAATTCATGTGGGTAGGAGCATTGCTCCTTCCGCCTGTAGAACACCACAAAAGCTAGGAAAGCTAGTGGTAATTACTTCATCGCCGGGATGGTTTCGCTTCGGCCTTTTTTTTTGCACAGCACAATCTCCCTCGCCCCAAGAAGTTGCATTTAATCTTGGCCTTGTTTGCCCTTGTTTCCCTTGGTGCCCTTGTTTCCCTTGGTGCCCTTGTTTCCCTTGGTGCCCTTGTTTCCCTTGGTGCCCTTGTTGCCTTTGGTGCCTGCCCTTGTTTTCCCGTCTATGCCGTCCTTGCAATCACCGCCGCCGACACGAGAGACAGGCACATCCATCCGGCCTCTCTACTGCGACCGCTCGGCTGTGGTCAATAGTTCGAGAGCTGTGCAATCCTGCGGAGATCGCTTTGCTCCAACTGTAAATTTGCCTACAAACATACGATATCACCTACCAGAGATCTGGAGACACCCTCGACGATCACACATCGTCTCCTTGTTCAAGGATGCTTTGATCACTGTGCAGCCGTCTGGGCCAATTACGCGGGGCAACGCAACCGCCGGCCAGGACGGCCTCACGTGACCGACGCAGGGCTCCTGAGTGATTGCCCCATTCAGCCCTTCGACGGGTACTCCTAAACTTTGAAGAAAGCCTTGGGGGGCGGCTTGCCGACTTGGACTCTCCCCAATCACGGGCGCCAGAAAATCGGCGGAGCTCAATCTTCATACTCGTGAGACTACCAGGGTCTCGTGGCCCTACCTCCTTCGCACTAGCTTGATGTGCATGTCTGTCTGTGCCGCGAGGTAGCGTCGAAAATTTGCCTTGCCCCCAACGGCCACGATCCCGTCGGAAACGGCCATGGCATCCAGAAACCAAACGACCTCGCTCCAATCGATCCACACCTGATCATGTCTGCTGCCTGCAAATGTCTAATGTCTCTCGCGGCCCGGCCCTCCTCCCTAGGCCTGCTCTTGAGGAGAGCTGCTCTAGCATCCTATGCGGCCGCTCACTGTCCCTAACTCTGGCCCTATCACCGCTCCACTACTCAAAACGGGCAGAGTCATGACGATGTTCAATTTTCCAGCATGACGCGAGACCGCCGGGTCTCGGTGACTGCTTACTTCTGAACTACTATATCTTCCCGTCCCACAGCCCTGCCTGTACCTCTGATCCAGCTAGCAGCTCAGAATGTACAATCCGATCGAAGGAGTCCGCGCCCTCTCTTTGGACTCGCCAACCATGCCTCCCAAACCGCTGCTGGGCGAGCCTCAACAGCTGACTGAGGACGAGATCAGTGCCCGACGTGCTAAGGTCAAGCAATCCATTCTCGATCTTGGCATCTGTGTCTTCCCACCGGAAGAGACCAACCGTCGCAAGTCCACGGCCCGCGACTTTGTCTCCTCTTTCCATCGCGACAAGCTGCCCTCGGAGATCAGTCCTGACGCATTCCTGAGCATTGATGCCGAGCAAGGCCGACGCAGCCCTTCGGAATGGACCATTGCCGGTGACCTCGAAGGCACCCTGATCACCTGGGCCACCCACCACGAAACCGTGTTTGAGCTTCTGGAGATGCTTCAAAGCCCGGAACAGCGAGCAACCGCCTTCTGGGAAAAGCTGCCAAGGAGGCTAGACACCGAGTTTACGCAGTACGACGATGGATTGCTTGGAGCGGAACAGACGGCCAAGAACCTCAGCCTCCTGGTCCAAGAATTCGAACAGGATACACGAGCCAGCAACGAGCTTCTATCCAGCAGGGACAACCTGCCCGGCTTGTTCATGAATGCGCACAAAGCATTCATTGATGCACTCAAGGGAGTGTGTCAGCGAAACAGCACTGCGCCGAGTGATGATGACGACGAGGATGATGATGATGATGACGATGACGATGATACGCCTGAGCCCATCAGTCTCTATCGCCGTTTGATAGGCAATCCTCCTGCTTCTCAAGAGCCATTTATGATTGGCCTTCTTCAGAAGATTGCATCGCGCTCTCCTCATATTCTTGTCAGGTTCAGGACGGAACTGGAGGGCATCGGCTCGCTCCTCAACCAACTCGAGGCCCCATCAGATTACTTGGATGAGTATGCCTCAATTGTGGATATGGCAAACCAAAGCCCGCGATCGGCATCGGGAGCCACCTTGCCACGCTCTGAGCCCAAGGGGGATGATGATCATGCGCCTGGATCGTCCACCCTTCGACCAACATCACCACAAGCTGAGCCGGCGACTGGACAGAAGCGGCCAGCCGCACAGGCCGCTGGGCGGCGAGGACGGGCTAGAAAAGGGGCAAAATTAGGCTAAGCGAGAACTGGCGAGAGAATGCTGGTTTCAATTGCCTTTCAGGCAACTTGGTTGCTAGCCATAGATAAGCCGGCATGGCCATTATTTGTTCGGGGGCACATGGCACCGAGATTGGGGGCCAATTGAACGGAAGTAAACTGTTGGCTGTTGGCTGCTGGAAGAATGGGTGAGACTAGCGACTAGCAGGGAGGGAGCTGTCAAGTAGGGGATTTCTGATCGGTCGAGCTTTCTTGATTGCCTAGGTACCTAGGTATGTAAATAATACCTTAGTTGCTTTTGTTTGGTCTCTCTCGTCGTATTCCTGCCTGTCAGGGCTTGGAGGAGGGGAGAAATAGTGGAGACAGCGATCCTTCCCCATGTACATGTGATGTGGGGTAGTTCTACTGTCAGTCGACCGACGTGTGCCCACAACCCCAACAACCCCTCAATTACTCTACCGCAACAGCCGGAGTAAGGGAAATGCACCCGTGCCGTAGACTGTGTAGATATAAGATTAGACCTGCATCGTCAGGAAGCAGACTTATCCAGGCTCATCAGACTGACCAGACTGACCAGACTGACCAGACTGACCAGACTGACCAGACTGAACAGACTGACCATACTTACCATACTTAGACACAGATTTCACGCACACTCTCGAGACACAAAATGGCGGCAGCGGCGACAGAGATCCCAACACATCAAAAGGCCATCGTCTATGATGAACCAGGCAAAATCTCAACCAAGATTGTGGAGATTGAAACACCCAAGCCAGGAGTCGGTCAAGTCCTGGTCCGGATTACTCACTCCGGTGTCTGCCACTCAGACATGGGCGTAATGACAAACAGCTGGGCATGGCTGTATGTGCACTTCCAACCCTCCATTTTTGGGGCGGGGTGCGCCAGCTTAACAACTAACTTGTCCGCAGACCGGCACCGACAGCAAAAGACCAGATCGGTGGCCATGAGGGCGTAGGTGAGGTTGTTGCATTCGGGCCTGGCACAGAGAACTCTGGACTGAAGAAAGGTCAAAGAGTGGGCATCAAGTGGATGGCAGATATCTGCGGCAGCTGTGCTGCCTGCAGGGTCGGCGCCGATGCATGCTGCCCCGAAGGCAAGATATCTGGCTATTACACCCCCGGCACCTTTCAGCAATACGCTCTGGCACCGGCCAACTATGTGACTCCCATTCCTGATGGTCTGCCCAGCGATGTGGCCGCTCCCTTGCTGTGCGGCGGATTGACAGTCTACTCAGCCCTGAAAAAGTCGGGTGCCCAGCCTGGAGACTGGGTCGTAATGTGAGTGAAGCTGCAGCCTGGCTGCCAGCCTGCTTGCCTGGAAGAGTGAGTTGTGTGCAGTGCCCACTAACAAAGAATTCCACAGTGCTGGTGCCGGAGGTGGTCTCGGCCATCTGGCTGTTCAGATTGGCGCTCGCGGCATGGGCTTCAGGATGATAGGCATTGACGCCGGCTCAAAGGAAAAGCTGGTCAAGGACTGCGGCGCCGAGGTATTCTTTGATGTCACAAAGTATAGCCGAGACGACGAGGGCTCGGCCAAGCTCGCTGCCGATGTCAAGGCTGTAACGGGAAGCGCAAACGGGGCTGCAGCCGTGGTTATCTGCACGGCCAGCAATGCCGCCTATACCCAGGGCTTGAGCTTCCTCAAGTTCAACGGCACCGTGGTGTGCGTAGGTGTGCCCGAGGGCACCCCAGTCCCCATTGCTTCGGCAATTCCCGCAAACGTGATCATAGCTCAGTTGAGGATCATCGGGAGCGCGGTCGGCAACCGACAGGAAGCAATCGAGACATTGGAAATGGCTGCACGGGGGGTTGTCAAGACTCACGTCACCGTCGAAAAGATGGACAAGCTGACTGAGGTGTTTGAGAAGATGAACAAGGGCGAAGTACAAGGCCGCGTTGTCCTCGACCTGACCGCTTGAGGGCCAGCTGATGTTCAAGAGGCTATCTATTATATATTGTACTACTCATACACAATAATATGATGATAACCTACGTACAGGGCAGGATATTGAAATACTAGCACCAGGAAGCAAGTAGAGAATACGCAGGCGTTTCCATGGTGTCAACACCACGAGACTGGGTACTGAGTCCCATAATTGACAGCCCCTCCAGCGATCCCTCCCACCCAGCCACGTGCTCCGGCCAATAATGAAAAGAGACATCGGGCACGTTGACAGGGGAATAAAGGCTATTAAACGTTCTCTTTGCCTTTGAAATGTCCTCTCGCTCCGGATAGCCGGAAACTGGCAGTCTCAGGTTGGAACCAGCGATGAAACCAGGCCTTGCCTGACCAGATTAGTGAGCGCTCGAGATGAGTCAGTACAATCAACAGTACAATTACCAGCAACACACTCCGGGCCCAACACAGCCCGCGTGGCAGGCCCCGCCGCGGCGATCAGGATGGGCTGATCCTCGACTGCAGTCGCCACAGCAGGCTCCTGTCTTGCCAGCAGCCCCGATCCGCCCACCCTCTGTCTACCCTCCTCCTCCTCCGCAGTCCCCCGCGCCGCAGGTTCCTCAATATGACACATCCACCTGGGGCGTCAAGTACAATCAGAGCCAGGCTCAGCCGCAGACACAGATCCCGCCGAACGATGGCCGGCCCCGCCCGCAACTTCCTCCGCGACCCCCCAGCGCTGTGGCATTTCATGGCGCACCAACCGCAGCAGCAGCTGTAACAGCCGCACCAAGCGCACCCTCGAACCCGCAAGCATACACGGGTCAACAACCGCCGTACTGGCAGGATCCATACGGAAGTCAGTTTCAGGCCGCCGCCTCTGGCTTTCCTCCGCCACCTCCGCCGCCGCCTCGACCGCCGGAGTACCAAGCACAGGCTCATTACCAGGCGGACAGCCTCCCCCATCCAAGCTACTCTCATAAGCCGCCGTCTCATCACTACGATCCTCACCCCCAAAATGGCCAGACATCGGCCTACCCAGGTCAGCAACAGGACTTCCCTTTGACCTCGCCAGTGCCATCCTCTCACATTGGTTATGACAATGGCCCTGTTTCTCCAATCGAGTCCGAGCACAACCCTGGGTCGCGGCCAACAACAACTCCTGGTCCTCCAGCTGGGAATACTTTGCATGCTACAAGACTGGATAGCCAGCCGCACGCCTCTGCGCCACTGGGAATAGGACAGCCTCCAGAATGGGAGCATTTCTACAATGCCAATCCCACTGCGCCTCCACTCTCCCCTGAACTGGCGACTGCTACCAATGCAGCACATGCAGCCCATGCAGCTCATATCCCAGCATCTTCTCCTCCTCCCATACCAGGCTCATATCCGCCGCATCATGAAACACCACCAGCTCACCATCTGAGCAACGAGGCTAATGACCAAGATGCCCGGCCGGCTAGCACCACTACCCCATTGCCCCAGCAGGGCATCAACAGGACTGGAACCATCGACAGTGTTATCGACGCTTGGAATCAACCCCTTAACATTTCTGCTCAACCCCCACACATACAGCATCTGGAGAAACAGAGTGAGGTAGGACAGCCACCAGCCAGCGCACCTCCATCCCAACCTCACCAAGTTGAGAAGATTGTTGAAAAGGTCGTCGATCCATATAGCGACCTCCCGCCCGAATTCAAAGCGTCTCTAAATCGATACGTCGCCATGCTCCGCAAAGAGGCCGCAGCTGATACTGATGAAGCAAGATTCGAGCATTTTGAGTCATTCGTTCGAAAAGAACTCCGCCTGAGGAGCTTGCTCTATGGAATCGAGCCACACCTACAGGATCTGCACTCATCTCCAAAGTCGAACGCGCTACAGTCTCCTGCAAAGGTAGATGCTATCCGACCAGAAGCTGCTCCCGAAAGCCATTTCTCTGAACCACAAACAAAGGAGTTGCCGCTGTCTGAGAAAAAGGTCGTACCTGAGCCTGTGCGATCAGACACACCTAGTGCTGTGGCTCAGGTAGAAGCGCCACATACGAGTCAGGATGGACAATGGCAAGATCTCTCCAACACAGCGGTCAAGAAGCAATCAGCCCCTATAACACCGGCTCTGCCCCCTCTGAAGACTGCTAGCGCTAGCAGTGTAGCACCGGAAAGGCTGGAGGCGGCAGAGAGTGATCCAGAATACAGTCCGGGCGGTCGACCCTTGCTGAACAGACAGCACGACGATGTTCAATTCAGTCCTGGAGGCCGCCCGATAATGCCTAGACCCAGGGTGACGACGCAAATACCAGAGAAGAGTCATCAGATGTCTGACGCGAGGCAAGAAATCAAGGCCTCTCCTTCTGCAAATGCTCCAATGGTGCTGGATGATTATTTGATGGCTCAGCCACCTTCGCCGAGTGCGAACGCTCCGATAGTGATGGAGTCTAGTGTGGGAAAACAGCCACAAGAATATCATGCTGGTGCCAGACTTGATGCCACCGGATTTCCCCTTGACAACTCGAGCAAGGCAGCACCGCCTCTAAAGTTTGAGCCTCCCAGGCCGGCATATGAGCCTTTCAAATATAATGCCAACGTTCAGCCTCCAACTCAACCGGCAAATCAATCATATTCGTCATTGCGAAAGGATGCAACGGAGTCAAGTCGGCTGTTGGCACATGAGCCGGTTAACAATCCACAGTCTTCTCCTGACTCTGACTCCCGAACAAGAACTTCTGATAGGCAAAGCTCTCAGGATGGAAATTTTATTGGCTTGATCAAGGCTCATAGCCAGGCTGTTCAACCAAGCAAGAGTGCAAATGCCAACCTGGCACCGATCCCGCAACTTCGAGCGGGCACTCCCAATGCTGGTGCAGCTACAGGCCAGGCTCCTGCATCGCGTGAAAGCGCGCTTGGCTCTGCGAACAGGGCTCTACGCTCAATCTTGCCAACCTCGGTGCCCGAGCGGTACGGTCTTTCTAAGCACGCGAAGGCTAGGGCACTGCGAGACAAGATTGGCGGGTTTTCAGACGACTTTGGCTTCATTCGTGAAACTGTGATTGCCTGGGACCGCAAGAATCGCGAAGTGCGCAAGAAGCTTGAGGAAGAGCGCAGTGCTCGCCAGGCAGAACCCGAGTCTCACGTTGATGGCTTATATCATGACAACGAGATTGGCTACGCCGATATTCGCCACCTGGAGGCGGAGTTCAAGCTGCACGAGGCTGAGAGACGGTACAAAGAAGACCAGGCAGAGCTTGAGTCCTTCAGCAAAGGTGTGTATGAGCCAGTGACGGGCAGGATCAAGAAGGAGATTTTTGAGCTTGACAATCATTACGCCTTGGCTGTGCAACTCCTCGAGTCGGACGCTGTTGCTGCGAGCCAATACCTGAGGGCTGACCAGGGCAAGTCTGAGATGGGCTTCGTGATGAACTGTGCGCTCTCGGCCTTTCAAAAGCTGGAAATCCGCCACAAGAAAGTAGCGGAGGCTGACGTGGAACGCGAGAGGCGGCGCAAACGGCTGGAGCTTA
The DNA here is from genome assembly GCA_003709825.1 of Chaetothyriales sp. CBS 135597. NCBI lineage: Eukaryota > Fungi > Ascomycota > Eurotiomycetes > Chaetothyriales > Chaetothyriales sp. CBS 135597. The sequence continues at coordinate 404,287 of QQXN01000010.1, read as the reverse complement.
CGGTGCTCTACACCAACGGTGACATACAGGGGGTGAAGAAATTGGAACAGGAGTTCGCGGCAGCAGAGAAGATGCAGGTGCTGCACGAAGCCCGTTCTCGAGACAGGAGGGCGAATTCATTCATGGACACTGTTGATCGTGCGACTCTGCGCGGGCTGGGCGATAATCAGACCTACCTGGACGACCTGCTTGCTCGGATCAGACCAGTCAAGGAGATTGTTCTGAAGGATGCGTCCAACATTCCCCAGGAGGTGTATGCACCAGAGGGACCACGAGACAGCCTGTCACTGGCGCAGCGCACAATTGATTATGTGCTGACCGACTCGCAGAAGCTGCTGGGGCTGTCCAATGTTGCTGACAAGCTGCTCAACGATGCCGACTACTCTGTTTCAGTGGCAGAAGCGCATGTATCGAATGCCGACCAGGTGACATACCAACGGTTGGAGGAAGAGAAGGCGAAAGAAGACGCTAAGATCCTCAATGACACGAACTCACGCTTAAGCAGCATCGGCAAGACGCCCGAGGCAGCCATCGCCCTGATACGAGAGGTGGTGGACAAGGTGGGAGACGATCCAGAACATCAGGAGCGGATCAAGAAGGCGCTCGAGGCAGCGAAGCAGAGGAATACCGAGCCTGGATCATCGGCGTGAATCGGAAGGCATGCACAGATGTCTGTTCAGCTGTCGGCTCTGTCTGTCTTACATGTGCTTGCCAATCTCATCAGGCCGTTCGCTCAGCAGTCATCTGGCATCTTCTTGCACTGTACGATAAGTGATACACATAGGCTGAGTCGAAGAGGGGGGGGACCTACACCTACAATGACGACGGCCCAGACTTTAACGGGCATGCAAGTCCTTGAAGGCGGTCTAGATCTACTGTAGGTACAAGCCTGTATGGACTGATAGACCTTGGGCAAGGGGGTGGCCTGCTCTGATCACAGAGAGAATCGCAGAGGCCAGCCAGGTGAATGGGCCAAAGAGGGAAGGGATTCCAAGCCACAGCGGGTGCTCAAGCCTCTTCTGGGCGTTGTGGCGTGCTAATTAACTGCATCATAAGCCAAGTCTGACATGGGTCTGGGGGCGAAAGCTACTGCGGGGGCAAGCACGGGGGGGGGCAAGGACAGGCGACTCTTGAGGCGAGGGCGTTCGGCGAAACGGACAATCCTCGATAATGTCGGCCACTCAAGAGCTGAGGCATGATGCAGCATGTGGGAGAGCAAGGGGAGTGATGATGGGCCACAGCCGGACCAAGCTTGGATGTAGTGTGTTCAGTGACTTGGATGATATACGTGTTACTTATTCAGTGCCTGTCTGTGTACAGCTCCGCTCTCGTGTATGGGCGGTGCTGAGATGTGGGGGATGAATAAGAATTAAGTTGAAATCATTCATTCGCATTGGCGCGCCCGGGGCGTGTAACTCTAGCGACAGGAACCAGGCTAATTGGGGGCACATAAGAATTAATAGTTCTGTGCCTAGTGCTGCACATCCTTCGGCCAGGGGCCCTTTCTTGGGTTGCTGAGGGCCTTAGCTGCCTTACGGTAATTAATTAATTATATTTATTAATTATAGTACAACGTACAGTAGGTACAGCCGTATATACAGAATATTGACTTGGGGCGATAAGATAGGGACCCAGCGCCAAAGTCCACCCGGACTCAAAGCTGGTCAGTGGCCACTGGGGGCACAAGTTATGGCCGGGGCTGCCGCTGGAAGCTTGGTGCTTTTGGTGGCTTGAATTTTGGGTTGGTATTATGACTCCACCCTTGCTGCAAATGAGGGTAATGAGAGTGCTGAAGATCAGCATTTGACTTGCTGGTGATGATGGTGATGATGATGATGATGATGATGATGATGATGATGATGATGATGATGATGATGATGATGATGATGATGGTGGTTGTGGTGATGATGATAATGCTTATAATGATGATGATTTCTCCTTTTCTTCTCCCCCAGCACTGGTCATCGCATCGCCATTCCTCCGCAGCTCGTGGTAAGTTAATCTTTCCCCATAATAGAATTCAATCAGTCTGTAATACGTGTCGTACTTGTGACGGCGACTACTGCCGTAATAATTAGCCTCCCTGCACATGTGACTGAACTGGTGGTGGCCGCCCCCCCCCCCCCCCCCCCCCGGTCGGGCTGGGGCAGTGCCATTGGCTATGACTTGCCCGCGTTATTCCCCGGCCACGACCTAGCGCCCCCGTTTTTCCCTGGCGGCGCGCAAACAGAGCTCGACCTGCTTTTTCCTTGCCCCCGGCCCACCCAACTAAAAAAAAAACAAAAAATCCTACTACTGCTGCTGCTACTGCCCACTGCCCACTGTCCAGTGCCACTACCACTGCCACTGCCACTGTCTGCCACTGGGGGGCCCACTCTAATTCCTGTCCTGTCCACTGTCCATTGCCCACTGTCCACTGCCACTGCCACTGCCTTGCCACAACTGCTCTCTTCTCACTCTCGCTTGTAAAATTCAGGTCTAACTTAACGGTCTGGCGACTCCCGCCCTCCACCACCACTGTTCTCTCTCTGTGGCCCCCCCTCCCCCCTTCCCTCTCCCCCGAAATCTATCTCCCTCTACTGTAAATTTTTATTAGTCAGTTCTGATCCTGACACGCGCCGCCTGCTTTGTGTGTGTGTGTGTGGTGTGCATGTGTGCGCCTTGCGCTTGCTCTCCTTGTCAAACAAACCTGTGACCTTGGTTCTTGGTTCGCCACCCGCCTATTCTCCGATACGTCTCCAGCTGCCTCCACCAGCCTCGCGGGCTGCGCCACTTGTTTATTGCCCTGGCCGTCCATCCCAGCACTTCGATCCCACCCACACACCCCCCCCAAAACCACGTTTCTGGTATTAACGAGAACTCTCGTTGCCTTCGTGGTGGGTGCGCGCGCACACACCACCAGCGCCCCTTCCACTCGCCAACCCTCGGGCGCTGCTACTGCCGCCGCCGCCGCCACCGCCGCCGTCGCCGTTGCTGCCATTGCCGTTGCCATTGCCGCTGCCGCTGCCGCTGCCGTTGCCGCTAGCTCATCTACTTCACATACTATTGGCGTTGGCCTCGAGTGTGTCGTGCGGCGGCTGCGATCAGAGCATGCTGGTCCCGCCGAGCTGCCTCTAGCCCTTTCCGCCTACCAGAGACAGCGCCTGCCCGCCCGCCTGCCCGCCTGCCCGCCTGCCTACCTACCTACCCACTTGCCTGCTGCTGCGCTGTACCTGCTCCCCCTGCTCACTGTGCACCACACCCACTAGCCTGCCTAGCTTGCTGGTTCAGTTACAGTCATACCTTCCTGTCTGGATGCGCTGCGTGAAAGGTATGCATTTCCCATGTCCCTGCAGCAGCGCACCTGTCCTTCTCTTTCCTCAACACCTGCTCTAGATCTATGGCACACTTGTCGGCGCTCACTACCCTGCGGGGCCAATGGTGGCCTCTTGCTGCTATGGCTTAGTGCCATTTGAGCCTGCCACTGGTCATGCTGAGGCTGAGAATCAGATCACTGACAACAGGCCAGCGCACCCTTGTTGCATAGAGAAGGAGTAAGGTTGATGGCAGACCTTGGCTCAGCCGTCTCTGCCTCTGCCACTGCCGCCGCCGCTGCTGCTGCTGCTGCTGCTACAGCCGTCGCCGCCGCTGCCTCCACGCCTTCGTTACCGCAGACCAGCGCCGAAGACGAGGTGGAACGTCCCGGCAAGAGACAGAGGCTCAACCCACCACTGATGATTCCTGTGGCAGCTCCTGCGGAATCTGCTCAGGCCAGGTCCAGGAAGTCTCCTCCGAGCCAGTCAGGTGCGCCTCCCGCCATCCAGTCGACCGGTGCGTTGATGGGTCCCGGGCAAAATGAGACGAGCAGAGCGGACAATGCTGGTGTCTCGTCTGGAGAACAAGCCAGCATCCTGAGTGCGCCCATGACCACCGTTTCCGAGAGCCTGCACCATGGTGGTGACGAGGCCATTGGCGATGGGCAGGCACATACAAGCCCGGTCAGTCTGTCGAGCATTGGCACTCTTGAGAGCGTGGCAGGTCCCACAGTCATGACCACAACGGTGGGGAGCCCGCTGCCTATGGACGATTCGGTTCACCCACCGGCCTCAGTCGGCGCAGACAAAGGCTTGTCCACGCCCGAGAATGATACCAAGGCCATGTCGTACCCGGCGCCTTTCTTGACGCCGCAGGTGAACAGCGACGCGCGGAGGGGGATGAGCTTGCCTCATTCGGCGACACGCCAGGGTACGAGGTCCCCTTCCAGCAAGAAGCACAGGTGCCCATACTGTGCTACCGAATTTACCCGTCATCATAACTTGAAGAGCCATCTTCTGACACACTCTCAAGAGAAGCCATACGTCTGCTCCACATGCCAGTCAAGATTCAGAAGATTACACGACCTAAAACGCCACACCAAGCTCCATACCGGTGAGCGGCCACATGTCTGTCCGAAATGTCGCCGTAAGTTTGCACGAGGGGACGCCTTGGCCCGGCACAACAAGGGCCCGGGCGGCTGTGCCGGAAGGCGAGCGAGCATGGGCAGCTTCGGTGGAGGCGATGGCGGCTTTGAAGGAGGCGAAGAAATGGATGGCGTCGTGTACGGCGAGCCCGAGTCCTTTGAAGAGGAGGAGGGCAACGACAAGCGGCCGGGAATTCGACGCCAGGCTCCGTCGGGCGACGATTCACAAGACAGCAGCAGTGGCCAAGGCCCTCGAATCCCCAGTACCTACCCGCCCATACAAGGCCGTCCACCGGGAGGTATAGCCACTGGCCACTTTCCGCCTCGAGGAGGATTTGGTCCCCCACTTGGCCCTGCCTCGCCGGGACCCGGCCCTCCGCCCAGCTCGCTGGCATATCCTTCGCATACAGGCTCGACTAGCTCCAGATACCCAACCAGCTCCTACGCCGGCAATCCCATTACTGAGAGCCCGAGGCCCTTATCTCCCGGTCAGAGCCGTGGCACATCTGGCCCCCTGGACCATCGGAATCGGTCGCCGACGATCACGAGCTACACGCAAGGCCCGGGTTCGAGCTTTGGTCGGAACGCGGGCTCCGGCTCGTCACTAATCCTTTCCGGTGCAGCAACACAGTTGCCTCCGCCGCCGGGGTTCTTGCCCAGCCAAACCGGTCCAACGCATCCTCCGACACAGCCAACCGGGCCCCCGACCCATGTTGGAAGTGGACCATTGAGCTCAAACAGCAACAGCTTGTCAAGCCATGGACAATCCGGCCACGGTAGTGTGGAAACTTCGAGTCCCATGTTCGCCAAGGACGATCGTATCTGGGCCTATGTCAAGAGTCTGGAGCAAAGGATGAACGGAATGCAAGAAGAGATCAATGCACTCCGAGCACAGTTCATTGTAGCGCATGGACAGCAGCGGCTGGCTTAGGCAACCAGCCATCATCTTTTCGGAACGCCACTTCTGCCTAGCCGAAGAATATTCGGCCAGTCGAACCTTTATCCTGCGGGTTAAACTGTTGGTCGAGATGAGACTAAGCAGCAGCGCTGTCGCTTAGGACGACGAGGGCTAGGCCGGCGGCAGCAGCAACACCTGCATCACCATGACACCGAGAACATGGATGTAACACATATTCGATTCTAGCAACTACCAGCACATGTGCATTTGATACCCCCTGGAAGTAAGCATTTCCATCGTTTGCATTATTATTTGGTGGATGGTTTCACGCTCCGCCTGTTGTGCCGATGCAGAGCGAAGCAAAGGTCCAGCCGGCCGAAGAAGCAAAAGGCAGGGCGGCGAGAATGGACGACGGCGATCGGGACGAACACGGCAGGAAGGGCGAACAAAAGGAAGGGCAGGAATGATCGGAGATACCAAAAGCAATCAAGCATGCAGATACGAGGATATTGGCCCGGGGCAAGATGACCATTGACCATTGACCATTGCCATTCACCATTGACCATTCACCATTGATGCTCTCAACAAGACCGACTTTGGTACTTTTTTTCTCTTTTACTCTTTGTCTTTGTGGTGTCTGTTTTACTCAAGGGGATTTTTGGCATGACCAGGGTGGTGGATGTGGTGTATAGAGTTGGTTGATGACATGTCAATGACAGATAGGAGAGAGAGAGGGAGGGGGAGGATGAACTGAAGTGGATGATCAAGATACAGAAGAAGACCTGATGATGAGTGGACGAGTGGACGAAGAATGTTTTCCTTCTCTTTTCTTCTTTTTTTTCGTGCATTAATTATCATCTACTGACACAAGTAACTAGGTGTGCTGTACACTAGTAGTAGTAGGTAGGTAGCAAAAAAAAAGGGAGGGGGTTCATATGTAAAATATTACTTACTCTACTATAGCTTAGCTACGCTACGGCTTGACCACCGCCTTCTTGCGCTCCCAGACCATCAGATAAGACTCGCGGGTGAAAAGGGTCTCGGCCTCTGCGCGCTCCACAAAGAGATCCTGAATCTCAAGCCATTCAGGCAAGTTGGTAGTAGTAGTAGTAGCATGCGCCTGGGCATAAGCAACGGCTTTATCGCGCAACTGGACCTTCCAGGCGACGCGCTCGCCGCGGCCGCCGACGGCCTTGTTGGCTGCGTCCGCGGCATTGCTGTCCTCGGCACCGGCACTACCACTACCACCAGCGCCGCCAGTGCTGCTGCTGCTACCACCACCACCACCAGTAGCGGCAGACATGGTATCAAGAACAACATTGGCGACGAGCTCGTAGTAGATAGGCTGGCCGGGGGGGTGCAAGGCCGGGTTAGGCTCGACAAAGGGGGACATGTCCAGCGCGCGCGGGGAGGCAAAAGTGACAATGGTTGGGTTGCGCTCCGAGACGAATTTGTTGACGCTGAAGCGCTTGATGTGGAAGAGTAGGTACGGTGGCAGCGGGTGTAGCAGTCGGTGGCGCACCCGATGGTTGGATTTTTCCGACGCTACCAAGCCCGAGTATTTCTGTAGCAGCGTGGTCAGCGGGATTTGTGGGATGATGTTTTTGTCTTCGATTGCGTCGCGGAACAGTGGTGTGGGCGGCAGGTCGAGCGTGAGCACGAAGTAAGGGGTTACGTTGCTGCTGATGGTGGATGATTCTTCGAAGCGGAGTCGGTCGCCGGTTATGTCGGATTTCGCTGTGATGGCTTGTGATTCTAGCCGCAGTTTGCCCTGGAAGCAGGTCTGGATTATGCTTGTTGATAGCGGGCGGCGGGTTGGGGTTGCTGCTGCTGCTGCTGCTGTTGTTTTTGTTGTTGATGGTTGTGCTGGTGCTGGTGCTGGTGCTGCTCCTCCTGCCGCTGCTGTCGAGGTCAAAGTTGGCGGCCGTGATGGTCGTGTTCGTGAGCCGCCCAGACTGACGTGCAGCTGGTTCAGGAACCAGGACATGAACTCGACCGGGTCGGCTTGCTCAGTCAGGCTGAATTTCTTCGACGACCGCAGCCCGATCTCCTGCAGCAGCTCGTGGGGGGACACGTGTGAGCGAAAGGCCTTGGGGTTCCAGATCTTGCGGATCAGAGTGCCAAAGCGGATGGGCAGCTGTGCCGTGTTTGGCTTGAAGCCGTTGCTGCCCTCGAGCAGGAAGAAATTGCGCAAGGGCGAAACATGCGACAGCGCCTGCACCACCACGTTGAGATAGTCGTTCGCCTTGATGTTGTTCATCCCGATGAAGCCCGGTCGATATGGCTTGTTGGCTAGGTCGGTCGATTCACGCGGCACACGGTCGAGTTTCCTGACCTCCTCCGGCGTGAACTTGGGATCGACCACGAACTTGATGTCGTCCAGACTCTTGTTGAGCACCTCGTAGCCCTCCGGCAGCACATACACCTTCTTGGTCTCCATGTTGATGTAGACATGGTGGTCCACGTCCAGGGCGTGGAAGTAGGCGTGTGATTTCAGGCCGCGGCCTTGGAAGTACTTGCCGCAGACCAGGCAGGCGTACACGTTGATGTTTGACAGCGTGACCGAGCAAAGTTTTTCAAAGTCAAAGTCGAGAACGGAGCGGTTGATGGTGTCGAGGTAGAGATCGCTGTAGCCTGCGGTTGGTGCTGTTTGCCGCACGGGGGCCGAGACACCGTCGTCGTCGTCGTCGTCGTCGTCGTCATTATCATCGTCTTCGTCTTGCGCCTCGGGCTTTGCTCTTTCTTCTTTTTCTTCTTCTTCTTCTTCTTCTTCTTCTTCTTCTTCTTCTTCCCTCTCCTCCTCTTTCAGCGCTTTTGCAGCATTGCCATGGCCTGCGGACCCATTGCTTTTCACGCCGTTGTGTTTGGTGATCGATGCGCCTTCTGGTTCGGTCGCGGCCGCTTCGACGCGTGCCCGTTTGCTGGGACGTGCGACTCCAGTTGTGTCCATCTCAGGGCGCGGTTCCGACTTGCGCTTTGCCATCCTCGTCCTGGCCAAGTGGCACTGGCGATGTTTCGCGTTGTTGGATGTTCATTTCTGGCACTTTATAGGGTTAGTTACCCTAATTCTACGCAAATGTGCCCAACTTACGGGTCCTCTCCCTTTTCTCTCCCTTCTTCTCTCTTCTTTTCTCTTCTGTTGCTAGTCAGGTAATGTTTAATTGAATCATTCACCTCAATTTCTACCATTTATATCATTGCTGATCCTACAATGGTCTACATCAATTATCTAGTCGTCCAACCACCAAGGCGGTGTCCCAGCCCATGGGGCGGACCCCCATAGGAACCCGCGGCGGCCAATCCACCGGGCAATAGAGCCCAGTGCTGCACTCATCGTCGCCGTCATAATGCCCTGCACACCAAAGCTCCAGAACAGTCTTGAGAAAAAGCTGAGGTTGCCCCTAGTCCCCATCTCTCTAGCTGCCGCCCATGGACTGGCCGGCCACAGATCCTGCAGAATAGCTGCCCCCCTGCTGGCGGGAACAGACAAGGCAAACCCTCTGACCACCAAGCGGGAGACGTAGATGTCCAAGGGCAGCATCAGCACCGAGGTGATGATGTTGCTGGTGAACATGGAGAACACTTCCTTGCTTGTCAGCGACAGGTGTGTGACTCGGTATGTGTGGGCCCCCATGGGCTTGAGCAGATTCGGGTTCTGGAGAGAGGACCGGATATCCATGGCGATTTCGCTAGTAGCCTCGTCTGTTTCAATGGCTTGTCTTCTCGCAGGCATGCCCGGTCGTAGCCTTCCTGGCGGTGGCGAAGGGTCCCGAGCAAAATAAAGTTCTCGCCAATCGTCGGGTCTCGGTTCGAGCAAAGATTCCATCGGTGGCTCATAACCATCCATACCTGGGAGAAGTTCTGAAACCACTCCGGGCGAGGGCCTCGTGTCGGGTGCGCCATGTGAACCAGCTCGTTCTCCTTCCAGTTCATCAGCCATTTCATCGGCTCTTTCTTCAGCTCTATCATCGGCTCTCTCATCAGCTGTCTCATCAGCTGTCTCGTCGGCTCCCACAAGTGGCTCATCAGCTTCCGAAGCTGGCTCATCAGCTCGTTCCAAACTGTCGGTTGGTGATTGGGCAGTGGCAGCACCTTGTTCCTCGGTGTTATTTATGCCATCTTCACCACCTTGGGGGTTCGTGTTCTGAACTGGTCCTGCTACCTCGCTCATGCCTTCGATCACCGACAGCGTCTCAGGAGTCGGTGTCGAGGTCAGGTAAGCCGGAATGGTGAGACTAGAGGTCCACTTGTCAATGTCAATGCCTAGATCGATTATGTCCAGGCCAAGCCTGTAGAAGGCTTGTAGTGACGCTTCCTCTCGCATCTGCTTATCGTCCACTTCCGGCATATGGCGGTACATTCGTGCCAAGTTGAGGTAACGCCGACAGCAGTGCATGTGCACCCTGCTCAGAAAGTCCTCTATCCCTATGGGCCTATCAAACTTGATGAATCGCGCCAGAGGCCGGAAGAAACCTGGGAAGGCCGCTCGGAGGGCAGGAAGCACCGTCTGTGGACCTCTATACTGCCGTTGGAAGTGGTAAAAAATCGGATTGTCGACATCTCGCGCATATGGTTCGTGGATGCCCAGGCGGACGCCAATCAGTTGATCTCTACTGTACGAAGGCTCTTCATCGCTGCAATACCTCGTCATTATTTCCAGTGACCATGGGTCGGGTTGAGTTGGCTGGGGCAAGCAGTTGGACAGGACGGCATGGAATCCCGAGGACAACGACTCCCTGATCAGATCGCTGATGTAGGCCATAAGAAAAGGATTAGTCAGGAGAGCAGTCAGAATAGCCATGGCATCGCCTGTCATTATCGACCCAATCACATTCGGAGTCTGTAGAGGCGACTCGGCCATCCAAGGTATGAATGATCGCCAACTTGGGAAAGGGGATAGAGGGATGAGATGGGCGCATTGCAAGATGGAGAAGGCACGAAGCGGCCACTCCAGCGAGAAGACAAGCATGTCCAGCCTGTTCAATGTAAGCCAACGTACGGCACAATCACGAGCACACTTACAGATGCCGCCGGGCCAGAGCGGGCAATGCTGTCTCATGGTTCTCGTAGCGCGTCCGTGGAGTCTGGAGCATTCGTCGGAAGTGCGGACTTGCAAAGAAGGTCCAGTGTCTGAAGGAATTCAGGCATGCTGCGCACAGCGTCGAGGGTAAGCCGGCATATAGAAATGGCAGCAACCCCTGCGTTCTGGTCTCAATTGCCAGCGTCTCGAGAATAGGAGGATCGAGCTGTGATTTGAACACCTGCATCTGCCGTCAGAGCCTCCTGGCTTCAGAAGCCCCATCACCGTTTCTGCTAGACTCACAAACACTCGGCTCCTCCATGACTTCACCCACCATTGGGAGACCTGACCCAGGATTTCGGCAAAGTGCCCCAGGCTGGCCCCAATGTCGCATTCGGTATCGAGTAGCTTCAGCTTGGCTGCCTTGTCGAAGCCTTCAATTGAGAGGTATTGCCCTTCAGTTGTGACGTATTGCGGGCCCTCTTCCTTCCTCCGCACCACACCGGCCACTCGGAGGACTTCATTTTGAGCCCGAATCAGTCGCCGCGTGGCTCTCTCTGCCTCTGCATTTGTAGGTCGTCCTTTGTTGTCGAACTCCTGGACATAGTCACGAGCTACATTGTCCTGCGGGTGTTTGCCGACAATTACATTGCCTTGTTCGTCTCGTAGAAGATCCCCGAACGGAGAGCGGCCGAGAGCGAGGCGAGTCAGGTCAGCTTGGCGGCCCATGTCAATCCGGATTTAGAGTAGTGCCGGAATCATCAACCATATCGATATTCGATGCCGTTCTTCCAGTTTGGGGCAGCGTTGATTCGGTTCGTTGACCAGTTGAGTCGACGCCTGGAAAACGGATCCTAAGACGTGTTTAAGGTTGGGGCGCTAGTGCCAGCTAGCGCAAACTCTAAATCAGCGCAAGGCAACTCGACGCCTTGAAAATAACTAAATTTTGATCCCTTCACCACCAAAGCACAAAGATGGCTATAATCAACGGTGAATGGCCATTTTAAACGCCTTCCAACTGCGTGGCCCCAGCCCACAAACATGGCGATCAAAGCCAACATCAGCACTCTCACGACCTATGAGCCTGCTCGATCCATTGAACCGATCTACACTGGTGGCAATGTATCGGCCAATCGAGCAGGCTCTCTGCTTGCAACCTGCGTCGACGAGGACGTTTTAGTCATCGAAACAAGCACTGGCAAGCCCTTATGTCGCATTGAGGGCGATGGGGAGGCCACAACCAGCCTGTGCCTGGCCCCAGACGCCTTGCATCTCGTCGTTTGTTCGCGGTCCCTGGCTATGCGCATCTATGCACTCAGTCCTGCCGAGGGTCAAACTGCCACAGTCGAATTGCTGCGGACGCTGAAGCCTCACACGACTCCTGTGGTCACTTCCGCCATTGATCCTACTGGTAGTCTCGTTGCCACAGGCGGAGCAGACGGATCGGTCAAGGTCTGGGACCTTCGAGGTGGTTTTGCCACTCATTCATTCCATCCCCATGGTGGTGTCGTGTCGGCGGTGGCCTTCTCGCGACATGAGGAGGCGTCCTCGATTCTGCTTGCTTCGGGCGCTGAGGACGGCAAGATCCGCGTCCATAATCTCAGCACTCGCAAAGTGCTCGCCACACTTGATTCTCATGTCAGCGTCGTCCGCAGCCTGGAATTCTCGAGCGATGGGCAGACGTTATTGTCCAGCAGCCGAGACCGCACCATCATCCTGTGGGGCACAAAGTCTTGGAAGTCCGAACGAGTCATACTAGCCCTGGAGGTGCTGGAAGCAGCTGGCTTTTGCCAGGACACGAGGCTGGTGTATGCTGCGGGCGAGCGAGGAGTGCCCCGTGTATGGTCAGTCAAGTCGGGACAGGAACTCACGGCAAAATCAAGTGTAAATCTTGAAACCGACGCCATTGTCGGTGCTGTCAACTGCCCCGAGGAGTCAGTTCTCATCACAATACACCAAGACCAATCGTTGCGGTTCTACTCCTACTCGGCCCTTGATCCAGAAACAGCTACTCCATCTGGCGAAGTGCTGAATCTGCTAAGACGAATCACTGGCTCACTAGATGAAGTCATCGACATGGCTTGTGTCGGCGCCGATCGCTCACTCCTGGCCCTGGCCACCAACACTGAGAGCATCAAGCTTGTTTCGATTGCCAATCAAACAGCCGAAAGAGCAGGTGAATCAGCAGAGGCCGCGATCCAATCGTTTGGTAGCGATGTTGGACTTCTGGAAGGCCATTCCGACATTGTCATCTGTCTCACCACCGACTGGAGTGGCAACTGGCTGGCAACCGGAGCCAAAGACAACACGGCCAGACTGTGGCGCCTTGATGCATCCTCGCAATCATTTGAATGCGTTGCAGTGTTCGAAGGCCATGCCGAGTCTCTCGGCGCAGTGGCTTTGCCTCAGACACCACCGGCAGGCACACTAAACCGCCAGGACGGTCTGCTAGAGCCACCCCAGTTCCTACTCACAGGCTCTCAAGACAAGACAGTGAAGAAATGGGACACGAGCAAAATCAGGTTGAGTCCAGATCAAGGTGTGCAGAGTGGCTTTCGAGCTGCATTCACCCGTGTAGCTCACGAGAAAGACATCAACGCCCTCGACGTCTCTGATAGCGCACCTATCTTTGCCTCAGCATCTCAGGACAAGACAATCAAGATATGGTCGCTCGAAGATGGCTCCGTGACCGGAATCCTACGAGGTCACAAACGAGGCGTGTGGTCAGTCAAGTTCTCTCCTGCTGGTGCAGCACCCTTGAATCTTGCTGAAGGCGGCACCTCCTCTTCTCGAGGCCTCCTGGTGAGCGGATCCGGCGATAGGACAGTCAAGGTGTGGTCACTGTCGACATATACCTGCCTTCTGACCTTCGAGGGCCACAGCAACTCAGTCCTCAAGGTGATCTGGATCCCCCCGCCATCATCGACCAAAACTAAAAGGACGGACTCTGGAGGAGAACAAGAGGAAGAAGGAGATGGAGTCGAAAACAACGGACCCCGGACTCCGTCGCAGAACAAGCCAGTGATCGCATCAGCCTCGTCAGACACCTTGGTCAAGCTGTGGACACCGTACGCACCGCCCGACTCAGACCACCTGCTCACCACGCTCGACAACCACACCGACCGTGTCTGGGCCCTGGCAACCCCAGAAATTCAGACATCATCATTATCACCACCACCCCAGTGCCCATACCCGCTCATCTCCGGCGCCGCCGACGCAAGCATCACCTTCTGGCAAGACACGAGCAAGCAAACAGCAACGCAAGCCAGCCAGCGCGCCAGCCAGCGAGTCGAGCAGGACCAGCTGCTGCAGAACCACATCCACGCCAAGAACTACCGTGAAGCTATCACCCTGGCCCTAGCCCTCAACCACCCGGGCCGACTACTGCGGTTATTTCAGGATGTCGTACGCAACGGCACCAGCAGTAATGATCATGACGACAACAACAAGAACAACAACAACGACATCGACACCAGCATCACAGGCTCCCGCGAAGTCGACGACGTCCTAGCCAGCCTGGCGCCCGAGCAAGTCTACAGCCTTCTGGAGCGCGTGCGCGACTGGAACACCAACGCGCGCACCGCCCCGGTCGCACAGCGTGTGCTCAACTGCCTGTTGCGCAGCTATCCCAGCAGCTTTTTTGCTGACTTGGCTTCCACCGCCGCCGCCACGGGACAGCAATTACCCAACAGCAGCAGCAGCAGCAGCACGACTACTCATCCTCCTCCTCCTACTACTACTAACAACACCATCAACTCCCGCCGCCTCCGAGATCTGCTGCGCGCGCTCGAAGTCTACACGGACCGCCACTACAAGCGTGTTGAGGAGCTGGTGGATGAGAGTTACTTGCTCGAGTACACTCTGCGGGAGATGGACGAGGTGGAATGAACTAAGGTGGAAGGAAGAAAAGGAAAGGAGAAAAAGTTTTTTGTGTTTGTTTGGGATTCATTTGTGAATATATATGATTTGGATGGTGAGCAAGTAGAGAAAGAATAAAAAGCGAAACAAAGGAGTCTGTAGATTCTTATTATTAGGACCAATAGGATTTTGCAGCTGCATTCCCCACTAGACGCGAGCTGGAGGCTGTGGAATGATGTCACCCCCTCCCCTCCCCTCCCCTCCCAAATATTCTTCATCACCTCCTCGTCGAGAGTATACCATTACAGGGCATTAACCATCTTCCAACCAGCCAGCTCGTTTCCAGAGAATGTGGTAAAAAGGAAAAAGAGAAATAGAAGAAAGAAAAAAACTGACAAGCATCTTTTGTGTTTGAGGCTATGAAAAGCGTACATATCGAAGGGGACGGGTGTCCAGACATAAGTCCCCGGTCACCCAGCATGAGTATTCGCCCCTGGCCTGGGAAAGACTTCGGTGGTGGGCACGTTGTTGACGTCGAGCCCAAAAAGAGTGCCTTGGTTGGTGTGCTGCCAGCCCATGCCCGTCTGTTGGTTGACAAAGGCAGACTGGCGGAAGGGGTTTGTAGACCCGGTGGGGCTGGCAACGAGTGGCTGAGTCGGCGGTGGAGAACGCGACTTGGCAAACGGGTTGGTGCCAGTTCGTTGAGCTTGGAGCGGGGCCGCAGATGGGGCGGCGGAGGGGGCAGAGTGGGTTTGTGGCGGGGCGAACGGGGATGACGAGGCAGGAGCACCACCACCACCACCACCACCAGGAGGGGCAGGGCTGAAGAAGGAAGGAGCAGGTGCGGGCTGTGGCAGTGCATTCTGGTCGGGTTTTGCAAAAGGGTTCGTTGATTGAACGGTGAGCGGCGATGCAGCGCCAGGTTGCGCCACAGACTGTCGGAATGGGTTGGTTGATGTGTGCTGAGGCTGCAGGGGCGACTGAACAGGCGAATGAAGCTGCTGGGGCTGTTGCGGAGCGAAGTTGGCCACCCCGTTCGAAGGAATGGTCGTCAAAGGCGAAGAATACTGGAAAGCCTGCGCTTGCTGAGGCTGTTGTGGTGCGTAGCTGGCAAAGGCCGCGCCAGTAAAGTCAGTCTGGATGGGTCCCAGTTGCTGCTGTGACGGCAGCTGCTGTTGAGTGATCTGCGGCTGCAAAAAGGGATTGAAGCCTGTCTGCTGTGGCACTTGGTAGGCTTGAGGGAATTGCTGGGCCTGCGGGAATGCGGCAGCAGCGGCAGTGAAATGTGGCTGCTGTAGTTGGGGCGGCTGTTGCGGCTGCTGGCCCAGAGTGGTCTGATTCTGCTCTATGGACTCAAAAAAGTCTATCAGATCAGGTGCTGGGCCTTTGGCTACTGCTGCTGCTGCTACCGGCTGCGTGCCTGCATTGATAGGGGCACTCTGCTGGGCCGGGGCGGGCTTGGTAGCAGCGGCAGCAGCAGGGGCAGGGGCAGAAACAGGAGCAGGAGCAGGTCTGCCACTACGCTTTGCCTCTTGCTGGGCAAGGTACTGGCGTCGGTTGATCTCAAAATCGGGATCGTTGAGGTAGTCCTCGAGTGAGGAGGTCAGTGTAGTCGGCGCATGCTTGAGCTTGGGCACTTGTAGCCGCGTGGATGACTCGTACTGCCGTGCCAGGCTGAGATACTGCACCACCTGTTCGGTCAACTTACCGAATGTCTTGTAGATGTTCAGTGCTCGCTCTGCATCCGGCCTCGACATTTCAAAGTAGTGCTCGAGCACATTGATCGTGCCCTCGTTCATGACCTTGAAAAGCTCTAGCAGGTCCATTGTCAGCAGCCGGAAAGCGGTCAGTGTGATCTCATTGTCTGGGTCATGGCTGCCGAGGAACTGCAGTGGTCAGCATAGAAGGTCAGCTCAACAAGGGCGAGGATGGGCAACGCACATCGCATCTGACCAGAGCTCGCACCTGGTCCTGCACGCTCTCCGTCTGGCGAAGCAGTCCGCGTTCCACGGTCAGGGTCTTCATCTTGCCCACGCCCGACTGGACGAAATCGGTCTTGCAGTCGCGGTAGGCCTTGACCCGCTCCAGCAGATACTCCGAGTAGCGCCTGATGTTGATGCCCTGCGTCTGCATCTCGGTGAAGGTGCTGAGCGCCAGGCGCTTGGGCGAGTCGGCCAGGTAGCGCAGTGTCACCTCCGGTTGGCCCTCGCGGATCATCAGATGGACAATGATGAGCGACTTGAACACAATTGTCCATGTCGAGTCACGCAGCCGCAGCTGTAGTGTGCGGAAGACCTCGGCCACGCCTGACTCGCCGCCGTTGGTGGCAGAGAGGATGGGCTCGACATACTTGGATTTGGGTGCGGCCAACTGTTCAGTTTATCGTCAGCCTATCGTCAGCCTGGTTCGCCACCACCTCCATCCTTGCTCTTCCTGTCCATGTCTGCTGCTAACCTTGATCTTGGTGCCGCCTTTGACAATCTTCTCCATTGTGGCGGCGCGTCTGGGCGACCTGCTGTCAGGCTGAGGCTTAATCCCGCAGTCGGATCGGCGGCAATAGCTGTAGCGGCGACGAGGTCGAAAATCGGCTGTCAGTGGTAGGAGAAGTGCATTGTGCGGGGATGCAGTCAATCGTCAATCGTCAATCGGATGTCGTCGCTCCGCCCCCTGCAGTGTGCTGTCGTCTTCGGCGGCGTCGTGCCCGTAACTGCGCTTGTGCTCGTGCTTGTTTTATTATACAGTACACCGTACCGTAAGAGCTTAACTTATTATATAATAACTGTAAGTTAAGTTAATATCGCCAGCACCTGCCGGAAATTGCAGTCAATCTTGCTCTTGCTGCACCACAGCAGTTGCCCATTTCTTGAACGACGACATCATCGCCCCCAGCCATTCCAGTCTGGTCCAATAGGCAACCGGCAGAGTGGGCCTCACCGTCTCCACTTGGATCTCCACTTCGCAACTCGCAAAAAGAAGAATACAACAGAAGATGCGTTCTGGCTGGCCAACAACGGGCCATGTAACAAGTTATCATTAACACAGCAATCGTAGGATAGATAATACTCCATGCACTCCCCATCACTCATGATCTCCTAGGTTGAAACATTTTGTCTGTTGGTCAAACATATTCAGGGGCAGTAGTGGCTCACCAGAACACCACCGACATGCAGGCTCATTTGGTGATCGTGATCGCAATCTGAAGACGCCGAGGCAACTCTGGCTCACAAGACACGCTGTTGCAGTCAATTTCAGCCAGCAGTGTCCATCAAAGTAGCATCCAGTTCACATCTTCCGGCCCCAGGCAGTTGATAGAAAGATCTCCTACCCCTCACTCAATCCATCATAAACTCGCCTCGCAACATTCGCTCGCCCAGTTGATCGGGCTTCTTCGTCCGCAGAGGCTGAACATCCGTCGCTTTGGGCATCTCCTTTGGTGGGGATCCAAACGTCGCCGATGTCGATCGTGGCTTGTTGATGCCGCCCACAAACGGATTGCCCGAGGAGAAGGACGGCGTTCGCTTTGTCCGGTCTCTCAATGCCTCGGGCCAGTTGAAACCTTCACCTGCAGGCATGTTAGCACACAAGTCTCAGCACAGAGGTCATTCAACACGACACAGGAGCGAATCAAGACCAGCCCCGACTCTTACCTCCAGTCTTGGCTGGGCCTGAAGAGACGGGCCACGCTGAAGCAGGGCCTTGATGTGCTTGCTCCTGTTCGTCCAATGTCGAGAGGGAGGTGGAGGGTCGCCTACCAGCACCAGCATTGGGGCTCCCAGATTTAACCTCCCGCAATGCTTGAGCCCCAAAACTCAAACGGCGACCAAACGGCGATGATCCTGGGACCTTGGCAATATCATCCACTTCCACCACGGCCGACTCATCGCTGCCGAAGCTGTTCTTGAACTCTGGAGGGCTCGACGCGGTCGATGTTGCCACACTGGCACGCCGCTGACGAGCAAACGCTGTGTAGGGGTTGGTCTGCCCCAGAGTACCCACCCCGCCACTCAGCGTGGGCGATGGCAATGACCCAGCACGACCGTGGTTGAGAATCGGGGAGCTAGCAGTGATGCCAGCAGGAGGAGAGGATGAAATGCCAGGGGATGTGTTGCCTCGCCCACTGAAGAAGTCGACGAAGGATGAACGCCGAGGGCGTCCAGCAGGAGAAGTCGGCTGCTCCGACATGATGGTTGGCACGAGTAGATAATAGAAAATGGTAGGACAATGTCAATGGTGGGAGAAAGAGTAGTGCACGCTTTATCTCGCTCTGGGCTCTTGCTCTGTGTCGACTGAACACGGGCTCGCGGTTGTCTGGAGGCGAATCTAGATAACAACCTAGATTACGTCATATTTGGGCGATGCCAAGATCACCTGACAATGCCAACACTCTCGGCCTTGGCCTGGGACGATTTAAGATTGTCAAGGGCTTATCAACACGATCAGAGAGGGGTGGGAGGAAGGGGGAATGGGAGGAAAAAGGGCAGGGCCAGGTACGCATCCTGGAGGCTCTGATCAGTTAAGCAAGCTAGCGCGGTGCACGGGCCACCACACCAGAACCCTCAAATGTCGATCATCTCCCAGTTTGTGGGGTAACTGGTCGCTCTAGAAGCCACAACCCACAACGTCCGGGCGCGCCTTCCCTGTCCTTGCGCCCTCTCGCCTATTTCCCCGCACCTCGCTCTCTCAACCCCCAGTTGCGACTATAATATGGTAATTCACGCCCGCTGTGTGGTTAAGGGGGCACTCCACTATCAGCTGATGGCTGGTCGTCTCGAGCATAAAGTTACGGACGGCAAGACGGATCCGGAGCATACCGCCCTAGTCCCATTGCATTGTTCGCCTCCTGTTGGGAATGGCAATCTGACACGTGCAGCTCCGTTTTCAGACCACTGACCGGGATGAGAAAGCAAAGACGATGGCTGCCCTTTACACCAATGCCAACAGACAATTGTGCTGTTCAAAAAGACTTTCTTGATTCTTTGAGGATTCTTGCGTCGAACGAACAAACGTGCTTGGACAATTTGGTGAGCGTGTAATGTCAGTCTTTGAACGCCTCCCCGTCGCCCTCCCGTTCAGCTTGTTATCAACCGCCAATGCATATTTGCTTCCTTCAGTCCTGTGGTCCATGGCACCGGTTGCCTTTGTTCTCATTGAGTCCAGTTCGCTTGCAGCAGTCACAGAAAGAAATACCAGAACGAAGCCCTGGACTATGTCTATATTCTTTATATTCAATTTTGTTTGCGTGTTGATGCTTATTATTTCACTCCTCCTTTTTGATCATATTAAAGGACCATATCCAATGTCTGGTTTCATTCTGCTATATTTCCATCCACAAACACCATTCTGCCCTGTGTCTTCACTCTTTGCCGCTCCCAGAGAGAGAGAGCAACGGTCCGTCCTCCCCTTCTACCCTCTCTTTTCCCATTTGCACCGCCTTCATGACCGAATCAACGCCCAACGCCAAAGCGGATGACCTACCGCAATCTCCTGACCGAGATAAGAGTGGAGGTCATTCCCCGAAGCCGCCAGGTGATGCTGAGAATGAAGCATTAGCTCCTTCCTCCCCCTTGCATTCGTCATCGGCTCTTTCCTCAAATGTTCCCCCTTCAGCGGCTCCATCCCCCTCGGCTCCTTCCTCGAATGTTCTCCCCTCAACGGTTATTTCGTCAAATCTTCCTCCCTCGGCATTTCTTTGCTCCTCAATCATTTCATCATCAGGTCTTAGTTCCACAATACCGCCAGACAACTCGCCAGACAACTCGCCAGCCGACCGAGCAGCCGACCGAGCAGCCGACCGAGCAGCCGATCAGCATGACGAAGATGACGAGAAAGCGTCCGGCTCCGATACCGACCTCAGTTCCAACGTACCTGACGACTTTGTCTCTCTCAAACGCTCCCATGCCGAGTCTGAATCTATGCATGAAAGCAGTGAAGAGAGTACGGGCGACGATGAGGACAATTCTGATGCTGGGCCTCGACGAAAAGCTTCTAGGGCCAAGAACACATCGCCTAACCCCTTTCCTTCGCCAGAACCTACCCAATCTTCACAGATTTACCAGCTGTCTGCCCCTCCGCGTCTCTCTGAGAGCCTCGAGCGGGACAGATCGGAGAGCCCAACACCTGTTGGGCGCAAAGCCTCATCTATTGGCAACCTTCAATTCGCTCCTGTGCTATGGCCAACGCAAAATGTAGCATCCACGCAAAGCCCCGCTTCTCAACACTCAACAGCTCAGCCTCGCCAGTCTGAAAACGAAAACCCACGGGAAAGCCGGTCACCTTCTGCTGCAGCTTCGTCGGTTGGAATTTATCGCGATATAGGTGCAGGAAATACACCATTTGGCAGTCCAGATGCTGGTCTCAGAAAGCCACTGGCTGACAGACATGACGCTGGTGAGAGCTCTCCAATGTCAACACAATCCAGTTACCACCCTGCAACCTGCCACCCATGCCCAAACTTTCCTGGCCAGTATCACCATGTCTGCGCTGCGAGGAGTTACTTTCCATCTGGCCAAATCTGTCAAGGCGAGGGGCTGCAAGTCCATCAACCACCGCAACCACAGGCACCGCCGCCAGCAGCCAGAGGCTCTAGGGACTCAGGTGGATCCGGATCCTATGATTCAAATGCAGAAAACAAGGCTCCGGGCCTTCAGACCTCAACACACAGTCCTTCGGCCGCCGGAGATGCTGGAGCAATTATAGTTCTTCCGAGCACTCGATCCCCTGCGAGGACAGCACCATCCCCCGAGACGCCACCCCCGTCCGCAAGGAGACAAGGGGGCAGTCGACATGTTGATCCACAGTCACCGTCAGGAAATATGACTCTGGCTGCCCAAAGAGCAGCACGAATCCTTGCCGCGGATCGCTTATTTCAGAATCTTCGCGAAATGCATGACTACGTAACCAGGGCAGTGAACCAATCGCCCGACTGGCAACCATGGACACTGGAACAAGTATCCGGGCGCATGTGGAATATTTTATTCCGCACCTACATTCTTATGTATGATCCTGGAACCGTTCGGCGACTCAACATGTCTTTCCCCTCGATGCCAGATCCATACGACCTTGATCCCCTCTTAAGGCCAAACCTAGTCTTTGATATTAACACGGCCATTCGCTCCCTGACTGTAATCGCGGATGTGGTAACCAACGGGCTTGGGAACGCTTTGTACGACGACCAAGACATGTCGGGTGCCCAGATTGATCTTGCAAGGTCGATCTGTATGATTCGAGACGCCTTCTACGGCACAAACGCAGATTATGTCTATAATGAGGAGACCAGGCTACAGACTGTCACCCTCAATCCACAGGATTTCAGCCAGATGTTTAATGAGGGCCAGGAAGAGGAGGAACTGGAAGATGACGAATCCGAATCTGAAACGGGGTATGAGACCGCCTTAGAGTTCAAAGACACTCCCGGATCTCAACCTGCTAAGGAAGTCGATATTGATCAGGAAGGAGGAGATCAAGGCGATGATGACGATGATGACGATGATGACGATGATGAAGACGATGACGAAGAAGAAGATGGTGATGAGGACGAGGAAGGGGGTGAGGAAGAGGGTGAGGATGAAGAAGAGGGTGAAGAAGAGGGTGAAGAAGAGGGTGAAGAAGAGGGTGAAGAAGAGGGTGAAGAAGAGGGTGAAGAAGAGGGTGAAGAGGGTGAAGAGGGTGAAGAGGGTGAAGAGGGTGAAGAGGGTGAAGAGAGTGAAGAGAGTGAAGAGAGTGAAGAGAGTGAAGAAGAGCAGGATGACATCGATCCTCACTATGCTCTTCCCGCCGACTGGGCTGGTGCAGAGGCAGAGGAGTATCGGGAGTGGATGTTTGCAGACGAGATGCGAGCAGAGCTGGAACATCGCGGAGTTTCAAGATCAAACAGTGACCGAGTGGCAGCTCTGTCAGAGGCACTGGCAGCAGCGGACAGGCAGGGAAACCTTGGGAGAGGCTATCAGAGGAGTTATAGACAGATCGTGGGAGATGTCAAGGCGAGAAGGAGGCCACCAGGATGGAAGTACCCAGGTGACGAATAAAGGGGGAGTGATCTTGGATGTAGGGCTATTGAATAGACTGCGATTATCATAGCTACCTTTGGCATATCTATTATTTGGCACTCCCACCATTATCGCCACACTATCACTCTTGTTCGTCCGTTTACTATGTCTGAACTCCCTGTCCAATGTGGCCTGGACACCACCCACTTTGACGGTACCCGCTCTTTGGGAACCAGGGTTGGAATATGGTTTTATAAAGTTCAGATTGACTGCGTTGGATGTCTTGATGAGAGAGTTCTTCAATGGAGAAAGTCACTGATGATCCCACCAAGTTAAACCTTGGTCCTCGCGTATCTGTCTGTCGAGAACTCTCTCTCATAGTACTTACTCTCTTGTTACTTGGGCGTCGCCTATTGCTCCCTGTCCCTTCCATGAATCATCATTTCAATCGATATCATCTGTCATTCTCTTTTATGTACTGCTTATTTACTTCGTCGAGATAGAATAACTCCACTCCAATCAAAGCACATAAAGCCACCCCCCCCCCCCCCCTCGGTTCATATATCTAGCTCAGGTTTTGATCCATAATCAGAATGAAAAAAAAGAAAGAAAAGAAAAAGTTCATCCCGACAAGGCGGTTGCAAACAGTTTGGCAGCCAACTCCGTCAGCAGCTTGTTGCGCTCTGTCTGCGGCAACTGCTGGAAAGTCTCGTAGACAGACCGCTTGTGCTTATCACGAAGCGCACCCAGCCGATTGCCCACAGCGCCCCCAGCAGCAGCACCGGGGACGTTGGCCACGATAAAGCCCAGCACGGCGCCGGACAGCGTGCCCGCAATCGCCCAGAACCGCGCGCTTGGCCGACGCGCCTCGCCTTCGCCCTCGGTAAGGTCGTCGGCCATCATCTCCTCAAACGCACGCCCGAATTGCGCATCGGCGTCGGCATGCTGCTGCTGCTGCTGCTGCTGCTGCTCGCCCGTCTGCTGTTGCTGTTGCTGTTGCCGACCACCGGTGAACCAGTTGAAGAAAGCACCTGCGCTTGCGCCTGCACCTGCACCTGCACCTGCACCGGTCCCGGGTTTGGTGTCTGGCCGAGGGATTTCCTCGTCAGCGTCTTCTGCCGTATCGTCTCCATTGTCGGTGGGTTTGTTGCTAGTATTGTGAAAGTCCCAGACCTGGTCGTACTCGCGCCTGCGCCTGGGATCTGAAAGCGTGTAGTAGGCGTCGTTGATTTGCTGAAACTTCTTGGTGCGCTTCCCGCGCTCGGGGCTGTCGACAGGCACGCGGTCTGGGTGCCATTTCAGCGCAGCTTTCTTGTATGCGGTCTTTATTTCAAGGTCGGTTGCGGTGGTCGTGATTTCGAGGATGGCATCTGGCGGGGGTGAGAGTCAGTGGCGGGGTGTGTGTGTGTGACAAAGGCCAGGCAGTAAGTAGTATGAGGACTTACAGTAGTCTGGTAGTGGGTCAGACATTATGTGATGGTGCACCTGGTATATACCTGGTTTACCACGGAGCCAGTGCAAGCAAGGAAGAGTACTAGAATAGTAGCAGATGTGGCCTCAAGGAGGAACAACAGACAGGCAGCACACAAGGGCAATGACGTCGAACAGGGGAGTGGGAACTTAGAGTTCAAGATTAGCGCTGCGCTAGTGATTTAAGCTTCTCGAGTGTCTAAACTGCTCTCAGCCAGATCTCACGTGCGTGAAAGGCTTCGATTCTTTCCCTCCACTTTCGCCAGTGGAGAGAGTGAGAGTACTTAGAAGAACAGCAGCTTAATCAGCAGAATACCTGAACTGACTGGAGACTGTGGCTATTCATGCTATCAATTCTTGTGCCTTTGCAAATGTCCAAGAGCCCCCGACGTATCTGCAATGTCAATCATCTTGCTGCCATGGTCCTCGCATTTCTCGTGCTTGTGTCGACATGGACTTCGAGTCATGGGCCATTAGGTCTCCATCAGTGTCGACGCCCATGCCAACACTTCCAACGCATGGTTGAATTTTCGATGTTGCAGGCAGTTGTACCTGCCCATTCCAAGGCGGCTGAAACTTGGGTCAAGGTACGTTGATGGCTATGATTGGCGGTAGGGCAGTGGCGTCCGTGACTAGCTCAGAAATGAGTATCTAAGCTATCACGTTGGCAGTTGATTGGCTATTAGCAGCTTTAAGTTTTCCGCCTCGACTATTCTGGATTAGCGGCGCCAATCAGCCGGAAGTTTAAATACTCTAACACTTAACATTCTAAGTTACCGTCTGCCAAAGTTAACTTAACCAGCCACCCTCTATTACCAACAGGACCACCACCAAAACTCATCTGACTGTTTCGCCATGGGCTTCTGGGATAACAGCACCCGCTCACCGTCGCCAGCGCGGCGCAAGCATTACCAGACCCGCAATGGCAGTGTTTATTACTCGCCCTCAGCGTCATCTATATTCGGCGGCGGTGTCGGCGGCGGTGGACACAACGACAAAGTCTACTACTCCAGCAGCCGCAGCAACGGGCGGGGCTACTCCTCGCGCCCGCGCCCGCGAACCGGCTTTGTCGCACGCATCCGCAAGTTTCTGCGAGAGATATTCGATTACCTGCGCCGGAATCCCGTCAAGGTCTTTTTCCTTGTCATCGTGCCGCTGCTGACAAGCGGCGCCCTGCAGAAGCTCTTCGCGCATATCGGCATCCGTCTGCCCCGCAATCTGGAGCATCTGATCGGCGGCGAGGGTGTGCCTGGGGGCGGCAATCCTGGACGGTACTACGCCCGAGGCGGTGCCCGCGACTACGACGCCGGCACTGCCCTGCCTGGCATGAGCGGAGGCTTCGGCGAGGCCCTTGGAACGGTGGCAGGGATCGCAAAGCACTTCTTGTAGCGGAGACAGCACGATGGGGAAAACCAAAGCATGAGACAGGATCCAGCCAGGAAAATAAAATAAAATAACAGAATTTCGTGTCTCCATATAAAGCCGCGCAAAGCAAGACGTTACGATGTATCTCTATGTTGCTCTCTGCACATACATGGCAGCCACTTATTTCTTGCCCTTCCTGCGCTTCTTGATGCCCGATTTCTGACTCGCACTGGTGACAGCCTCTTCTTCGATGGCACTGGCGTCAACAATCTCAAATCCGTTGTCGGATATCTGACTGGCGCTCAAGTCTTGCACCGTAGATCCAGGTGCCAAAGAAACGCTCTCTGGTTCCGCCACATTGTCAACATTCTCTGTGTCCTTCTCGAGAGCTGTTCCCGCAGCGTCCGCGCTCGATTCGATACTGTCTGTAGACCCCTTTCCAAACGAAGTCAAGGCTTTATTCCAAAGCCACAGTGGCAACTTGACCACTGCAGTATCGGCGAATGTCGGCTTGTGCAGTTCGTCCAGATCCAAGAGGAACTCCTCCACGTTGCCGTCTTCGTCAGTCTCCTCCAGGAAGACGTTGCCCAAGCTATCCACTATCAGCACCTTCCCATTCTCTGCCACCACTCGTCGCTTGGTGCCTGTTGGCGTCGACACTGTCTTCACTTTGCTTTCTGCCTTCTCCGCCACCGCCGTTCCCTTGCCTCGGGCCTTGTCCTTCTTCTGCTGACGCTCGTACTCGCGTTTCTGTCTGCGATTCAGCTTGGCTGGGGCATCCGACTCCTCCGACTCCGGAACAGATGGCACTTCTGCCGGGGTGGAGATGCCTGGAATGCCCTGAATGCCTGTCTCGTCGCCCCAGGCTGACTTTCGCGCTTGGCGGATGTACCGCTCGATAAAGTCTCGCTGACGAGTGTAACTAATCTTCAGGGCCAAGTAGTGTGCCACACCGCCGCCGGCGAGGAAGAGGCCGAAGAGGACAGTACCGAGGCCGGGTCGGTATCGAGAATAGTAGTAGCCGGTGCCCTTCCACGCTGGGAAGCCGTGGCGCAGGAAATGATCATAGCGCTCTCGCTGTGGCCCTTTTAGCACACTGGCCACGACCCCAAGCCGGCTGTAGCGCTGGGTTGCCTCTTTGGTGAACTTCTTTATTTCTGCCTCTGTCGGCCCTTTTGACACGTGGACGCCCGGTGTGCGTTTCTCGCCCTTTTTCTTCGGCTTGGGTGTCGACCGCGCAGCAATGAACGAATTACGTGCCTTGTCGGGATGCAGAGTGCGTGACTTGCGTCGGAAGGCTTTGTCTATCTCCTCCCATGTTGCGGAAGGAGAGACGCCGATGAAGTCGTAGAAGGAGACACCGGGGCCCTCGGCTCCCTCGACCTCCTCTCGGAGCCTGAAGATCTCGTGGTCCTCCTTGGTAAAAGCCGAGACCACGACCAGCAGGGTGCAGAACAGCACCCAGTGCAGGACCCGCATGCTTCGCCTTGCTGACAGTTAGTGATAAGTCAACAACGGAGTGAGGCAGCTTCTCAGTGGGGTTGTCCACCTGAAGACACCAACGTGGCCCAATTGCGGACCTCCAAAACTTTGCAGCTAAGCAATTGGCGAGCGGGCGAGAGGATGCCCAATGCAGCCAAAATATTAATAACCAGCTGCCTCACATTTTCTTTGCCTTTCAGCTGTGACACATCTTCCTCTTCTTCCTCTTCTTCTTCATAATCCCTCTTCTTCCTCCCTCATTCCACTGTGTGTGGATTATTCTTGGCAGATGGCCTTGCTCTTGCCTTGAATCTGCACCTTTGCAGGTTCAAGAGGCAGGTACGTGTGTGTGTGTGGCTGTGGCTGTCAGTGGGGGTCGCCCCGCTCGACAGTCACGTGACACTACCGAAAAGCCCGAAAGCAATTTGCTGTTGAGCCAAATAGACACAGGAACAGGGGCAGTGACAGAGTTGGCTCCTTTTTTCAACACATTCTGTCCTTCTAACTATTTTTTGCCTTCGTTTCTCCTACGGTACTCCCAATCGAATTCAGCCCTTTGGCAAACCAGATTGTAAGTAACCTCCCAACATCGAGTCGTTCCTTCCACTTCGAATCCCCGCCACGCACCTGCTCCAACAACGCGCGGTCACCGCTAACCTTGCCCCCCCTTCACGCAGAATCACACACTCTACCCTTCCCAACGCCTGCCTGCACTTCATTGCCATCTTCCCCATTGCTCCAACATGGCCCGCATCAGTATCCCTCTGGATGCCATCACCTCGCGCTTCAACCTGCAAGACCGCTTCAACAGCGTCAGCAGTCAGTCCCTGGCCTCTCGCTTCGCCAACCTGAAGCCGATCTCCGAGTTCCTCGACCTCAAGAGGCTGTCGAAGCCCAACAACTTTGCGGAGGTCCAGACTCGCGTCAACTACAATCTGGCCTATTTCTCAAGCAACTATGCTGTCGTCTTTGTCATGCTTGTGATCTACAGCCTGATCACGAATCCATGGCTGCTCTTCGACATCATCTTTGTCGCGTTTGGAATGTGGTTTATTGGCAAGCTCAAAGGCGCCGACCTGGAGATTGGCAACATCAAGGCAACCACATCCCAGCTTTACACCGGTCTGCTCTGCATCGCAGTCCCCATTGCTTTTGTCTCTGGTCCTTTTGCAACTCTGCTGTGGCTCATGGGCGCCTCTGGCGTCACGATCTTGGGTCATGCTTCTTTGATGGATAGACCTATTGAGAATGCTTTTTCCGAGGAGGCGGTCTAGGTGGTCGGCCGCGAGCTCCTTTCGAAGTGCCCCTTTCAGAATGGGGAAGACCACCCCGGGCACGACTAGGAAGGAGCCAAAGAGAGTGGCATGGAAACCAGTCGTGGTCCGAGTATGACGATCGTTTTGAGGAACTGGAGACCGATGATGACGGTCTCCAAGGCGTTGAGCTGGATCCTGGTTATTTTCAAAAAAGATTTGTTCCTGATGATTTGCGTCTCGCCGCCCGAAATGGGCATGACACTTGGCCCACTAATCGGCGGCATACGTGGCGTTCGTATGATGATGATGATAATGATGGTGATTATACTCCTTCCGACGATGACTATTCACCGGGTGGGGACCTGGTTGGAAGAGGCCAGGCTCAGGTCCTTCTACGCGAAAAGGAGGATGTTCTCTTGGAGCGAGCGCTTGAGAGAATCAGGCGTGCTCGTGCTCTGGGTAAGAGGGAAGCAAAGCTCTCCTCGGCAGAGATTGACTTGTTAGAACGGTCTGGCTACCTGCCGCCTCAACCTCAGCCCCGTGCTGCTGATTCCTCCAGCAAACCCTCGCCCAAGGGAAAGCAATCCCCGGCTGCTACTAGCAAATCGAAGCACAAGACTGAGGTCAAGAAGCCATCTGCCAAGGACACTTCGGCCAGCAGTCCTCTCCGACCTAAGTCTACTGAAGCCTCTCGCACCCGGCGCAGGAGTACGGCCTCGTCCCGATCCAAGACCGACAATCAAAGTGGGCAAATGGTGTCCCATGCTCTCCCGCCTGAGGATCGGGCCTACCCTCCCGCCTACTATGCTCGTCGCTCTCTTCCACCAACACGGCAAAACTCCGGTGACCCTTTATTGCCGGGTTGGCCTGTCGCACCTACTCAGTACCTGACCTACCCTCACCCGTATTATGCGCACCCTCAGTCCCGATATGTCTCCAATCCTGACCTGTATCGTTCTCGTTCTCGTGTATCCTCAAGCAGCTCTCGGGCGTCTCGTGCGGACCCGAGCGATCGAGATTGGGAACCGCAGTCTCGGTCTGCATCCAACCTGGTGAGCTATCCTCTTGACCAACTTCCAAGCCAGGGTCAGGGTCGTGCCCCTCGCTTCGACCCGGCAGATCCTCGCTTCGCATCTCCGCCACCGTCAAGACAGGTTTCTGGACATTCTCTCTCGCAGCAACGTCGACAGCCTGATGGGCTGTATCAACCAGAAGTTCCGCGGCCGGATGTGATGCGATACTTGACCATCTCGAGTGACGAAAGTGACGAGGACGCGGGACAGGAAACGGGGGAGGCAGAGACCAGCGACACCAGCAGTGGACGTGGACAGGGAGTTCGGGTTGAGGTGGAGGAGAGACCTACTCGTTACAACATCGAGACACGCTCGAGGTCGAGAGCGACACGAAGTGGAAAGAGTGGAAAGGGGGCTGCAGCACCGCGCAAGAGGAGATAATAAGCACATGTCTCCCGGTTAGAAAACACGACCTCGGATCTACTAATATCTTAGACTTCCTTATGTTTTGTATTAAATACACGAAGCCTAGTTAGTACACGATATCTACATTGCTTTCAAGTTCCAATGTCCGAGGCAATGACCTTGACGCGTGCCCTGTTGTAACAGCCACATCCAGATTGACATATGGTATCGGGTTGAGTCGGTAATTACACCTTCTTGCCTTGGGCGGGAAACATTGAAAGTCGATCTAATCAAACACAGCACTCGCTCAACCCCTAACTCCTGTGCGATGTAGTGTATAGTACACGTAGTGAAGTCAAGGAAACCAGCTTAATACTAAAGCTATTTCTTTCTAGCCAGAAAAGCCGGGCCAACCTCTCCGAGCCCTGCCCAACCAGCCCAAGAATCCAGTTCTGGTTTGAGAGTGAGCTGCGGCTTTTTCATCGGCTCCTCCGTACCCGCCACGGACCTGGCCCTGTTCGGCGTCATTCTCGGGGGGAGAAATGGTGCCACCGCCGTTCATTTGGACCAAGCCCTGAGGCGGATGATTCCTGGACTGGATGGCTGGGAGGAGATCGATCAGGTAGGAAAGCACATAGAGGGTGAAGACAAAGGCAACGGACCACTCGACGGCGGCGGCGACGTCACGTTTGCGGGCGGCGCTATTAGCACGGCCATTGCGACGAGAGTGGGAGGATGTGGACGAGTAGACGGCAAAGACGATGGCGAGGGCGACCTCAACAACAATGAAGCCGAGCTTGGTCCAGAAGGACAGGCGCAGGATGCGGAACTGGCGGTAGTGCACGCCCAGGCGCTGGTACTCGATGCAGACCAGGATGGCGGACACGACGTAGCCGCCGATGAAGAGGCCCAGGCAGACGTGATGCACGCGGTTGTGCCGGTAGGTGTCGAAGATGGTCAGGATGATGAGCCCGACGGCGCCGACGATGGCGAAAAAGATGCTCAGCAGCGACGCCGTCTTCTGGAACCCCGTGTTGGGCGCCAGCCGCCCGTTGTGCCGCAGCCACCGCTCCGACAGGAAGCTGAGGTTGAACGACACCACCATCACCGCCGACGCGCTGATGAACAGTGGCTTCAGCCGGAACGCCCCCACATCGGATATGTACGGGATCTTCTGGTGGTCTTCCATCGAGGGATAGTGCGGCCGTCCGGATGTACACCTGTAGGAGAGAATCGCATCGCAATGCTTTTATTTCAATTTTTTTTTTTCATTTTTTCAAGAGGGAAGGGAATAGAGGGGGAGGGGAGGAGGAGGAGGAGGAGGAGGAGGAGGAGAACAACAATAACAACATGCAAACAAAAAGTACGGATATCCAAGAGAAAGGAACCGGCAATTACTCGACTTACCAGTAAATCAGCATTCCCATGAGCATGCCAATCCATACCAAAGAAGCAAAGAGTGGTAGCAGGGCCAGATATCCCCATTGACTGCGCATATTCTTTTTTGCGTTTTTTCTTTTTTCTTTTTCGTACTTTGTTTTCTTATGGTCGACAAAACGGAGCAGTGGGCGGGAGAGGTAATGATAGTTGTCTGAAAGTGCAATCTAAAGCAAAAAGTAAAAAGGACGTGGGAATCAATAGAAGATAGAAGGGGGGGAGCCAGGCAGTGGATTCATCAAGGGGAATTAAATCAAAGGATGAATGGATCTATCTATCTTACAAGGATGCTGACACAACTCTGTTATGGCCCCGGCCGAATCATCTCGATGTCAGCATGAAGATTTTGGCCGAGCGCCGACATGATGATTTGCGGCGCAGGGTCAGAGACGAAAGACTAAACAGCACTGTGCCTCAATGTGTTCGCGTCGGGTTGGATGTCGGCGGATCCATGATGACGTAGTTGGGAGAAAGCGAGTTAAGTGCTAAGTCAGTTCTCTAGTAAGCTTAGTACTGGGACGGTTGGGTCTAGCCAATAGCAGTATGGTCAGACCACTCTATTCCAGCCTCTGTTTTGCTGAACTAATCAAATGTCTCGTAATTAAGCATACTGCATATATGAGAGTTTTGCCTATCTACATAGTATCTATTAATTATACTCTGAACTCAGAAGCGTTCTAATTAAGGGAACTTTATTTGCGGCTTCAATCTCATCAACAATGACAATAATGACAATCATCATGGCATACTCTCAATGACAATACAAAAAATACTCGCTAACTGATCAATATACTCCTCACCTGGGCCTGCTGGGTCTCGTCAACACCAATACTCTCCAGATACTTGGCAATCCCGCCAAACTTGGTCTCTACGTGGTCCAGGATGCCATCGCAGAAGCCAGGCGGGCACCTGATGAAACTTTCATCCAGCCCAAATTTGGCCATCTCCTTGAGCCTGTCCTCTCTGTCGGACTCGAGTTCTACTTCTGACTGGCGGTAGTCTTGAACAATCTCCTCCATGGCCGCTCCACACAAGAGCAGGACCAGGAGGATGGAAATGCCAGTCCTGTCCTTGCCCTGGGTGCAGTGGACTAGGACGGGATATGAGGCTGGATTGGCCAGGATGTCGAAGATTTGTTTGATTTCAGGTCCACTGTAATTAAGCGTGTCGATGCCCAGGCCCGTGAGGCCTCGTGGCATCATGACTTCTCGACTGAGAACGGCAATGGCCTCGCTGCGATATCCCATGGCCATCAAGAAGAGAAGTCTGGCCAGGCTGATGTAACTGAGCTGCCACACCAGCGCTCTCTCAAAGGCCTTGCCGTTCAGACTGATTTCGGCGTAGCGTAGCCCTGGGATCTTCAAGGGCATGTCATCTGTCTTGTCTGCTCCGTCTGCAGGCGGTGACTCTACCTGGGCAACACCGTCGGCGTGCTTCTGGGCTGCGATGACATGCTCGGTGGTCGTGCGCAGATCAATCACGGTCGTCAGGTTGAGCTGATTAGTCAGCTTGTCGCGGTCAGAGGGCGTGGCAGCGTCGAGGTGGGCACTGCGATAGAGCAGGCCACGTTTGAGCCGGCTTACAAACTCACCGACGTCGCGGAAGTTGAGCACCCTGTCCAGCCGGGGTACAGAGCCATGGTGGTCGGCCATTGTTCTTTGTGGTGGTCGAGCCAGGAAACAAAGACCCGCCGGACTGGTTCAGCAAGACGCAAGACACAGCCGGTTGATTTGTGTGGTGTGCCAGACTGCCCAGCCCAGTGGACAAAAAAATTCTGGGCGGCTGCGGGGTGGAGAATTGGCCCTGGGCCCAGTCACTACAGTGTAGTAGTCAGGGTTAGTCAGGGTATCCCTTGGCCGGCGATCCGGGGGCCCACAGCCACCGCCGTAAGATTCCCGCACTGGCACTGGGCCCCCTCGGCTCGCCTAGACTCCCTACAGTAGACCCTATCCTTTCCAGGTGGAGCTGGTGCCGTGCAGAGGATGACGTCAAGGTATAGCTCTCTGCATACACCTTGGCCCTTCTCCTCCCCCGACTGAAGCTGCTGCTCTCAACTTTTTTTCTGTTTGAGCTCCCAACTCATGTGTATCATTGCTGCTGCCTTTGAGCTTGACAAACAGCTGCCGAATCGTCCACAGCATTCTTGACCATGTCGGCTACAGTCTATCAGACAGCCCCGATCTCGCTGCCGTCGGACAACGCGGAAGCGCGAGGTAAGTCATTCCCAACTCTCAGTTTGGAGCTCCTGGCCAGAGCTCACTCGCTGTCGCCAGCAGCCCCTTCTGCCCTGCGCTCTGCAAAGTCGGGTGCGCATCCACTGCTTGATGAGGAGGGCAACTTGACCTCTGCAGGTCAGTCACCCCCCTCCGGCCTTCGTCGTCACCATCCACCACCCTTGTCTCCTACTGACCCAAAAATCCCAGGGGCGGCAACAACACTGAAGCATGCTCGAGCTCAAGATCTGCCATCCTTCCCATCGCAGGGTGGCGTGACCTTGGCTTCTGCTAGTGCTGCTGCCAACCTGGCCGAGGCCAAGAAGAAGCCGTTTGAGCATTGGAAGCCAGGCGTGCTCCCTGCCGCAAATAAGGCGGCCCTCCAGGCTAAGGATTATGAAATGGATCCATTGTGGCAGCCAGGCACCAGTGCGGCAGGATCTAAAGCCGCCATCCTGGCACACAGAGATCCAGTCGAGAGTGAACGCGGGTCTTCCCCTGCTGTCCAGCCATCTAACAAGAAGACGTCTCCTCCACCAGCGGCGCCGGAACCAACCGGCAATGCGCTTCGTGCGGCCAGCGGTGCCATGGCCCAGAGCAGACGTCGGGCAGACTCGGTGCCGGTCAAGCCCCAGAAGACCGGCCCCGGCGACTGGGCTCTGAAAGCAGCCACTTCGACTCGTGGCTTCCAGACTCCATCCAAACTTACATCCAATGACCCGGCCGTGGAATCTGCCAGAGTGCAGAATCTGGCCAAGAACAATGTCAACCGGCAACTGTACGGCTCGAATCCACCGGTGTCAATCGAGACGGAAGAGAAAAACCGCCAGGTGACGCTGCGTGCCTCAGCGGTGGCGATGGCCAAGAAGATGTATGCCATCCAGCAGACCCACATCGATGAGGCCAGGAGCCAGCCTGATAGCCAGTCCAGCGCCCAGGCTGCCCGCGCATCATCAGAGGCGTCTAGCGCAACCCCGTCCGCAGAGCCGACCCCAAGATATGAGAATCTTGACGAGGCCGCACGCCGGCTCGCGCAGGAGCGCCTGGCCAAACTGCAAGATGAACACCAGGAGTATCGCCTCTACTATGGTGCCAACTCGCCACCGCGTTCTGCACGCCGAGGCCTGTCGCTGAGAAACCCTCGGGCCAGGACAAGGGCAAACCGTGCCGGTCTTGACCAGGACGCAGAGCAGTCGCGCAGGATTCGGTCACAAATGTCGTTGTTCCAGAGCAAGCTGGCCGAGGTCGATGCCCAGAAGCGGCAGGCAGACCGAGATGCGCTTCTCGAAGTCGCCCATCGCAATGTGGCAGCCAAGTTGAGCATGATGGACGAGAAGGTCTTCGCCGAAACTGGCAAGGCAAGCCCACAGCAACGAGAGCTCTGGGAACGACAGGCCAGGGAGAGAGCGCAGCGTGAGAGCGACGAAAGGATAACCACTGGCAGGGTCCATGTCGGAGGAGGCATGTACCTCGACCAGTCGGAGATCGATGCCATTGCACGGGCACGCCTGCAGCCTACCCTCAACGACATCACCGAAAAGGCAGAACAGCAGCGCGCTCGTGACGAAGAAATGCGACTCGACAAGGAACGACAGGAGCGTGAGGTGATGAACGAGAAGCTGAGACAAGCAGAGATCAAGCTAGACCTGAAGAAGGCTCAAGGTACGTTCTTCTCCTTCGGCTTGACTGAGGCCAAGCTAACACACAGAGCAGAAGTGGAGAAAGCGGAAGCAAAAGAGCGTAAGGCTGAAGAGAAACGCCTGGCTGCAGCTGAGAAGGAGAAGGCTAAGGCTGAGAAGGGGGAAAATAGGAGGACGTCGATATTTGGTGGATTGCTGGGCAAAGGAGCGGCTGGAGCGGCAGCAGGAGGAGCGGCAGCAGGCACAGCAGGAGCAGCAGCGGGAGTGGGCGCTGCTGAAGCTGCTGCTGGTACACGGTCAGACTCGGCCAGGAATGATGATGATGATGATGATGACGACGACGATGACGACGAGTCTGGGGACGAGCGTGCAGATCGTGACTCGCTTGCCACGTCAAGATACTCGACTGATGAGGCCGAAGCACGCGCTCAGACCGAGGTTAAGGAAACAAAGGCTGCCGCAGAAGCTGGGACCGCTGGCCAAGGTGTGGCAGCAGCGCCCGCCAAGGTCAAGTCATGGTTGAAGACCCGCCTCAGGAAGCCGAGCAAGACGCAGACGGGCCTGGAGGACAAGGCTGCAGAGGAGGAGGCCACCAAGAAGGAAGCCGACCCAAGATCCGACTCGATGCGAGACCTCGCCTTGGCCGGCAGAGGGGATGAAAGCGAGGACATGTATGGCGACGGCTCCACTGACTCCGCTGCACAAGACAAGGCAAATGCAGCCGACCTTGACCGGGATCGGAGCCGGTCGATCAGCTCTGTGTCAGAAGCAACAGAGGTGCCAGCAAAGACATCGACCGCTCAGCCTGTGACCCAGATCGAGTCAGACACAGAGCAGCGAGGCCGGAGAGGCTTCGGACAACGGCTTCTCGACAAAGTGAAGCGCGACAAGGGCGACAAGGGATACAAGAGCGACAGGTCGGACAGGGAGAGCACCGACGATAGCAGCTATCTTGACTCTGACGCGGAGAGAACGAGCTTCTCAGAGAGCAGGGATGAGTATGACGAGTCTCGAGACAAGTTTGAGGAGCAAAAGTCGGCGCCACCAACAAAATTTGACAGTCCACGCGGGTCGCGCGAACGCAGCAAGTTCACAGAGGTTTTGTAGACGGGGGGACGCACACGGGTGTTGGTTGTTGCCTGGGCTGATGTAGGTAGCGAGTTAGCTATCTGGTAATATAACGAATCTGTTTTACGGACGGACCTCTGGGCAGTGTTCGTGTTAGTTACTCGCCTAGGGACTGATAATTAGGCGTGCGTAAGTAATTAGTTATAGGTGATTAATTAGTTACCCGCCTAGGGACTGAGAATTAGTTATACGTAATTAATTAGTTACCCGCCTAGGGGCTGCTAATTAGGCAGCAAACTAATAGCCATCAGGTACTAAGCGGCAAGTTAAGGTTAATTTAGGGCACAATCTTTAATTACACCACCAACTAGCACAAACACCTCGCCGCGTCTTCGCGCACGCCGTCAGTCAGCATCAGCAATCCTGCCTATTTTATATGGTCGACCTCTCTCTCTGCTCGGCGCCCGCGTCGCCCGCCATCGCCCTCGAGTTGGCTCTCTGTCGCCGCCCCCGGTTTATATGTTCCTTTCATAGCAATTTGTGCCCCAGCTACCCCCCCCTCCATTCTCCCCGGCTGCCGGGCGCTGCAAGCCAAACACCGCCACAACCCCCGCGCAACGATGGGTGCAGTCAACAGCAGGCCTGAGGAAGGCCCATCGCTCTACATCAAGGACCAGTCCAGGTGTAGGTTCCCCGTCTGCATGTCCCGGGCCCTGCGTTGTCGTTGCCGTTGCCGTTGTCGTCTCCTGACCACGCCACAGTGACCATCTCGTCGCTTGTTGTTTCTAATGCCCGCGGCACCGTCTTGCTCCACGCCGCCCCCAACGCTTACCCTGCCAGCCGCTTTGTGGCTAGGCGCGAGCCCGGCGACGACACACCTGTCTCCTACGTTCAAGACCCCGACGCCACCGGCCTCTCATTCCTTCCCCGCCTCGACCTCGACGACGAGCTCGACTTCCACTTCACGTTTGTGGCGCGCCAGCCGCAGCCACCGAATGAGACGACGACCATCACCGGCCTCACGTTTGCATATGCGTCCAATGCCAAGGAGCTCGACACCCTCATCACGCGCGAGTTCCACGCCGACCCAAACCTGCACAAGAACTCCAACGTGCAGCTGATCGGAGACCTGGCCACTGCGGGTGCGCCCTCGATCGAGTCGGAATGGAAGTGGAGGTGGAAGCCGCCGAACCAGTCGCTGGCGCCAGACCGCGGAGGCGGGTGGAGGAACAGCTGCAGCTTTCTGGAGTACGACTCGCGTGCCCACCGGCTCAATACGCTGGCCTCCTTCTCCTTCTGGGTTCACGCCCGGCCGCGCCCAGGGCTGACGCCAAGCGTGACACCAGGTGTGCCGCCGCCATTTGAGCTGCTGGTCCCGCCCGCGCGGCGTCGCGATCCTTCTGCCCAGTCCTACCAGTCTGCTATGAGTGACTCTGAAGGGCCTGATGGGGCATCACCGCCCTCGCCCATTGCCCACACGGGCGAACCGGCCATTGCCATTGCCGCCTCGGCGCCTACCCCAGTGCCGATAGTAGACGTGCTGTGTCCACGCCCGGGTGAAGACATGAGCACCCAAGAGGACGGCCCCGTCTTCCGGGCCACGATGAAGTCGCTCGAGCAGAAGACGGGCACTATGAAGACGCAGGTGAAGAAGGTGCTCAAGCGAGCCGAGGCCGCCCACCACGCTCAAGTCGAGTGCAATGCGGCCATGAGGGCCTTCCTGGCCGCGCTGCAAGAAGCGTCAACGTCGAATGCCAGTGCGTTCAAACCAGCGTTGGATCACTACTTCACCAAGATCGCCCAGCATCTCCTAGAGTACGAAACGGACAACTGCGTGCTCCTGCAGCGGCAGATCATTGAGCCTATCACAAAGCTGTACAACCTGGACATCAAGCAGGCCGAGGCAAAACGGAAGGACTTTGAAGAGGAGAGCCGCGACTACTACGCCTACGTCAGCCGCTATCTGGGCAAGAGGACCGACTCGCTCAAGGAGAAGAAACGGGTGGAGACGGATTCCAAGTACCAGAACAAGAAGCGTGACTTTGAGCTGAAGCGGTTCGACTACTCGTCCTTCATGCAGGATCTGCACGGGGGCAGAAAGGAGCAGGAGCTGCTGTCACAGCTGACCAAGTATGCGGACCGGCAGGCCCGGTCCTTCTTGTCGACGGCAAACAAGGTCGAGGCCTTGACGCCGCAGCTGGAAGCGCTGGTGCACGAAGTAGCCGAGGCTGACAAGGACTTCAAGATCCAGCGGACTGAGCGCGAGGAGAAGCGTAGGAACATTGAGAAAAAGGCACCTGTGACGACGGGGGAAGGCGAAGTCACCACGCCACAGCAGTCTGCCAATCCTGTTCAAAACGGCCAGGCTGGTTACAACTCGGACACAGATCTGAGCAGAGCCGACAGCACCAGGTCTCAGTTTGGCCCCAGGTCGAGCAGGACGCTGTCGCCAACCAACTCGGTCTTGCATCCGGCGCTATCCACCTCGCCTGGTGGCACTTCGCTCGTGTCGACGCCGAGCAAGTTCAAGGGCATCCGCGACCTTGAGGAACGGGACGGGTCAGCAGCCTCTGCCACTTCGCATTCCGCCTCGGCTCAGTTCAGAAAGGAGGGCCTGTTATGGGCGCTCAGCAAACCTGGCTCTCACATCGATCCCAAGGCTATCAGCAAGCAAGCCTGGCACAAGTAAGACAAATTCCCTCTCCCCCTTTTTGCTTTCTGCGACTTGGTCTGCAGATATTGCACAATTTCCTCCCCCCTCCCGTGCCGGCCTTTTTTGCTTTGGTTAGCTGACGCATGTCTAGGTTCTGGGTGGTGCTTGACGCGGGTAAGCTTTCGGAGTATAGCAACTGGAAGGACAAGCTTGACTTACATCGCGACCCCATTGACCTGCGCATGGCATCGGTGCGTATTGCTCGAGACGCCGACCGGCGATTCTGCTTCGAGGTCATCACCCCGCATTACAAGAGAGTTTTCCAAGCAACGAGTGAGGAGGATATGAACAGCTGGATCACCGCAGTCAACAATGCGCTTCAAAGCGCGGTGGAGGGCCGTGCCCACCACTCTCTCTCGCAGCCTTCTCCGACCGACATGCCCGGGCGCGAGTACGGCTTGGTCTTGACGGGCAAGGGCTCCTTCCATTCGGGCACACGCGACACGTCTTCGGGCGTGCATCGAAGGGTGACGGTGGGGGCGCGACCATCGTATGTGCGGACTGTGAACAACTCGTTCGACGACAATCCCACCAAGATGCTTGACCAGATTCGAAACAACGACCGAGGAAATGCGTATTGCGCCGATTGTGGATCAGCCAGCAAGGTGGAATGGGTGTCGTTGAATCTTGCCATCCTGCTGTGCATTGAGTGCGGCGGCATCCATCGCTCGCTGGGCACGCACGTGTCCAAGGTTCGGTCTCTGACCTTGGACATCTACTCCTTTACCAATGACATTGTTGAGTTACTTCTCCTTGTGGGCAACAGGATCAGCAACATGGTGTGGGAGGCGCGGCTGGATCAGCGGCTCAAGCCAGAGCCCGGATCTCCACGCGAGCAAAGGTTGCGCTTTATCACGGCCAAGTACGTAGATCGCGCCTACGTCGAGCCGGCACGGGACCCGGCGGCAGCGGATGAGGCGCTCCTGACCTCGATCAAAAAGCACAACATCCACGCTGTCCTACTCGCGATTGCTCAAGGGGCCAACGTCAATGCGCACGATCGGTCGCGGAACACGCCGGCCGTTTTCCTGGCGCTCGCAGCAGCTGACCCTGCGCAGCCGGTGGGAGTGACCATTGCACGGCCTGCGTCTCCGTCGGCGACGACAAAGGCCTTCCCTTTGGCGGAACTGCTGGTGCAGAACGGGGCCGAGATTCCGACAGAACCGGCCCCGATCCCACTGAGCACGGCGTCGAAGCTCTACATTGAACAGCGTACAGCCAAGGCAAGTACAGCCGCGGGCGGCAACGATGTACTGGGGCCGCTGCCAAATGTTAGCGGCAAAGGCATTGTGCCTGCCGACTCCACCCCCGGCACACACCGTCTTCAGAAGCGAGGCTCGGCTGGCGCTCGACTGGCCGGAAAGGTGACTGGTCTGTCGGAACGGTAGCACCGTCGCATGCAGGTCGGCCGATTATCTCCACGTCGTGTGTTTTCTCTGTCCACCCTTGGCTTTGACGCCGGACTTTGGTATGTCGAAGGTGCAACAAGTTGTGTGCAAACCAATCGACTTGCAATCTCTCGGACCCAGCCCATGCCTCTGCCAGGTGGTGTGAACTTGCTGTTGCATTAATGAAGTAATGAGTTTAGCCAGAACCAGGAGAGCCTGTGTCGTGTGTGTGTGTGTGTGTGCACCGTCTATTTTTCTCTCTCCAAAGGACTTTTAGGTTAATGGCTCTTCTGGCATGTGGCCGGACCTGTCTTGTTTGAAACCCAGAATTTCTCCGATTGAATGGCACAAAAGCCCAGCAGCCCAGCAGCCCAGCAGGGCCAGGTGGCACTGGTGGCACTGGTGTGAGATGAGGGCATCAATCAGCCTGTCAGCCATCTCAACTCTCGACTCCTATCTCTCGTCTCTCGACTGGCAGTGTTGGGGGTGATGCTACCTGTCCGCTAGCCTACCATTCTCTTTGGCTCCGTTGCTCCTCCTTTGTTCTCAGTTATGAAAGTAAAAAGATGTTTGTTTGAACCAGACTGCATACTCAGGGGCTCGTTAAGCTCGTTAAGCACGAGCGCGATGTACTGTACTGTGCTCGAGTTCAAACCAGTTCCTTCCTTTCCTGACCGCATCCGCGCGCTCCTTCCCAAGAAACAATGGCCATCCATATTCGGCCAACGAGACGTCGGATGCACAGCCACATATCGGCTGCAGGGGGGGGAGGAAGGGGGTGGAGAGGCGGGGCGCCTGCACAGACTCCACCGCGATCTAGCCGCGCATTGGATTGGCCGTGAGCCCTGGCAAGCCACTTACACTACCCAAATCCCTGTTTTTTTTCTTTCTGATTTTTCTCTTGTCGAAAATGCCACAAATATACGTGATGATCTTCGCAAGGCCGCCCGCATACAAGTTCCGTTTCTGGATAAAATTCCTGCATTTGTCCTTTTTCCTTTTCAACCTCCTGTCTCTTGGGGCCCAAATATACCCAATGGCCCGGGCGGGCGTGCACACACACAAACACACACACACACACACACACTACGGTAGTTGCCGAGCTGGCCAAGTGCGGAATGTACGGTACTGTAACTGTAACTGTACGGTACTGTACTGATGATGAGCCGACACCGCACAGCGCGTCGCGCGCGAGAGAGAGAGAGTTAATTACTTTGTGCAACCCCCCCATGGGTTAGGGGGCAGAGGGAAAAAAAAATAAAATGCCTGTCCGGTCCAGAAATCTTGTTTCCCATTTTCCGACAAGATCGTCGTCTGCATACTGTATGTATGTATGTATGTATGTATGGATGGATGTACACATATGCCCTGTGGCCTGGGCTTGCTCTTGTGGCGGGCCCACTTTTTTTCTCTCTCTCTCTCTTTCTCTTTTTTTAACAGCCCGGATCGATAATGAGTAAAATGAGTTGATCGATAAACAGTAATAAAAATAAAATCGCTGTTGCTGCCAAGGCGAAGGCGGCAGCGGCGGCGGCGGCGGCAGGTAGGCATGCTAATAATACACCTGACCCACCCCACGTCCTGGCGTTCCTGGCGTTCTGGTGTAATTGCTTGGAAGAACGAAATGGGAAGGAAGTCAGCCAGCCCCGTGTGGCGCGCGCGCACTCCTCTCTCTGTTTTGCACTTGGGTACAGGAGGAAGGAGCCCAGGAGCACAAGGAACAGGAACAGAAGCAGAAGCAGGAGCAGGAGCAGCTACAGTATACGCCCTTGCTGCGTGGTGGTTACTAGTTAGCTCTCCTTCCAGCATGTCTGTCGCGCTTTCCCTGCATGAATGATCTGCAGAAAACTTGGCTTGGTGGGCAGAAAGGCTCTATTGCCGTGGTTGCTTGCGTGCTGCTAGGGAAAGCGCGACTGGCCTCTGACGCTCGCTCTCAGCTCCCATGGTCCCAGACAGTGTTTAGCCCTATTAGACTCGACACACTCTTCCTCGCGATCTGGTTTTGCCCGATTTTGCCCAGGTTGACGCCGAGGGTACTTGGGCTGAGAACTTGGGCTGAGAACTTGGCCTGCGTGGGCAAATTCTTGTTGGTTCTTGTTGGTTCTTGCTGTTTCTTGCCGTTTCTCTGGGCAAGTACTATGGAGTACGATGTATGCAGCTCAGATTACCATACCACCCGTGCCTCAACTTGGGGCAGGTGCCATGCTCCACCCAAACCCGGATTCTCCCTGTGTGCTAGCCCAAACAGTAACTCCCACCCTGTTGGGG
Organism: Chaetothyriales sp. CBS 135597; assembly: GCA_003709825.1. Classification (NCBI taxonomy): domain Eukaryota; kingdom Fungi; phylum Ascomycota; class Eurotiomycetes; order Chaetothyriales; species Chaetothyriales sp. CBS 135597. Next base: position 362,370 of record QQXN01000010.1, on the reverse strand, counting down.
GGGGGAAGGAGCCCCACCTTTTAAGTTCGCAGTGTTCGTCATCCGCTGAGCCCGTGCGCGGGCGGCAGTCCTTCCTGTCAGTCGCGGACTCGCGGTCCTGTTTGACCTTGCTAGTGAGCCGAGGATCCATGCACGAGTCTGCTGGCCCTGCTGGCCCTGTTGGCCCTGTTGGCCTGCTGGCTGTCTGGCTGTCTGGCTGTCTGGTTGTAGGGAAAGCAAGCATTTGATCTACACAAGTATGTGATCCAGAAACTTGGTGGGGTCCGCCCAAGATCTTCCGCTTGGTTGGATCTGTACCCATGGTTGGTAGAACTATTCTCTCCGGTCTGTGCTTTTACCTATTCAACGGAGCAAATACCTCTCCTCCACTGGCTCCCACTGCTCCTCCCCCCCTCTCCCTCACCCCCCCGGATGCAGCAGAGCTGGTCAATCAGGCTATAGGCCGCTGGTGCACTCTCTCCCATGGGCCTGCCTGCCTGTCTGCAAGTGCTTGAGTAGCTTCCACTCGACACTTCCTCCACTTGTCATCATCAGTCTGGATACCGCCGACCCACACATTTCCACGCTCTCTTCCTTTACTACTCAACTCAACTGCTATCAGCGGCCGTCGTCCCTCTCGCCCTCTTTTCTCGGGCCCCCATCTCTCCTTCATTCATTCACTTTCCCTTCTCTCCCCCTCTCTCATTCTCAGTTCCCTTCTCTTTACTATATCTGCCTTGCTCTCTTCCTCTCCCTCTCCCCCCCTCTCTCTCTTGTCGTCCCCCCAAGACGATATGAGCTGACTGATCTCCATCCTTGCCTGCCCTGCAATAAATACTTTCCTGCTGCCAACAAACCACCAACAGCAGCACTCGATAACTTTGGAATGGGCGGTGACTTGAAGCGACAGGAAGCTCAGTTGCCATCCGACTCCCAGGCTTTTGCTACAGGTTCGTACCTGCTGCAGAAACTCACGCGCACACATACACACACACACATACACATGCACACAAACACACACATTCGCACGACTGCTGCTGACAGGCTCCCAAAATAGAACAGACACCGCAACCGGCGGCAACTAGTCAAGAGATGGAGGTGGCTCAATATCCCCAGTCCCATTTCATTTCCCTTGCCCCCCACAACGGCTCAAGCCTGGACATGCGCAACCTGGCTGGAGCCCTTCCTCAGCCACCATATCACCAGTATCCGTCGCCGCCCATGGCCACTCAGCATTCTCAGTACCACTTCCAGCATGGACAGCAATTTGCCGCCCAAACTGCTGCCAACTTCAATGCCAATCTTTCCGCCCAATACCCTCAGCATTACCTCTCCACCGAACACAGGCAGCCGCCCATTCAACACTATCCTCACTCCTTCCCCAATCCCGGCCTCCAGGTCTCGCATGGGCTAGGAAGCGGCCAGCCCTATGCACAGCCTCCAATCTATGGCGGCCGTATTGGCCCCTACCAGGCCTCGCAGCGAATCAACGGAGTGCCGGGCATGGCAGTTTATCCACAAGCTCATCATCAGCGTAAGTGCCTGTCGCCCCCTCAGCCGCTCGAATTCACGTGAAACTCACAGTCCAAAAAGTTGTGCGCAAAACCAGCTCGAATTCGTCCTTGCAAACGTCCGGGCTGCGGGGGCCTCCCCGGAAACCGAAGCAGTCGGGCCATGCTCTGTGGGTAGGCAATCTGCCACCGGGCGCTCAGATCATGGACCTGAAGGATCACTTTTCCAGTGAGGCAACGGACGATATCGAGAGCGTCTTTCTCATTTCCAAGAGCAACTGTGCCTTTGTGAATTACAAGACAGAGGCAAGCTGCACCGCCGCCATGGTTCGCTTCCACGATTCGCGATTCCAAGGCGTCCGACTCGTCTGCAGATTACGACGAGGCAGCAACTCCAACGCGGTCACCCCTCAGCCCGTTGCTGCTGCCCCTGCAACATCTCAGTCAGCATCACCAGCACCGGAAGCGCCTGAAAGCGGTCCAGGCCAGGAACAGCCCGAAACCGAGGCCGAGCCTGTCGCTGAGGCCGAGGAGGTGCCCAAGGTGAAGGAAAAGTTCTTTGTTGTGAAGAGCCTGACGATCGAAGATCTCGAACGCAGCGTGGTAAGCGGAGTCTGGGCAACCCAGGCTCACAACGAAGAAGCTCTGAATAAGGCTTACCAGGTGAGATTTGGTCAGCCCTGCCGAATCTGGCGTATGGTAGGCTAATGTGTACAACAGTCTGCCGAGAATGTATACCTAATCTTCTCCGCCAACAAGTCAGGCGAGTACTTTGGCTACGCCCGAATGGACTCTGCCATTGACGACGAAGCATCCTCCAAACTCGAGATGCCTGTTCGACCCGAGGCAAGCACGGAGGTCAATGCTTCCGATTTGCCGCTGACGATTCTGACGCCTGCAACGGCAACAGCACCCAAGGGGCGCATAATCGATGACTCTGCCAGGGGTACCATCTTCTGGGAGGCGGATACTGGTGAAGAGGAAGAAGCGGGCAACAACAGCTCAGGCGAGAGCTATGAGTCAGGAGCCCCGGCTAGCGCTGCGAATGCGCCAACACCTCAAACGTTTGGTCGGCCATTCAAGATTGTCTGGATGTCTACTGAGAGGCTGCCCTTCTACAGGACCAGAGGCCTACGCAATCCATGGAACGCCAACCGAGAAGTCAAGATCGCCAGGGACGGAACCGAGATTGAGCCATCTGTGGGGGGCAGGTTGGTTAGTATGTTCCACAAACCGCAGTCGGCAAGCCCTGTCAGCGTTCGCGCGCCAACTGGGATGATGCCGCAAGGATACATCGGTCTTCCAATCATCCCGGGCGCACTCTACGGTCGGTCGTATTGAGAGATGTACCTAACCGAGAGCGATTGGATTTCTGTCGATTTTTGCATGCTCAGGATGGATAGGGCAAGCCTTGGATGACAGGATCTGGAATGACGAGATCCAAGCCCCACGCCACTGGTGGTCCAGGGCAACAGCGTATAGGCAGCATGCATTCTGGACGTGTGCTCGATCTAAGAGCAGGATGGATGGGTAAGCGGCGCTCCACTGGGCAAGGCGGAAGACAGTTTGGGGCAAGTTTGCGAATTGAGCGTGGGGCTAAATTGGAGAGATAGAGGGAGAGGTGGTGCAGACCAGGAATAGGAGGAAGCCCGGAAGCCCCTGAGTCGGGAAGGATGGCCGAAGCGAAGATGGATTCAATGATGCCACTGTCCAGATGGGTAAGGAGCTTGATCTGGATGTGAGCAAGGTTTCCAAACATGCCCATCATCAAATCTCCCTGGATCAGCGTGTAAGATCAAAAGTGTGAGCTGGAAATTATTCCATGGACATTTCCACTCTTCTTCTTGACTCTTCTTCTCGGCGCTTATTCTCCTTGTTTCCTCGACCAGGAATAATTTCCCAAGCCTTGCCAACTCTTAATTTTCCCTCCAACCTTGTTCATGTTGGGGATGATGTTTGGTTGTGTGCCTGGTTGGATGCAGAGCTTTAGGTTAAGTTAGACATGAAGTCTTTGCTCCTGACCTTAATGTGGGTAGAGTTTCTATTGGTGTGGTAGCATTGGGGAATAAACTACAGTAGGTTGAGTGGTGAGCAAGATAAATTACTCTCACTTTTCCAAGGAAAAAGATAAGGAGAGAAAAAAAAAGGGGCTGAACTGAATTTTTTTTAAGCCTAATTAAAGTTGTTACCTCTCCTCAGGGGGGGAGAAGGAGAAGGAGAAGGAGAAGGAGAAAAAGAAGAAAAAGAAGAACTTTTGACCACAAATTAATTTACTGGAGTTAATACATCTTAACTAACTCCAACTGGTTTTCTTTACTGCTGCTACTTTCTTTTTTCTTTCTTTCTCTTCTAATCTTAGCAGAGGCAGGCAGCACTTACTCTTTCCTTACTTGGAGCTATTTATTATTATTACTATTATTATTCTGTCTTGATTGTGAAAGAATGTGACATTTGATTTTGTTTGTTGATTTGATTTGATTAATTGATTGATTGATTGATGTGATACACAGCTTGCTTGCTGCGAGCGTTACTAATACTGATGTAAGGGGAGAAAAAAAAAAGAATAAAAAGAAAAGAAAAGAAACAGAGGTATGATGAGCTAAGTTAACCCAGTCCGTCCGTCTGTCCGATATGCCTTGCTCTGCGATGCAATGCTTTGCCCGTCCAGTCCATTTCTGCCCTCCCCAGTCGGATCGACTCAAGTCGAGAGGCTACTATGCCCATTTGCCAAGCAAGGCCATGAGTGCCGCGCCCAGACACATCAGGCCAAAGGCAGAGAGAACAGTGCGGATGCTGGCCTTGCGCATGGCGTTGCTGAACATGAACTCGTGTGCCATCAGCTCGACCAGCCCCGTGTAAATCAGGATTCCAGCCGAGATGGAGTCGAACACGCCGTTGACAATCAGCGTCGTCTGGCTGCCGGGCGGGTACGACTTGCGCACGCCCAGGCCGATGCCGATCGCGATCGGTGTGCTGAGTCCGTACGCCAGGCCGAGCAGATACGGCGTCCAGGACCGGTTCTTCGGCCACGGGGTCACGGCCAGGCGCGAGCCCAGGCCCAGGCCTTCGAAAGTTTGGTGGAAGATGAGGACGATGAAGAGCGTGTTGAATTCCTCGCCGGCGACGGCCAGGGTCAGGCCGATGAAGACGCTGTGGAAGATGATGCCGAATTCGAGGATGAAGATGGCTGTCATTTGCGCTTTGTAGTCCTCCAGGCTGAATGGGTCGACGGCCTCCTCGATGTCGGAGTGCTCCTGGCTGTGGCCGAGGTGGTCGTGCCCGGGTGCGTGGACGCTGACCTGTCGCTGCGCAAGAGCGTGATTGTTGCCGACGATGTCTTCGTCGTCATCTTTGTATGGGAGCGATGCTGGCGTGGCCGCAGCAACAGCACCAGCAGCCTTGCCAGCCGTGGAAACGCCTCCTGCATGCTCATGCTTCTGGCCGCCTTGATGTTGGTGGTGCTCGGCTCCGCCAAAGTTGCCATACCGCATGACCAACAACTCGACGAAGAAGAGGACAAAGATGGTCATCAGGATGATGCCCTCGACCCAGGCATATTCCGTGATGGGCCCAGTTAAGCATGGGTCCGTCAGGGCTTCCACCGCGGGTGCGAGCAGATGGATGAAGGCGGTCGCGATGATGACGCCGGAGCCAAAGTACTTGCACACAAAAAACGTCGCGTCCGGCACCCTCAGCCCCTTGTGTCGGTGGGCAAACACGGGGAAGACGGCGCCGATGGAGGAGGTGACCCAGATGATGAACAGTGCGGCTATCCGCAGTCCGATCCGACCGTCATATTCGTTGCCCGTCTCACAGCCGCCCTCATCAGCGGCCACTTCTTCATCCCGTCGGAAGAGGAGTAGTTGGGCGATCTCGTTGAGAGACTGATCCATGGTTGGAGTCAAGAAGGATCAACCAGACAATAAGCAACGACAAGAAACAAAGTTAAGTTCCCTTCCCCCCCGGAGGCGGTACAAGGCTTGTCTTTTGTTGCAGCGAGCTTGTTTTTTTAACTCGCTCTGCCTAAGAAGATTCAGGTACCGTCTCTTGTGTTTCCGAGCGACTGGCTGGGGGGGGGGGGTAATGAAAGACTTTTATTAGACATGCACCCTCGTTCTTTCCTTCTCAAGCCGCCGTCTTGGTTCATCATCCACAGTGTCTAACCTTTTAGGCGAGTAATCTTCGCCCGCCTATTGGCCAGAGATCCAGAGTTGGCAGGTGCTCAGTCTTGGCGCCCTTTAAGGTCCTCATTTCATGTCCACCACCCATCCACCTCCGTTGGCTGCATTGGGTCGCTTATCTGATGTTTTTTTTTTCCTTGAGAAAAAAGAAAGAAAAAAGAAACTCTAGATCAACGCTTTTAGCCTATCCTGCAAGCGTCCAGACAAGGCTGCATCATCAAGCCCTGTCTGTTTTTGCCTCTAATACCACTGCTTTAGGCAATCGAATAACCTAAAACGGGTTCAATACGGGCCCGTATTCTACCCGTGTACGCGTCTTGCGGCCCTTGAGAGGTGTGTTCATATACCAGTTCCCCAGCCCTTAAGTCACATTGACAGCACGGGTGAAACGCTGCCGTCTTGGGTGTGTGTCACCGATGAAACACTAGATGCATGGTCCTCACACACGTGTCTGGATATGAAGCACCCAAAATGATAGTATAAATGCACTAGTATGAATCCGTACTTTGCTGTACTACACGTGTAGTATGGATGGGTGGGGGCAACGTGGTGGGAACAGAAGGCCCGCCAATCATGTCGATGACTGGTCCGGTGGGGTGGGGGGGCGTGGTGAACTAACAGCAGGTTGGACAAATCAGCAGCAGAGGCGACGAAGACAGTGTATACTGACCACGTGTAGAGTGGGGTACGACATCTGCCTCTGTACACTACTTGGAGAATAAGATTGGGAGATTAGGAGGCAAGTCTTCTACACGTACACGTGTAGGACTGTGACAGTAGACCCTTGCTAGGAAAAGCAGAAATATCTTTCATGTGATACTGGCCCTTGTTGACACAGCTTGACTCCAGTGATGAGACAGCAGAGGCAGTTGACAGACGGTAATGCAGTGGCAGCAGGGAGAAAGTGTGGTAGGTTAGTACATGAGAGGATGGAAGGTTCTTATCAGAGCCATTTGTTTCGTCTGCTGGATCATTTGAAGCCTGGTATCATGTTCCTCAAGCGATGATCCTATAGCTGATATATATAGACTTGTGGCAATTTACATCAGAATTTATTAGGATCAGTCAAGCTTTGCATTAAACAGTTCTGTTCGGGAGTGTAAGGGACTGAACAGACTGAACAGACTGAATAAACTAGTTTGATCCCTCTGCTGATTCAGTCATGGTCAACTCTTCGTCACGTAGCGGAGCTCAATATGCGATCGAAATATCAGACAAAGACCGGTAACAATAACCAAGGATGTCAAGTTCGGCTGTGCCATAATCTTCTGCAATGATAATTATACAGTTACTAATCCTCAGGTTGTGATAAAACACTTGCAAGGAGAATGTCACTTTGATATGCCCAAATTAGTATGCCCATCCAGGTGCTTGGAGATGCGCCCGACTCTGCTGGCATACAATTCCCGAAACACTGCCTAGGCTGTCACAGAGCAGCATCACACGACTGGAAAGTGGTGAGAACCGACTCTGTCCTTTCGACATCACCTCACCAAGGAGTCGATTCTTCAGGCTCTTCTTGATAGTGCTCCCTTCGTTGCTTCTGAACCAGAAGAGCAGTAGGTGTTCATTTCTTGACACCCGTACTTGGGTATCTATTCTCCGAGAGGTTGGCTGTTCTGCTGTATCTCGTGAGACACAAGGCTTTGTTGTTGGTTATTCAATGCCTTTGCAGATCGCCTCCGTACCAAGCTCAGGCCAGGAGTGCAAGCTCGGTTGCAATTATGCCTCCGAGCATTCATGACCATCACTATTGAAGACCGAGGAAAGCACCTGCCTCGCCGAAATGTCGAACTTGCGGTGGGGTGTTTGCTCGCCTCGGCAGTGCCAGTACACCATTCCAGAGAAGCAGGCCGGTCACGATGGCTGTGCATAGTGACGATCCGAATAGTTGACTGTACAAGAGTCGTCGAGCTTGCAACTGGACCACTGCCCTCTGCTTCTCTTCTTGTCTGGTCGAAGGAGCGGAATCCAGCCTCCTGGGGGCCTCAAGCTCGCCTTTGTCGAGGACTGAGCTCAGGCCGATTGTTGTGCTTGCAATGTTCAACACCGCAGAATTAACTACATCGTGCCATTCTCGCGGTGAGGGTACTTGCCACGGTAATTCTACCCTTCCCGCGCCAACGGTATACTTTCCTGTGGACGAGGAGATAGAAACGCGTGGCCCAAAGAAATCGGCACGCTTCTGCAACACCCAGCGCTTCAGTTCAGGATGTTTGCTCCTGACAGTGTCCCAGACCCAGGGCTGTGGCAAGTCCGGTGGGCCTTGCAGCAGGAATAGATATGCCAATGCCAGGCAATCAGCACCCGTGGCTGAGTGACCAACAAGCCAACTGTCGTTTCCGAGCATGTCCTCCAGCGGCTGGAGGAAATCGGCTGCAACCGCATCGAGGCGGAACTTGCTTCTCTTCTTCTCCTGACCAAGAACCGAGCTGACAGTCAGCCTGGGCTTCTGCAATGACCTTGGTATCTGCGCTGCCAGACCTTTGTAGCCCTGCTCATCCTGTGCCGTTTCCATATCCAATCCGCTTAGCCCCAGGTGATCCGATCGTCTCTTGGCTCTTTCACGTAGTTTGTGTGGCACAAACCAGCTGTTTGGCCAAGTCAAAATCTTGGCCAGTGCTGGCTTGGTGCACTGCGAATAGTTTTCCGAACTGACATAGAGACTCAGGTCCAGGAGCGGTTGTCCTCTGGATTCGATGAATGAAGAATAGGCAACGCAGTCAGCCTGTTGGCTGCTCGTGAGGTCTTTGGCTAGATCGTATTCGCCACCGCTCGAAGTGCGTAGGTAAGTGACTATGTCGCGATAGCCACCAACCCAGACGTTGCCATCTCTCAATGCTGGCAACTGGCCAAGAGGGTTAAGAGAAGGGTCACTGGTGGGAATCAACACCCAATCGTAGGTCCAGAGGCAGTGGTTGAGATAGGCAACTGTGGCCAGGCACTGAGCATCGATGGACGGCAAGCCGAATGCCGGGCCCCAAATGTGCAGTTCATAGACCATTGCTCTGGGCCGCAGACACGGCGGCAGCAGACAGAGGGTGCGCCGGGACAAGTCGAACGCGACAACTTTGGGTTGAGCCACAAGTGGCCATATTTAGTCTAGCGTAATAAACATTATACACTTGTAATTACCATTACCTGTATTCATTGCCGTTGACCCCTTTTTCTATTAACTATCGCCTGTAGATATCTTGCAGCTGTATATATCTTACAGCTTGAATAGTAGAACGGCTATTTACAGCTTGGAGAGAGTAGAAGGGCTATTCACGGCTGATTTTGCTGGAGCGTCTGCGATATCCCTCAATCGCTTCACCGTCATCTTCATTCGTACCCCCTTCTGCCTCATCAGCCACTCTGATGCTGTGGCCACGAAACGGTCGATCTGCTCCTCCGTATTTCCCGCATGCAAGCACACTCTCACCCGCTCAGTTCCCTGCGGCACTGTCGGAGAGACGACTGCCCTCACCACGAAACCATTCTCTTGGCAATACGAAGCCAGTGATCTTGGTTCTGAGCTCAGCAAGGCAAAGATCGGCGACCGGGGGCACTCGGCAGGCAAAGCAAGCAGTGACTCGTCCTCAAGAGATTCGATTTCCCCGCCAAGGAGTTGAAGCCTCTGATGTAGGTGTGCAATGAGGTGATTGAGTCGGCTCGACAAGCCGTCCACCTTGCCCTCCTTCAGCCAATCGTATGACACCTTGATGGATAGCAAAGACGGGAAGGACATGAAAGTTGTATAGATCAGTGGTCGTGCATAGTTTATCAAATAAAGGCGAATTATCGGAGAACACAGGATGATTGCTGTACCAGGTCAGTCCTTGGTCAAGACAATAATACCAAAATCAATGCTCACCGCCATTGCTCGCCAGAGCCTTGCCGAATGTGTGCAATCGCACGCTGACTCGCTTTTCGAGTCCAAGCTCAGACACCCGGCCAGCTCCCAAGGGTCCGTAAATGCCTGTGGCATGGGCTTCGTCCACAATCATATGTGCGTTTCCACCAGGAAAGAGCTCCTCAATCAGCTCAGCGATCTCCTTGAGCGGGGCCAGATCTCCGTCCATACTGTACACACTTTCTACCGCCACGAAAATGTTTGATGGTATCGACTTGTTGCTGCAGCGGATCAGCAGCTTTCGCAGGTCCTGAATATCATTGTGGCGAAAGGCCAGGCTCTCCCTCGCCCTGCTTTGTCGCATTCCATCATGCACGCTGGCGTGAATGAGTTCGTCGAAGATGACGATATCTCCTGGCTGTGGCAGATAGGTGAAAATGCTGACGTTGGCATCGAAGCCGGAGTTGAGCAATAGGCCTGCCTCAGCTCCATGGAAGGCAGCAATGTCCCGTTCCAGATTCTCGGCAAAGCTGGAGTTTCCATCAAGTAATCTTGATCCAGTAGAGCCCAAGGGAAACTCCCTGGCATTGAGTGCTCTCAGGTAGTCCTCTCTGAACTCGGCATTGCTTGACAGAGAGAGGAAGTCGTTGGATGAGAAGTCCACAGACTGGGCCGGACTCGACTTGAGGCTTCGGAGCTTGGAGTTCTGTTGCCGTTGATTCAAGACCTCTTGTAATCTCTTCTCCAGTTCTGTGAGAACCATCTTGACTTGTGCACTTTCATCTCATCGTTGGGCGGCTGGTTTCGTCGTTTCGTTGTCGGTTGTTTCGGCGGCGGATCAACGTTGCTCCGTTGCCCGTTCTCCGTTCCGTTGCCCGAGCTTACGGGATCCGAACCAAGAGGGGACTAGTGCAATAAATGCTTGGCTGTGGAGGCAGCCAATCACTCAGCTGGTGCAAACTCTAAAAGCGTGTCGGCGACATATCGGCGACGAGGCAGAAAATGCTCAATTATACAGCCTCAACCATTGTTTTGGAGATGTTATAATTTGATAGAATGTTCCGTGATTTTTAGGGCCTGAAGAACTCGGAACTCAGAGCTCAGAACTCAGAACTCAGTCTGGCCGAAATCCTCCAAGACACGCGTCCTTATACAGAGAGAGCAAAGCACAGAGCGTCAGCCAGCAATGTTGTGGCGAGAGTTGAGGGCATGGCAGATCTATGGAGCCAACACAGATGTCGGCAAGACCATCATCTCGACCATTCTTTGTAGAGCTCTCCAGCGTCGAGCTCCCAATGCTGCCACCCTCTATCTCAAGCCGGTGTCCACTGGTCCCCTCGACGAGGCAGACGACCGCCATATCAGCAAATATGCTCCTGGAATCATCTCAAGTTGTCTCTCTCAATTTTCAGTTCCGGTCAGTCCGCATCTGGCGGCTCAGATTGACGGTCAAAACAGCAACAAGGTAATGGACCCGAGCTGAAGCTGATTGTCTGCACTGGCACTGATTATCTTCCCAGCTCTTGAAGGATGACAAAGCTATCATCAGACAGACGAAGCAGGAGCTGAACAGGCAGCTTGGCAAGGGCGTACGATATGCCCTGTTGGAGACTGCAGGCGGTGTCCTCTCCCCTGGACCGTCCGGCACTCCTCAAGCGGACCTGTACCGACCACTGAGACTTCCATCTCTGCTTGTTGGTGACAGCAAGCTGGGCGGGATTGGGACGACAATCTCGGCTTTTGAGTCTCTCCACCTGCGAGGATACGACGTCGACTCTGTCCTTCTGTTCGACGACCCGGCGTGGGGAAATGCTGGCTACCTGCGCGAGCACTTTGCGAAGCACAACATCGAAACTACTCCCGTACCGCTTCCTCCACCCCGACAGGCCGACTCCCGCTCAGACGAGCAGGCACTAAACGACTACTATGAGTCCTGTGCTGCCTCGCCAGCGATTGCCTCTCTGATTGACCTCCTGAACGCGAAGCACTTTTCCCGTGTCTCCAAGTTGACCTCTCTCCCCTCCCTGGCTGAGTCGATTATCTGGCACCCTTTCCGCCAGCATGGCATCCCCCACAATATCATCGCCATTGACTCTGCCTATGAGGATCATTTCGATGCCTACAACCAAGCGTCCGATCCAAATTTCATCAGCCAATCCAGCCCCCAAGCAGCAGGTACTGGGCTTGCACCTCCACCTCAACAGCCATCCAAACCGCTGACCACTCCGCTCTTTGATGCTTCTGCCTCCTGGTGGACGCAAGGCCTTGGCCACGGTAACCCGGACCTGAGCCTCGCTGCTGCCTATGCGTCCGGCCGCTACGGCCACGTCATGTTCGCCCACTCCGTCCACGCGCCAGCCTTGGATCTCAGCTACAACCTCCTTTCCACCCTGCGCAACCCGCGCCTAGCACGTGTATTCTTCAGCGACAATGGCAGCACAGGAATGGAAGTTGCGGTCAAGATGGCCCTTCGAGCAACATGCCACCGGTACGGGTGGAACAAGGACGACAGCGAGAATCCAGTCGGCGTGCTTGGCCTGAAAGGTAGCTACCACGGCGACACCATCGGAGTGATGAATTGCTCTGAACCGAGCGTGTTCAATGAGAAAGTCGACTGGTACCAGCCATGGGGGTTCTGGTTCGACCCGCCTCAGGTGCTGCTGAAAGACGGCCAATGGACCATCACCATTCCAGACTCCTTTAGCAACAGCAGCAACAGTAGCAACAACACGCTCACATTCCCCAGCCTTGCATCCATTTTCGACTTCTCCTCACGACCCGAGCACGCAGCCTTCTACAAATCCTACATCACCTCGACCCTGCACAGACTAGTCCACGAGCAAAAGCGCCGCTTTGGCGCCCTCATCCTCGAGCCCATCGTCATGGGTGCCGGCGGCATGATCTTCGTCGACCCCTTATTCCAACGCACGCTCATCAAAACCATCCGTGAGGACGCCAGTCTCATCACCGCCACGCCGGATGAAAAAAATACACAGCCGCAGGACACCAGCAGCAGCAGCAGCAGCAGCAGCAGCAACTGGTCCGGCCTGCCGTTCATCGCCGACGAAGTCTTCACGGGCCTGTACCGACTCGGCCGGCCATCCTCCTCCTCCTTCCTTGCCCAGACACCCTCAACAGCAGGCGCAGCGCCTCCACCACCATCATCATCATCCTTACCCTCACCCTCAACATCCAACATACCCATCGACATCGCGCCCGACATCTCCGTGCACGCCAAACTCCTCACCGGCGGGCTCCTCCCGCTCGCCCTGACAACAGCCAGCCCGGCCATCTTCGACGCCTTCCTGTCCGACAGCAAGACCGACGCCCTCCTGCACGGCCACAGCTACACCGCACACCCGATTGGCTGCACAGTGGCAAACCGCAGCCTGGACACGATGGCGCGGCTCAGTGGCAGCAGCAGTACGGGATCGGCGGCCGCGTGGCAGGGATATCAAACTGAGTGGGCAGCAGCGCATTTGAGCGGCGGTGAACAACAAGCAGCAACAGCAACAGCAACAGCAACAGCAAAAGTAGAGCTCTTCTCCTTCTTCTCCCCCCAATTCCTGCACACGCTGTCCAAACACCCGCTCATCCACGGTTGCTGGGCGCTGGGCAGTGTGTTGGCAATGACGCTCAAGGCCGGGGCTGGTGCTGGGTACTCGTCAAATGTAACTGCCGGCTTGCAAGAACGTCTGTTGACCACACTCGACTCCGAGGGCCGGGGAATTCATAGCAGGGTGCTTGGTGATGTCTCGTATATCATTTGCAGCATGACTACCGACCAACTTGAGGTCAGGAGTCTCGAGACGCAGGTTATCGAGGCATTGGGCCAAGAGATGGCAATGGAAAAGTGAAAAAAAAAAAGTACTTGGGACTCTGATTTCTTCTTGCTGAAATGCTTTCTGGCCGGTCACTAAAAATAGATGCTGCTGAGAATGCAAAAGGACTCCCATCCTCTCAATGCCCACATCTTCTTATGCCTTGCCTTTGCCCTTGCCAGACGGCTCCTCACTCACCAACCCGTTCTCACCAACATACCTCCTGCTCATGGTGGCATTCCTGCGGAAAATAGAGTACTGCCTCGCAATTCCACCTCGGCAAAAGACCCAAATACTGAGGCCTCCACCAAATGTGTTGACTGCGATGTCATCAACGACATCATCAACGCGTCCAAATTCGACACCCCCAACATGAAGAGTGCCATCGGGGGTGCTTGGCCATGCCTGAGCTGCCTCGTCGTCAGGGTCCAAGTGTCTGGATTCCGTTGGTTGTTGCTGCGACAGCATTTCGTCCATGATCAGGTCACTTTGCGCAAGAACCCCAGAGTTCACATCCCACACCTCAGAACCGGACGGCTCCTTCCGCACGCGCTCAAACAGGTCGGATGGAAGGTGGTAGAGGACCAGTCTTCCGTCTAAATGGGCTGCCACAATAGTGACGCCCCAGTTCAGAGCATGGCCAACAGCATAGCAGAACATGTACTGCCCGTCTTCGTCGCTATGTGTGGCTGGCGGGACAAAGGCGACCTTGCGAATCAGGTTCGTGGGTCCTCCCAGGGGAGCATCGCTTCCGATATACAACAGCTTTGTGGTCGGGTCGGTATATAGCAAATGAAAGCCATCGCTGAGGGGGATTGCGCGATAATGATGGCAGTCAACTGTTCGAAACGTGCAGTGCCGGTCATCATCGCCTCCCCGGGCCCCTGAAAGACTTCGAGCTATGGCTGGAAAGGGTAGGCGGCCGAACAGGAGCCGAGTCATAGACTGCCGCCTGCGCTTGGTATTAGATGCAGCTAGACTTGGACATGGCCGTAGTCTCGCATTTGGGTCAGCGGCACTGGAAATGAGTCGCAACTTCTTAGACGAGTCAAACTGACGTTGAGGCAGGAAGAAAAGGAAGTCACTTGGAGCTGCCAGTGGAAACTATCTGCTGAGGTCGCCGCCGGTGAGGGCATCGACCCAATGCAGCTCGATTCCTATTCGGCAGCCAAATGCCACACATTTGCGGTGTGGGCAGATGGCAATGCTGCGAGGGACGTCGTCCGCACTGCCCAGGCTTTTGTACATTGCCGTGACCCGGATGCGAACCACGGCGGGACTGGCAGGTGCAATGCTGGATTCGATCTCGTTCTCTGGGGTTTCGCACCAGTCGGAACGGGCCCCGAAAGACGAGCCCTCGCCATGGCCAGACTCAGAAGCGGGAAACGGAGTACGATGTTGGTCTATTGAAGACGAGGAGGATGCAAGGTCGTCGTTGTCTTCAAGAATCTGACCTCGGAGCGGCAAGGGAGAAGAGGTTGTCGAGACTGGAGCAAAGGTCGATGGGCCATGGACCACAGTACGCATGCCAAGTGTCATGGGCTCGCCAGCATGCCGAATTCCATATGGGCCAGATTCTTCGTCAATGAGATCCCAAAGAATACCTACTCTGTTTTCGAGCAGAGCCGCGACTGCATAGCGGCCCGAGCTTGTATCCATACTGACTTGGAGCACATCTCGATCCGCGGCCAATTTTACCACCGTTTCGGTAGAGTTTGTACTGCCGGCAAGACGGTACACAAAGACAACTCGCCCTGAGACAACTAGGACATACTTGCTGCATGTGGAGACAGTAAAGGTTTTGATTTGAGCTGCCTGGCTGGAGACAAGGCCTCGGAAGTTGATTTCTTGGACCAGATGCAGCCGACCACCAGCGATCGAGGCGTCATTGCCGTCAAATGGTTCAGCAGCTGCGCTCCCACGCCAGTCAACTGACATACGGGCTGTGGTTGCAAGACGCTTTGCCATGAGCCATTCAGCGGTCGGGCCATCCCGTTGAGATCGCGAGTTCAAACCGCTCAAGGCGATATCTGCTTCATGAGCCTGGCAGCATTGGGTAGCCCGAAGCAGCGAACGCAGAAGGGAGATGTTCATGGCGGCGGCAAACCACTGCCTACAGGCATGACGGGCAGCGTCAAAGTCGGCAGGGCCCAGGAAGGCGAAGATCAACTGGAGGATTTCAGCAGGCAGTCTGTACATCGAACGAACGCACGGCTTGGGGAGGAAGGCATTCCAGTATCGACAGACTAATCGCAGGCTCAGGCAGTCTTGACGGGAAAGATAGCGCAGCAGTCTGGTTGTGACCGGTGCCGGGAGTTCATTCGCCCGTCTATGGAGTTTGGGGATCCTTGCCAGAGTGTCTCTGTGTCCCTGGAACGCAGTCACGTCCACCGACACGGACGAACAGGCAGACGTTGTCTCGCTCTCCACACCATCTTGAGGACCAAATGCAGGCTCTGTGACTGCAGTCTGGGTATCTGTATTATGAAGCGAGTGTGCGGATCCAGAAGACGGGACTGAGGACTTTCGCTCACCCTCGAAGGGGTCAAAAAAGGGAAAGGGGGATGTAGCCATTTGGCGGGAGACGTGGATCTCATAAGCCAGGATGACTAGGGATAATGATGAATATACTGTAGGTGAGCTGATGACGATGAATAGTTACTGATGAGGCTGTTTGAGCATGAAAGTGGTGAGTTGGCTGTGCCATCAGATTTGAAAAACTGCGCTCCTTCCTCCCACAACTTCCTCACCCCTATGCCACATCGGAAGGAGCAAGGCATATGGTCAGCCACCCATGTTCCTTCCGCAACTGGCTCATTCTGCGTGTAAGTTACCAGTGCTCCTTCCGCAAACTGCTGAGGCAGCCAATTCTCAACCCGAAAGAGATTATTAATAGATTAGTAAGAAGCCGACAAGATCTTTCAACCACTATATGTGTCTAGAAATATGCCACCAGTGCATATGGGGTATCAAATAGAAAATAATGCAAACAATGCCTCGCTTTCTACCCAGAGCAAGAATGAGACACGGGTACGGATCCGTAAACATGGAGGTCGCGCTCTCACAAGTCTTGGTCAAGGTCAAGACTTGTTGGCTTTCGCACCCACGGCCGCTCCAAGGGGGAAGTTATGTTGGGGTTAATGTACCGAAGGTCGGTCTGTGCAGTTGAGTCGCCTGGGTATCCCTGGTCCAGTGATCGGTCCACTGTCGTGGGTGATTCGGGCGGAGAGAGCGGCGGCGACAGGGCAATCTTGTCAATGCTGCGCAAAGCGATAAAGTTCATCAGCGGATCGAAGGTGCGCTGGAAGTAGATCGAAACCCAAATGGTAGTGAGGACAAGTGGGATCAGAGCCAGCGAAGCGGTGTAGGCGGCTCTGAGGGCAATATAGCCAGTCATGGCAATCTGAAAGATGACCAAGCCCAGGAAGACACGCTTGGAAATCATGGGCCAGACACGTCCACTAGAGTGCTGACGATGATCCATGGCGTACAGCAGCTGGTACTTGTAGATGAATGCTCCGATGCGGAAATAGATGAGCCCTATCAGGATGATAGTCCATGACTTGGGCAACAGACTGTACACAATACATATGACGAAAATGAGCATGGACTGAGGGAGGTGGAAGCCATAGGTAAAGACCGGGGGTTTCGCCAGGTCGGCATAGTCGCGCGGGGTCTGGGCATTCATCAGCCAGACGGGATAGAGAGCGACTGCTCCGAACTCGAGAAGTCTAAATGGAAAGAAGCCAAAGGCCTGAAGGACGATGAGGTTGAGATAGAATGGAGACAACGTCTCGAGAGACTTGGCGATCGTGTATGCGATGAGGCCGGTGTCTTTGATTAGGTCTTTGAAGTCTTGCCAGAACTCCAGGAAAGTGGAAGCGGAGCCGAAGATGGAGAAGACAACAAACAGATTGAAGAAGGTGAAGAAAAAGTTCTTGGAAATCACAGACAACTCAATGTCTCCTTGCGATGTCATGCCCTGCTGGTTGGCAAGCCAGGCGTAGAGAAAGGGCACCAAGACGGAGAGCAGGGAGAAGATCAAGGTAGGGAGACCGGAGCTGATGAGTGACTTGCCAATGCCATGCTGGTCAAGGGAATCAGAAAACCCGGGGAATATCTCGTCCAGCGTCTCGATACGGAGCAGCAGAGCCAAGGGAACCAGCAGGACGGCCCAGAAGACAGTCAGGAAGCCGATGAAGATGGTGACTGACCACGAACGTATCAAGCGGCTTTGTCTTGGCAAATATGTGTTTTTCCACACGACATGTGCCGGGGCAGGTGCTAGACTGGCAATGAAAGTGCCTGGATTGGGGTCGAGAATGGCCTGGACAGCCATCTGACAGGCTGCAGTTGATTCCATCGTCACAAAGGCTAGAGCGGTAGGGGGAAACTGCTCGGACCGTAGCAGCGTAATCTGTTCATCCAGCCTTCTTAACTTCTCGTCAAAGTAGTCAATTGCATCGACACTACGCCTGCGCAGCCCCAGGGGGCCATAGTGAATGGTATGTTTCGGCCGATCGTGGGCAAGGTCGTCGACATGAGTGGCTTCGATCTCCGAGCCAGAGAGGAGAGCGGTGCCTTCTGGAAGATCGCCATTTTCACGAGGATACTGACGCGGACGATGGGCGCGTCGTCGGGACGAGCGCTGGCCAAGGTATCGTGTCCAAGCAGCTTCGAGCTGGCCGAGGCAGCGCTTTCGTTGGTCTATTAGATTGTCCAACTTGCGCGAATCTCGACAGAGGGCCACGCTGTTGACTTTGCCAATCTGCAGATCCTCAATAAAGTCACGTATCCGCTCCTCCGACCTCATATTGACGGGGATTCCAGAAAGCCGAAAGGTACGGTCCGTGATGGTGGACTGGCCGCCCAAGCAGGCCTGTCTGATCTTGATGATCCGCCTGGTTTCCTGGATGAGTAGATAAATGGCCACGAAGCTGAAGATATACGCAAACGTGGTATACATCCATAAGTAGCCCTTATGTTTCTTGCCCGTCTCGTGGCTCTTGTCACCATCAAAGGTCAGTCGTGCGAATGCCAGAATCTGGTCAGGCTCAGAGGCGTTGCGGCCTGGCCAGGAGAAGGGTAATTCGCCGGTGTAGCGGGCATTGATAGGAAGGATGATGGTGATGCAGAAGAAGAGAGTAACGACCAGGTACTTGGTGGCATAGCGAAAGAAGGCCAAGAAAGCATAGGCATCCAGGCCAGCCGAAGCAAGCACTTCTTCCTCGGAAATCCCATAGACGACGGGAATCCAACCAAACAGGGTGTCAGGCAGCTCTGGCAGCCGGGATGCGGCATTGGACTGCTTTTTACGCGCCAGGTAGAGGGCTGACCAGCGCGGCCGGAGCAGGCAGAAGGCTAGGAAGGCGGTCGATCCGAAGGCGACAGAGATGACCATCTGCACCCAAAAGTCGCGCTGGTTGTCTTTGAGGAATTGGTCGGTCCATTTGATCGGCGGCGTGGGCGAGGTGCCATTCGAACTGCTATTGCCGGCATCGAAGTAGGAAAAGAGAGACATGCCCGGTCTCATTGGCGACTGAGACTGCATTGTTGGCTGCTCGCATGCTGCACGAGGAGCAAATGCAAGGCCGGCACAGGGAATTGGAGACCAGTCTATTGACTGTCTGTGTCTGTTCGAGGAGGCGCAGGTTCGTGTTGACGACTGCGGGACTGCGGTAAAGCGGTAAATCACCAGTTAAATGAGAATGGGTGAGGTAGGAACAAGATGCGAAAGCACTAACCCTCATTAGTATTAGCGCAGGGTGCGGCGTTTCTCGGCAGACCGTTAGCGTCATGGCTCGTCAAACATGCCTCTTTCGGCCGGTCCTGCGCGGTCCGTGCCAAGCCCAGCTTGAGCCAATCAGCGTGCATCTATTCTCTTTCCCTCCAAGCGCAGCTTCAGACGATCCTATTGCTCCTGCCGTGAATCTGTTTTCCGACCACATCACCGCCGCCCCCCCTCCTTTCCACCTTCGCCTCGTCTCCTCCGACAAAGCGCAGGTCTTGTCAAGGTCCGCGCGGGCTCGTTGGCACTATGTTGCACAATGCCAGCTCAACATTCCGCACTGTGCGGTTAGCTGGTCGCCAGCTTGTGAAAAGAGCTACAACGGTATGTTCACATGCCCTAATTGCTGCCTCTGCATCTGCACACAGCGGCTGCGGCCCATCTATGCGCCGTCTAGGCTGTCTGGACTGTCTGGGCTGGTCTGATGCTCGCTGAGGAGTGTGAGCGATGTCTGTGACTGACGTGCCGACAATAGAGAGCTTCATCCACCTCGTCCGAATCATCGGCTCCACCGTTCTACCTAACAGCCACCGCTGCAGGTGCTACCGCCGCTGCCATTGGCTCTGCAGCATGGTATTACACCTTATACGGCCAGGAGGCGTTCGCCATGACGCCTGCTGAAGAAGGGTGCGTCCCACTGCTTCTGCTCCTGCTCCCGATTTTTCCGCTAAACAACCCCTAGTCTGCACCCAACCCAATACCCGTGGGAACACGCCAAATGGAACAAAACATACGACCACGCCGCGCTACGAAGAGGTTTCCAAGTCTACCGCGAGGTGTGCGCCGCCTGCCACTCGCTCAAGCGAATTCCCTACCGCGAAACCGTGGGCAACTTCCTCACGGTGGACGAGGCCAAGGCACTTGCGGAAGAGAACGAGTACGATACGGAGCCCAACGATGAGGGTGAGATCGAGAAGAGACCCGGCAAGCTGTCAGACTACCTTCCCTCGCCGTACAAGAACGACGAAGCTGCACGAGCAGCCAACAACGGTGCTCTTCCACCCGATCTATCTCTGATTGTCAAGGCTCGACATGGCGGATGCGACTACATCTTCTCGCTGCTGACCGGCTATCCCGAGGACCCTCCAGCAGGTGCCTCTGTTCAGTCTGGCCTCAACTTCAACCCCTACTTCCCCGGCACCGGCATTGCTATGGCTCGCGTCTTGTTTGATGGCCTGGTCGAGTACGAGGATGGCACTCCGCCCACGACGTCGCAAATGGCCAAGGATGTGGTTGAATTCCTTAACTGGGCCGCTGAGCCTGAGGCCGACGACCGCAAGAAGATGGGCTACAAGGCTATCGTTCTGACCACCGCCCTGTTCGCGCTCTCCGTATGGGTGAAGCGGTACAAGTGGGTGCCGATCAAGACCAGGAAGGTCGTTTACAAGTAAGCCACACTGCGCGGAGAGTTTGACAAGTCCATGCTGACAAGAACCCAGGGCCCCACCAGAGTCAAGAGGAGCAAGGTAATGGCAAGGTGAAAGAAAGGTGTAGGGACATGAGTGTCCAAATAGAGTGGACTGTCCTGGGAAAGAGTCTTTTGTACCAATGCACATAGCACACTTCAGATCTTGTTCCAGTCTCCTCTTTCTATTGTCTATCACACCCCTCTACTCAATTAAGGCAGGCTTAACTGTGGCATTTGTGAAAGGGACAGCCTAGTGCTTCCACAGCTTCACTGTCTTGTCCTTTCCTCCGCTCACCACGCAGCGCCCATCCTGGCTCCAGTCCAGGGCAAAGACTTCGTCCTTGTGGCCCGGCAGGTCTTCCTTTAACTTGCCACTGCGCACATCCCACACCTTGACCGTGCAGTCCTTGGATGCCGAGGCCACCAAGCGCGAATCGGCAGACCAGGCCACCATATACACAGCCCCGACGTGCCCACGCAGGGTGGTGATGAACTTACCGTCGCGCCCGTTCCACAGCTTGACGCTGTTGTCGAACGACGCGGATGCAATATAAAGTCCGTCGGGCGAAAAGGACACGTGCAGCACCTGTTTCTGGTGGCCGATCAACCGGGCCAGCGGCTTGACCACCGCATTCGAATTGTCATCGATTGCCGACGGGTCCCACAGGAAGATGGTGTTGTCGTCGGACGCGGACAGCATCCTCTCAACGACCTCGCCGTCCTGCAGTGCGCCTTGCTCGTAGCGCTGCTTGGCCTTGGCTACTCGCTCCTCC
The DNA here is from genome assembly GCA_003709825.1 of Chaetothyriales sp. CBS 135597. Lineage (NCBI taxonomy): Eukaryota > Fungi > Ascomycota > Eurotiomycetes > Chaetothyriales > Chaetothyriales sp. CBS 135597. The sequence goes on along the minus strand of QQXN01000010.1, from coordinate 341,074 downwards.
GCCGACTCCGGCACCCGGCCCGTGTGGTCGTGGTAGGAGGTGCGGAGGCTGAACTCGGTTGACAGCGCGAGGTGGTTGACCCAGTGCACGTGCGAGCTCAGCGTATGCAGGCACTTCCATGTCCGGCTGTTCCACACCTTGATCGTCTTGTCCTGCGACGAGGTGAAGATACGATGGCGCCCTCCCCAGCGCACGCACGACACTGAGCTTTTGTGCCCGCTCAATGTCTGCTCGATGCGCCGCAGTGGCACGTCCCATATCCGTACTGTGCCGTCCTTGGACGCCGACGCTAGCCGCGGCGAACCTGGCTTCTGTGTGTGGAATGGTTCCCATGCAAGGCTGGTAATCCATTTGCTGTGGCCCTTGAGCGGCGCCCCGAGCGCTTCACCCGTTTGCGGGTCCCATAAACGCACTGTGTTGTCCATGCTCCCCGTGGCCAGAAGTTTCCCGTCTGGAGACCATGAGACCGCCAGAACCCAGCCGGTGTGGCCCTTGAGCGTGTGTAGCGGTGTTCCTGTGTCGGTATCCCATATCCTCGCATGGCAATCTCCACTGCCTGTCGCCACTCGGGACGAGGTCGCCGGCGAAAAGGCCGTGGCCAGGATGGCTTCTCCGTGGCCAGCGATCGAGGCCGAGCATCTGGACACCGGTCGCACTCGGAACACTGCCTGGGGGACATATTGCAGGACGACGACATCTTCCGTGCTCTTTAGGCCCGGCTTGAGCACGGACGAATATAGATCAGTCTGCACATCGATCACCTCGTCGCCGTTCGCTCGAGAGTTTCGGAAGAAAAAACGGTAAGGGAGTTTCTCGCCGCCCTCATTGCCTTGCAAAGAGTTCAGCAGCGTCTCTAGATTCTTAACCGTCGCATCTTTGACCGGCACTGCCACTGACGAGCCTGTGGTCTGTCCAGTGCTCTGGTCGACAAACTGGAGCCTCACACTGCCCAGCCCGTCGGGTATTCTGGTCGCCTCTGCTGCGGCTACGGCACGCTCCGCTTGCGCGAGTTTCTGCCTCTTGCTCGGTGGTGGTACGAGAGTCGCCATTCTATGCCTGAGAAAACTCTCTTATACTCGTCTTCCCCTCCGCAGTTGGGAAAAAAAAGTTGGGCCCCGGATATTAAATCCGCTAGTGCATCTTGGCACAGATGCATTATGTAATCGTCTCCTGAGGTTAATCTGACCTGGTTGACGACCAGTCTCTCCCTTCATCTGACCTGCCACAAATTGTCCTCATGATGTCGGTCAGATCTGCCTGTTCAAGATCCCAGGCTACTTCCAGCCAGGCTCAGAGCCAGCCCGATGCAACCATACGTCCCCGCAGGTCACGACCGAGGACAGCGGCGACCTCAACGGGCTATGGAGATATCGACATAATCTGTGCTCTTACAGAAGCTCGCGGCATTCCTCCTCTCGTAGCCCTGTCCTTTGTCAATCTCACTACCTCCGAAGCTGTTCTATGTCAATTCACTGATACGCAGACCTATCCACGAACCTGCCTGAAGATCAAGGTCTTCGGCCCGACCGAGATCATCTTCACCTCCACTGCTGCAGAATCGAAGTTGGTCTCCATTGTCGCCGAAAGTGCTGACGTAGAAAGCGGTGGTACCCCGATGACCAACATCGATCGTCGGTACTGGTCTGAAAGCAGCGCCCATGAATATGTTGAACGCCTGTCCGTTCCCGGTGACCTCGATCCACTGAAGCTGTCCCTGGAAGCCAACTACTATGCTACTTGCTGCTTCGGCGCCGTATGTTGCAAGCATTCTCTAACCTCAATGCTGATTTTCCCAGGTAATGAAGTACATCGAGTTGAGTCTAGGCAAGACTTTTGCTCCCCAAACCTTGCGAATCCGCTTCGAACCACCGGAAGGCTCAATGATGATGGATCTGTCCACTATAGCTTCTCTTGAGCTTGTTCAAAACTTGCAAGACGTCAAGTCGCGTGACTCGCTTTTCGGCCTGCTTAACCGCTCTCAGACAAAGATGGGCGCACGAATGCTTCGCAGCAGTGTCCTGCAGCCCTCCACTGACGTTGACAAGATAGAACAGCACCATGAAGCTGTTGGGGATTTGGTTGGCAGCCCGGATATGCTGCTTGCCGTCCGCACAGGTGCGTGACTATATCTTGACTAGACCAGCCTAATCCTTCTCCAGCTCTTGAGAACTTTGTCGACACAGACAGATGTCTCTCTGCAGTATGTATGCCACCAGCCTCGGACAACGTGTGGAGCTCACTCGTCTAGCTCATCCAGCTGCCCACCAAACTTGACTTCCCCCACATGGAGCAATCGGTTAACAATGTCTTAATCCTAAAGACATTCGTTGACTCGATCCACTCGGTCTGGCAGGCACTTGTAGGTGCCACCAGTGCTGAGCTGCTCCAAATACAGTCTATTTGCTCACCACAGAACTATATCGAGGTTGTAAATCTGATCAAATATGCAATCAACGACGATGTCGGGTATGCCAAAAAGGCCCCTGAGCTGCGCAATCAGCGCGTCTATGCAATCCGGGCCGGTACAAATTGTTTTCTCGACGTTGCTAGGACTTCTTACAAGGAGATAAATGAAGATGTCTTTGCCCTAGTTGAGGAGATGAACGGTATGGCGAGTGTCTGCCTCGAGCCGAGTATGGTCTCATATTTGTTTAGCTGAGTATGGCCTTGCACTCGATCTTCGTTACGATCCTGCCCGGCAGTACTACCTGCGTGCGCCGGTTTCCGATTTTGATTCCAATCGGCCGATTCCGCCAGACTTTATCCACAAAGTCCAACGCAAGAAATTCTTCGAGTTCACTACTCTGCCTCTCCTCAAGCTGAACCAAAAGATTCGCGATGCTCATGCCGAGGTCATTTCCTTGTCTGACTCTTCAATTCAGAAGCTCATTGACGCCGTTCGCACGAAGATTGAGCCCCTGTTCAAGATTTCTGAATCCATTGCGCTTCTTGATATGCTCGCCGGTTGGGCTCAACTAAGCATAACCAACGACTACGGCCCGAAGCCCGAATTCACACCCAACACCCTGGCTCTGAAGACTGCCCGGCATCCCATCTTGTCAAAGATCCTTCATTCCTCTTACAGACTAATCCCCAATGATGTATACGCCACACCACAGAATCGCTTCCAAATCATCACCGGCGCAAACATGTCGGGAAAGTCTACATACATCAGGTCGGTGGCCTTACTGTCCATCATGATGCAAATCGGCTGCTTCATCCCTTGCGAGTATGCGTCATATCCGATTTTCCACCAGCTCTTCGCCAGAATCTCGACCGACAGTCCTATCGAATCCAACGTCAGCACATTCGCCTCGGAAATGCGAGAGATTGCTTTCATTCTTCGCAATCTCGAGCCACGGTCACTGGTCATCATCGATGAACTCGGTCGTGGCACTTCCACCACAGACGGCCTTGCCATTGCAATTGCTATTGCCGAGGCACTGATTGAGTCTAGAGCATACGTTTGGTTTGTTACCCATTTTCGCGAGCTGCCACGTATTCTTGCTGAACGAGCAGGAGTAGTCAATTTACACCTCTCAGTTGACATTACGGACGACATGAATCTGATCAAAATGACATACAAGATCTCTAGCGGGCCTGAAGAGACCAAGCAATATGGCATCGCTCTAGCCAAAGCCATGAACTTGCCGCAGGACGTCATCAATATTGCTGAAGCTGTGTCCGCACAGCTTAATGAGCGGGCTGAGAGGAGAAGACACAACGGCAAGGCACTAGCGATCGCCCGCAGACGAAAGCTAGTGCTCGCGTTGAGAGAACAGCTGGAGCAAGCACGCGACAGCATCAAGGCGGGTAGGAGCGAGGAGGAGATGAGGGTTTGGTTGAAGAAGCTGCAGGACGAGTTTGTGGTCAGGCTGAGTGCGATTGAAGCCGAGATGCACCAGGCCTGTACCCTCAACGAGGACTGTGACGAGAATCAGTCAAGCGGAAGCGACACCAGGCCCCCCACAAGCCAGGGCTCCACGGCCGGCACCGTCACAGGACCAAGCAATCAGTTGATCTCTGTTCCAGAAGCAGAGTGAAAGATAGACGGTAATGCCTTACAATAACAACAACAGGCACTGTCTCTTCTTAGCGCCAAGTCCACTGTGAGGACGATAATAACTTAGCAGAGTTTACAATGGGGAAATTGCTAGCCTACACCAAGTAGACTGACTGACCTCTCTGTCTGACGCATGGTTCCAATGGGCTAGAGAATGATGAGAATACAAGGAACTGAAGAGACAACTTCCCAGGGCTCAAGAGATAGGCTGCCTATGGACTATCTACACGCTGCGGGTGGTCTGTCTAAAACTTGTCTGATCCCAAGGACGTTCAGGGGCAGGCTCTTGGTAGTAATCTTGCCAAACCTCCCTGGGTCACATGCTGGACGCCGACACCGCCATGCCACTGAAGGGGGCCAGCCAGCAGCTGGTCAGTCAGCCTTGACGGTGAGTTGTCAAGAGTGAAATTCGAATGACCTCTGTGCTTCAGTGCTTCTGCGCTGCTTGCTCCCATCAACCTCTGCAAATTCCGCTTCGTAGATGGACTGTTCCGATCCGTCCGGTGCACATTCTCCTCGTTATCTCGGACCAAGAATATGCTCTGCCAGGACCGCTAGCATTTCAACATGCGTCTTCTCCTCAATTCAGCTCTCAGCTTCTCTTCATATTCAGCATGCCGACTCCTTGGATAAGGCTTAGAAGACCTGGTCTGTTCCTTCACCGCACGGCAACCATCTTCCAGTTGCTTGACGTGATGACTCCACGGATGAGAGACGGCCTCGCAGTCAGCATGGAGCCCATCGAGCACGTTCAGAGCGTCAGAGTACAGCGCACATCGAGCCAAAGCCGTTGCGAACCTAGCGCGGAGTTCAATCGTTTCCCAGCTGATCTGGCCAAGCAGATCTATGCTGGACTGGATGGCATCTGTGAAGCACTGACCTGCTTTGACAATTGTGCTGTTGCCATCCAAGTGTGGGTACTCGCAGAATGCCAGCTCAGTTTTAATCCGAACAAACAGCAGCCGGCTTTCGTCATCGCATGGGATGGGAAGAATGGAATCTAGAAATAGGAGTTTGCCAGCATGTTGTTGCCCTTCCAATCGAAATGATGCATGCTGATCAGAGCCAGAGATGGGTATCTAAGGCTGAAAACCCATGTAACCCACACAAAGATATACATCAACCACTACCGGGAATCAATCCCACCAGACACACCAGGGGTATACCCTCACCATTACTGTAATGCTGGGGAGAGAGTTCCTCCGCATTTGAACGTGGCTTCCTTGACCGTTTATGCACCTCCCAGTTCTTTCAGGCCCACCCATGCCCTGAGAGCTCGCCTTTTTGCAGCAACGCTCATTCCATCATGAAATGCCATGCCAAGTTCCTGTGCGACACGATCAAGTACGTGCTCTTCCATGCGTGATATCTCGGCCGATGTGTGTGGAAATCCAACAACAGGAGCCCCAGTCATATGATTGACCAGCGGGCTAAGAACAGCTGTACGCTCAGCAAGATACGTATTTTGTATACGCGCTGAATTATTCCGGTTGCTATTAAGTTAGTATAGTAATGTTCAAAACTAGCAGGGTAACACATACCTTGCACTTATCAAACCGGTAATATCGGTTCGGAGTGTATCTTCTGAAAGCTGAATTTGGTGCATAATCTGCTGCATACGCTGGTCCATCTGCTGCATACGCTGGTCCATCTGCTGCATACGCTGGTCCATCCGTTGCATCTGAATTAGAATCCCTTGCCCCTCTTGTATTGCTGGCAGATTCTGAGCCTTCTTGACCTCAGCACCGGCAGCAGTAAGGTATTGGCTGAGAAGATCGAAGTTGCATTGTTCACCAGCAACAGGGTTTGGTGGATTCATTGTGATGCTGAATAGTGAGTAATAGAGGGCAGTAGGAACACAGAATGCTGAAAGTTATGCAGTCTGAAGGTGTAGAGAATGGTGAGAATGGAGAGTGGTAAGAAAATGGATCAAAGCAAGGAAGGGAGAATGGTTAGGCCATCATGTTTGAAACATTGTCTTGGCACTGCTATCGGGAAGGCGCGACGTGACGTCTTCATCGTTACGGATGGTGGGGTATGCCCTCTTGTCACGTGGGGATGCCAAGATAGTCGTGACAAGATAACTGTCACGTGAGGATGCCAAGGATGCCAAGGGGCTCGGCACACAATCCTCTGCTCGATGGTTGAGACAACATGACATAGAGAAGGAAGCACAAGAGACAATAGATACAATACCAAGCTGATCCCAATAGATCACGAACCATTCTAAAAACCAGTACAGGACGTCGATCCCACCAGAAAGGGAACCATACCACCAGTGTCAAGGGGTGCCATCCCTGATAATAACTGTAGGTATGAAAATCCATCTATAGACAGAGGAGACGATAAATTTCTCAAATCTCGCCTGTTGTTTTGATTTGCCGTTTCCTACACGTGGAACCAAAAACCGACAGCTAATAAGACGGCGAGGAAGAATGCTTGTTTGCACGCCCTCCAGTTGACGGACTTTAGCGTCCGATCAAAGAGGGGAATTTGTGTGTCAGGAATGAACAGAAGTAATAGAAAAACGTTTGATTGATCAGGAGGAGGACGTACGTTCTTGCCCGGGTTTTGATTTCGTGCCTTCCGAGCCTGCCCCTCCTCACATCGCGCCTTCCTCACATCCATATACCCCCACTACCAACAACAGAGGAAGACGGTCATAATAACCATCACCATGGCGCCATCGCCGACAATGGATCAGCGCATCCACGGAATCATCGACCCGGCTATGCTGCTCTACATGGCAGTCAAATGTAAGGACAAGCAACGCCCCCCCCTTTTTGTGGCCATTGGGGAAAATCAACCCAACCATGAATTAAGTCATTTCAGAACAGGAGAGAGAGAGAGAGAGAGAAAAAGCCCCTATTAACATAAACATGTGTGGTGTGGTGTGTGTGGTTGATATGTAGCTTACATTTTGACCTTGATCAACGTGCTCGTGTGGAAGAAGGGCCGTCTGTCTGATGTGCGCAACGATGCATTTGCTCAGTTCTGGGATTGGAATACTCGTAAGTTGAGCCAGCCAGCCAGCCCTCATTACCCCGCAAGAAGAAGAAAAGAAAAGAAAATCAAAAAAAAGAGAGAGAAGGAGAAATATCAAGACCAACATCCATTATCTGGATACTTGTATATATAGCTCCCCGAGACCCAAGCCAGCCGCTAGTAGGCTCTGCCTTAGTCGCCGCACAACTCCTCCCTTCCGCCGAGGGCGTCGTCCTCGAACTCGGCCCAGGCACCGGCTACCAGATCGAATACATGGCGGCGGCGGGGAAACGCATCCGCAAGATCTACGGCGCCGAGCCCTGTGTTCCCCTGCACACGCACGTCCTCGCGAGCGCCCGCAAGGCCGGCCTGGCGGACGGCGTGTACGAGGTTGTCACGGCCAGCGCAGAGCGAGAAAGCCTTCTGTCGGGGCTGGAGAAGGCCGGTCTGTTTGACAAGGTGAGTGGCAAGACGGGAGGAGCAGCAGCAGCAGGAGCAGCAGGAGAAGGGCAAAGAGGAGGAGTGTTCGACACAATCGTGTGTGTGCGCGTGCTGTGCAGCGTGGACGATGTCGAGGAGACATGCGAGACCCTGTACCAGCTGCTCAAACCGGGTGGGAAATTGCTGTTTGCCGAGCATGTTGTCAACCCGTGCCACACGCCCAAGGGCAGCCGTCTGGCCAGGGTCATGCAGACGGTCTACTCCTTGCTCGGCTGGTCCTACTTTGTCGGGAGCTGCCATCTCACCCGCAACACGGACCAGATCCTCCTCAATACGCCGAAGCGATATCATGAGCGTAACGGCGGTGGCAAGACTGGCAAGCAAGACATCGACGGCAGCTCGGCCTGGCGCGAGGTTCAGCTGGACAGACACTTCGGCTGGAGTGCTATTCCCTATGTTTCGGGCACGCTGGTCAAGTAAGAGTCCGACTGGATCAGTGGTTGCCCTCAACAAGCTATCAGAACAACACAGACAGCATGGGGCACGGAGACATCCTATGGCCCAGCCGGAGCATTAACCAAGTGTCTATATTTGAGAGATGAGGTTGCATCCATTCAAAAGATTTATCTGTTAAATCACTACTGCTCTAGATCTTTTTGCAGTGTGTATAAGTCATGCTATTGATGAGGTCGCTGTCATCGTGCTCTGACTCTGCAATGAAACTGACGTCGGACTACATCCGCCACCTCCACCGCCGCTGCTTCTGCTGTTGCTGCTGCTGCCGCCGCCGCCGCCGCCGATGACGCAGGCTACTTTCACCAATCCATGCTCAAAAGGTTGTGTTATGGTCCTCAACCAAGCTTTGTCTCCTTGTCTGCGACAGGGAAGTCTGTGCCGGTGGTGCTCTTGTATTTGCTTCGGATAAAGTCGGAAATTTGCTCGTCCTTGGCCTGCTCAATGGCGGACTCGTTGTCCTGAGGACCCTGGTTCAAGAAGCGTTCCTGAACAAAGTCGACGCCTGAGATGGAATGTCAGCCAAGTTCAACCCTTTCTTTCTTTGACAGCCACAAATGGGTGCTGCGGGGAGCGGGGGAGGGGGAGCTGAACACACCCTTGTCAAGCAAGTCCTCGTTCTTCTCGCTCTCTTTCCCACCACCGGCAGCACTGTTAAGCTTATCGCCCAAGCCGCTGAGGAAGTTGCCGCCGCCGCCTTGGTTGCCGCTCTGCTGGCCGTCGCCACCTTGGTTCTGGCTCTGGCCCTGACCTTGGTTCTGGCCACCGGCAAAGGAACTAAGAGCGCCGGCAAGCTTATCCATACTGCCGGTGCTGTCTCTGTTTCCCTTACTACTACTGCTGCTGTTGTTGTTGTTCTTCTGCAACCGCGGTGGCGCTCCCGCAAGGTATTGGGCGTAGGTAGGATCGGTGAAAGTTGAGGAAGAAATTTTGAACGAGTTTTGACTGGATATATTTGATTGAAAAAGGAGAGTCGGTGTGGTGTGGTGCTTTTTGGTGTGTGGTGGGAGGGGCCGGGCTCTCTCACACAACTGGGAAGGTGGGGGTTGGGGCGATCTGGAAACAGAGGGCAGTCACGCTCAAAGGTGATTCGGGGATGGAGCCCGTCGAATGACGAAGATGTGACACGGTAAGGACTGATCGGGTGAAGCAAGCTTGAGTCCTTAACATTGAACAGATTAACTCGGAATCACCGATTCAAAGAGCCCACCGGCGCCCGCAGTTGTATCGAGTAGCAGCCAGCCCCGCGGCCCCGCTGTCGCCCGCCATCCAGTTACAGTCCACTGCCATGCCTTGGCGCGCGGTTTTGCGAGCTGAAAAGAACCTGCCACGCGATCAAAATTTAGTCGCACCATTCTTCTGATCTGCTCGGCGCCTGCTGCCTGCCTGGGCTGGCTCGCTTGTACCCCCGCAACAGCCTGTCAGTGTGCTGACGTGACAGCTCGCTTCTCTGAAGCCGGTCTCCAACACTACCAACTTGGTTGGCAGACTCTGGGAAGCTCCAGTATACCACAGCTGATGCTGGCCGCCTGGGTCCTCATTGTGGGCCCAAGTGACAGAGATTGCCGATCAGATAATCGGGCAAAGCTGCTGATCAAGCACGGGAAGAGAGGGATCGGTACCTAGCTGCTTGCGGGCATGTGCGGCCAACCAACCGCAAGGCTGAAATCCCCTGAATCTAGGCAGACAAGCCGCTCTATGGATCGGAACAATTGGTTTCTATGGAGTAAAAGGAGTGTACGATGATATAAGCGAGTGACTAGGTCCGCGGTGCTCCAAATGGAGCCATCTATCATACCCGATTCGGGTCAATAATGAACATGTCAAAACGTATGGCCTCTAGACAGCATCCTCGGGCCAATGGGAATGGCATATGACTGACTGTCGGTCTAGTAGCCAAGCAGGGCAGAGGCGCCTGGATCGCTCGAGATGTAGATGACTTGATGGTTGTCCGGGAAGCCATTAAATCTGGTGGCTGAGCATTTGGTGTAGGCTCCCATATTCTCAAAGAATAGCCAGTCGCCCACATCAAGCTCGCCGGGCAGGAAGTGGCAGTCGGTGATGATGTCAATGCCATCACATGTCGGACCCCAGACCGAGTATTCCGTCATCTTCTCAGTGGCGGATGCCGTGTGCAGCACCTTTGGCACAGGATGCTGGTGGTCGAAGATGATGTTGGAAAAGTTGCCGTAAACACCATCATTGAGATACAGCATGTACGCAGCAGTCTTCTGAGAGGCCGGGTCGCGAACTTGGCGCCGAGCAATGACATTCGTTGCCAGCGTGAAGGCGTTTGAGGCATAATAGCGCCCAGGCTCCCCAATGACGCGAACATCACCTGGGAAATAGTCTTCCAAGGCGTCGTTGATAGTGGCGGCGAACGTCTCGAACGTCTCATCAACGAAGCCGCCACCAATATCGAGCATATTCAACGCAAAGCCCAAAGCCTCAGCCTCGTCAAAGATAGCCCGGGCTTCCGCTACGGACGTGCGGAAGGCACCTGGATCGCTGGCACCGGAGCCGACGTGGAAGCTGACTCCGATCAGATTCAGGCCCAGGTCTTGAGCCATGTGCAGCAAGTGACTGGCATCGGCAAGGCTGGCCCCATATTTGGTGCTGAGTCGGCACAAGCTTGAAGAATCATCGGTCGAGATACGCAGCACCAGTTCAGCCTCGGGATAGCATTCTTTGATCTTCACTAACTCGTCCGAGTTGTCGAATGTCATCATCTTCACTCCAACTGCGCGAGCATGGCGAAGATACGACTTGGTCTTGCAAGGCTGCGCATAGATGATTCGGGAGGGTTCAATGCCAAGCCCTAGCACGATATCGATCTCGGTCTTGGACGCACAGTCAAACCCGGTGCCCAGCTTTTCCAACAAGCGCAACAGTTCCTTGTCCGGGTTGCATTTGACAGCTAGGCACACCAATGTCAGAAGCGTGCACTCAAGTCACCAACAGGGAAGAAGACGAACCGTAGAATGGCTTGACTCGCCCGAGGTTCATTTTCCATCGGAGATGCTGTCGGTAGACCTCACCAAGGTCGGCGACATAGAATGCGTCCTCCTCCCCCGGCTCACACGTGTCGACATTGATCTGGGCAATATGCTCCTTGAGCACCTTCTGAATCAGACTTTTGGAGGCAAAGCCTGTTGCATTGTCCGCTTCTTCGCCATAGTGGTGGCTGTTGAGAAGATTGGGTTTCTCGTCAAAAGCCGCGTTTTCTTCTGGGATGTTGATGATGGCTGAAGGTGCCATAACCCGTGCAACAGGTTGAATGAACAAAGTTTCCTTGCCGCAACACACGTGTTAGGGGGGTTTTAGGTCAGTCCCAATGGAACGTGGGGGACCCTGCCTCTGCGACCCTTCCTCGGGAGGAGGAAGAATCTCGAGAGTGGTCCTATGCGGCAGCTGAAATTGTGGAAAAGTCTGGGCTGGTTCTTGCAACAGATCAAAAAACAAAGGCGGTCTGGAAGGTGTAACGGTCAGGAGGAGGTAGAGTGTTGAGAATGTGGCGGTGTTTGAGTGCAGATGCAGTTTGAAAGCGGAGGCAAAATGAGGTGGTAGCCGTGATGGTGGAAACTTTCAAAGATGCCAAAGGGCAGGAGGAGTTGCTGAGCACAGGGCTATCTGAGTGCTCGAGGAGAGGACAGAGGTGGACGTTTCGCGGTGCAGGGAAGCCAAGGTGAGATATTTAATTTCTTGTGCGAAGTCGAACGGCCAAATTTTTGGAATTTTGGGCGTCTTCGATGACCACTAGCGCCGCCAAGAATGATCCTGTCATCGCGGGTTAAGTGTCTCTGATTGGCTAGACATACCGCACTAAGCACGTGATAGTGTGCTATATCGAAATTGGCAGGTGCAGGGTTGTAGTCGTTGGTAGCTGCTTCCAGTTGCACTTTGCACTTGCACCCGCAATCCGCAATCCGCAATCCGACGACATTGGCTGTTGTCAAGGCTGCACGCGATATTCATAGAACTCAATGGCAGGCCCGGCCTCATCGCCATCGCCATCGCCATCAGAGGGAGTAAGCCGAACGGTGCTGGTCGTCAATGCACTGAACTTTGCCTCCCGCATTCGATCGAAAAAGAGCTGATCTGCAGAGTGGCGGTGTTTGTAGCCCACTAGAATCAACGGCACCGGAGTTTGTTTGGACAGTCGCTGCAGAGTTTCTACCAAATGAATACTGCTGTCGGGATTGTAGATGCAGTCCGAGACAAGAATGAGATCATATTGGGATTGGGTACTCGTACTAGCCAACTGCTCGCTCCAATCAAGCATCATTGCCTCTAGGCGTGAGCCTGGAGCAGGAGATGCCAGGCGAATGTTGCTGGTGAGGATATCTAAAGCGTCATCCAGATCGGTCAGCAGGACATCGCTCTTGACCAACTGCGCAAAAGCAATTCCGACAATCCCGCATCCTGCTCCAAGCTCGATGACACGAAGAGGCCTCTTAGGTTTGCACGACAGCAACTGTTGGAGCTCAGACGTTGGTTCGGTGGTGGCCAGGACTCGGTCAAAATGTTGAAGAAAGCCCAGGCTGGCATCCCAGATGTGTCGAGCAATCGAATCGCCGGTCTCCTCGAGCACGCGGAGCACCGATCCGTTGGACATTGCCAGCCGGCGCTCAACCAGCGGCTCGGCACGCTGCTTGTCAGTAAGGTGGAACTGCGTACTCCAGACATCGAGCACGTGGGGGAAGTGCCCGTCCTCGTCACTGCTCGAGTCGCCCTGGTTGACAGCTACATGCACACAGGCATCTCGCGACACGTACTTACCAGGCACAGACAGGGAGATTTTGAGTGCACGGGAATAGCCGGGACACGCATAACTCTGGCTTTGGAGGACTTTTTCATGGTCGAGCCCATCGACAACACGTGCTTGCACCGTCAGGTCATCTGGGCAAAAGTCGTCGCCAAGGTCGGTTGTCACGGCCAAGACAGCGTTCACTGTCAGCAGAGACCGTGGTCCTTCTGCTACCTTGGGCGGACTGAGAAAACGAAGGTAGTACATTGCCCAGCCTGAAGACGTTGGCAAGGAAGAAGCGATTTTAAAGTTAAGACAGCGCCAAGGCCAGCGGCCCCACAAGAACAGACAGACAGGCAGACGTCACGTGCTCGGCTTCCATTCCCGCCCACCCCCACCGAAAGTCAATTCAGTACCACACGTGCTAACTGTCAAGGACCTCCAGCAGTGTCTCTGGACGGCCTAATATGGATTGACATACCTCTCTCCACTCTCTGCGCGTGCGCGATCCGAGTGCTGCAACAAAGAGGTCACTTAACCTCACCCCTTGCCACTCCTGCTCCTCCCCCCCAGCTGCGCCCGGCCGCCCCGGAATGTGCACACAATGAATCCGGAGCTGCGCCAGACGCTCAACACGATCTCTCACAACTTTGAGTCGGCAAATCAGGTTGCACAGGAAAATATCTACACGTTTACCCAGGCTTATATAGACCCTTGTCTGGGTGGATTCAAATCATGCCTGGACGAGTGCACCGGCCCCTGCTCACACCGTGGCGACAAGTACCGGCGCAGACGCGCAAGAGAGCGGTCCCACGGCCGCGCGGAGAACTTCTTCGACTTTTACGATGATTGGGATGCGGACGAAGCGAACCCGGCCTCGATGGCATGGGCAGATGATGAGCTGGACGGTCTACTGGCAGGAAGAGGTCTGCAGTCTGCGAAACAGCCGGGGCGGCAACGCGGGATGAGCTATGGCACACGGGCTCGGCCAAAGGGGCAGGGAAAGTCGACAGACCAGGCCGCCGACCCCACGATAATCCCCGGCTCCTCCTACCTCGGCTTCCTGGAAAGCCTGCCCTGGCGGATTGGCCAGCGCGTGCTGCGGTACCGGCCTTCAGCAGCCAATCTGCAAGAGAACCCGGGCGGGGTGCGAAAGGCGGATGTCAACACGCCGCTACTACCCCCGGAGGACGATGAGTACGATGCGGGGGCCAGACAGTCCAAAGCCCAGAGGCGGGAGAGAAGCGAGACTCTGAGCTCGGGCTCGACCAACAACTCGCTCAGCTCACGCGGGGATCTGATCCTGTCAGATGAGGAGGAAGACGCCCGCGAGATTGACGACGAGTTTGCCATTACCCTTGGCCGCAGGACAACCAGCAACTCTGGAACATCTGAAGACCAGCTTAGTGCCAAGGCGGGCTCGACTGGAAGACGACACAGGGTCAGGTCTCGGGGGTCGACACGGACCGTATCCTCAAGATCAATCAAGAGCACCAAAATGCAGAGGTCAGGCTCTCACAAGAGCCTGTCAGCCAGCCAGCGCTTAGACACGTCAGTTGAAGACCTTGAAGCCATTGAGACCCCCAGCAGCACAAGTCCCCAGGCAGGCCAGGACGGATCATTCGAGCACGACGAGCACCACCAGGACATCGAGATCGAAATCGTCCAGAAACGACAGGCCCAGGTGTCCTCGGGTCCTAATGACCTCATGCCGTTGAGGACAACGGAAAGCAAGCCCTTGTCCGACATTGCAACAGCCAAAGCAGGCGAAATCCGCAGTAGCAGAGAAGCAGAGGAAGACGAAGACGAAGACGAAGGCACTGAACCCTTCCCTAGTCTGACAGAGCCCGAACCTCCGGATCCACCACCACCACCAGGACATGTTCGAACTGGGCCCCCGTCATGAGCCACTTTTATTTTTCCTCTTTTATTTTGATTTTTTCTTCTCAAACCGCCTTGACGAATCTCACTTCTAGACACGGCTGTAGGATTTCCGTTGACGGGTTGTCAACAAAAAAAACAGAACCTAACTTCCGTCTGACAACGTGGGCTGGGGCCTCCTAGGTTGGGGTTGGGATTGGGGTTGGGGGTTCGTTTTTCTTTATTGGGTTGGGGAGGTACTAAGAAGGGGGCCGGTGTTGTCACCAAGAGGGAGTAACTAGATTACTAAACGAGACATAACTTAACTCAAGTCGACTTGACATATATTTTTAATTATATTGGAGGACTCGAAGTCGATGAGAAGCAAGACCATTTACCCAATTCAGCAGCATCAAGTATATTTCCAGGTTAAATAACGTACTGTACTTGTGTGCGGAAACAGGGGGAGATATGCGTAATTTATACGCATATGTACACGTGTATGGATGTACGGACGTATTCGTATACTCGTATGTGTGTGTGTGTGTCTGTATTAAATACGTGTACAGGCAAGTTGAATACAGAGATCGATGAACGAGTTAAAAATAATAAATACGACCAAAACCAAGCAACGTATGGGTGTGTATCTCCTCGGACCTTAATTAACTGCAAGGGCAGCTTTAAAAAAAAAACAAAAAGAGAGAGAGAGAGAGAGAGTTCCTTCACCTGTAACTTAACCCTCAGTGGTATATAAGCTAGTGTAAGAATTATCAGTTCTTGACTCAGCCCGAGGAACCGAGAAGGGCAAAAGCTCTCCCCCCATCGTATTTCGATCAGTGAGGTGTGGGGGGGGGGGGGGGGTAAAGGGGGGGGAAGAAAGAATGAAAGTGGGAGTGAGTGGTGTGAGTGGTATTGTGTGGGAACGGGAAGTGGGGTAAAATGTGGCGCGGCTGGCGGCGCACGCGGGGGATTCGGGATGGCGCGCGCCACTTTTTCTTTCTTGTCCTCTGTTTTTTTTTTTTTTTTTTTGGTTTTCCCTCGGTCCTTCTGGTTTTTTTGCCCTGGCTGGCTGGCCCCTGCTTTCCTTCCCCACCCCCCCGGGCCCCGTCCTAACTGTAGTAGACACTGACGCCTTGTCTGCCAAGCCCGCCAAGCCCGCCAAGCCCGCCAAGCCCAAAGATCATCCTAAGAAATAAAAAAGATTAAAGTTAAGTTTTAAAGTTAAAAATTCAGTTCTGTCAAGCTAAACTCAGTGTAGTTGTTGTAAGTTACCTCCTTTCAGTTCGGGTCTTGTCGATCTGTCAACAAGGTAACTTCTGTCTATGCCTTGTTTAAGTTCCATGTCCGAAAGATGGAAAAGCTTAACTCTTGACAAGCGCCAGAAAGATGATGAGCATGATGGAGATGAAGAATTAGGCGAGATAGACTTGCGATACACTAGTTTTACTCAGTAGCTTGTGAATGGTGGTAATTAATTACCGTAATCGCCAAGACTGGAGAAAGGAAGTCCTTTTCCTCGGGTTTTGTCACAGACGGAAGGGAAGGGAAAGGAAAGGAAAGGAAAGGAAAGGAAAGACCACGTTCGATTTAATGACTTCTGACAGTCTTTTGCTCTTCTGTGTACGCTAACTGGGTTATCATCGGTTTGTATAGAGAGAGGCAGATGCATGTATATATGAGTGACAGCAACAGAAAGAAACTGATCCATCCCTATCCATCCACTAACCAACCGTACAAATGCTGGTGTGTTGCACAGTCCAAAGCCAGTTCAGCTGGATTCTGGTAAAGCAGGGAGACTAACAACAAGAACAAGAATGATATGGCTGGCTCGCTGTCAAGTGCGGTAGAACAACAAAATAAAAGGGGTGTGCCGTTTCCAGGTTATGCAATTTCTCCAGTTTTTGTCAACATCAAAACCAGAAAACCAGAAAACAAGAGGACAAGGAGGGCGAGGAGGGCAAGGAGGGCAAGGAGGGAAAGGAGATCGGTCAGTCTGTATTCTGACACTCCCCCGTCTCAGCCAAAGAAGGCTCCCTCCACTCCACGCATCTCCTCCCAGCTCTCGCCGCGGCGCCAGCTCTCTTCCATCAGCCGGCGGGCTCTGCCAACCTGACACATGCCTAGTTGCTCAGCTTTTTTCAGCCGGCGCACGACTTCCATCCGGTCGAGTTCGCTTTCGGCTTCTAATCCGGCCGTAATGGTTGGAAACAAGCAGCAGGCCTCGGCGCTGCCGCCCACACGAACGGAGCTGAGCACGGAAATGATCGAGTGCACGGCTGACTGAATCGCCGGGTCAGAGCGAGGCAGGTTGTGGACCCGGCGCAGCAGGTGTACGAGGCCGGCGTAGTGAAAGGCCGAGTTGGTCGAGAGTGATTCGTGCGCGTCTTGAGCAGACATCTGCACCGCGCTATACCGACGCTCAGGGTATTCCTGATAGAGTGCCGAAGCGTAAGAGACTGGCGGTTGCGAGGACAAGGGCGATGATGTCGGTCCTTGTGCTTGAGCTTGTGTCGTTGCCGGTGCTGCTGCCGGTGCTGCTGCTGGTGATGGCGCGCTAGTCGGTCCTGGAGCCGGGGCCTTGGGTTTGGAATCGCGTAGAGAATGATGTATACAATTCTTCTGCTCGTGGCTCATTGCATGTTCAAGATCGCGCCTGAGTTTGTCGGCACGTGCTTCGATGTCGGGACCGGGCCGCCAGTTGACGCGGATCTTGTGCGTTAGCGGGTCTATCCTGTGCGGTTCACATTCACGCGCGAGCAGAGCAACCTGCGCCAGGATGGAGACGCATTTCGTGGTGAAGCCGAGCAGGCAGTCGATCGTGTAGTCATCTTCGTCTTCTAGCGATTCGTCGTCGATGGAGAGACTCCTAGAGCTGGTTGTGCTGGACAAGTCACCGCTAGATGACCAGTAGTTTCCAGCAAATAGGGGCTCATCGCTGCGGCTGCCGGAGAGCGAGCCCATGACGTCAAGATAGGCCATCCAGCGTGTCAGGAAGAACATGACAGGGTCCTGACGCGAGACAGAGTTTGGGCCGCCGCGTGAGCGGATGATGGAGCGCGCCACACTTAGGTGGTCCTGCCAGGGGATAGAGACGCCGAAGGAGGATGGTGAGATGATTTCGAGCGAGGCCAGCATGATGGCGGTGGCCAGGTTGGCGTTCGATACTTCGGTATTGGATACATCTTCGAGCGTCTGGCGCAGCGCCGGGAAGACATCGCGCACCCACACGGCGATCCGGTTGGCCGGCTCCGGGTGGGAGAGCAAGCGGGCCCGGTGAGAGGCCGAATAGGCCAGCATCAGGTTGAGCAGGTTCGGGTTCTCGACGGCCACTAGACAACACGAACAGGGTTAGGAGCACTGATCAAGCAGGGAAATCAGAAGCAGCGAAAGTCAGACATACTCTTGGCCAGGATCGTCTTGAACGGGTTCTCCGGGCAGTCGTGAGGCACGAGAATCTTGGCGGTGTGGTTGAGAAAATGATGGAAATAGAGCAGATTCATCGGGTTTTCCGTCAGACTGGGCGGCAGAGGCTCCAGCTTGCGGGGGATCTTAATCGGCACTGGAGAGGCATAATAGCCTCCAGCGGCAAAGACCTGCTGGCGACTGACAGTGCCGAAGCCGAAACTGGGGTCATCGAATTTGGCCTCGAGCCAGGAGCTGAAGTCGGCCTGCTCAGGCGGGGGGTGCTCGGATATGGCATTGGCATCGTCGTTGTGGGGGATATCAAAGTCTGGGGCTCCTCGGTCATGGCCGTACATCTCGGTCTCAGAGTAGGAGATCATGCGTTGGTGTAGAGAGCCGCGTCGCGATGGTCCTTCCAGGCTGGCCGGGTGGGAGGTCGGGCCGCCATCGCTACGAGAGCTCCTCTTCGACACCGGCTCCGGGTCTTCTGACAGGAGCGAGCTCACCGAAATGCGGCGGTCGTCATCCGTCTGTGTGGACGGTGCAGGTGTCAGGGGGTTGGGTGCACATAGTGGATATGAGGTCGAGGTCGCCGGCGGGAAATGGACCCTCGCGCTCTCTCCAACCAGGTTGGAATTGTCGGCAGCGCCAGCCACAAAGCGGTAATAGAGATGTGAGTTGGAGGAAGAACCATCGGGGTACTGCGGTGACAGGCGACGCCGCTTCGCACTGTTGCACGGCGACGGTATCGAGTCCTGGAAGTGGACCGAGTTGGATGTCGGCAACGGCGGCGGCATCGAGGACAGATCATGCAGACCGCTATTTAGACCAGCAGGGCCGCCATAGACCGAGTCCGAGGGCGATGGGTAAGCCGGCATTGAGATTGAGCCGCGCGGGCCGATCATGGGCCCTGCGATGGAGTCCCGGTGTCGCATCGAGCTGGGCTCGTTCCATGATGGGGTGCGAAAGCCGGCAGAGGTCAGCATGGTCGGGTTGAAGTCATTGCCGGGTGGACCAAATGAGCCAGGGAATGTGGAGATGGCGGGCAGCGCCGGCTCATTCTGCGGGTGTGGAAGCAGGTTGGGCAAGCCGGCGGCAACAGCAGGCGGCGTGGTGTTGGCACTGGTTGGAGTGTTGGAGTGATTGGGCGTGGGGGAAGCGACGGTGGTGGAGGAGACAATAGTGGAGGAGGCGAGGTTGTTGACGCTGCTGAGGCCGTTGGATGCAATCGACGTGTTGAGCGCCGGCATCTCGACTCTCGAGTTCAGCGACGGCAGTCCAGGAGTGGCTGTAGGTATCGATGTGGGTGCTTCGGGCGGCGAGAGGATGATGCTGCCGCGGGAGAAATTATGAATGATATTGGCGCTGGGGCTGGCGTTGGGACCGGCTTCAGGATTGCTGGCCGGGCTGGTGATGATATTTGCATTGGTGATGTTGAAATTATGGATGATGGTGGCGGCGTTTGGGCTGGAGGCACTGTGGATGGCATTTATGTGGGCGTTATGGGCGTTGTGGGCGTTGGCGCTGGGGGCGGTGCCATTGTGGATGATGTTGGCATTGCCGCTGCCGCTGGCACTGAAGACAATGCTGCCGTTGCTGCTGCTGGCGCTGCCCTTCAAGCCACTGCCCTCTTTCCTCTTGCCGCGGCCGTCCCAGTTGAGGCGGATGCTGTAGTCGCACACCTCGCCTTGGCGGCTGCAGTTGACGCATACTGGCTTTTCCTCTCCACTAGTTGTCGATGTCGTCGTCAGTCCAATGTCCAATATTCAACGTCCAGCCTCTCTGCCGCCCACAGCGACAACATTCTGAACAAAAACTGAAAAAAAAAAATATAACAAAAAAATAATCACAGGCCGGGGCTCACTCACCACTTGACTTTGCGCGACTTGCATGGCCTGCAGATGACAGACGGTTAGCACACTCTCCCTCACTCTCACCCAGGCAGCGGATGTGCGCAGCGGGCGTCTGCTCACCAGCACCCATTCCTCGATCGCTTCTTGACCTCCTTGCCTTCCAGCTCGGCCTTGCGTGGCCTCGGCATTACCGCGGGCGGCCGCGGCGTCGGCGTCGGCAGACTGGCGCAGTGGCGGCCAGACTCATGGGCGGGGCATGTGGACGGCGGCGACAGCCAGCGATTGGCATTAAGTGATGATGCTGGCAGGTGCGCCACGGCACACACGAGAACGACGGCTGGAGGTGGCGATGACGGGTAGTGGGAGTGGGAGTGGTAGTAGTAGTAGTGGTGGTGGTGATGATGATGATGGGTCGAGACGAAGGTTGAGGAGACGAGAGGGGCGGTAGGATTGGTAAGGATGGACGCCCATCAATGCCTGACGCCCGCGAGCGACAGGCGCCAATTGGGCATCAATGTTTGGCGTGCGAGTGGAGCTGTCGGGCACTGGGCACTGGGCACCCACTGCTAAGAAAAATAACTTTTAAGTGGAGTGTCTAGGCTTAACAATTGTTCCTAGCCCTCTGACTGGGGTCGCTAGCTTAATTCTTAGCGCCCCAAGATGGCAGAAGAAGTTCTACACTATGAGTACTGTGTACACGTAGGTTCAGTAATTAATTACCGTGGTTCTTCGCTCAGCTTGACAGGGCTTGGCTCCCCCGCGACGCCACTGGGATTAAGTTTAGTGGAAACACTGGTATTACACGTGTACGGCAGTACAGTACATGTGTATTAATACCGTACGCAATACCACGCTCCACTCTGCTTGGCGCTTCACCTCACTCAAACTGCGCCGTTGTTGTCGTTTAGCCACAAGCACAAGCACAAGCACAGGCACAGGCACAACCGCCATCGCACCCCTGTTGATTAGTCTAGCAGTCTCGACCGCAAGGCAAACACCTCGCCATGGCGCTGGGCCTGCAGCATGCCTTTCCTCGACTCTTGACCCCCTCGACTACACTGTCGTCACCGCTCGGCCCATGTCGACCCAGACTGGCCTTGATAGCAGCAGCAGCCACTTCACTACATCGGTTACGCCATGCTTCCACCACAACAGCGTCAGCCCCAACCCCAACCTCGGCCGCCTCACCCGCATCAGCAAAGCCCACCGCAGTGGCCATGGACTGGAACAGATTCTTCCAGCTGCGCACGTCGCGCCGCCGCTACTCTCTCGTCTCGTCCGCCATCGGCGCCCTCTTCTCCACCACCGGCACAATGTACGCGCTTGTTGAGCATCAAGACCAGGCCGAGAACATCCTCAAGCTTGTGCCGACCGACCCGATCGTGTCGACCGGTATTGCCGTGGTTGCCGCCACCTTCCTCGGCTGGCTGCTTGGGCCCATCGTAGGCAACAGCGCCTGGCGGTTGGTCCACCGCCACGGCCTGGCCGACTTCACTGTCAAGGAGAAGGCCTTCTTTGAGCGGATCAAGAAGCACCGCGTCAACCCCAGCGGCGCCGGCGCCAACAACCCCGTCCCGGACTTTTATGGCGAGAAGATCGGCAGCGTCGCCGGCTACCGCCGTTGGCTCAAGGACCAGCGCGCCTTTAATCGCAAGCGTGGAGGCAACTACACACCTGCGCAGCTCTGATTCTGATTAGACAGCGTGGAAGAATGAAAGGGATATCAAAGGGATATATCATCACAGTCACCATCACCATCACCATCTCCATCTCCTCCTGCACCACCACCACCACCATCACTAGCGCATCAGCCTTGCTGTTTCTTTTTTCCTGTACCATATGGCCAGCTCATAGTAGAATGATCTATCAAAACAGCGTCAGACAGAAACTCCCCACATCGTCATACAGAACAAAAGTGGATTTCATGCCATGTCATGCCGTATGTCATGTGCATCTACCGTAGTT
The DNA here is from genome assembly GCA_003709825.1 of Chaetothyriales sp. CBS 135597. Taxonomy (NCBI): domain Eukaryota; kingdom Fungi; phylum Ascomycota; class Eurotiomycetes; order Chaetothyriales; species Chaetothyriales sp. CBS 135597. The sequence continues at coordinate 319,245 of QQXN01000010.1, read as the reverse complement.
GCACTATGCAGCCCTCTATGTTTTCTCCCTCAGCCCACAATCTCCTCGGTTTCTTCAATGACCTCCTCGACCACTTCTTCAACCACTTTCTCGCCTTCCTCCGCACTCCGCACTCGCTTCAGCTCTTCCTGCTCTGCCGATTCAGACGGCAGGCCAAGCGCCTCGCGCTCTTCCTCCACCAACTCCTTTTGCTCCTGAACCCATGCCTGCCACTCAGCCAACTGCCGCCGTCTTGCATCAACCACCTCCTTGGCTGCGCCCTCTTCCATCTCCCTGTCAATCTCATCAAACTCCTTGCTGTACTCGCGCAGGTTCCGTCGGATAGTTCGTTGCTCTTCCTTCGACAACAGTGTCGGTGGTCGTGGCCGCCAGTGCAGCTGCTTGAATTTCTCCGTCGGGTGCTCCGCCAGCAGCGTGCCCGAGAATGTCCAGATGCGGTAGCCGTTTTCCATCTAATGCCAGAAAAAAGGCCAACGGTTAGCAAACTTACTTCAACAGACAAGAAGAGTGACTTTAAGTACCTGATGTGTCCAGACCGAGGCCGAGCTGACTACATACCGACCCGTAGGATCCCACTCGACATCCGTCATGCCGTAGTGCTCCTCCGAGTTCATCAGCATCAGGTTGGCGTTCAGATGGTTGTCTTCGGCCCGATCACCTTCGTAGTCGAGGTCGTAAAAGTCAATGTCCGAGTGTTGCTGCACAGAGACAGTGGCAATGGCAACAAAACGGCCCTTGGGCGACCAGTAGATCCCGTTGCTGTTCTTCTTGTCAAAGGTCTTGACCAGCCGGAAAGCGCCCTGGACAGGTGGCTTAACCTTCTCTGGCGCAAAGAAATGCACCGACGTCTTAGGCAGCACCTGGGACCCAGCCACAGCCTCACCCGCGGTAATGATGACAAAGCGGTCACCCTTAGGCTCCCATGCAAAGTTGATCACCGTATCTTTCAGCGAGTCAACTACCTCAACTGGTACCCCCTTTTCGCGGATGCGGAAGATTTCCAGATTTGTAGCCAGTGACTTCTTTGACTTGGAGTGTCGGTCAACTTTAACACAGATGAACTTGCCCTCTGACTGCCAATGAAGCTTAGCATCAGTAACATTGAACAGGTTGCGTGTCCGGACTATCTCCTTGGATGGTACCGACATCAAGCCTACTTTGGCTGGGTTGGACCCGATTTCAGGAGTCCAGTAGCAGAGTAACTGCTCATATGTCTTGACTCCCTCGCGCTTTGGTGTTTCTGGTGCCCATTCAAAATCCATGATGCCTTCAATCTTGATTGAGTGCTTGTCCAGCAGATTCATGTTTGGCAGTTCGTAGATAGAGATGCTTTCTTGTGGCTTCATCCGTGCAACATACTTTTCATCTGCTGACCATTTGAATGCCGGCCATTGTACCTTAGCTTTTGCAGGTACGGCAGTATTGTCGGTCCCAGCGGGGGTAGGCAGGTCAAAAGCATGAAATGACCGCAGTGGCTTGCCGTGCTTGATATCCCAGATGATGATGTGTTTGCCATCCTCGTCCATCGACAGAGGTCCTTTGCCCTCCTCAACGACAATTGGCTGGTGGGACCAGGTCACGAGATAGTTTTCCTTGGGCGAGAATTCAATTAGGCTGACAAACGGGTGAGGAAACTGGCGGATGCGAAGGAAGGAAGAACCACCCCAGAGCTGAACACCCTGCTGGTGGATACTGGCAAGAAAGGTACCCTGGGGCGACCAGTTGACAAAGAGCTGTGTCCAGTGTTTGCGGTCCACAATCGGCTCGGGTGGGTCCTTCTTGTTGTTCCAGAAGACGCCGACATTATCGCCTCGGAAGACGACGAACTGGTCTCGCGCGTTGGGATCGCCCAACCATGAGCGCAGGTGCTCCTTGTCTGTGAACGGCTCAATCTCCGGCGGCACGTACTGGTCGTCGATACGGCCTTCGCGGCCATACTTCTCAACATCAGTCAGCTTGTTGACCTTTAGCATGTGCTTCTTGTCCAGCGGAGTCAGGTGCAGTTGTTTGGTTGCCGCGATTGCCTGCTCCGGAGTTTGGTATTCGACAAAGGCAAAGCCCTCGGAAGAGCCCGACTCGTTCATGGGCATGAAGACCGAATCCTTCGCCTCCTTAACCTGGCCGACCGAGTTCAGCCGCTTCATCAGAAACTTGAGTAACTTGGGCTTCTGCTCCTCAGTGACGATGGGCAGGCCGTCGATGACGACAAATGTGTCGAGGCCTTCTTCCATGCGCACATCGTAGCGCTCTTGCAGATCGCTGAAGTCGATCTCGTCCTCGTCCTCATCGTGGAGGTCATGGTCGGACAGCCGGTCGAAGGAGGGAGCCATGATTGCCGGTTGTTGCGGCTTGTGCCAGGATCGGACTGCTTTGGTCGGGCAGTGTGGACGACGCGAAATTCTGAGCGCCAAGATTTCACTTGGCGAGTCAGAGCCCGGCTAAGTTGCCATGATAGCGAGTCATGCAATGGGCTCTCTGGGCTGCCACTTCACTTCGCCTGTCTGTCTAACTGTGGGGAACTCTTTATGCTAGCTAGCGCGCGGCGCGGGTCGCATCGCCCTAAAAATTACGGTACAGTGCCTGCCGCTCGGCTGCTCATTGTTTCCCTTTCCTGCGCAAACTTACACCTTAAACACACCTTCCAGGCGCGACCTGCTTGCCAGCCACAGGACAATCCAACTGGCAGGTGCCCCCGCGCCTAGCAGTCTTGTCATCTGCGCTCCTTCCCCTCCCTGCGTTGCGCCAGCTGCCCCTTCTGTCCGCGCCACCGTCGATGCCGTAGCCGGCCCATCTCCACCTCCACAGCCACTACCGGGTCCACAGCGCTTTCCTGGCGCCCCTCTCCAAAACGATGTCGCGTGAGTGGTTTGCCTCTCCAATGGATGTCTATGTGTCTAATGGGGATAGTGCCGGATGAGGTGCGGTCAAAGTACATTGCCATCATAGATGACATTCTCGCCGACGCCGACCTCACCACCATCTCGGCCAAGGCGGTCCGCAAAGGCATCCAAGCCAAAGTCGAGTTTGACATCACCCCTCACAAGGTACCAAGTGACTGCATCTGCTCTGCCCCGGGAGGCAGCAATCATAGAGGGTTTGGCTGACTCTGATCTCAGAACGCAATCAATGATCTCATTGTCACGCGCTTCGACGTCGCAGAGGCAAAACAGAAGTCCCGAGCCAATGGCGCAGAGCAACCTGTGCCGTCGATAGAGGGCCGAGATGCTTCCGCCGCCAGCCGCGAGTCTACAATCACCAACGGCGTCCACAAGTCGTCGGAGGAGTCAGCAGCCGACTCCCGCTCGTTCGAATCCTCACCCGCCAAGCGAGAGGGCGAAGACGATGATCTCTCCGAGGTCGCCCATGGTGCGCCTCCCAAGAAAAGGCGGAAGCCAGATGCTGAAGATGATGCCGCAATTGCTGCTCGATTGCAGGCTGAAGAGGACCGTTTGGCCAGGCCAACCAGGGGAGGCACCAGCCGCAAGGCGGCGCCGACAAAGAAGAAAAAGAAGACACCGAGAAAGTCGAAGAATCGATTAGGATCTGAAGAGGACTCTGATCTCGGTGGCGAGGACAAGCCCAAAAAGCCGAAGAGCAATACGGGCTTCAATGCAAGTCAAACTCATCTATTGCCTGTGCCACTACCACACCTCTGACTAACAGACACAGAAACCTCTGAACCTGTCGCCGCAGCTCTCTGCCCTCCTGGGTGGTGCAGCCCAACTGTCACGGCCCGAGGTGACCAAACAGCTATGGAATCACATCAAGGCTCACGATCTCCAAGATCCGAGCGACAAGCGTTACATCTTATGCGACAATGCCATGCGCGAGGTCTTCAAGACAGACCGGGTGCACATGTTCCAGATGACCAAGATTGCCAATCAGCATATGTATAATCCAGAGGAGTAGAGCTGTCTGCACGCATACACGCTGCCCACTTACGACCCTTGCTTTGATTTGATTTGCTTGGAGCGATGCTTGCTGACTCGGTGCGAAGCATTTTCAGTAACTGACTCTATTTACGCACGCCGTGCAAAGCCTTTTACAACACCCACGCCCACGAATTCGATTTGTTTTATTTTATCCTGGCTGGACATGAGCCACGGCTTTGTGACAGGGCGAGGCAGTTGGATGCGGTGCTGATCTTGCCATATATAGGCCATTTCTCTCTGGCAGGGGGGCTACGAGACAAAAGTGCTTCAACTGCTTGATGTGTAGAAGCCTACTAGAAGATCAAGATAACCTTCCACAACTCTAGAAGAAATACACATTAACCAGACATGGACAAACTCTTCGTTCCTCTGTATACAAGCAGTGAATGGTAGAAAACCTGGCAAGATCGTTCGTCAACCCCCCCTCCCACCTTTTCCTGGTTTCTTTCATTGCACCTTCTTTGGTGCCAGCTGTCCTTGCTCCTTGTCAAAGGCGGCATAGGTGACTTGGAGACTTGCCAGGGCAGAGATGCCAACGTAGAGGATCAACAAGAGGATAAACCCGACGAGGAAGCCCATGAAGATGCCTGTGAGATAACATAGGTCAATATAAAAGTTCAAGTGCGGACAGGATAAGCAAGGGTAAGAAGACGAACCTGGAGTGAAGAACTGGTAGCGGTGGAACAAGGGCCCATCGACCAGGGTGTTGTCATCCTTATCGGAGCTGCTCCGCCTGGTTGGTTGCCGCTTGGTTCCACGCTTGAGATCGAGGTGCAGCGACGACTGCTGGGTGATGTCAGACGCTGTACCCTGTCTGTGCTCATTCTTATCCATGCTGTCCGTGCTGGTGGTGTAGACGACGGTGTAGCTGGCAGAGGAGGGGATCAAGTCGAGCAGGGAGGCAAACAGCCCGTCGTTCTGGCTGAGGTCATGCTCCCGCGTCAAGCCTAGCGGCGCGGCCAGCTGCACTGTCACCACGCTGCGTCCAGACGGCAACACAGCAGGGATAGAGCCGGCCGTGGCGTCGATGTCGACCTGTGCGATCTCGCAAGCCTGCGCGACCTCCTTGGCCAGCGCTGACACGTCGACTGTGCCGATGACTTCTGGTATGGACAGGCTGCTCCGGATATTATTGCTGACGCTGCTGTCACCACCTGTCTTTCCAGCGACGTATTGCGATAGCGAGCTGCTCGTCCTCCGCGATCGGTAGTCGTCGGTTGTGACGCCCGGCTGTGACACGAGGATGTAGTAGTCTGACGGGCAGCGCGAGAGCGACTGTGATATCTCCGACGTTACTGCCTCGGCAGTCGAGATCTTGGTGGCGCCATTCAGCAGTCTATATCAAAAACAGCACTGTCAGTACAAGCACCGTGAGGGAGGAGGGCTTATAGTATAGCATAGCATGGTTGGTTGTCAACTTGGGGGAAAGCTCGCCATACTCTGAAGTGCTGAACATGAAGAAAGGAGAGGTGTCGAGATAGGCCGAGGCCGTCGAGACTCCGAGCGCCAGCGCGCTCAGCGACAGGAGATGCATCGTTGGGGCTGGTGCTGGTGGTCTTGGTCCTGCCTGGCCTGTGTTGGCGACACCGAAGATGATCGAATGGATAGCTTAGGTTGGATCGGACTTTGTCGGTGTTAACGTGGACAATATCGGATTTACGGAATTAAGCACTGATATGAGAACTCAATTCACACTATTACCATAGTACTGCTTGTGCTATTCCTCTCTATCCTGCTCACAACAGTCTCGTAGATCATAGCCTGGCTGGATGCATACTACCCTGAGACTACTGTAAAGGGTTTCCACCGCAGGACACGAGACGGCATCGAGTTTCCCGAGACCGACCTCTGAACCTTCACCGTCTTCTCTCCCTGCCATCGCATGCGCCAAGGGCCGAAGGCGATCCTGAGTTCATGCTCTCATTATCAGTCTCACTTCCGGGTCACGGTATACACATCTGCTCTGAAATCCAAGACATTGTCCTTGAGGTGCCAGGGATCAATGTAGACCTCAAGGCCAATGTGATTGCTGAACAGGTTGTACACTCGCGCGAGCAAGTAGACGGTTGCCGCCCCCGAGGGTGCCGTGTTGGAACATGCATTCTTCCGCATCAAGTCATACTGGTGGCCGCTCACGAAGAAGGGCGTTTCGCATCGGCGCGATGTGGCTTTGACTTCTATCAAGTATTCGATCTGGCGCCCACTTGCATTCGAGAGCCACCCGGGTGCCGGGTGCGAGGTGTTTTGGGTTATGAACTTGGCCACTTTGCCGCTGGTGTCTAAGCACATTATGTCGGCCTCCTCGCGGCCCTGGAAAGCCTCCAGGCCCTTGTATTCGTCCAGACTACTGATGTGGTGCCGGATCCGACTCCTCCAGATGGCGGTCGTGAAGGCTGGAGTGATCCCGAGACCACAGAGGCGTTCGAAAACCTAGTTAGAGCCTCCTTGTCAGCATTTTACAGCCTCAAGAGCCACTGTCTTTGTGAGTAGAAGGGGCCAGTAGACTTACGTATAGCTCGCCCGCGGCGCCGATCCAGGCTTTGTTTTCAGTAGTCCAGCGATTGTCCAAACTGTCTATCTGGTCGAGTTCTTGGAAAAGGCCTGCAAGGCACGGGTCTCGCGCTTGTTGTACGATATTCTTCAAAGCGATCTTGTATCTTTCTGTCTCCAGCACTTCTTGGTCAATATTGGCGAAAACGGGAGGTACAGGCGAAATGTCCACGTTCGGCACTTCTTGGTGAATATTGGTGGAAACGGGAGGTACAGGCGAAATGTCCACGTTCAGCCCCTCTGGATCTTCATTGACAGCGTTGACCCACGCCGACCGTCGAACAAAGTCATCTTCGCCCAGGTCGGGATCTGTCGGCCATTTATAACTCGGTATATCCTCATCCAGCAAAATACCCCGAGGTGACCTCGTCTCGTCGTTGAGAATTCGGGAAATCACGCTTTTAGCCTTGGAGTCGCTGACTTCCAGGATGTCCATCAGCTTTCCTGGCAGCTCGGTGGAGAAGCACAAGCAAATAGCGTCTTCATTGAGAGGAAGATAGATTTGGAGGCCATTGTTGTCATTTATAATCTTGGCCGTTGCACGGCCACTGTCTGCTTCGATCAAATCCTTGTGCCAGGACAGACTCACTTTGGCGTTGATGGATTGGCACAGAAAGACTTGTGCCGTCAACAGGAGTTCATGCGTCTGTGGATTTTCGTTGGCGTATTGCGGACTGTGGTAATAGATTGCGCAGCTGTCTCACGTTAGCACACCCCGTCCCCAACGCTCTGGTGGTCGAAGCTAGGACGTGGACATACCATGAAAGGGCATATGCACGCCGTTTCATACGAACAGACAGCTTCTCGTTGAGAGAGGGTTCTTTGACCTCAGCGCTGACCTTGACATGCTTTGAAAGATATTTCTGATGTATTTTCAAGCGGACGAAGAGGCCATGCAGAGAGGGAAGCTCCTTGCAAGAAAAGTCAAGAATATCGACCTTTGTCCGGAAGATGGCGCTGTACCTCTCATGGTCATCAATGAAAAATTCCTCAGTAGGCTTCTTGAATACTGCTCCGTTGCGAATTGGGAGGAACGCACTCTTATCCAGAGTTTTGAGTTGATCGGTCGAAATCTCTGCGCTGGGGTTCTTAGCCAGATCTTCTCCAATACTCTTCATTAACTCTTTGATTGTTTTCGCATTTTTATCCTCGCACGTGGCAGCCTGGATCAATTCATCTATCATCAGTTCAAGTGTCAGGCGAGGCACACAGATAGTGTCGACGAAGAATCTCTCCAGGTCTGGGTATGCGTTGGCAAGCGGCGCCCGGGATCCAATCGAGTCTGTGCCCCAGACACATTCGTCGGCCAAATACCATCGCGAGTGGTTGGGAATGTAGATAATATGATACTTCTCGAATGACCCTCTTCGTGATGTTAATTCCATGCTTTGTGGGGCTCAAAAGGGGGCATACCGAATATACTCAATGTTACTGCTCTGATCGGCTTTCTGTTCAATCAACTCGGCCAGACATGCATAACACTCCCCAGATAGTTTCTGCTGCATGTCAGCTGGAACCGTGTCATCGTCGATCATAATTAATTCGTCGATGATCTCTTTGCAACTGGCATTCCCCATCCCTAGGAGGCCCACAAATAGTTTCTGCATCTCTGGCGATGCACCGTACCTATGCTTTAGGACTGTCTTGAACTGCATCCCCGGTGGGCCATCCCAGACACAGTCACTGACATCTCGCCATTCTGACACACCCGGTACTAGGATGCTCGGTTTCGAGTTGAAGCTTTCCTGAACACATCATCAGTCCGCGGCTGCCAGATGAGTAATCTACATACCTTTAGGAATTGGACATCACTTTCACTAGCTATGTAAGAGATGCTCTTACATATCTCCTGATAAGTATTGTGTACATGTTCTGCATCCGAATCGAGGGAGTTGACGGCCTGCAGAGCGCAAATGTAGAATCTCAGATTCACGTCACAGACGACGCCGAAGTTCTGTAAGAAGTGCCAGGACGTATCAGTTGCTTCCAAACAGCTCCCAGGTAGCTTCAAGATTGGAAGCTTGTCCTGTAGCGTCCAATCCTTGGCCTGTAGTGTCAACTCCTTGGCCTCGTTTAGAATGATATCAGTCGGAAGAATCGTTTCTTTGAGAGGTTTGCTAACGTCTCCGGTGCAGGGGACTTCAATGTCGGCCAATTTCTGTCGGATGCTTTGCCAGTTTTCCTGTTGATAAGACGACCAATGTTTTTGCAAAGCTGGGACTAGCATTGCACCATTATCTCTTGCCACAAGCGGAAATATTGGATTGAGTTGCTGCGGGTGACCGATGTGCGTCAGGGTGGGAATCGATCGAACTCCGGCACAGGCTGAGAGCCAGTCTTGCCAGGTCTTTCCTTCTCGCACATGTTTCCCCATCGGGGATGACATATAGTTGGGATGAATGAAGCCATATTGCCCCAAGTCCTCAGGCCTCGTATGTGACAACAGTTTGCTTGCGCTGCAATCCTCTTCAGAGTGAAAGAAGAGCATATGAGAGCGTTTCAAAATGTAGGTTTGATTGACTGCAAAAGGTCGAAATGATCGATCTGACAACACTGTAGCAGCGTGGAGCTCTCTCTGGGAGCAGAAAAGGATCTCGAAATGAGCCACAAAATTTCGCACATACCCGCCTTCGCCACGATCATGACGACCCAGGATCTTTTGAACCAGGAGCTTGCGGTCGCACATGCTTATATCAAAGGGCTCGAACGCCTTTCGCCGCTCAACATCCACGTCCTTTCCGTATGCCTCTGGGTGTAGAAACTTGATGTCCAACTCTGTGGGCATCCCTATTTTCACATCGCCCTCTTTAACTGCAAAGGGGGTGTAGACAGATTTCGCAGACTCCAGAGTGTCCCATGTCCCATCACCCAGAGGCAGTAATCTTAGGGGCCCAAGCACCGGTCGACAGTTCTTATCTTGCCAAAGGTTCGCGATCAACTTCATGAAGGAGGTGTACCAAGCGCCTGCAAGGACATCGTTATCGCTGTGGATAGACTCAACTTGTTTTTCCACTCGATCGATCATTTCTTGGTGCGATAGAGTCTTTAACCCCAAACCTTTTAGAAATCCGATATCTGTCTTGAGATAGCTATCCCACAAATATACATCATCTTCTGTGTCTTTGAGTAGTGGTTTTCCTTCATGGAGAAAGATCTCTGGCAAGACCCTAAGGTCTTGCAGCTTCTTGAGCCTCTCTTTCTGAGATCTGAAAAAGTTGTTTTCCAGTACCTTTTCTTTAATTAGTCCTGGAAGGGGCTCCCAGAACCCCTTACTGTCATAAACGCGCAAAAAGCTCAGCCATCGGTAGCTTAGCGGGGTATTGCCATCAAGGGAGATGAACTTCTTCATGGCCTCGCAAAATCCCTGCGCAACACCACGCAGTAGGCCTTCGTTCCAAGGATTGCTCTGCTTGACCTGTTGCCGGTTGCCGAGAAGAATGAAGTCCCCTTGAACAAGAAACTGCCAAGGTCAGCTGTGTCTTTAAACATGGGAAACATGGCTGCATACGTACAGGCATGCAAGCTAAACGTTCGATGGGCAGGAACGCGAAGGTGTACTGTCCGAGCTTAGGGATGATGGGGCAGCCTTGGCTGTCGACTTCAAACCCCAGCATGATCTCAGATTCATAGGTATTTGCCTGGTCTTCGTCTGCCGAGTATTCACGCCTCCGGGCTGGAAGATTTGATATTGAACATCGGTGCACCTTCAAAATGGTTTCTTGTGTTGTTGGCTCGGCTTGTCCAATATGGGAAGTGGTAGACCTTATGAGCCTGATTTCATGGTCGTTCGTCCTTTCTCGTCGCTCAATCTTGAATGAATAACATTTATTCGCAACATTATCAAATTCGATGTGAAGCATACCGATCTTCCTGGTGGCAAAGAGGATAGAATCGGGGATGTTCTCAAATTCTCGGGCTAGCGCTTTGCGGAGATCATCGTTGGTGTCGGGGTGATACTTCAGCGTGATCCTTGTGCCAACATCCTTTGGCAATTGCTCCGGGGCGATCCAGCTCGGGGTAACCATTCCCGCGCCGTCCCCACCTTTCTGGTGCTCAAATCCAAACGACCAGAAGCCGGACTGGATATGAACAAAGGCCGCGATGCCAAAGACGGATTTGAATCCAATTCCTTTTTCTCCGGTCGTCCTATCATCACCTCCTTTTGAACTCTTAAAGGTGGAGCAAATCGCCTGCACATTGGCGAATGTGAAGGCTTTTTGGTTGCAGTCGACGATGATGTTATCTGATTGAATTAGAAACTTCAGCTCCGGCGTGTCCGCAGCATCGTCCTCAGGACCATACTCGGCGTCATCAGCATTCTGTAAAAGTTCAAAAATGAAGCTATATGGAGAATTCAATATCTCGTTAACAACGCTGTAGAAGTTCGAAATTAGCAAGAACTTTGTCACCAGTGTTCTGAAATTAATCAACTGACATTTTCGGGAGCATCCCGTCTATTTCCTGAACACGGGCTTGAAGCTCTCGATATCCATTCTGGATACTCTTGTCGGCTTTCTCGAGCTCAGCTTTTTCCTCTGGGCTCAGGTGGCCACGCCCCCAGCGAAGTTTTTGGATAAATTCCTCGGCCTCCTCTATCGATGAAGGACGGCCTTTGGGTGCAGGAGTAGTCGCCATTATTCGTAACAATCGTCAGTATGAAGAGAAAGGAGAGTCTACTCAATGTCTAGGTCGGCCCACAGCCTAGATAGACATGTCCGGTCTCAGCGGAAGACCTCAGGTCCTTTAGGATCTGAGCAGGACCAGCGTCTACCCCAGCTGACGGCCATGGCCGCATGCCTTCATCGCCTCTCGGGTTACGAACGCGGCACATTGTGCAGGGGGGTTGGAAGAGAGAGGGTAACCTGGTAGGCCGCCTCCTTGGTACGAAAGATCCCGCGTCATGAACAAGGCTGTTTGGTCAAGTTCGTAATTTTGTCACAGGCGTGGGTATAACCTTCGGCCCCGGCGCGGGGCGTCCCCCTAGTCAGGCACTATGGTGTCTCATGATTCCTAGAGAGGCTTAGTGAGTTCCTTTAAAACTGCTAATGCGAGGCTAAGGTATTCTTAGACCCGAAATCTAACGTTCTAGTGTAAGACATGCAGTGTCGAAGCTACCCCGCGCGGCACAGCAACTTTTAGCACGTAATAAGCGCCCTGATTGAGGCTTGGGATTGTTGGAGGGGCTACAGTATTATTGGCGCGATTGTCATGGAAAGTAGTGTATGTTGTTGGGTCGAAGGATGAGCACAGAGGAGGAAAGACTTGACAATATCTCTATGTACTTCAAAATACCTCCCACTACATGTGTGATAACTCTGTATCTCCAGTCTGAGAAGCAGGAAGATAGATATTCACTATTCCTACCCATCAAGGTCAACCGGATTAAGGCGTCTGCCCTACTCAGGCTACTTCCTAGTTGCTGAGGGAAACCCCTCTCGCCCGGGTCCTGACAGGCCTTTCTCGAGCTGCACTAGATCAGCTGTCATTTCCTCGGCAATTTCTGAGGGAAATATGTCTTCTACCCACCCCTGTTGTACCAGACCACGGCTCGAAGAAGTAATAAGCGACAGCAATAGCGATGACGTGCAACAACCATTCTTTTTATAGTTAGCGAATGCAGAGCTAATTATCGATAAGCCAGAGTCTTTATCGATAAGGCAGACCAGTGTTAAGCTGCGTCCCCAGCACCCTGAGCAGGATCTCTAGGGGATAATTAGCTTCTCTACATCTACATCCCCTATCCCTAAGTCTCAAACTTCTCAAAATCCCTGGGGTTAGATACAATTCTATCAGAGTCATTATACAAGATATCAGATAATCGATCAATATCATATATCATCTTTGAGTGACCATAAGACCCCTTCCGCCACCTCGAGCAGGCCGTAAATTGCACCAAAAAAGCTGACGAATCTGACAGATTTTTGTCAACTTGACCTCGGCCTTTTGCAAAGAATTTTCTGCGGTACTGACATCGGTCGGATAGAAATGAAGTGTTGTGAGAAAAAAACTCGCCACAATGGAAATTTGGAATTAATTTGAATCGACCAATGACGTACGACAGGAGACGGAATGATTGTTGATCCGATTTCTCAGAGGTGAGGAATATTAAAGCCTGAGCATATCTGCAACGACATACACGGCAAAGGTGTTTCAAAGTCAAGCAACATCTATACACACTTGAGAATCATGGCAACCGACATGCTCTCCGTCGTAGCGCCCACCTACACTGATCCGTCAAAATATGAGCTTATACGCCTCCCCGTGCCAGAGCTCTCAGAGCCGACAGATGTCCAGATTGAGGTCCATGCAGCAAGCATTAATCCCATTGATGTGAAGAAAGCCTCTGGAATGTTGAAGATGGCCATGCAGGATGAGTAAGTCGTGTGCTTATACCCCATTTTTCTGGCGACAGATAGCTCATGAATTTTGGAAGATTCCCATACAAGATCGGCTTCGACGCTGCAGGGGTTGTGACCAAGGTGGGCAGTGGAGTGACAAAGTTCAAAGCTGGAGATGAGGTGTATGTGCGATTGCCGGAAACCGGTCGAGGTGAGCTATCCATCATGCTCGTGATTGCCAGGGTTGGATGATTCTTACGCTGTTGCAGGCTCATGGGCAGAGTATGCCAAGTGCGAGGAGTTTTACATCGCGCAAAAGCCGAAGTCACTGGATTTTGCAGATTCAGCATCATTGCCGTTGGCAGCCATGACTTCCCTGCAGGCCCTGCAGAAGTACAAGGGCTCGCTGGAGGGAAAGACCGTGTTTGTGCCTGCTGGATGTGAGCTCCTTCCCCCCCCTCTATTCTTCTTATCGGACTGCCATGCTCACTTTGAAAAGTAAGCGGCACTGGCGCCTACGCCTGTCAACTGGCCAAGAATGTCTTCCATGCCGGCAAAGTCATCACGACGGTGTCGACATCCAAGGTCCCCAAGGTGCCCGAACTCCTGGGCAAAGGCGTTGTTGATCAAAGTTCGTAAGCCTTTGCTTTCTGGAGATCCCACCGCTGACTAGGTATAGTAATTGACTACACCAAAGAAAATCCGGCGACCGTGATCCCGCGCGGATCTGTCGACTTCATCCTTGACACCACCGGCGAATCGATGCAGTTCCTCTCCCTCATGGTGGCCTCCACCAGCTCCATAGTGTCAATCTCAACACTCCCTTCCGGCACGCAGCTGCAGCAATCACCACTCATGCAGCGATCAGACAAGCCACAGCTCTCGTGGTTGGCATATCTAGGCTTAAATGCCTTGGATTCAGTCCGCAAGCTGAGGGCTAGAAGATGGGGCGTGGAGTATCAGTATATGTTCCTGGAAGCGACCGGAAAGGATTTGGAAGCCATTGCCGGCTATGTTGACACCGGCCTGATTAAGCCAGTTGTTGGGACGAGGGCGAACTTCAAGGATATTGAGAGCGTGAGGAAGGTAGCAGGCATGGTTTATTCGGGCAAAGGCGGGCTTGGGAAGGCTGTTATTGATGTGCGGTGAAATGAGAAATCGTGAATCTTACTCAGCACTTGTCATCTTTTCACCTTAAGCAAATTCAGCCTAGCGCCAGAACACTAAACTCAATCCGGACTTCAGACTAAAATGGCCTAGCTTCCCACAATCAGGTGGATACGCCGAATAACAACGACGACATGTGCCTCGGAACGACGTCACCACCACCAAAAAGTTTACTCGTCGGCGCCCAAAGTTACGCCGCAGCTTCAGTTTGGCGGAGCAAAGTCATGCCGTATGTAACTCTCTAGGAATAAGAAATGAAGCCTCAGTTTCGACAATCAGACATCTTGAATGTTATATATACCAACAGGAGATCCCCGTAAGCCCATGGTGCAACAAATTACTGACTACCAAAGAAAAAGCAAAGCTCGAAAATGGGAATATTCATATACGCACCCGCGTCATTCACCGAGAAAGATGTGCCAGATCTGTCCGGCAAGGTGTTCATTGTCACAGGAGCCACAAGTGGCGTCGGCGAGTCGCTTGTAGGGATCCTGTACTCCAAACATGCCAAGGTGTACCTTGCGGCACGCTCAGCCAGCAAAGCCGACAAGACGATACACGACATCAAGACACAACACCCGACGTCAAAGGGCCAGCTAGTCTTCCTACACCTCGATCTCAATGATTTGTCCACGATCAAGACCTCTGCCAATGAGTTCCTTGCCAAGGAGAGCAAGCTGGACGTTCTGTGGAATAACGCTGCGGTGATGGCGCCCCCGCAAGGCAGCAAGACCGTGCAGGGATATGAGCAGCAACTGGGCACGAACAACCTGGGCCATTTCCTCTTCACCAAGCTCTTAACGCCCTTGCTGAAGGCAGCAGCAAAGACGGAGCCGATCGGCAGTGTGCGCGTCGTCTGGGTTGCCTCATCTGCCGCGGCCAACTTTGCCCCCAAGGGCGGCATCGTCATGGACAATCTCGACTACAAGACTGATAATGCAGCCCTAGTCAAGTACGGAATCAGCAAGGCCGGCAACATCCTGCAAGCTGCAGAGTATGCGCGCCGAGTCGGATCCGACAATAACATCGTCAGCGTCTCGTTGGACCCTGGGAACTTGAAGACAGACCTCTATCGGACGATCCCCAAATGGCAGATGCCTTTCATCAACTTGTTTCTCAAAGATGCCATCTACGGCGCTTACACCGAGCTCTTTGCCGGACTGTCCCCGCAGGTACAACTCGAGCACAATGGGCGTTTCAGTAAGTTACCCCCGCGCACGAGCGTAGATATATTATGTCGACAACAATTCCGTCAAACGAATAACACTGCTGACCTGTTGGTTTAGTCGAACCCTGGGGCAAAATTGGATACACCCGCAGCGACATCGAAGACTCGCGCAAAGCCGAGACTGAAGGAGGTAATGGCATTGCTGCACAGTTCTACGACTGGAATGAGCAGCAAGTTGCTCCATACGCATGATGCGAATTCAAGTTACTGGCGTGTTATTGAAGCACTCAACGTTTGGCGTTAGAGGCGCCAAAGCTGGAGCAATAGAAGGTCAGGTCATGGGACTAAGTATTGGGTAGTCTGAATCGTTAGATAGTGTCATAACTGAGTATATGGTAAATATCAAGTTTCGTCTCTCATTTCAGCGATAAACTGGCATCTCATTCTTCAAGAAAAGTCGTGATATAGCTCTTTCCTCCTGAGCAATGCTCAAGCACTGCAATCTACCAGCGAGAAGCAGTCGTTTCTATGATCGACGTAGAAATCCAAGGAAGTTACGCTTTTCCACCTTGTTCGTATTCTGAGCCATGACTTGTTCCGCAGTCTGCATCGTGTTTGTATGCTGCAGCTTTGGTGGTCGATCTGGATCATCAGCATCCGCGTTAGCATCCTCTTCCTCGTCGAGCTTCTGCTGATCCACGGCCGGATCGTCAGCAAACAAGTCGGTGATAGAGCCCAGGCCTGTCACTCTCTGGTAAACAGCAAAGCTAGTGGCAAACTTCTTATGCGCGCCGATCTGGATGGCCTCTAGGAGGGCCAGAGCGAAGTTCTGGCAGTTGTTGCTGATGAGATTGTAGCCCGGTTTTTTGGCACGCATATTGTGTATCGTCATTTCACCTAAAGAGTTGCCTTAGTCTTGGGGGGAGGAGCCGCGAGGTTGAGCAACGAGACCATACCTGCTTGTCTCAGTGCTTCATCGTTGAAGCGAGTCTTGCCCACGGGAAACATAGTCCATTCGGACGGCACAAGCTTCTCGTTAATGTAGATGACATCCAAGTTCTCATCCTGCCGCATTGAATAAGCAAATTTAATTCGGTTCTATCGTCCGACAGTAGCTGGTCGATATGGCTTCCAGCAAGACTTACCATCCACAGCTGATGTACATAGTCGTCTACCAACACTGCCCAATGTTGAGTTGGGTCTGGGTAGTTGTTGATGTTCTCAGTGATCATCTTCCCAAGTCCCGTCTTCTCGGCGAACCACTTGCCGCCAAAGCCAGCAACGGGGTGCCATCCTATATGGACAGTGCGCAATTGTCCGTTGACCGATGCTGGACCGGGAGGAATAACATTGGGCTTAGGCCCGAGGCCAATCGAGTGCTCGATTAGGAGTTTGCCCTTCTCGGCCTGTTCCTCACTGCACCAGGGGTCAACCTGCAAATGCTACTCCCAGGGACCTGTTTCTTACAGGAATGAGCCCAAGGCATCAACCAGTTTTGAGCGACGATCCTTGTTCTGCTCTGACTTGGCTTCGGACTTGGCTTCGGACTTCCCTTCAGCCATTATTGGGGAAATGGGTTTATAGATAGTCCTGTAACAGAGGGTAACTTTTGACAGCGATGATAAGCGAAGGTGAGGGAAAGTGGTGTTGATGAAGTTTAATTGCAAGTCGTGAAGTGATGGGAATTGTCATTGGACAGCTTAATTTAGCCTGAATTTAGCTCAGATGGCATAATTCTTGGAAACTACCCCAGTTCTTCTTTCCATCTTTCCATCTTTCGCTCCTTCCTCAGCTGAGAAACAGAGCAAAACAGGGCAAGTACAATGGAGCAGGAATCAGGTGCACCTGCCTCTGTTGCCAGTAATGAGCAAAAACATCCCCCAGCACTCATGGGAAAGTGCCATGGACAACCTTGGAGTGTTCGTCACTGTCACACACACACACACCTTTACTCATGTAGCAAAACCAAGTCATGAGTGACTCTAAGAGCTATTCACTTCAGGACCTCAGCATCCCTTGAGTAACATTCGTCTTGCCACTTTACCTTGTTGTTGCCTGCCATGGCTAGTATCCCTTTTTCGCTTCAGAAGTACCCAGGAATTGAACGACAGGACCTTACCCAGGGTCAGCTGGGCAGCTTCAAATTTACTCCTGTTGACAACGTTGACAACACTAATAACTGGATTAATCAGATGCCTTCACACTATGCTAAATATCAGCCAAGGGCAGCTCAGTCTTCACTGAGGTCTCTGCTCAATTCACGCTCAGGCCAGAATGCCCTTCAGCAAGTTCCATTAGTTCCATCTCCTCCATCAGGCTCTCCCTCACAGAAAAATATGGACAGAAGCCAGTCTAGTGAGATGGTCAGATATGCTCCAAGTCCCTCTGTGATGTATGATCAACATGGATTTGAAGTAAGTGGAACGACAACTGGTATCAGCCATCTCTTCATCAGTAGCTGAATCTCCTTTAGCATGCCTACGTCCCTGACTCACACCCCAGACGTCTTCCATCAGAAATGAACCCAGTGGCAGCTCCCTTTGTGCCTGTCCTTGTTGGAGACGGGCCTGATGCTGGCCTGAACGGATTGTCTATCTCAACTCAGACCATGTTTAGGGCACTGGAAACTGAACAAGAAGCACATCACCAGACTAAAACTCAGCTAGAGCGTGCTTTAGCCCTGATTAAGAAGATGGAAGCTGAACAAGCTAAGCGGCAAGAGCAGGTTGACAGTCTCTGTGCATCTGTGAAGATGCTTGGAAAGATGCTTGAACGGACCAAGGTTAGTCATAACAATCATATGCCAACAAAGGCAGGATCTCGTGTCGCTACCAAACAGAACGCTGGACCCGACTCTGCTTCTCCGAAAGAGGTCAACCATTTCGCCAGCAAAGACCTGCTTGATTTTGACGAAGACGAGATCTTCGTGTCCGAAACCAACGACATGGAAGAACCCAATCAAACCGCAGATCAATGCACTCGAGAAGCGTCCAACAAGGAGCTCGGCTTCGCAACCAGTGCGGAGGATTCCTCTCAAGCTCGCAAAACCTCCTTGTTGGCATCTAAGCACGCGGACCCTCAGTATTACAATCATTTCCGAGTAAGCTTCCAGTTCGACCTCCTTTTCAATGCTAACACTGACTTCAAGCATCATTTGGCGGACAAACCTGTGCTGGCCCTGCCACCAGCGCTTCTGGCTAAATACCAGTCCCCAAAGACTGAATCAAACGGAACTCGCAAAGACAAAATCGAGAGAGGCATCGCGGTTACTTCCGAGCCGGTCACTGGCATAAAAGTTGCGGAGGTGCTACCCCCTTTCGCAGACTCCATCAATCCACTGATCAAACAGCAGGACAATGGCAAGCAAGCTGAGCATCACTCTGGGGCCATTGCCTGTCAAGATGCCGAATCGAGCAACATGACATCGGTATCCACCGAGAAGGAAACGTCCACCACTCCACGTTCACCCAATACCTCGCCAGTGATTAATTCTCTTGGGCCACTTAAGATGAATATCAGATGGGAGGTGACACCAGAGAATCCCGTTTATAACGAGGGTGAAAAGGAGAAATATCTTTGGAGGGAGAGAGCACTCGCGAACCTGAAGCCCCTATTCTGGCAACACCCGGTTCGGTTCATGGACGAGGTGGAGAGAAATGTGTTCCGGACTGTGATGATTGATTTCATCCCAATTGGTGCTACCTATGCGGATATTCTCGCAAGAATTCGTGGGGGGGCAGTCGAGAAGATTCAACTGGTTGGCCCAATCAGCAGCACAGTCGAATACATGACCGCCCGCATCGTTTTCCATTCTGAGCAGGCTGCAAGCAAGGTGGCCAGCTATGCTCGTGACCATGGCATGAGGATCTTGGGGAAGCCTGTGCGGGTGTGGCAGGTCATTACCCAGACGTATCCCAAGACGGCCCAGCTGGCGCACGACGTATTCGCGAATATGTATACTCGTCTCCTTCTAGTTAACCTCAAGAATGCCAACATTGGGGCGGAGGTGAGGGAGAAGATGCTCGGGTTGCTGCCAGCCAAGCTAGATTGGCTGCAAGATGAGCTAATCGCGATGGGCAAGACAGCGGATGGGTATGATCTGATCGAGTTCACGAGTGTGCAGGCTGCGACCATGGCGATGGAACAGTTGAGACGCGACGAGGATTTTGTGGGCATTGAACTGGACTTTGAGGACGATCCTTGTGCCCAGTCCTATCCCTTTGGAGGCTAATCAGTGCGCCCAGCCCAGACAGGCTCAGGGAGGGAGCATGAAGGCATCAACCAAATACGGGCTATTGAATGAGGCGAGAAAAGACAGAATGGGAGCGTCCCGAAATAGGAATTCAGTGGTTAACTGGTGTGCATCTTCTGGAGTCGCACAGCAAAGATAGCTAGCCAAAATGAAACAGAGTCTCGCCCTTGGCCTTTTTCTTGCCCTTGGCTTTCCCCTTGGCAGAGGACCCGATGGGATCATTACTGTCATCCACATCCCCGGCTTGCCCTGGCCGATGCCCATGGGAGGAGGTAGCTCGTTCCAGGGCAGCCTGAGCCTGGGCTGGTGTGGGGGTCAACCCACCATTACCCCAGGCATTGACCGGCGTGCTCGTCCCGGAACTACGAATACCAGATGGGCGGGTATTGAATCCACGAATGGACACGTCTGGCTTTGGCGCTGCGGGTAAACTAGGGAAGAGATCTCTGGAGCGCTGCGGTGGCGGCGGCGGCGGTCTCTGTCTTTGTGCCGCTGTTGCTGTTCCTGGAAATGCCATTGTCGTTGTTGCTGTTGTTGTTGACGAAGAGGGGCGGCTTGCGGCAGCGTGGGATAAATAAGGCGAAGATAAGGAGGAGGAGGTGGCAGGAGGTTTGCGGGTAGAGGTGGTGGTGGTGGTGGTGGTGGTGGTGGTGGTGGATGGGACGGAAGCACTGGGGAGGGATGGGAATGCCTCGGCTCCTAGGGTCGATGCTGAGGCCCTTGATGCTGAGCCGTTGGTGGTGGTGATGGCGAGGCCTGGCGAGGGTGAGAGGACGCTGCCCCAGCTGCCTTGACGCGCGGTACGTGACTGGGCCGATTGCTGGGTGGAGGATTTGAGTTTGAGCACGCGCCGGCCGGAAGTGGTGGTGCTGCTGCTAGATGCCACACCCTCTGGCAGAGGAAGAGAAGGATAGGCTTCGTTGATGCTGCGCCAGTCGTGCCAGGCGTTGAGCAGGTCCGTGCGTTTGGAGTCGTCTTCGAACAGATCGGCCAGTTCACGGATCAGGATGCCCAGTTCGGCCGAGGGGCAGTCAAACAGGGAGAAGAAGCTGTCGAGCAAGGCGGGCGCAGATGTGGTGGAGGCACGGTAGGAGGAAATGAGGCTGCGGAAGCGCGTCAGCTTCGTGGCGTCGTTGCGCAGGAGGTTGCTGGCCCGGTTGGTCACTGCCGTGTGGCGGGCAAGGCGGGCTTGGGAGGTGGGCGAAGAGAGAAGGTTGACGTTGGCCAGGTCGGTAGATATGTCATCAGATGTGGGCAGTGCTGTTGACTCTGTGTTGGTGGAGCGGACGGGGGGCTGGGAGGGTCTGGGTCTCGGTTGGTTTGTCGGCGTTCTTGTTGTTGACTGGGTCAGTTGGCCGCCAAAGGTGCGTGGTGCGAGAGACTGCGATGACTGTATGGCCATTTGCCGCTGATATGCCAGCTCTGCCCTGGATAGGGGTTGGGCACTGGATATTGGAAGGGGCTCAGCGTTTGGATCCCGCCCGCGGCCATTGCCTCGTCGAGAGCTTTCGGGCTGGTATGGCGTTCTGACATCAAAGCCAGATAGATTGACTAGCCTTGCATCACGCCTAGCGTCTTTAGAGAGGCCATTGGGGTGTTCTGCCAACTGATGAGCCTTCAGATCGATCTCGGAGTCAAAGACATTGGTCTTGTTGGCCTGGCACTCGGCATCCAGACAGACAAAGTGAGCATCGGCAAAATGTTTCTCGAGTTCCTGGTAGTTGAGGTAGTACTCTGGGTGCGCTCCACCATTGCGTCTGTCGCAGATATGGCATCGTTCGTGCTTCTCGCGGCAGTGATTGTACAGCTCATCGTCGCCGTAGAATCTCTGCCGGCAAAAGCCACACTCGGGATGGCCCTTGAATCCAGACTGGTCGACAGCCCCCGGGTTGTCATCGCCGTGTTTCTCGTGTCGGCGGAGCTCACCAAAGGAAAATAGCTCGTGCTCGTGGGTGAAGACCTTCTTGTTACGGGTACAAAGATCACACATGACCTTGCCGTGCTTGGTCTTCACGTGGCGGTGCAGATCTGGCCAGCCATAGCAGGCAACATCACAGTCCTTGTCGGGACAGTTATAGCGTAGCAGAAGAAGGGTGTCTTCGCGGATCATGTCTTTGTCGTACTTGATGCCCAGATTCTCGTCTGTATTGACGAAGTCGGATTCGCTAAACTCCTCAAAGCGCTTCTCGGGTCTGTCAGTGAAGATGGCATATGTTGCCTCGGTCTGGATATGTGTTATTAGACAAGATTGACTGGACCGTCAGATGAGAGTACAAAAAACTAGCTGCTTACCCGGCAATGGGCACAATTGCGAGTCTTATACAGCGCCCTCAACCGTAGCGCACATATGTGGCAAGTCTGGTGGTTGCAGGGCATAATAGCTGTGTGTTCAATTGGACTGGCGCAAATGAAGCAGATCTCTGCCTCTTCGTCGTCTGCTGCTGCCGTCCCCTTCTCCACTTTGCTCTTCGTGTCGTTCTCGGCAGCTTGGCCGGACACGGATTCGCCTTTGGTGTTCAAGGCAGCTTCGGTCAGGCGGGCACCGGAGCTGCCACCAGGAAGTCGTCTAGAGCTCGCGTCTCCCGGTGTGTCTTGTGAAGGCTGACGGCCGTGTCCACGACCAGATCGACCACGCCCTCCACCTCGGCCTCTGTGTGGCGGGGCTCTATTGCCTCGAGGACCACGGCCAGCGCCTCTCCCGCGACTCGCAGCAGCATCAACAGCTTCCATGATCTAGGTTGGTTTAATCGATCTCAGTGGTCAGGGCAGGAGCTGCGAAGAACGAACGGGCGGAATATTGAATATTGAATATTGAATATTGAATATTGAATATTGAAGAACATTATGAAAATCACAAGTTACAGAACTTCAAATGACGTTGTTGGGTATAGAATTGCTTAGTCAGATGTGAGTCACCAGGCAACCAGATCCTTGCCCACAGTACGCAGTACGGACGTACAGTATTAATACCATTTCACATCCTCTCCTCTTCAAACTGAGCGCGAATCTGGCTTATCCGACCATTTTCCAATGCCGGTGCGATGGCAGGCAAGGCCCGGCAGCTTCTCAACCCTCCCAGGACTGCAGAAACTACTGTCTACCACGATTTCGATCGCCTCAACAATGTATGACGGCTTTGAGTCATCGGGCCATTCGGTAGGGCAAAATCGAGATGACGATGTTATGACCAGGAATCGGGACGAATCTAGGCAGCCACGACCCAGACCCACAAATCACCACCAAAACAGGAAGGAGATGGCGTCTATTGGCCCTCGAGAGTATTAATATATAAGATATCAGACCACCCAACCTTGAGCATGACTCACACATCTCTGGCCTCGCCTCTATCGCCTTTGCAGTCCCCTACCGACCCCCAAAGATCTCAGGCCACCAAACTAGTGATTTAGAACACGGCCTTGCATGGCCCTGTGTGATACTCTGCCAGAAAGCATACCATTCCATTCTATATGTTAAACATGACATACTCCTCAGAGCCAAAGAACGAGAAAGGTCTGGCTGACGTTACTAGGACGGTAGGATGCACTGTTCATTCTTGGAACTGATCTTGCTGAATGGCTACAGACGAATGCCAAAGGTAGAAATGAAAACGGGCACGATGATACAACTCAACACGGGCAAATATTCCAGAAATCCTCTGGAGCTGTCAGTTCCTTTCCTCCATCATGATTCCTTGCGCAATTAACAAGCTATAGGCCACTCTCCAGAAACCTCCCGGCCCAAAGAGGGCGACTAGAAAGAGGGCGACTAGAGTGAGGCCTCATAGCCCTCGCAGAAGCCTTAGAATGCAACAGAGGCATGCTGCAAGCCTAGTACGAACCTCCAGCGGAAGACAGAGACTTTCCCTGAAGCAATACCGTTGTCTGAGAAAAACCGAGAATGTTCCTTACGATCTTTTTACCTATCTGGATGAGGACTGCCGCAATATGATTTTGGTCTTTCTTTCCCCGCTTGACCTGGTTCGATGCGAACGGGTCTGTCAATCTTGGAGGGATGGCATCCGATCGTGGATAGCTCTGATCGGTCTCCAACTTCACTTCCCTTACTCCGGCGAAATGCAGGATTTGGCTCGCAAGGATCTCCTGCCTCACCAAGTACTCAAACTTTTAGGTAAGTGAAGAAAGAAAAATCCGGCTCTTTCCAGATTTTATGGGTTAATTGAGCCCTAGTCCGTCAAGATCGTGCCTTTGAACGCGGGGAGCCCACTTCTGTTCGCCGATTTCCCCACGCCCGGCACTGGGCATTAGCTGGAGACTTTGTGGCCTGGGCAGATACTGATGCAAACAAGGTCCAGTGGCAGTGTCTGCCATCCACTGGAGGCAATCGCAAGGCCGGTAAGACTCGGGTTGTGAAGCTGCAAGCATGGATTACAGCAAGCCGACCTGTGAGACTTCAATATCTCCGTCTGAACACTGATGGGTATCTGCTTGCAAGGATTATTGTTGACGTGGCTGACGAAACTGAGACAATCTAGTGAGTTGTCACAGCATAGAGCTTTCCATTGATACGAACGCTAAGCACATCTTAGTGACATTGTATGTTCCCTCAAGGATGATGAGGAGCTGGTCTGGCACCTGGTCCACGAAGATATTCCGAAACTAAGCTCTCCTGAACTGACACCTCTCTGTATCGGGAGAGATCGCGCCTATTTCGCATACAAGACTAGAAATCACGGCTATGATCTCGTGGCATTCAAAGCGCAGACCGGGGAAAAACTATATCAGACGCCCCTCACAGCCGAAATAGCAAACGGTGATGGCGACTACCACAGAATGGATCATGATGCACCAATCGACTTGATGGACTTTGCAGGCTCAGATGAGCGGATTATACAATTCGACTCCGATCGCCTTATGTCATCGCTTGACTATAGCATGGGTCCAGAAAGCTTCAGCATCATCAACGGGACTGACGGCCAGGTGATGCAGAAAATCGACTACGCCCCTCTCGCCTACCCGGAAATGGCCAAGTCAACGTCGAAAACCTCCTTTATATTAGCAACTTCACTCGTTGACTGGCGTGCAAGCTTCTCTTTGGAAGCCGTGACTCTTCAAACGTTCTCGCAACAACCCAACGGCTTATTCTCCTGCACATGTGTTCGCGTTGTGAACCTCGGGCGTTACCTCGACATCCCCGCGCCGCGCTCACTACACTGCAGAACCATCGCTATCCATCACCAAACTCTGCAGGCTTTCTCAGTCGGGATTGGAGACTATGGCCCCGATGCCCTGACTCTGGTCCGCAACCGAAAACCAGATGAGTGTGAGCAATTGCAAAAGCTGTGGTCGCATGTGGCCGTTGATGAATTTTACCGAGTTGCGAACGCACAACTGCTCACTTTGCCGCCAGGGGGACGTTGTAGGCTGCGACGACAGTTCAGAGTGACCGTGGAGGGGAATTGTTGTTCACTGGTCTTGCCAGACAAACGCCACCTCGTCTTTGATCAGAGCCGTGGCACAGACGGTGCCATATATCTTTTCGACTTTACTGCTTCGCTGCCTGCCAAGCGTAGTTGAAGTTTCTCTGGAGAGCATGCGCTCTAACTACAGGTCAGGTCAGGGTAAGTATATGCCAGGTATTATGCGTGGTGCTGGATTGGAGTTGAATTGGTATCCAAAGGCAAAAAGGAGACAAACCCAAAGTTTTTTCGTAGGTTAGTAGTGGTCATTACATTACGTGCATCGAACTGGATTTTATTTTTATTACACGTATAATTCAAGAAAAAACATTAATTCAGTCCAGATTAGAATCCACGAAGCAGCGCACACTTCTGTCTGTATCCAAGACGACGCCGCCAGCACCGCCCAGCACCACCAGCAGGGGCACGACATGGCTCCGCCACGGAAAAGACTCCGTCGCTCAGACAAGCTCTCTACCGACGCCGTGGAAGAAATTGTCTTCTCGCCCACCGCCCGCGAGGAATACCTGACCGGGTTCCACAAACGAAAAGTCCAACGGACCAAGGCAGCGCAGGAAGCAGCAAGGAAGAAAGAGCGCGAGGAGAGGATCAGACAACGCAAGCGGATCAGGGAAGAGAGGACGCACGAGCTGCAAGAGCATGTCCGGCAGGTGAATGCTGCTATTCGGCCTGACTTTGAGGGTGACGATGATGATGATGATGATGATGATGATGATGATGATGATAATGACGATGACAACGACGATACGGACGGGGATCGAGACGATAGACCTGCCGCCGTGGAACCGGTCGACCACGAGGCAGAATATGTGGACGAGGACAAGTACACCAGCGTTGTGGTGGAGGAGATGGATGTCTCGAGAGAAGGACTGAGGAAGGCCCATGGCGACGACATTGAAGAGCAAGACCAAGACACACAGCCAGACAAGTCTGCGCAGAATGGTAAAGGCACTGCCTCCTCAAAAACCCCAGGCAAGCATGGACAACGCAAGGATGGGGCGGTCAAGCCAAAGAAGAAGCGGAAAAAGTTTCGGTATGAGAGCAAAGCAGAGCGAAAGGTAACGCGAGAGAAGGAACGGTCCAAGAACCGACAACAGGCCAAAGCCAGGAAGACAAAGTAAAGCGTAATCAATGGGACCGGCTCAATATTCTCGCTGCTTCAGCTGGATCTGGTCCAATGTGGTGCTGATGGTATCGTGGTCTAAAGCATGCATCCCCTCCTCACAGCACCCCCGAGTCTCTGACCATGGCCTACAGGCTAGATGCTGCCCATGTTCTGCTCCAAGTCTTGCAGCTCCTTGTGTAGATCTGAGTACTTCTTGGCCATCTCCTCGTATTTGGCTTCCCACTCGTCACGGGCCTGTTCGAGGGCCTGGACCTTGCGTTCGTAGTGACCGGCCTTGACATCGGTTTGGCGGAGCCTGGGGCTATGTCAGATCTTGCTTGAATTTGCAGCAGGGACAGTGGCAGCAAGCCATACTTCTCATTGGTCTCTCTCAGCGTCCTATCCGCGGCCTCGGCCTCCTCCTCGAGCACCTGCAGTTTCCTCGTCAGGGCCTCGTTCTGCTGGCCATGCTGAGCCAAATCTCCAGCCGCAGCCTTGGCCTCCTTGATGCCGGCTTCTAGCTTTTCAACTTCGGCCTCGAGCAGTTGATTGCGGTGAGTGAGTGAGGTGATCTCCTGTTCTTTCTGCAGGTTTTCCTGCTCCAACGCCTTGACCTTGGCTTTGTATTCCTCTGCTTTGGCCGCATTCTCGTCCGCCTCGATGCGGAGAGAGTTCATTTTCTGTTGGAAATTAGCGAGAGCACCTCCCCGCATCTTGAAAAAAGTTGACAGAAAGGGTTGGTGTGGGAGAATGGCAGGGTTTGGGAAGAGAGAGATGGGCGGTGTATGTCGGCTTGGGTGGGTGGAAGTTGGGAGCGTCGGTCAGCCGGCGGGGGAAGTTGGCTGTCGACTGCACGGCGTATGGCAAGAACTACTGTCATACAGTGGTGCCTGCGTCGTGACAAGTGGAAGGAGCATCACAGGGCAACGCACCTCCTTGATTCGATCCATTTTGACGGGACACAGTTATAATTGGCAGGAACAATAGTCGACGCTGGAAAAGGGCTGCAGGAGGCTGAAGAGTACCAAACGCAGTGGTTGTATATCAATCGAATGTCTTGACAAGGTGAGAGACTCAGAGATTCACACGTCTAGTCTGACTGTGCCCGATGGGACACTTAGCGCCGTTTGCACATTCCACCGCGGGGCCTTAGTTTGTCACAACCCCTGCCTGAAAGCCCCGCCATTGGTATCTATCGAGCGGGATTTGCCGGTCGCGTGGGGCAACGATGTCAACATTGACCCCTTCACCAACACTCGGTTTTCCAGCTTCAAAGTACGATCCATTCTACACAAATCAATCAAATCAACGAATTGAATCGAAAAGATGCTCTCAGCACGCGACCAGGAGAACATTGTCCACGCTCAGCAGTCTGCTGCCGCGGCCAAGTCTCTTAACCAAGGCATCAGGACGCTTCATCCCAAAACACCATCGAATCTCAAAACACCGTTTCGATACGGGCTCAACGATGAGAATAGATTCCTCGACATTAAAGGACAGAAGACGGTGTGTCGTGATGGGCCCAGCAAGCTCGACAAGGATCTCTTTGTGACCCCGGGGCCCAGAAGAGACCGCGCTCCTCTGGGCCAAAAGACAACCAACGCAAAGGGCGTGGCGTTCAAGACACCTGCACCGCTCCAGCAACACAAGCACCCGGGTCAAACGATCAAACGTCCCTCCACCACTCGTCGGTCCGCCAAGTCCAAGATTCATGTTGCCACAGAGCCTCTACCCGCCCCAGTCATCGATGAACACTCCGTCTCCGACTCCGAGCCAGAATATGGCTATGCTCCACCAAGAGTGCCAGACCTCGCTGACCCACCCCTCGAAATTACATATGATGAAACATTCCCGATGTTGCATGGGAAGGACTTGTTTAAAGGATTCGGAGAGACTTACTGCACCTCTCCTACAGACGAGAACGGTGTCAGCATCAGGGAGAAAGAAGAGAAGCGCAGAGCAATCCGTGTTCAAGCAGACAGGCTCAAGGAGGCGGATGCTGCAGCAGCTGAGGCCACCAGACCGGTGCTGCCAGAGGATGACGAACTGGATTCCAAGGTGGACAAAATGATCGCTCGGGTGGGGAGGAGCAGGAAAGACATCGGGGTCCCGACAGTGCAGGCAAGGTCGGCTGCGGCTGTGTTGTCAGAATACAGTGCCAGGCCAAAGCTTCCAACAGCAGCCACCAAACAAACAGCGGCATCAGCCCTTAAACGCCATGAGCCCACTGTATCGCTGCCATCGAGACCCAGATCACGACAACTAGCAGCATCACACTCAGGCCCACCTATCAACGTGTCAAAGAACACGATTGGCTTCCCAAAGGCCAAACCGGCTCCCAGCATCGCCCCGAAATTCTCGCGGCCACCGCAAACAAAGCCTGCCAACAAGGCGGCTAACCCAAAGATCAGCCAAGACGACATTCATCCGAAAGATTTTGTCAGGCTATATGGCCAGCCTCCTGTCGGCAGCAGAATGCACGAGAGGCTGCTTCGCCACGAGCTACTAGAGCAGGAACTGAAACAGGAGGAGCAAGAAGCTGAAGCACCACATGCTCCACTATTCGATGACTTGGATGAGTTGCTGAGAGGTGACTTTGCCTGTGCTGAAGAAGACGACCTCTTTCAATTGGAGCTGTCAGTATGATCCAGGAGTGTTGATGCGTTGGATAAGTTAGGCTGTTGTTCTGGCCTACGTTCTATTGCCCTTGTGTTTCCTTTAATCATGAAGTACGATCGATATACCCATTACCCCCCCTTGGATTCCTACGAGAATCAAGACATAGCACTGATTTTTGTATATATACACACAAAACACAGCTTCGAGAAAGCCGCCTTCTACGTTGCACACTTTTACCTAGGTTTATTTACTCAGCATCTATCAAACAACAGTGCGATACTATGACCCCTCTGCCTTGACATCAGTAACAAACCCTTCAGGAGGCGCCGTCACTATGTGATTCCAGCCAAACTGGTCAGGCACACTGCCCAGCTGAATGCCCTTGAGCGTCGTCAAGAGCTTCTCAGTCACTGGGCCCGGCCCGTTGTCCTTGCCGACGGTGAACTCGAACTTGTCATTCTTCGACTTGAGCGTAATCGACTTGATCGGCACCAGCGACGCAGCAGTGCCGGCAGCGATCACCTCGCTGAGCGAAGCCAGCTCCTCGTACTTGATTGGCCGCCGCTCGACTGTGTAACCCAGGACTAGTGAGGCGATATCGCACGTGCTGTCACTGGTGGCCGACTTGAGGATGTTTTGGGACTGCGGCACGACGACGGTGACCTTGCCGTCGTCGGACTTCTTGACTCCTAGGAAGGCCGAGGTCGAGAACTCGTCGATCTCGGAGCGCGTGGCCGAGTCCAGATGCAGGGTGATGCCGTACCCGGCGGCGTAGGCGGCCTTGGAGTGCCGGAGCACGGGCGCATAGTTGCCGCCCACTTTGACGTTGCCCGTGCCGTGGGGGGCCGCACGGTCAAAGTCTTCGAGGATGAGCGCGTCTGCTGCCTGGGTTCCGTGGCTGGATGACTGTCAGTCAGAGCAGAGCCCGGGGCGTGGCAGCGACCGAGCGAGGGAAAAAAAAAAAAAAAGAAAGAAAGAAAGAAAGAAAGAAAGAAAGAAAGAAAGAAAGAAAGAAAGAAAACACACTTACTAAACTCCCGTGGGCATCACAAACACGACAAACGTGAATTCCTCAGGTGGATGCAGGCCAATCTGGGCGGAGCTGCCAAAGAGGAGAGGACGGATGTACATTGCTGCGCCCGTCTCATGCGGCGGCACGAACTCGGCGTTCACAGCGACAGCCTTGTTGACGGCATCGATGAAAAGGTCCTCTGGCACGGGAGGGATGCTGACGGCCGCGGCACTGAGTTGCATCCGTTTTGCGTTCTGGTCCGGTCGAAAGATGGTGATCTTCCCATCTGGCGCACGAAAGGCCTTCAGCCCTTCAAACACCTGCACGCCATAGTTGAGCCCGGAGGCCATGCCGTGGACTGACAGGTACGGCGACGCCACAAACCGCGGAGGCGACCATGACCCGGAGTGCGTGCCTGAAAGAGAGAAGTGCGACTCGATGTGGCCGTTGACTTCTCGCACTTTGAATCCAACATCTGACCAGTCTGTGTGGTATCATAAATCAGTTCAAGAACGGATGTATATATGAGTGCTGCCAGAGGAGAGCTAGGGGGAAATAAAATACCAATCTTTGGGGTTGGAGGAGGAGGGAAAGAAGAAGTCATGGCTGTTGCCGTCGTTGTCTGAACGAGGCAGCGTGATCTCTCTTCTTCTAGCCAGAGCAGAGTTCGAGCAGAGTTCGAGCAGAGTTCGAGCAGATTCCAAGCAGGTTATCTACCGTCGTCGGTCTATGATACTTGTTAAACAAAAATGTTCGTGAGTCATCGTTCTACTCATTTTGCCTTTTTTTGCCTCGGATCTACACAGTAGATGGAGATCTCCGGTGGTCTACTAGGAAGGCTGGCTGTTCCCCTACAACTGTGTTGATGAGCATTCACAGAGAGGCAACGACAACTACAACAATCAAGTTCTAATTAGTCCGCCCTTGAACCAGTCGAGTCGGCGTGTTCTTCTGTCATTATGTCTCACAGTGCCGGTCACCTCTATTTCCCGCACCACATCCACCCCGTCTACAACCGACAAAGAAGCATGGAGAAAGAGTGAGACCGCCATATACCACTGCTACCCTATTTCGAGACAGTACAACCGTCACCCGTGCCTACAAGAGTTGTCAAGAAGTGGTACTGACTTATGGATACCTTTCTCATATCTTTCTGGAGCCACAAAATAGTCATTGTACATTATTAGTTTGCCTGAATCTTACTGCCCACAAGATAGAAGCTGGACCAGCCAGACATGAGAAGCATTTGCAGAAGGCAGCCTGTTCTAGTGTAGCATGTACTACATATACATACATAAAAATCTATGCGCCTCCAAAGATGCGTCAAAGAACATATACCGAAGCCACAAAATTTCTCTTGTCCTGATCTTTCTACGTATTGCAACTTCCTTGAAGCACAGCCAGATCTCTCAACAAAGATGGCATGCCTTGTTTCCACCGCCCTCTATACTGGCCTCTATCTTGGGCATTCTGTGCTGGCACCATCTCCGCGCAAATCTCGACGAGGTGGAACACGACTCTCCTCGAAATGGAGAGCCAAGCAACTCACCAAGAGCACAAGCAATGGCAGAACCGGCAACTCCAAGAATGATAGTCACGAATTCGGGTCTTCGGAGGAAGAGCACCTGGAAGAAGTATCTGGCGCCGTCCCGTCCATGTGCGACGACAAATTGAAGCACAAAGAGAGGGCCACCGATGATGACGGCAGCGGTGGAAATAGCATCGTGGTTCTTACGCCACAGCCAGCAGAAGCAGCAGCAGCAGCAGAAGCAGAAGAAGAAGAAGAATCGGATGTCCGAGAATACAACCCATTTTCGACCAGGCTGATCGCCAACATCCTCAACGAAAACGACAGCCACTTTCGTCTAGATCTAGATGGGCTGTTAGAGGAGCAAGAGCTGCTACTTGCAGCAGCGTCGTCCTCGTCGTCGTCCTCGTGTGTTGCAGGTGGCGGGAGCGAGGCCTCGATGCATGGCTGCCTGCTCTCTCAGCTGGCAGAACCAGGGCCATCGACATCGAAAGCGGCCGACCCGGCCATTTCAGACGAAAGCCAGAGCTCAGTGACGATGGACCTAGAAGCAACACATTCCCAGCTACTGCAGCGCCTGGGTCTGCTGAGTGTACAGCACCACGACTGCCATGTCTGGGTCCGGTTGCAATCGTCAGTGTCGCACCGCCGGGCAGAAAGGGGCTTGAGGCAGCTGGTAAAGGCAGTCGACAGGCTGATTGAAGCACTCAAGATGACTATTGCATCTTGCTTCATCATGAACCGGCTTCTGCTCTTGGTCTCGAAGCTGGGCAAGGTTGGCGCCGGCCAGGACGGAGACATGGCCAAGGCAGTCATGGCTGAAGTTGACAATATGAGACAGGAATTATGCAAGCGGAGGAATGGCTCATGAGCTGTGAAGTGCTGCGTGCGGTGTGCGCCATGTCACCGACGTTTGGGAGGGAGTGAACTAGATCGGTAGTAAGTGACTGGGGATTGTATCAAAAAGCGAGAAAGGTAGAAGATAGCGAGAAACTTGTCAGTGCTTCGTGACTAATCACCGCGATCTTCATTTTTACTAAATGTTTAATAAATCAAGATTCTACCAAGTTAGTATTGTAGACAGAATGTCGACGATGAAGAATTCTTCTGTCTGTTAAGAGAACAGTGGTGGTGGTGACATCATTGCTTGGTCGAACGCGCGCGGTTTGCGGAGATAACCGGAGCTGACAAGACATCGACTTTCTGTCCACTTGGCGAACAGCCATCACGCGACGCAGCCATGCCTCGTCCTCCGCCACCTCTCCTGCTACTTGTCTCCTTCGTCGCTATTTTCCTTTGCTACATCGTCTGGACGCGCGAGCATGAGGGGCCGATTAAAGCGCTGACGCAGCCTGGCGACGGCGGTAGCCATGGCGGCCTCGGCGCTGTCGTCAACAACTACAACAACAACCCCGATACTCCATTAGCTACCGTTGCTGTTTCTCCCGAGACCGAGGCCGGCGACGCGATCATGGGCAAGCTGGGCAACGAAACGCTCAAGGCCGAGCTCGGCCGTGCTGCATGGAAGCTACTCCACACCACCATGGCGAGATTCCCGGACGAGCCTACACTGGACGAGAGCGAGGCGTTAAAGAGCTATATCTATCTTTTCGCACGGCTATATCCATGTGGAGAGTGCGCCGCCCATTTCCAGGCCCTCTTGCGCAAGTACCCGCCACAGACAGGATCAAGATCGAGCGCAGCCGCCTGGGCCTGTTTTGTACACAACCAGGTCAACGAGCGCAAGGGGAAGCCCATTTTCGATTGCAGCAACATCGGCGACTTTTACGACTGTGGCTGCGCTGAGGATGACGAGGAATCTCCTGTTGCTGCTGATACAGCTGATGCAGCAAAGGCTGGTGGTACAAAGGCCAGGGCGAGTAGCTCGGAAAAGGCGCCGGTGCAGGTGGAGATTCAAAGAGAAGAGGCGACAAAGGGCGGATAAACAAGCAAAGATCATATTGCTGTCTTCCAACCCATGTCATTTTTATTTTAAAAACAACAAAGAGATAGATACCCCAAGGGCTGGAATTTCTGAATGACCATTGATAAATATAGTGTCATGCTTATTGCTCCAACATTAGACCAGCTCCCAGCCTGGGCGATTGCAGGTCTGTGCAGTATATTCATCAGTGCTGAGGAAGGGGCACCTGCTTGCAGTAGAGGATACCATCCGTGTATACAGTATGATGTAGGGGTTATTTGGTAAGCTAGCAACTTAGCGCTCATTAGTGCTCTTGCTACCTTTGGCCCACCAATGGAATAAGCAGGAGATTGGCCTGACTACCAGGCTAAATGATTAATTATTGGCTAGATAGGCGCTAAGTTAGAGCACTAAGCTATATTCGGGACAATCGCAGTGTGCTTACGTTGGCGGTCTCATTCCATCGACAACTGTCTTCGACGCTGGTGCCCATCTCAAACAACCCTCAGAATGCGGACTTTCAAAAGATCCCTCAATTCACTGCCTGCGCATTGTGTCAATATATCTGGCCAGACAAGCTTCCGTGCAGGTGAGTATCCTCGAGTGTGAGCTCGAACGCCGGTGAAATTGATGTACAGCTTTCGACCCATACACCTATTCCCAAGGGCGCTGGTTGGACAAGGATTCAGAGCGACGAGCTGAGCGTTGTCTGTCCTTCGATTTCCAGGCGCTCCTTGACACTGCAGTTGCCTCATGCCCTGGTGCGCGTAGTGTTGTCACATGCGAGAAGAAAGAAGGTGGTTTCAACCGGGTCTTCTCTATTCAACTTGACAACGGCCGCAATGTTGTCGCTC
Source organism: Chaetothyriales sp. CBS 135597 (assembly GCA_003709825.1). Classification (NCBI taxonomy): domain Eukaryota; kingdom Fungi; phylum Ascomycota; class Eurotiomycetes; order Chaetothyriales; species Chaetothyriales sp. CBS 135597. Next base: position 285,359 of record QQXN01000010.1, on the reverse strand, counting down.
GAATTCCAACTCGTGCGGTTGCGAATGCTGGCCTCGCAGTAAGCTCGGAAGTAGCGACATTGCAGTTCGGTAAGAGCAATCGGCCCTGGATGAGCCTGGTCGCTGGTCGCCCACCGCTTGACTGACCGTCCACAAAGTGAAGCACGAGACGACCATACCTGTACCTGCAGTGCTCTCGTGGAATTCGACGAAAACGAGCCCGGTCGGCTCAGAGTACATAGTCATGGAGTCTGTACCAGGTGTCCTGCTGAAAGACGTGTGGAATACCATGTCGGCGTCGCAGCACATCCGATGCATACAGTCGATCGGAAAATTAACGAAGCAGCTTTGCCTGCACAAGTTCACAGAGTACGGCTCACTTTTCATGAAAAACTATGCCCCGCAAGGATCACAATCACTGCAGACTGAACACTCGGTCGTGCTAGGGCCCACTCATACCTGGCTGCCCGACGGCGTTCTCCCTCTCGAAAGCGATGGACCAACCCAGTCGCTCCGCGACTATTATGCTGCGCGTAAGTTCATTATCGGGCCTTTCACAACAGTAATAACAGCTCCAGTGTTCCGTCTACACCGCCTCACTGTCGACTACGATCGAAGGAGCAAAGAATCCTTGTTTCGAATTCCCAAGGCAGAGACGTGCTCAACCAGCCCTGTCACCAGCCATGCAGCGCTTCTTGACACGTGTTTCAAAATCCTGAAACTCCTCACGGACCTCCCAGAGATACAGGATGCGGCGCGCCCGATACTATTTCATCCTGACCTCCACACTCGGAACATCTTCGTTGACGAGACCGACTTCACAAAGGTGACCGGCATCATTGATTGGCAATCCGCAACCGTGTCGCCGGCATTTGTCTATGCTGCTGAAACACCAGATTTCGCCGAGAGGCTTGAGCTCGATGAGACACTGGACATACCAGCCATACACAACGCAGCAACAGACCAAAACGACCCCATCGCAAAGTCGCAAGCTGATGCCGAGTTTTGCGCAAAGGCATGGGCGCTCGTATCGCAGGTACATCTAGGATACCGAGAAGCGAACAGACTCGGACAAACATTGTTGTCGTTTCTTGCCGCTGGACACTTTGGATGGCTCAAAGATCCGACCAGTTTACAGGTACTGCTTCTCAATCTTTTTGAAGATTGGAATGCCCTAGGCCTTCCAGGACATTGTCCTTATCATCCCAGCGCCGACGAGACCGAAAGAGCGAGAGGAATTCGCGAGAAAGTGCAGACTACGCAGAGGCTGAAGCAACTCTTGTCCCGGAATTTAAAGTGCGATTTGAACGGATGGGTAGCCGAATCGCGGTGGGACGAGGTCATTCCGCTCTACCGAGCACACTACGATGATTTCATGGCTTCATATCTTGACGGAGTTGACGACGCACATGATAAGGAGCAGGCGCGCCGGGAAGCTGATTCCACCTGGCCTTTTGACTTTAGGTAGTAATAATATTATTACCAGGCGCATTGTCAGCGCAGAAACATTCTTTCGGCGTAAAAACTGATGGTCCGGGTTCAGACTAGCATGGCGCTATCCCAATCTGGGATTAGCGTTAGTCTGGTAATTGAAGATCACGTGATGAAGGATGATCGGCGATTGTCGCCCCTGGAGATGTAGATTTTTTTCCTCAGTGACGTAAGACAACGTTCGTACGTCAGAGGGCTGTCGCGTGCTTCGCTCTTTCTTCCTGTGCGCTTCTGCTGTGATTCTGTCCACACCCATTTCACCTGCTCAGCAGTTGTGATATTTCGGCCACGGATCCCAATCCATAGAGAGACATACACACACAAATACACACAAAATCATGGGGCATACGATCCGACACCACCACCAGCAGCTGCCACGGCTCTCGTCTCCATCGCGAACACTCTCGCTTCTACTGCACACAGCCGGCCTGGCTTCCTTTGGCTACTCCTTCAACTATCTTCTCACGCAGCCCAGCCCGATCCGCGACTCGTACGGCTGGCACTTCCAATACCTGACCATCATCGGGCTCAGCCTGGCGACGCTGACGGTGGCGGCCGCAACCCTAGCGGACCTGACCCGGTCGTCGACATTGTTCGCCCTCAAGAACGTGCTCTCGGTGTGCTCGACGCCGCTGGAAGTGCTGATCTCGCTGCTGTACTGGGGGCTGCGCCTGATCGACCCGGCGCTGGTGGTGCCCAAGCACCTGCCGCAGCCGCCGCTGGCACCGGACCTGGCCTTCCACCTCGTCCCCGCCCTCGTGCTCGTGCTCGACCTGCTCTTCCTCTCCCCGCCCTGGACCATCTCCGTCGCCCCCGCTATCACCCTGTCCGGCGCCATCGCCTCCGCCTACTGGTGCTGGATCGAGCTGTGCTACAGCCACAATGGCTTCTACCCTTACCCGCTCTTCGCCCTGCTCGACTGGCAGCAGCGCACCGTCTTGTTTGCCGCCAGTGCCGTCTTGATGGCTGCCAATACCGTTGTCCTGCAGTGGCTCTATGCTCGTGTCAACGGCGTCCTGCTGCTCTTGCCCCCGTCTGTGTCTGTCGAGCATAATTCCCTTGTCTCTCGTGAGCATGCAAAGAATTTCAGCGATTATTGGTGGCGCCAGCAGCAACACCTGCTGTAGCTGGCTGTACCAGCGGGGGACTGACTGGCCGATGGTGGTGGATATGACGACGATGACAGCGACGACAGGAGCAGCGAGAGCTACCACTAGCAATTCAGCAAGCGACATCATGCACAGCCTGTGCATGTGTACATATATATGTTTAAAGGAAAAGTTTTTGTTTGATTCAGGTCCATTTCCATTCGACAGCATCAAAGTAAATAATGATACATTACTGTTGTGCTCAGGTTGTTCTCCTTGTTGTACAGCTATTATCTCTGCCTCGCTGTCTGACGCTGCCTCTTTACCTCAGTACATGATGGTATCTCCATCGTCATCTTCGGTTGCGTCGCCGCCGTCGATATCGGCAGCCGCAGAGTCGTCATCATTCATATCGTCATCATCGCTCCTCTCCGCCAGCAAGTCCTGGGTGATTTGCTCATCCATCTCCTTCTTGGACTTTGGTGTTGTGGTCGGGATGACTGTCCTTGACGACTTGGCAGGTGCCAGAACCCGCTTGCGTGGGGTGACATCTGCAAACGTCGCTCCATTAGCTGCTTGAGAGCGTGTCGCCGGAGTCGGCGTGTCTGTGATCGTCCTCGTCGTTGTCGTCGTCGTTGTCGTCGTCCGAGGAGGGGCCTCCGCAGCCTTTCGCACCTGGATGTTGCTGTCGCCAGCCCAGGCCTCAAGTCTGCGCGATGTTCGCTGAATGGCCCTCTTCCAGGATTCAGCCTCCTCGCCCCAGTCGTCCTCCTCATAACCAGCCGGGATGGTGGTGTGGTCTCCGCCGTCACGTGGTGTCGCCCATCGTCTGCCCAGAATGCCTCCAAGACCAAAGCCGGTTCCATCGCCTTCCTCCTCCGAGTCGTACGTGGTCGGTAGCTCCAGGATGCGGCGGGCAGTGCGGATCAGCAAATCTGTGCGCTCACGAAGCTCTTTGGCCTGCTTCAAACTTGCTCTCCGACGGCGACGGAGCGCCCACTCGATCCGCTTGGCTTTGTGCTCTTCCAGTTCTCGCTGATAAAGCGTGCGTGCACGAGGTTTATGGGCTGGCGTAGGTCCATCGCCTCTGGTAGATTCACTCTCGTTCTTGCCTCGATGTCCACCCAAATTACTGGGAGCAGCGTGCCCACTGCCTCCGTGCGCCGGCTGCGGGGTCGATCTCAACTCGGGAGTGCCTGTCCCTCGCGAATTCTTCAATGCACTTCGAGCTGAGGGTCCAACCTCACTAGTGCGCGGTCCGGCTTTGCTGCGAGAGGGCGTATTCTTCCCACGCACTCGCTTGAACCGGCCGCGACCGGGCTGCGTGTCGAGCAGTTCCAAGTCGTCCTCAAGACTGTCTCCCTGCACCCCAGTGCTGGAGTTCATAGTAAGAACGACTGCTGGGTCTGGGGCTGGACTTTGTCCGATGCCGGGACTGGCACGGGAGTCGACGTCGCTTAGGATGGATTCGTCGTCGCCGGCAACCGTCCTCTTCAGTCTTTTGACTCCCTTGTGTTCCGCGTTGCCCGCGTCGGCCATGAGGACGGCGGGCTCGCTGGCATTCGACTCCATGATGCGTTTGCGCTCACCAGCCATTTTCCTGCCAAACTCCTTCTCCTCTTCCGTATCAACATTCTCCGCCTCGCCCTCCTCTTCCGTAAGATGCTCGAGCCTTGGCACCAGAATGGGAATAGCCTCAGGGTCGTCCGGGTCTTGGCCTTCGGCATATTCGCCCGGGCCGAAGGGGTTGTTCAAGGCTTCTTCCTTGGTGAAATTGGACTCGAGATACCACCACATCAGCCAGAGGAAGGCACGGGCCCGGCTGGCTGATGTGATTGTGGCTCGCATGGACAGATCAAAGAAATCAACCTTGTCGGCAAAATGCCGCTCACTGACTTTGGAGGCAAGCTGAGAGATGACAAAGATCAGATTGACCGCGTTGCTTCGCGGCACGGGGCATTCCTTGAGCTGCTCGATCGATCGCGGCTGGCTGACATCTTCGCTGGCCCCTTTGAGGATGCTTTTCAGCCTGGGCGCGTCCTGGAGCGACTTGTAGTCCTTTTGGGACTCATACGCCTGCAGAACAGGGATGGAGTGGTAGGTGCGCAGCTGGGCCCTCTTCTCCGGGAAGAAATTGAGAGTTGTGTTCATGCGGCCAACGTTGACCAACAGGCAGATCATGGCCATGTTATTGGCTGCCTGCCGGTCGATAACCAAGCGGTCCTTGAGTGTCTTGTTGGTCTTGCTGCTGGCGATCAAGCAGTCGACGTAGATGTCAGCGAATGTGCATCCCTTCTCCTGCTTGCCATGGAACTTTGTGAAGACCTTTTGGTCGTTTTCGATCACGAGCCGCAAGAACTTGTACTGGATCTCTCCGCGCCAGAGTGGCGTTCCATCCTCTTTCTTGATGTGCCGTATTTTGCTGCCCGAGTAGACCGACCCGACCGTGCCATTTGGCTGTCTGCGGGTGCCCACCGAGGTCCCAGGCGCCTTTGACTTGGGCTCCGGAGTGTCTTCAGTCTTCTTGACGCGAGGGAATGAGCCAACACTGCCCTCATCCTCTGTGGCCTCTTGCGGGCCCTCGTTTATCCAGACATGTGCGCCCTTCTTTGGCTGGGCCGGCTTACTGCCAGACCCGTTGTCTGTTGTTGGGTTCGGATCAGCGGCCGAATCGTCCTGGTCCCGGTCGGCGTCCAGCTCAGACAGTTTCGGTTTGACGTCTTCGCGCTCATCGATGGTGTCACCACTGCTGGAGGGAGCCTCTGACCACTCTCGACGCGTTGCCATTGCGATAGGAATAGATGATGCCCAGTGAATCAGCCAACCTGGGTCATGGTCACGACTTAAAGAAATGAAAAAGGGAGGTAATATTGATGATGAGGGCTTGTCGATCGCGATCTCTTTGCAGGAGGCCCGAGTGGCCTGCGTCTGTGTTTGTCCATATCGCTGGCCTCAAGGAGTGTTCAAAGGCGGCAAATACGCCAAGACGCGCGGACTCTACGGACAGTACAGTAGTCGTAGAATTTCCAAAGATCGGTACCGACATCAGAAACCTAGGATGGAGTTTGGTGTTTATTATACCTCCAGGAATTGCGGCCATGGCACTTAACAGCCTCATCCACAGGTTTTCAATCTCCAGCAGAAATATCTCCCTCACATGTTCAGTATGCCTTTGCAATCTAGAGTGGCTAGAGTGGCTAGAGTGGCTAGAGTGCCTATTCTTCACAACCTAGGGGTCACCATGGTTTTTCCTTCCCCCCATTTCCTCTTGTTTCACAGCCAGTCTCTGTTTTTGTCCACTGTCTAATCAGAGAGAAAGGAAAAGAGTTGGCTGGTCTGAGTCTTCTTGAGATTGGTCACTGGTAAAGTTCAAGACGGGCGGTGTCTTGGCATCTTGGCATCTCGGATCTTGGCATTACTGTTGGTTGTCTAAAACATTGGTTGACTTTGCCCTCTTGATTTTGGGCAAAGAGGGAAAAACAAGATGAGAAATGAGGGGTTATAACCAATTAATGGAGTTAAGTTAATGTTACTCTTCTTCCTAGACCACCCTGGCTCCTATGATACACATGTTTGTCTTTGTGTGGTTAGGTAGTGTAGGTGCCGCAGCAGGGGGTGGCTGGTGTAGCATTGTGGCTGTCTGGCCATATGGCATTTACAATAGGCTGTCATTGAAAACCTGGAGGCCATTGGCAGTAATTTTCAATCCTAGTTGTTGAACCTGGTTCGAATGTTAACCTACTGTTGAGTATTGTGTCTGGTCATGTTGGATGTAAGTTGAGAACTGGAGAGTCTGCTGCTGCCTGGAATGATGACTGAGCACATCTGCACCAAGATCCGTTTCTTCTCTCCAAGGCTATGGCACCAATGTATGAACCCCGCATAGAGAGAGCCAATACTAAAATAGGTTGGCTGGAGATCTACAAGGGTAGGAGTGACTCGGAGGCAGGCATCCACATCATGCAGCAGCTGGTGGGTCGTCACGATTGTGCTTGAACTCTCATATACGCGAAGCCAAGACAACATAGAGAGCGAGGCACCAAGCACAATGAAGTCAAGAAGAACGTTGCAGTACAACACTGGACTGCAAGAGGTAAGCGAGATGAGATCGAAAGCTCTACCCCACATGTAAGCTGTTGATCTACACGTATTAATCCATCCATCAGATCGGAATACGTGAGTGTTCCTATAGGAGCATAGTAGTTCAAGACATCTCATGGGAATACCACGATTCTGTGTACTCGCCAGTTGAGCGTCGACAAGCTGATGTTTGCTATACCCCCCATTTTGCCTTTGCAATATAGGACACACCTGATGCAAATTGAATAGAGTGATCTCCTTGGCATTGGACAGTCGGAATATGACAGGCCAGTTTAGTTGAAAGATGAAGGGAAAGGAATCATGTTGACAAGGTGCAGCCGTCATCTTCTGCAACTCAAGGGGGTCGGTCACATCTATTTCCTCAAGCTCGAGTGAACTGTGTGGTGATGAGCTGGTCCTTCCTTGGCCCCCTTACCTCGTGTACCGTCTGAAAGGAGGAGAACAAAGGCCCGACCTGCTTGTCGCCGCTTCCTGAGAGATAGAATGTGTATGTGCTGTGGTAGAAATCATCCACGCAGAGATGGCCGCCGCTGCCCTCTATGGCAAGCACAGGGCCTTGATCAGGTTTGACAGTCTTGGATGGATCGACAGTAATCTGGTGGAACATATAGTCGATTGTGTCTGTTCCCGGCTTGGTAAACCAGACGCTGATCACGCCAGAGTCTGCGCCCAGGTTCAAGCACCAGACGTATTTCCTCGAAAAAGCAAATTTGACAGAGGGTGACAACTCAACGTGTCCCTCTTCCTCATAGAGCAGTTCCGCGGTTGCCGCCTCGAGCTTACCGTTTTCATGCATCACTGGCGAGGGCTCTCTTGGGGAAAAAGACGCGGTGCCGTGACAGGAACCCGAGGGATCGGAAGGATCTGTACTCTGGAGTTCACGAAGGAGGATCCATCGGCCAGCAAGCGAATCAAAGAGGGCAGCCAGCTTGGTTGCACGAGACATGACTGATCGGTCTTAATATCCCACAATGTGTTCCTGCATTCGTTTTTTTAAGGGGGTGTGTGTGTGGGTGTGCACATGTACAACCCCACAAGGGGGGAGCTGGTCTGAAAAGGGGGGGATCTTTCTGGGGGCGGACTATCGCATTACTTGCAATTGGAGGGGAATCTACGGGTAGAAGAACTGCGCTTTCCCAACGTGTCACGGATCGATTCGAAGAAGACACGAAAGCAGCTTGTTATGTATTGTGATTACTGTCCCTAAATTACTCATCTACACGTATAGCAGGGGACACGTGGGTAGTGGGTGGTTCTCCGCTTTTGGCAGCAGTCCCAGAAGTCCCAGCCCCGGCAGGCGCGCCCAGAATGCCCAGCACGCCCATTACGCCCCAGTAAGCCCGGCAAGCCCAGTGCGGTGGCAGCCCTAAATAATGGGTTTACAGGCCTCGCTTAACTCTAATGACTGAAATCCTTACCGGCACCAATCGGGCCTACACTCTGCATGTGGATGTAGAGTCTCGTCTCTGCGCAGGTAAGAATTAGCTCAGCTATAAAGTTCCCATACGTGCCGATGTCCTCCCGCAGACTCCTCACCGTTCCCTTCTGCGCGGTCTCAACACAATAAGAGACCTCGCCCACGCTCGTTAAGCACCATGACTGCGTCTTGATGTAGTTTCTAGTGCCCGTGTGCCCCCCAGACACTATCTCCAGGCCCGTCTCGCCCCTGTTGACTCCACAATCGCCCGCCCCTAAGCAAGCTCCGCCCCTGCGGAAATGGCACCCCGGTGGCGTGTCACTGCCAGCGCTCTCATCGCCCTCGCAACAACGGTCTCATCACAGCAAATACTTCCCAGCGCGGCCTCGTCCTCTTTCCCTACATGCGGTCTGTCCTGTGCCGTCCTGATCACTGCGCAGTCGACATGTGCCGCGTCATTTCCGGCCGGAACGGCACAGCTCACGTATGAGAACTGCTTCTGTACACAGGGCTCCGTACAGCCGCTGTACGCCTCGCCAGATGGCCTCTGTACTGCCGAATGCACCGCTTCGTCAGACCGAGCACTCCTCCAGACCTGGTTCACGTCGTTTTGCAAAGCCGTCGGCCAGGGCATCGACCCTCAGACCACAACGTTGGCAGCAGCAACAACAGCAGCAACAGCAGCATCCAGCACCACCATCGTCACAATCACAAGCACCTCCTCCTACTCGACAGCAAGCGCAACAAGTAGCGGCGACAGCCTCTCCAACACGCTAACTAATACCAAAGGATATGAAGGGCCTTGGTTCGCTGCCTCCCCTTTTGTTGTCGTAGACGTTGCTAATGATCTGTCCAGGATTAACTCGCACTGGCGATGGGTTATGATGCTCGGCATTTTAGTGGTCGGACTGGGCTTGCTTACCTGGTTGGCTATCTGGCTGAAGCACCGCCACCGACGCAAGATGGAAGCGCAGAGAATTGCCATGTCAGGCTTCCCTTCACCTACAGAGAAGAGGGAGAGGCCGCCATCAACGGCAGGAGACCTGTGGGGTCCGCACCAGGTAAGCACAGCGCGCGAGAAAGCTCCCTGCAATACCCATGCCCCAGGACTGACAAGAATAGTATATGCATGCATCAGACGGCTGGCAGTATGAAGCAGAAGCAGGAGCAGCCAGGACCGCTCCTGATGGCCGCCCCGCCTCAGCAGGACAACAGGAGAAGAGGCGATCAAAACGGGACAGCGGTAGGAGTTCAAAGAGGGACAGTGGTCTGAGCTCAAAAAGGGACAGTGGTCGGAGCTCAAAGAGGAACAGTGGTCGAATTTCACAAAGACCAAGTCTGGAGGCAGAAGCTCTGCATTCGGAGTCGAGTCGGATCCCGCCCATGGGGAAGAAAAGAGAGCCTGGAGCATTTCTCGACCTGTCTCAAAGTTCCAGATACGGCCAGGGAGAGGGCAGAGGTCTAGCCAGATGACAACAGCTGAATGTGTGCATGTTTATAATGACCGGCTTGCGTGGGTATATAAGTTAATGGCATACGAGCTGTATAATTGCAGAATACACTGACTGTCACGTGGGACATGTATGTAATTTTTGTAAGTGCCTATTTTCAAGACCGGAGTGAAAATTCCGGTAACAGTGAAGGTTGAGAGGCTGACTGAATCAGGCCTAGCGTGGTTTTGCCTCTGGTGAGATTACATTACCTACCTCACTGTCCCCCATTTAGAGTCACCGACCATGTTGACTATCCAATCACCTCGTCTTGTCTGAGGCCTTCCATACATCATACAGAGAGCATTTGGCAAAAGTCATGTGCCTCGCTCTCATCTTCAAGCAGTTCGGCGTCTTCGTGGAACATTCTAGAGTATCAGTAACTTGACCCTCGGGTCGTGGCACAACAGTAAGTCACACAAACAGGATCGTGAACATCATTCCAAGGCAGATGATGCGTTCCTAACTTGTCCATGCCTAAGGCACGACAGACCTTGACCAGACCTCTTGACAAATGGCTGATAGGCACGGCAATGGCAATGGACTGGCCAGCTTGTCTGTTGTGCCCTACGACAACAATCGGGAGGTCATTCTACGAAATGAAGAAATTGTGGTGTATCGAGACCCTCTGACTCAACGGCTGGCCACAGTGCCACGGCACCGAGATCTTGACCCGCGGCTCAGGCGACCTGCAGAGTGCCCAACCTGTCACCGTACATGGAATTCGGCACCACCGGTTCCATCACCTGACATCGGGCTTGATGCCCCAGCTCCAGAAGATCCTTTCATGAGCCAGAACTACTTCCAGGCCCTGGCTGTTTCCTTGGCTGGCCCGAGCAGCCCTGTGCCACCGCCTTCTCCGCACAAGCAGCTGGTTCAGCCCGTTCGCTCAAGGCTAGAATCGCCACCCACCTCTCCCTCTCCCCCGACCGAGGCAGAATTCGTGAGAAGCTCTCCAGCCCCGCCTAGCGCGGGCGGCACCGCCATCTCAGAGACCGCCTTCTGTCCCGGCTATTTTCAAAAGTTCTTCAAGGTTGAGAAAGAACTCGGAAGGGGTGGCAGAGGCATAGTTCTTCTGGTCCAGCACTTGCTGGACGGAGTGCCGCTCGGGCACTTCGCATGCAAACGTCTTCCTATCGGCGATGACCATGCCTGGCTGGAAAAGGTTTTGATTGAGGTTCAAGTGCTCACGTCACTTTCTCACCAAAACTTGGTGTCATATCGACACGTTTGGCTGGAGGATTTCCAGATCAGTGCCTTCCGTCCCAGGGTGCCATGTGCCTTCATCCTGCAGCAATACTGTAACGGGGGAGACTTGCATAACTATGTGTGCAGCCCCGCACAGACTACTACCAGCACCCAGCAACTCAAGGAGCGCATCCGACGGCGATCGAAGGGCGAGGCGGAACGACCTGTCAAGCCGAACGAGCCAAGGAGGCTTCCGTTTGATCAGATATACTCCTTCTTCAGCGACATTACTGCTGGTCTGCGTTTCCTGCACATGAATGGCTTCATTCACCGGGACCTGAAGCCTAGTAACTGCCTGCTTCACACTGTCGGCAATGAAACTCGAGTGTTGGTCAGCGATTTTGGTGAGGTGCAGTACGAGAATGCGGCGAGGAAATCGACTGGTGCTACTGGTACTGTGTCTTACTGTGCCCCAGAGGTCCTGCGTCGAGTCTCACCAGGTGGGCCATACGGCAACTTCACCACCAAGTCGGATATCTTCTCTCTCGGCATGATTCTTTATTTCCTGTGCTTTGCAAGTCTGCCTTATATATCTGCGAATGTTCTTTATGAGGAGCGAGAGGATGTGGACAAATTGAGAGCCGAGATTCTTGAGTGGAATGGATTCGATGACCACCGACGGCTGCGACCAGAGCTCCCGCAGCAACTCTATGCATTTCTCAAGCGACTGCTCTCAGTTGACCCGAACAGTCGGCCCAGTGCTGACGATGTTAACCAGGGCATCATCAGGGGTCATCTGTCGGACACGGTGCCACCTTTAAGGCGACGTAGGTCGTCTGCAGCTGAAGAACTCACTCCAGGGAGAGGCAACCGGAAGCAGGACATGGCGTCTGAAGCCGAGGCATCACCTTGGGCTGCAGGTAACGAACTTGATCTTGGTGCAGCTCTGAGACGCAACAGTTTACGAAGTCATTCTCGGTCACGAGAGCGCAGCAGACTGACCCAAGCGGCTTCTGCCATTGCGGACGATCAGGACTATGACCAGACTGATTACCAGACGTCTGAGGCCGAATCGGCGTCTGCATCGGTGATCCTCCGGCCAAAGCAACCTGTTCCTTTGACCGCCAGTGCAGTCCACACCAATGGCAGTGCAGAGATCGTCCAGCCGCTTCTGCTACCTCCGCCGCATGAACGAGTACTGTTGTCCAGTATCTCGAACTTGCTGCAATCCGAAATCTCATCGACTGCACTTCGAGGCCTGATCTTGGTCGTGAAGCTGATGACCACACTGCAGCCATGCATGAGCCAAGGCTTGAATGTTTCGGTGGTGTATCCGCTGATCACTCTGGCTGCTATTGAGATGACAGTGCCACAGTATCAGTTGTGGAAGGCCACTCTATTTGGAGTGGTACATTTGGTTGTGGTGTTGACGGCGATGCATTTTGGTTTGCTATGTTCAGCGAATTATCCGCCAGCAACTTTGATGGATTGGGATTAGGACGAGTAACTTTTTTTTTTCAGCGTGCATTGCATTGACAAAAGTTCAACTTACACAGTACGTACCATTGCAGCGTGAATTGCATGTACACGTATACACGAGTACACACAGTAGTAGCATGAATTGCTTGTACACACACAGTACATAGTAGTATCGTGAATTGCATTCTGCTGTATAATTTATCTGACCTTGCACTTGTTCACCTTGAGGATGACCAGCAGTCATTGATTTCTCATCCAATAATCCGTTGATCGCATCCTCTCCCTTCGGTTATTTCTTTCGTTGGTGGAGCTGGCAGAGTTCTTCTCAACGGTCCATTGTTTCACGTTCTGCTTGTGCCGCAGTGCCCAGGCCTTGGCGCCGAGAAATGGTTGTCGGCTAGTGACGTAGTTGCCTTGTTTAAGCTAAATTCGGGGCTTAGAAGCTCCACCATCATACCTATTGTACTTCAGTGGGGATTTAAGCTTCGGCGCTATTAGACGCACGGACCCCGAGCTGGAGCTACAAGTAACTAATCGTTTTTCAAGATCTAATCAAATCAATCTCTGGCCACCTTCCGGTCCGGCGCATACAAATTTCACTGCGGCTGATATAACACCACTCAACAGCCGGTTCCGCAAGAAGAGTATTGTCTGGCTGGCTGGCTGGCTGACCTTCGTTGCTGCTGATTCAAAACAACCAACGCGTCTACTGTTATCTTATGTTGTCTCACTCACTATAACTCTCGGTCAGCGAGCCGCTGCAACTGGCGACGCGCGTTTTAATCACGCGATTCAAAAGCACAGAAAGAGGGCAACGGCGGTCAGAGGAAGTGACGAACAGCGGTCAAGGGCAAGGGCAAAATGACTGAGCAGGACGAGGAAAGGTCGCGTCCCCCGACCCGGCCGGGCTATAGACTCGGCCATCTGTCCAACTTTGTGCCACTCACATTCAACGCCGACGAGTCCAACGCCTACTCAACCCGGGGCGGCCACCTGCAGGGCTTGATCAAGACGTGGTCGTCGACGCAGAAACGCCCAACCTCGTTGTACAGCGTCGACACCACGACCGACGATGAGGAGCGCGGCGGCATTTTGGATCCTGCCCTCGACTCTTCTCCCTGGCGCCGGTCAGGCTACCACTCGGATACCGACCCGCGCAGAGCGAGCATCGGCCCGGAGATTCTCATGACGCCGCAGATGAGGAGTATGCGGCTGATTGGCAACAGCAATCCGCGGTATCGCTGGCAGCAGTACTACAAGACCGAGGAGCAGCTCAAGCAGATGCGGAAGCCGATCCGGGAGTACTACGAGCGCTGCAACTATCTGATTGCGCAGTACCTCTACATTGACAAGCTGCTGGATTCGTCGCTGCCACACACTCTGATCCAGGAGTATCACTCGAATTCGCTACGCCAGGCTCCCATGGCTCCGATCACCGAAGAGCCATTGCTGAGCAGCTCGCCTCAGAAGGACGTGCCTGAAGTCAAGGTCAAGCGCACGCCCAAGAATATCTACGCCCTGCCCAAGGAGGACACGCCGCTCCTGCAGCACGAGGACGAGCCTGAAGACGTGGCAGAGGAGTATCCGGACGTGCCGCTTGACGCGTCTGACGAAGCGCTGGAGGCAAACGACCCGGTCGTGACATTGGCAATCTATGTCAACCTGACCGCCAACGTTGTCCTGCTTGCTGCCAAAATTGCGGTGATGGTGCTCACATCTTCGCTCTCCGTGCTTGCCTCGCTCGTCGACGCCGCCCTCGATTTTCTCTCGACCGCCATCGTCTGGACCACCACCAAGCTCATCTCCCACCAGGACCAATACGCGTACCCGATCGGCCGCCGTCGTCTGGAGCCTGTCGGGGTGCTGGTGTTTTCCGTCATCATGATCACGTCCTTTGTCCAGGTCGGCCTCGAGTGTTTGCAGCGTCTCTTCTCCGACGACCATTCAATCGTCTCGCTTGGCACCCCGGCCATCGCCATCATGGCGTCGACAATCATCATCAAGGGCGCCTGTTGGTTCTGGTGCCGCCTGGTAAAGAACTCGTCGGTGCAGGCCCTCGCTCAGGACGCCATGACCGACGTCGTCTTCAACACCTTCTCCATCATCTTCCCCTTGGTCGGATTCTACGCCAAAATCTGGTGGATGGACGCCCTGGGCGGCCTGCTGCTGAGTTTCTATGTCATCATCAACTGGAGCATCACCAGTGCAGAGCACGTGCGCAATCTGTGTGGTGCTGCTGCCACTGCTGACCAGCGCAATGTCCTGCTCTACCTGACCATGCGCTTTGCCCGGACTATCCGCTACATCCAGGGTTTGCAGGCCTATCATACTGGAGACAAGCTGAATGTCGAGGTTGACATTGTCTTGGATGAACATACGGTGAGTTTGAGCCTCGAGCCTGGAGTCTTTTTCTCCCTTGTACCTTTTGCTCTTTGAAGAAAGTCCACTAATCTGGTCAAACAGAGCCTGCGTGATTCGCACGACCTTGCCGAGAGTCTACAGTACGTTCTCGAGTCCGTGCCCACGGTTGACAGAGCCTTTGTGCACACCGACTACACGGCGTACAATCTGAGTACGCATATGAATCAGCAAGGCGACTGAATGAGCCTTTTGTGAAGAGAGATGACCCGAGAGAGACGACCCAGGAAAGAAGAAGAGAAATAAAAGATAGAAAGAGAAGGAAGACCGAAATCTCAGCTCTTACGACCCCCTTCCCCCCTCTGTGTGTGTATACCTGTACAGTATATGTTAGTTGACCCCCGGCACCAAAGGATATTAGTACACCTGGACACTAGAAAGTTGCAAGTGCAAGTTTGAATCTCTCTAGACATAATACAAAACACAGTTTTTCAAGATCTATCCCCTTCAAATCCGCCCATACACATCTTCGCGGCGGATCAACGGAATGCCTCGCCTGGTGCGCGCAACAACATCAAGATCGATATCGACAGTCAGCAACTGCGGCTCGCGCGTAGCATTCCCTCCTTCTCCCTCTCCCTCTCCCCTTTCGTGCTGCTCATCCTCCACCCGACCCAACCGGCCCAGGACAACCCCGTCCGGCCCCACAGCCAGTGCATCGCCATAGCTGACACGGCGCGCATTATGCCGCCCGCACTGCGCCGCCGCAAGCACATAGCTCTGCGTCTCGATCGCCCGCGCCCGCAGCAGCGTCTCCCAGTGGCCCGCCTTGCCCGTCGCCACCGTGAACGCGGACGGGTAGACCAGCACCTGCGCGCCCAGCCGCCGCAGCGCAATCGCTGGCTCGGCGAACCGCAGGTCGAAGCAGATCAGGCTGCCGATATTGATATTGATATTGATGCCGTTGTCGGTAGTATTAGTGCTAGCATTAGTATTAGTACCATCCACTTGTAAGCGGTACGGCGGCTCAATGGCATTGCCCGGCTCGACGCTGTCGCTCTCCTTGAGGCGCGGCCCGCCGTCCGCGCGCAGGTCGATGTCGAACATGTGCAGCTTCTGGTACCGGTGCACGATGGCCCCGTGCGTGTCGATCCAGATCAGTGTGTTTTTGATTCGCCGTTGTCGTTGTCGTTGCTGCTGCTGTTGCTGCCCATGAGCATCATCATCATCATCAACAGCAGCAGCATCACTCGGCTCGTGAATGCCCACGTTGATCCGGAGTGAGTGCTGCCGCGCCGTCTCCTGCAGACCCAGGACAAAGGCCGATTCGGCCACTGGTTTGAACAGCGACACGGATTCGGCTGCTGACGAGGCGATGTAGTCGGATGCTTCTGGGAGGAAGAGTGCCTAAGTAGTAGTGGAGAGATGATTGACCCATGGTTAATGATAATGATAATGATAATGACGACGACAACAACAATGATGATGTTCAAATCACCTTGGCTCCTTGGGCGACGGCTTTGCGTGCGAGAAGTTGGCACTGGGCCAGGTTGGCGGTCATCGACGCCGTCGAGCATATCTGGCCGATGGCCTGTTCAGCGTCAGTCAGTCAGGTCTGCCATGACCACGCTGATCGATCTACGACGACAAGAGTGCCATACCGCGAGGACCATGATGGATTTGATGTATTTGATGGATGATGATGATGATGATAACGATGATGCTGTGTGATGATTGTCTCTTCTTCGAAGGCAATCAATTTACATCGTAAGATTCGTCAAACGCCTAATCACTCCGATTCAACAATTCAATTCAATACTCTTCACAGTCCATTCTGTTATCTCCATGGTCAAACTCCTCGCTCAAGCCTACACAGTACAGTATCATCATTAAAACAGACCATAATCTCAATCTCACCGCCCAAGCGGGCTCCTAACCCTCGGCACCCACGCCATCGTCGTCCTCCTCGCCTCGCTCACACCAAGTGTCATCGGCCTCACCGCCGCCCTCTCATCGAACAGCTTCTCGCCCAATTGCTTTGGCGGGGCACTCTTCAAGCCGGCCGCTCCTGGTCCCTCATTGTCTCTTCTGAAGTTGGGCTGTGCCGGCGTCTTCGGAGCCATCGGGGTCGCGCTCGTGGCCGGGTCCCAGTTCTTCAGCTCGGGCGGCGTCTCAAATCCTGCTGATGCATTCCGCACATTCATCGTCGTTGTTGGGCTGTTGTATGTCGAGCTGATTTCGGATTCACCGTCGTCAGCAGCAGCGCTGAGTGAGAAATTCGACACGGGGGTCTTGATCAGATCCTGTCGCATGGCATCGGTCAGGAACTCGGCGCTTGACGTTCGCCGTCCGCCCTTTGCAGACACAGTGCCGTTGACATTAGACAGGCGAGACGGTTCCATCGACTTGCGACGGCGGCTGCCACCACGGGGGAAGATGGCGTGGTCGACAATATACGGGGTTTCATCCAGCCATTTCTGCTCCCTCTCGCAGCTGTTGAGTCGTTAGCATTGCTCAATGAATGACAAAAGGCAAAGGAGATTGATCACTTACTCAAGCACCCATCTTACACCGACACACAGCACCTCACCCGTGGCATCTCGTACTTTCTCCAGCGTACGCTTGCCTCCGTCCTTGTACACCACATGAGTGATTCCAACCTTGGGGCCAGCAGTCGCCTCTTCAGCATTCATGCTCGAGCGCGGGTTCCATCGCCATTCCTTGACGCACTTGGCTCCCATCTGCGTGAGGAGATCGATGTACACGCCGCTCGCATCCGCTCCCTCGCCCGTGCGCACTTCCACGTAAACGACGGTTCCAGCCAGAATCCCTCGTCCAAGCTGCCGAAGCGGAGTACGGACCGGCGTTGCCGTGCTAGTCTGAACAGTCTTTGCAGACTTGGCCGAGCTAGGAGGAGCAATCGCTGGGTTACCGACCTCAAAGTCCATCATGTCCTCCTCCGACACGTTGATAGAATCGAGTGTTGAGTCCCCGAAATCATGAACGGCGAAGCTAATCTGCCCGGGCGTCGTTACTGCTGGAGAAGGAGCTGCCGAACGAACTCTTCGATCTGGTGAAGGCGTAGCTGCTCCCGACAAGGCCATTGGGACCAGTATGAGAGCAGCGCGCTTGGGCGTGGATTCTTGTGCAGCATTGGAAAGGGACCGCGCTCTCTTTCTTGCCACTTTGACTGGCGAGACTTGCCCTTCCGGTCGAAGCGGCACTTTGGAGACCACTGTATGAATGAACCGGGGCATGCTAAAGTCTTGCTGGACCGGCGTGCAAAGGCCCAGCTCGGAATCAGCTGTCTTGCCCTCAGTCACTTCAGCTGCTTCCGACGCCTCAGATGCCTGCTCGATCGTCTCCATGGCATCTTCGCCATGCTCCGTGGCCTGTTCATCATGGCACTGGGGGAATTCAGCAAAGTGCTCATGGGCAGCGGTATGACCGATCATCTCAGTAACCTCCATGTCCTGC
Source organism: Chaetothyriales sp. CBS 135597 (assembly GCA_003709825.1). Classification (NCBI taxonomy): domain Eukaryota; kingdom Fungi; phylum Ascomycota; class Eurotiomycetes; order Chaetothyriales; species Chaetothyriales sp. CBS 135597. The sequence goes on along the minus strand of QQXN01000010.1, from coordinate 267,291 downwards.
AGAGGTGCGACATTCTCGTCTCCATAGTCCTCTTCCTCCCCATTCTCTGCCACCATCATCGATTCTTCGTGCATTTCCTGGGCTTCCTTGGCCAATTCCTCAAAATCAACCATAGCCGTATTAGATGCATTGGTGAACTTGATAAGATCGGTGGTGAGCTCACCATTCGCATCGTCGTTCTCGTCAAGCGCGGCGTCAGTGTCGTCCTCCCCTTCCGACCCTTCTTCCTCCAACCGGATCCCAAGCTGCGGCGGCCCAGTCATGATCTCTTCATTATTCAGCAGCTCATTCATATCAGACTCTGCCGTAGCCGCTTCTTCGTCTCCATGCTCAGCTTCAAAGCCTGCCATCTGGTCTTCAAAGAAGCTGGTCTTCTCAGGGCTTCTGATGACTGTTGGTGCAAGAGACCGGCGCCGTAGGCTGGACACTTTGAACCGCGGCGTCTTCTGTTGAGGCGTCGACTGCCGGGAGATGACAACCTGGCCGTCAACATGCATGGCCGCAATTGGCGAAAACAGGTGTTGGGACTCAAACGTCTTCCTCACGGTGGATTTCTTGTCTGGGCTGGCGGCATGCCATCCAGTCATCTGAGCAGCCAGAGGAGTGAAGCCGATGTTGTGGTTCGTAATGGCCGGTATGCCGGTAGAAAGGCGTGATCGGCTCTCATCTTCCATCAGACTGGACCGGAAGCCACCGAGGTGACGGACAGGAGTCTTCTCGCCAGCAAGTTCGTCTTCGGATTCTTCGCTCGGTGTTGAGGCGGAGCGGAAGCGAGCCTCGGCGGCTTTGATTGATGGCGATACGACTTCGTTTGACAGTACTGAGGTATCTTCTGCCTCGGAAGAATAGTCGTCACCGTTATTGTCCTCGTTATCATCGTCATCATCGGCATTGCGAGACGCAACATCCATGTCAGCGATATCAACAGCTGGAAGTGCAGCCGGTGCCTCTTTCTCTTCCTCAAACAGGACCGGCTTCATCACTTTCAACGGACTGTTGACACACAGAACAGACTGGTCGAAATCCATATCATTGACCAGCTCTTCTGCAAGCTCTTCATCACTCATCCGATAGACACGTCCAGAGCGCTCTGGAGACACAGAGCTGCGAAAGTGTGATGTGACAGTCACTTCAGCATGTCCTCCTGCCGGCGTGTCGGTGGGCTTCTTTGGAGACGCCAGACGCCTCGCGGGAGAGCCGAGCAATGAGGCTTTCAAGGGGGACTGCTTGGGCTTCATGGCCGAGTTGGAGAAGGCCGAAGCATCCAACTGCACGCGCTTTGGAGACTGGAGCAGGTTGAATCGTGTCGGAGGCACCAGCGCAGCGGGTACACTGCCCATTTGCGATGCGGTAGGGAACACCAGCGTGAGATTACCACGCTTTGGCGATTCCTTGAGAGGTGACTCTACCGTGGCCTCCTTTTGCGGCGATGGCGGTCTTCGTGCTGGGCTCATCATACCAGACTCGATCGGTCTGACTGGCGATCGCGCAACCAGCGATTGAGTCAAGTCAAGCTTCTGCACCGGCGACAAAGCAGCAGCCAGGGCAGGATTGCGCCGGGGAGACAAGCTCAGATCTCTGACAGGCGTCTTAGCACAGCAAAGCTCGTCATCGTCATCGTCATCATCAGAGGCGTCCGCAGTTGCTGGTCTGTTGACTGGGCTGATCTTCTTGGGCGTCAGGACTCTTGCCGCCGGCTTGTCAGAGCGACTCCGCGTGGCCCGAGATGCGGTTGTGGACGACTTCTTCGTCACGCCTGATGGCTTCCTAACTGGTTTGGCGCGCATTCCAGTGACGGGAGTTTCCTTCTTTGCTGGTGCCTTTCTGGCCGGGACCGGGTGGTTTTCTTTATCGTCATTTGGTACGTCCTCAAAGGTGACCTTCTTGGTGAGCTTGGCCTTTGACTCTGTCACTGGTCTAGGCAATGACTTGGTGCTAGAGGCAGCACGGGTGCGGGTCAGTCGTGTGGTCCTGGCTGGTTCTTCTGCTTGGGCAGGTGTCTCTGATGCTGTCTGGATAGTCTCTGCTGGTTCCTTGGCTGTCCGCTTAGGCCGTGAACGCGTCGTCGTCGCAGGAGCGTCTGAAGGCTTTGCTACAACTGCCTTCTTCTCTGTTTGCTTTGCTTTGGTCGAGCGTGTATGGGCTTTGGCCTGCGTATGGGTAGGCTGTTGGGCCTCTGAGCTGGGAACCTCCTCCTCTTTATCCTCTTCCTTGGAAGCCGCCTTCCTTCGTGTCGATGGCTTCTTTGCCTTCGTGGCCGGCTGTTTCACTGGCGCTGTCTGCTCTGCCTGTGGAGGGTTCAAGGGCGTGACCTTGATGCGTCTCCTCGGGGCCACTGCGAGTGTACCAGTCTTGGCCGCGGCAGTTCGCGCTACTGTTTTTGTTGCGGGCTTGATGGCTTCCTGTTGCTCGTCTTGAACCGTCTGCATTGGCTGCTCCTTCTCTTGCTGCTCTTTCGTCTTCCTCGACGCCGTCGACTTCTGGACCTTTGACGCTGGCTTTCGGGGCGGGCCAGAAAGGATATCCTCTTTTTGGGCTGCAGCGCGTGCGCGTGTTACACGCTTTGGAGGGCTTCTGGGAGCCATTATGCGTGTGTAGCTGATTATGCACTACAATTGCTCCGTCCACAGAGAGATATGCAATTGAGTTGGAGTGAGGCAGCTCACCACGCAAACAACAGTTTGCGTCATAATGTAAACAAACCCGGAGCGGAGAAACATAATGCCGTGGCTTGGCAAAATTTATTTTTTACAGAAGGTAACTAATTATCAGGTGGTACGTATCCATTCAGGTATCAATCAGCTCGTAGGCCCAACTTTTGGCGGGTTTGTCGATCCAATCTTCGTGTCCTGTGTCCATTATCATGTTTATGGACACCGGATATTGTACTTGGGAGTGGTAGGGGGAGGTGTGCCTGCACCAACGAGTCCGAATGATGGTACCGACGGATTTGCCTCAGAATCTTGCAGGGTGTACCACCACGTGTTGACACCGTCCCTGAACAGATCACAGGCAACCTGCTGGTAGTAGATTTCAGCGTTCTCTACTGATGCCACACCCTGGCCTTGAGTAGGGCCAGTAGTCGGCCACCCGGTCTCAGTAACCCAGATGGGCTTGCCGCTGGCAATGGCGACCGTCTCGTTCACATCGCCCTCGAAGAGCTCACCGCCATTCGAAACGTCGTTCGCCTTGGTGCTCTCGTAGTAGGGATATGCATCCACACCGAGGAAATCGACAACTTGGACCAAGCCAGCAGTCCAGCCCGAGCTGTTAGCCCATACGTTGTATCTAGCCAGGCAGTTAGCGTCAACATGATTAAGTATGATACAAATCCCTTACGTATCAACATGGCCCACAGGCTTTCCAAGGTTAGGAAAAGCCTGCTTGACCTGGACGACATAGGCTGCAATGGTGTTGGGATCGGCGCCAGTACCAGCATTGCTGGCGACACCGAGTGGGGTAATGCGGTAAATGTCCTCGCTTCCGACACTGATGCCTGCGATCAGATCTGTAAAGGCAGAGCCATACTGGGCAATGGCATTTTGGATAGCCGCAATCTCATTATTGACCAATTCCTGGCCCGCCGAGGCCCAAATTCCGAGCAGAAGCGACGTGTTGGTGTTGATGGCGGCTGGGATGGCGCTGATCGGGCCGTTGGTCGTGCCGCCTTGGATGGAGGTATACAAGCGAGCGGATGTGTAAGGAACTTTCGGGCCGACCAAGTTCTTTGCAGCGTTGAATTCGCCCTCGAAGGCTGCCTGGTCTTTAACTGCGCCGTTGAGGTCAAGAGCGCCGTAGTTGAAGCCTTTGTAGACAGCTTGCGAGAGTGTCAGGCAGGTAGCGAGCGAGAGGATGTGAGCAGACTTCATCTTCGATAGACGTTGAACGAGAGACGGTTAAAACTGATTAACACTGATAAAATCAATTCGTATGCTTGGCCAGTTAATAGATATCTGCTGTTCCCTACAGTCTTTCATCCCCTGCATATATACATAGCAACCCTGCGACTTCCGAGAAAAGTCTGACAGCTCCTGCAATAATCACAAAAATTGCAGTCACTGCCGTAACGGTGACGTACTTCTGGATGCTGAGCCCAGTCGGCAAGTTCGACCTGGCGATTCCCAGGGTCCACCCCGGCTCCACCCCGGCTCCACCATCCACTGTCCGCCCAGCCCACAGCCACTTCCCATCCACTCTCACTCCACCACCCAACACGCGTAACCCCGACTCTCTGAAACCTCACCAGTCTTTTGGGCCAACACGCCAAAAGAAGACCATAGTTCGAGTAAGACACGTTTCGCCATGCCCAGACTGGCGGGGTGGCTGACGACCACTCCCCAACGCCCCCCGACAGCCACTTAGCTTAAATTTAGAAGCCCCATACACCACAAAGCCAGACAGACCCCTTGGCGATGAAACCGCGATGGTTCATGTGACTGAAGTGGTGTGCAGACTGTTCGTTAGGGGCCGTGATGACAAACTATCAGCGTCTAGCATGGGCCTTGTCCATTGACCAAGAAACAATCAAAACACATGGCCGTTTGACGCTCGTCCACCACAGGCTTGTCTTGTTGGTGTTAGCCTTTGGCAAGGTCCTGGATTCAACTGGTGCATAAACGTGCCAGGAACTGTTCTGTTCTGAAAACAAAACTATTTTCGGAATGCAGACCTGATCCTCGTGCTCGGTGCTCTGATGACAAAGAGTCGGCTCTGTTGAAGAAGACTGATGACAATTGTTGCCTCAAAATAAGATTGACAGCAGCTTGAATAATATATTCAGGCTTGCCTACAAGGCAGTCGAGGGGTCGATCCAACTACGGTTCATTGCTCCAATACTGGTCCCCCCACGTTGACTGGGTGTTCTGTCGGCAGTGCTGGCCAAAAGATGTCCCAACCAGGCACGTTGCTCAAGCACAAGGCGTCGTTGGTGCGATCAGATGTCTAAAGAACATGCTCAGTGTCGAGGCAGTCGGGCAAGAGTCAGGCAAGAGTCGGTCAAGAGTCAATCCGTCAAGCACAAAGAATTGATGAGCTGGCTGCGAGAAAGCCATGCACCTCCTTCAACCAGCAGCGTCGATCAATGCGCCTTATGGCTCTACCATCGATATGTGTAACAAAATGATGACCTACCTGATGCTGAAGATCTCAGAATACTTTTCGCTGATTAGGTCACAGGATCAGTGTAACGGCCTGATTTGGAGAGGAGAACATGATAGCAGGGGTTGGCAAGGCAGGATGGCCAACGGATGGCGAGGGCAGACAGAATGATACGGGTATCATTGCAGCATGGAGAGTTTCTCGAATCTCCTCGACGACGTCGTCTGATCAGCATGCGTCCAATCATCAAAGCCTGTCTCCCATCTTGACCACCATCATAGAATGAGTGTCAGGAGCCCTGAGGGGTTTGCGACTCGGTCAAGCTTCGGTCAAGGCCCGGTTGGAAAAGAAGGTGGACAGAAAGACAAAAGTATAAAGGGCTCAAGCATTGCTATTTTCAGCGAACCACCCAGTTGATCTGTTGATATCCAGCACATGCGCCTTTAGCGGAGGGATGAGAATTTTTCGGTGGACGGGAACCCCTCGAAGTTAAATAGGATCTTGCTGCCCATCTGCCAGCGGTGTGTCTGTGGAAGGGGACGGGGAATATCCCATTGGCTGATATTGGCACCAGTCGTCAGCCACTGACACGGCTACTGACACGGCTGATCCCTACCTGATCCCTACCTGATCCCTATCTGATCCCAATTGTTTGCTCTGCGTCTCGCCACGACAAGCTTTGGGCAGCCCCGAGTCCCTTATCACGATGTGTGAATGCTCCACCAAGTGTTGTGTCCAACTGAATATTCTACAAGGCCTGAGTTCATATGCAAACAACACCACTTTCAGTCCCGTACTCTGTGGTCAACAAGGGCACCCCCTCCATGCTCCAACTCCGGCTGGACCGGCACCATCCCACACACACTCTATACACACACTCACACACTCACACACTCACACACTCCAATATGAAAATCATAATTACGCAAACCCTAGACCGTGATCGATCTCGCTGCGCATTCTTCACATCACCCCTCGGTGGCCCAGAAAAAATTCCTCCGATGTAGCCAACAAAGGACTGACATAAAACTTTTCAGTCGCCCCTTTCAACAATATTCATTTTTAATAATCAGTTTAATCACGACCAAAAATTCCTCTGCCCCTCAGTCGCAGTCGCAGTTGCAGTCGCTGGCAGACATGGTCGAAACCACCAAGCTCGCTGCACTGTCCAAGTATTCCTTCCTCAAACCAACTGCCGGCTCCAAGTCAAGTTCTCAAGCAGATGCATCGTCGCAACGCCACCTTAACAGTACTGAAGGATCATCATCCTCCTCCTCATCCTCATCCTACTCCTCCTCCTACTCCTCTCGCCATCACCAGGCATGCTCATCTCAGCCCGTCTCAACATCCTCTTCCGCATCCTCCCTCAACCTTGAACCAAGTGCCACTGTCGCTGAATGGTGCCATCAATTACACATAATCCAAAAGCGAAAGCACGACTGGTGTCAAGCCTGTTTTCCCAAGCCGATCTCTCTCACAATCCCCAACGAGAGGTTGCTGGCGCAACGGCGCAATGGGAATGAGCCAACACATGCCTTTCAATGAAGAAAGAGAGAACCACGAATGACCAGCAATTTATACGACACGCAGCGATCGCCCGTCCGATTAGTCGGCGGGCCATTCTATCACGATTATGATCATACACACACGATACCCAGCTCGGAGTTTTTGGCAATGGAGAGCCAGGAGAATTGAAGAATTTCGCTTTAGATGCAGAGGACTTTGGAGACTAGATTTTGGAATTATTGGTTAAATAGACAACAGCCTGCACGCCGGACTCGAATCGAGCGTGCCATCATCATCATCATCATCATCATCATTGGATGCAAATGACTATACGCTTTTCACAGCAAGCCAACTTCTGACCTTTCTTTTCCCTCCCGAGAGACTAATTCGTTCCTGCAGTCTAATATGGATCTGATCGATTATAAATCTTTCTTCTTGTTCTTGCCAAAGTTTCAAACCACCAGGGTTACTACCACACACACACATTTAGCAGCAGCAGCTCTCTGTTGGCCAAGGGCTGGCTTGTTAGATAGCAGACTCGTTCCATCAAGGGTTCTGGCACTGAGACGCGCACGCACGCATGCAGGATATGTGTGTGGTGTTGATGAGATTCGATTCACAAGTCTCCGACTTTGCCCGCCGCCGTTGGCCTATTATTATCGCCTCCAGATGCCAGGAGACAGACAGACAGGGCAAGATATTGCTTATGAACTCACTTGGGGACCGTAAGGTGCTTTCTGCATGGCTCTTTGGCAGAGGGATGTTTCACCCCAAACAACAATCCGCTCTCCCCCCAATCAAAGGCTCTGTGAGGTCGGTCGGTCAAACCCACCGCCCGTGTAGGCCACATTAGCACTTTGGTAATCTACGATACAAGTTGTCACCATTGCCACTGTCATTGGCAATACAAGAGGACAGAAAGAACTTCCAAGTGGTTCTATTAAAATATATATATCTAAACCAGCTTCTTAATAACGACGCATTTCCACGAGGTGAGAAAATATTGAGATCGGCCGTCACTGTCAGGGCCTTGGACTCGGTTATGCTGCTGTCGACCACCACCGGCAGACGCTCTGTATCGCCTGCATCGCCTGCATCGCCTGCATCGCCTGCATCGCTCGTTCCAGGCATGAAGACCCGGAGGCTTTGCAGGGAGGTCGGGACATAGGGGCTATGCAGACTGCCGTCCCCCGGCCAGCAAAGTGCAGCAAAAATGGTGTGAAAGCACACATCCAGCAGAGCTGGGTGGATCATAACCGGCATCTCAGCATCACTGGGGATGTGATTGGCATGTCCAGTTGCATATCCAAGCTGTCGCTGGATATTATTCAACCCCTGAAACACGCCGCCGTATTGGAGCCCTATGTCGGCAAGGGCATCGTAGAATTGCGCGGTGGGAACTTCAACAAGAGACGGGGGCATCTGTCGTCTATTTGGGGGGAGGACATCAGAGGCAAGCCGGTCGAACCTGAAGATCTCCAACTGGCCCCTGACATGGAGCTGCCATGTGGTGATGCCGTTCTCATCGTCGGTCGTTGCTGAGTAACACGAGAACTCGCCCACACGATGCCGAGAAGCGGCGTCTCTTGCCGTGCTGCTGAGCTGGAACATCACCTCCACACCGCTCTCCTTGGACAGGGTAATGGCCCTGGAGATCTCGACCTTTCGAAGTTCGATCATGGACACTTGCTCGTCGGTGGCAGAATAGCACTCCTTGGCGGCCTCCAGGGGCATGACCAGGTAAGCTGCAGCGGGCAAGACGATCTGCCCTTGTACCTTGTGCCCCTCAAGCCACGGTGTCTCTGCAACGCGAATCTGGTTACGCCATCGCATGTCCTCGCTATGGTCGTCGGGACATCTAGCCCCGAGGAGATCGTGGCGATTCCGCTGTCGAAGCCGATAGTTTCGTGACCGGATCGACTCCCTCCAGAACCTTTGGCTGTGGTTCCAGGCGTAGCGAGGTAACAATCCACGAGGCAGCTTGCTGGGGGAGAGGCCAAATGCGCACTGGCTATATCCCACAAGATTTGTGTTATGGCCGCCCGATTCCTTCCACACAAAGGCCAGCGCCTTGGCCATCTCCTCGACATCATGGCCGAAGCGACTCAGTGTGCCACTGTATGCCAGATTCCGGTTGTTGGTGCCGCTGGCCTTGATGGTCTGCGCCACTGGATTCTTCAGCGCCGGATGAGGTCCAACTTCAAGTGCAATATCAAAAGGCCCATACAGTGTTTGAGCAGTTTGGATTGCCTGGGAGAAAAGAACGGGCTGTGCCATGTTGTCTTTCCAGTATGTCTCTCGCAACGATGGCCACTCTTCTGCGGTGGTCATTAGACGTCCATGCACTGTTGAAATCCAGGCACAGTGATGCCCTTCGTCCACTGGTAGTGGAGCAATGCCACATCGTCGGAGAGCCGAGCCAAAAGGATCCAGGCATGGCCGCATGTGATTGGAATGGTAGGCAGTGTCTACCTTGAGGATGCGGCCAAAGGTAGACCGTGATTCCAGGACGGCTTTGGCTTCGGCGATTGAATCTTTGTCTCCGGAAAGTGTCACCGATTGGGGTGCGTTGATGGCAGCGATGCATACTCGTCCTTCCAGCCCATGTTGCGAGATGAACGACCTCGCCTCCTCTTGAGACAGACTGGCTGCCATCATGGCGCATGGTGTACCAGTGTCACTGCCTGCCAGCTTGGCATATAATCCCCTGTAGAAGGCAATTGTGACTGCACTGTCGGCCGAGATCAGCCCTGCGGCGTATGCAGCACCCATCTCACCCGAAGAGTGGCCGACTACGCAGTCGAACGAGATACCTGCGGTGCGAAGCAGGTCAACAACCATCACTTGCACCACGGTGCATAGTGTTTGAGAGATTTCGGCTTCTTGGATGCGTGCCGGGTCCTCTGTGCTCATTATTTCGTCCCAAATAGACCATGAAGGTCCATCTGGGGGCGCATCGAGCGCCTTTTGCATTTCACCAAGAAGCCTCTGAGCCAAGGGAGAGGCCTGCGCGAGCCCTCGTGCCATACCAGCCCACTGTGCTCCTTGGCCGGTGAATACTCCCAGAATCTTAGCCTTGGACGTTGCGGCAACATGTTCCTTGCCGTCATCTGGCGATGCCACTTCAACAGCATGCTTCATTTTGTCAATCAGATCTTTTTTCGACGTTGCCGCGAATGCAGCACGGATGGGCAGTTGGGAACGTTGGGTTGCCAATGCTGCCGCAATATCATTCAGGCGAAGTGTAGTAGTATCATCAGTTTGCAGCCTTGCCATGAGGCTGGCTATGCTCTGCACTAGCGAGGTCTTACTGGCGGCAGAGAAGGTTGACGGCAAAGGCAGGCAAATTCCTGAAAGGGTTCAGCTGTGTGAAATGCATATTGGGGGGACTTTCTCCTCTGCGGACCGCTTCTCCTGCCTTTAGCAGTCCAGCCAGACCTGCGCAGCCCTCCAAGTGGCCGATGACGGATTTGATGGAGCCAACGTACAATTCGCCACGGCCGCAGTCCTCGCTCGAGCCATCAGGCTGGAAAAAAGCCCCATATATTGCCTGGGCCTCAATTGGATCTCCGCGTGGGGTGCCAGTTCCATGGGCTTCAAAGAACTGGCAGCGATCCTCCGAGCGAGTACAGTCAAGGCCAGCCTTCCGGTACGTCAGGCGGATGAGTTCTGCTTGAGAAGCAGAGCTAGGCATAGTGATTCCGCGAGTACGGCCGTCCTGGTTCACGCCGGTCTCGCGGATAATGTAGTCAATGATGTCGCCATCGGCAACGGCCTGGGACAACGTCTTCAGTATGACGGCGGCAATGCCTTCTCCGCGTGCATACCCATCGGCAGCAGCGTCCCACATGCGCGAGCGTCCCGTGGGCGAGAGCATGTGCAGGTTTGCTTCCGCTATCATCATCTCGGGCCCCAGGATGAGGTTGGCTCCAGCGGCCACAGCAATCTGGCACTCGCCTGAGCGGAGGGCCTGCACTGCCAGGTGCAGCGCCACCAGGCTCGATGAGCATGCCGTGTCAATGGTCATGGACGGGCCCTTCCAGTCGAAAAGGTATGACACTCGATTAGACAGAATGCTGCGTGCGGTACCCGTGGTCGTGTAGGTGGGCATGTTGTCAGGGTCACGCAGTTGCAGTTCGTGGTAATCACCAGTCATCAGACCGACATAGACTCCGGTGTTGGAGCCCTTCATGCTGCTGATCGTGAGTCCTGCATCCTCCATCGCCTCGTACACGGTCTCAATGAGCATGCGGTGCTGCGGGTCGATGGCCTCAGCCTCGCGGGTGTTGATGCCAAAGAAGGCCGCATCGAAAGCACGGATGTCTTCTTCGAGGAGATATGCTTGGTTGACGTTGGTGCTTCCATGGCGCTCCCCGTTGGAGTGATAGAACCCCTGGGGGGTTGAAGCGAGACCCTGGGATCGGCAGCAGAACGTCCTTCTGGCAGCAGATCGTGTGCCTGAGCTTTGACTGGCTGTTTATCCCGCCCGGAAAACGACAGCCAGTGCCCACCACCACGATGGGCTCAGTGGTGTAGGACTTTGACATTGGCATTTGGGAAGGGATCGATCACTTTGTACAATTCTTTTTTTTTGACGAATTTGAATGGTCTGGAAAGGATAACTGAGCACAATTTTCTTCACAAAAAGCTGTTTGGACAGAAGACACTACTTTGCAGAGCTTTCTACGAGCACAGAAATAAAATGTGATGAATGCGAACTGGAAAAACCCACCGAATTTGCAGTATTCGGAGTCGGGACGCTGACGAAAATGGAAAGGGGAAAACCATATACAGTTAGCGTCAGTGATATCCGCTCCTTTTTGGCCAATCATGTCCACTCACACCACTCTCTGACACCCAAAGCTCTTATCTGCATTGCCGATGGCCGAGCGCCTGTACCCGCAGGAGGACTGAAACCATCCATCTGCTTGGAAAACTGCGGGTCCGCCTTTGTTGTTGTTCTTGGCTGCGTCAAACTACATGGTGGCAGTGCGAGGACAGTCGGTACCCACAAACGCACAGTCCATCCTATAACGGCTGTCCAGATCGAGGCATCCAGGTGGAGCGTGATTGTCGTCGGGAATATGGTCGTCCCCTTGGGGACTGCGTAGCCAAGCATCTCAGTATCCTCCGCCGTCTCACGGGGACTGCCGCTGGCCATGGCAGCGTACAACCGCATGGCTTCATCAACGCATGCCTGAAGGTACGGCATATCTGGGGCTGAATCTGCGGTTCTTTCTCGCCGAGCATCTTGGTAGCACCTGTCGATTTCCGCGTGAAGCTTCTCCAGTTTGTCCGGGTGTTTGGCCAGGAGCATCAGTAGGAAGATCTCGGCATTGGCCGTGGTCTCACTGCCTGCCGTCAACAAGACAACCGCCTCATCCTGCAGGTCTAACGTGCGGAAGGGAGAGCCTGGCTGGTCGTCGACAGCTTCGACGAGTTTCTGCAGAAGATCTCGTCGGGGGAGGCCATGACCTGCCGTCTCCCGTTCACGATGTCCAGAGTGAAGCAGTAGATGTATGGGTCCCGCGTGGTGAACCAGGGAAGTCCCTTCAGCCAGGGAACAAACTGGAAAATGCCCGAGAGAAGCAGGCTGCGCTCAATCTTCAAGGGCAATGGGTGGCTCCCCTGCTGGACGACATTGAACGACTGACCAAACACAGTAGCACCAATGATGTCAATTGCCAGTGCCCGAATGAGCTGATAGATATCAATCACAATTGTTCTATCCTTGGCTTCATTGCATGCAGCCAAAACTTGGTCAATGGCTACAGCTATACATTCTCTCATGATGGGCTGCATGCCGCGGATATACCGTATTCCAAAGCTGGAAGATATCAACCTCTTGAGCTGTATATATGCCTTCTTGTCTGTGAATGCAAGCAATGTTGGGCGCTCTGGATCCCGGCGAAAGTTGGTATAGATGGCATGTGACTTAGGCCAATCCTCAGTAACCAGAATGCGGTGGATTTCGTGGGCATCAGATACAGCAAGTATACCAGGGGCCAATACAACAATTGGACCATACTCACGGTGCAAGGCCTGCATAGTGATATGGCTTTTGCCCCTGGTAATTGCCATAACTAGTGGCCATTCTGACAACTTGTGACTGATGGGTCCGGGGATACGATTTAGAACCGATGTAGAGTTGAGAAAAATCTATTTGCTAGATTGGTTTCTGGCAGGTAGATACTAGTGGGAGGTTGGTGCTGGGGAACAATAATGTACCCTCCATATCCTTGGGATTATAAAACACAGAGCAAGAGCCACCACAACATTGTGGAAGCTTATGGCCATATCATAGATGTCCCTGACTGTCGAAACCAACGACATTGTGGAACAATAAATATGACACGGAATTGAGACCAAGCCAACAACTGACTGGGTCTCTTGTTTTATACCAAGCTGTGGACAATATCTGCAATATAACACCACCACCATACCAATAAGTTATCCGCCTGCAGATTACGTACAACTGCCCAAAAGAACTCACCGAACCGGCCCAACTCATTGTCCCGATGCCCGATAATATTGTTGGTATAAGTGATTGAGATAACTCATGCCCTGCACATTTACGCGTGTGCACACACTCTCCTTGATTTAACTTACACTATGGCCAAAGTAAGTTCCCCCGGCAAAGGCTGGCGCTTTAACATCATCTTCTCGGCCCTGTGCATGACAACCTTCCTGGCTGCTCTTGATACATCCATCATCTCAACTGCATTACCCACCATTGCGGCTGCCCTCGGCTCACAGACGCTCTATGTCTGGACCATCACCTCCTACCTCCTCGCCTCAACAGCTGTCCAGCCGCTTTTCGGGCAAACCGCCGATATCTTTGGACGACGCTACCTGACCCTTATCTCCGTGGTATTGTTTGCACTGGGCAGTGGCATCGCCGGCGGCGCACACAACACAGCCATGATGATTGCTGGACGCACTGTTCAGGGGATTGGAGGAGGAGGCATCAACGTCATGGTTGAGATTGTCGTCTGCGACCTAGTCTCGCTACGCGAGCGAGGCAAATATGTGGGCCTGATCGGTTCGATGTGGGCAATCGGTTCGGTGGTTGGCCCAGTCATTGGCGGCGCCCTGTCGCAGCATACATCCTGGCGATGGATCTTCTACATCAATCTACCGCTTTCCGGCGCTGCTCTCGCACTGTTAGTCCCATTCCTGCGGCTGCAGTATCGGCGAGAGGGCACTATCGCTGACCGCCTGAAGCGCGTTGACTACCTTGGTAACACAATCCTCATTCTGGCTGTGACTGCCATTCTGCTGTCTCTGACATGGGCCGGCACATTGCACCCCTGGTCGTCGTGGCGGACGATTGTTCCGCTGGTGCTCGGCCTCATCGGGCTGCTGGGCTTCCTAATATATGAAGCTTTGGCTGTCGCTGCGAGGGAGGCGACAATGCCGATGGTTCTGTTCACGAACCGCACCTCGGCCACAACGTTCCTGCTGAGTTTTCTGCATGGGATCATTCTGTACTGGGCCTGCTACTTCCTACCAGTCTACTTCCAGGCTGTCAAGGGTGCATCGCCCACCCGGTCGGGCATCATGCTCTTCCCCATAGCACTGACCACCGCACCTTTCGGGGTGATAGCTGGCATTCTGATCACCCTCACTGGTCACTATCGCACCTTCCATTTCCTCGGCTTCGCTCTCATGACTGTGGGCTGCGGGCTCTTCAGTATCCTCGACGCCGACTCTTCCACCGGCTCGTGGGTCGGATTCCAGGTCATTCTTGGTGTGGGCGCCGGTCTAGTCTTCACCAGCTGTCTGCCTGCCATCCTTGCCGCCCTGCCTGAGTCGGAGGTTGCGCATGCCACGGCGACGTGGACATTCTTGCGTAGCTTCGGGTCTATCTGGGGTACAGCCATCCCGTCAGTGATCTTCAACTCCCAAGTCAACAAGCTTGCCACCGCATACATCTCAGATCCGCCTACCAGGGCGCTGCTGATGAATGGCGGCGCGTATGAGCATGCCACTGCCTCCTTCCTTCACTCATACAACGCTTCACCCCTCAAGGCGGACATACTACGTGTGTATGTGGAGAGTCTGCGCTTGATCTGGTATGTGGCAATTGCATTTGCTGGCATTGGCTTCCCTTTGGCACTCTTGGTCAAGGGCCTTCACCTGCGCGACGAGCTCAACACGGATTTTGGTATTGTGGAAGAGAACCCAAAAACAACTCACGATGAGAAGCATCCTGCTGCAGCTTAGTTACGTATCTGAGAATTGACTACGTGTCACACCCCCAAGATTCCTGATTTTTTTTTTCAGCCCCAGCCTTGTAAGGATTCGCCAGTAAGTGTGAACACAGTAATCTGGTTTCGAACTTGCCGTCGAGCTGGTGCTGCTGAGGTACGCCGGGAACACCTATGATGCACTGTAAGACCTTTAGTGGATAGTCTTATTTCAGCTGATGAAAAACGCGCAAGAAAAGGATACCTGGACGATGGCAGGTGTTTCTGACATGGAGCCTCGGTGGATATTACGTATTGACTTACGCCCTACAGTACTGTAGATGTCTAAGTTGGAACTTTCGGCGAGCCAGCCTCGTTGTCGGGACTGCTGTGGTGCCTGGTGGTGGTGGTGTGACTCCTCGGGCGCTAGTGTGGTTGTGCGAAACTTCTGGAGCTAAATAAGGTTTAAGCTAAACTCGCGTCCCGTTGCCCCGCTGCCGTGCTGCCCCGCTTTCCCTGGTGTGCCTGCACTACTCGGCCTGGTCGCCGCTCGCCACTTTTTCAGTGGCTGCCGATCCCATTTGTGGTACGAGCTACACCATGGCTTTAGTTCAGCAAACAGAATCCCCGGTCAGGCTGTGGACAATGATGTGCCGATGCAGGGCGATGGGTTCTACAACAGAAACTCAGAGCTACAGTATGTCGCGATGCAGAGAGCCCTGCCACTATTCGATCCCATCCGCCTAACGGGCACCGCCGCCAAGGTTTTCTCGGTGGTAGAATATGGATGTGCTCAGGGCCTCAACTCATAGGTCTGAGAAACATCTATTATCATCCCGATTCATTCATTCATTCATTCGTTAGTTCGTTGCTGACACTTATTTGACCGGAATCGAGCCATTCCAGCGTATATTAAGCACGTTCCATTCCGAAGAAATAGCCAGCGGGGAAGTGAATCTGACCCTGTCTGATCGGGTGGGAAATGACTTCACCACGCTGGCAAAGACGATAAACAATGCCCAATGGCTCCCGCATACAAGTACCAGATGCGGTCCAAAGATCTTCACCTGCATGGTGGCAGAGAGCTTCTACCAAAGAGTCGTCCCCAGCCAGTCCGTCGACGTGGGATTCTCACTGGCCACGCTGCATCATCTGGAGCAATATCCCTCTGTCCCAGCGTCAGTATCTGGTGGGAAGGAGGTGCATCAACAAAGCCTGCTCAAAGAACAAGCGGATCGGGACCTATGCAAATTTCTCCGTCTCAGAGCTCAGGAATTCCGACCAGACAGCCATCTGGTTGTCTCTTTCGTCGGCCAGTCACTATACTCAGAAACCTCCAATTACCCCGGACTAGTGGACGCGTGTCGACGGGCCATGGTACAACTGGTGAAGCAGAACCATCTTCCGGCGGGGGCGGTCAGCGCTTTCAGAGTTCCCACGTACGATCGAACAGTGGACGATGTCGAGACATCCCTCCAAGCTGTTCAGGCTCTGTGGGTGGTGGAGCATCTTTTCGAAGAGGAGATCGTGCATCCTGCCTATGAAAGACTTCGTGCCTCGGACTCGGCAAAAGTGAAAGCAAGCGTTCGCTATGCCGACACCGTGGTGCACTGGATGATGGCTGTAATCTCCGGCTACTTCCTCAAGGCATTGCAGGTCGCTGGGGTGCATGAGCCAGTCGCTCAGAGTAGGCTTTTGGAAACATGGAGCTCTGTGACCAAAGCGATTTTCCTTCAGGACCATCTGGATGAGAAGGTGGCATGCTCATTTATCTATGTGAAGCTGTTGAGGATTTAACTAATTGGAAATGATTGTTGGAAGCTTCCTGTTGGAAGTTGGAACTAGTGCGTGCGCGTGCCAGCTTTGAAAACGGACTTCATGTCTATGGTCACACCCAGACACAATGATGATGGGAATTCAATGAGCCTGATCTCGATGAATGGTGGGTGATAGTTGATTATGGATCGAGGTGGAGGAGTAAGTACAGCTCAATCGTTGTGGCCAGACAGGGGTGGACCCGACCACCACCGCCCAAAACACATCAACTGCCAACTCGCCGAAGCTAGACACTCCGACTACCCTTATAATCCTCTCATGCTATCTCCGCCTTTTGCACATCTACAACTCACTCTTCCGCTCCACCAAAACACTAAGAGACTTGGAGTATTTTCCTTCTCCTGCTCCTTCAACCAACCACGCGTCAGCAGGACACCCCGATCCAGCCCCGGCCACGTTCCACTTGCAGATAGGATGTTTCTCCACATCCAGCACCCCTTCAATGGCTCTTTTGGCCACTTTCAGTGCCAATATGCTAGAGTCCCTTGGATCAGTGCTCGGCAGTTTAGCAAGCTACATCTCGCAGCCTTCGAAGGATCCAGTGCCTGGGTGGGAGATCGACAGTGGCCCGGTAGCCAGCGTGGCTATTCTGGTCAACACCGCTGTTTCGGAGACGCGATCGTTGCTTCTGGACTTACATCAGCAGTTGCAGGTTACGAGTCGTGCGCACACGTCTTCTACCTTTCATTCTGGCAAGCTTGCCACTATTCAGGATCAATCTTTGCTGTTTGGATCACGTCTCCGAGGCAATTGATCGTGCGAATAGAAAACGTAGGAATATACATACTATCCAACACAGATTGTTATTGCAGTTATTTCAGCTCTCCTTCTTCCCCCCTTCTCTTCCTACATATTTCCCTCTCTTCCTCTCTCTCTGTCCTCCAATCGCTTCTGCAAACTTTCCGATTGTGAACTGATTGCCTTGATAAAGATAGCTTTGAGGTCCATTTGATTGGCTGAAAGTTAAATGATCATATACCAAACCCTTTCCGCTTGAGATATGTCTTGCTAGAGAAGCGCACTGTAAATTTCCCTTTGATTAGTTTAGTATGTGTCAGGATTTGGGAAGCCATGAAGCCTGGAGATTTCATATTCCGAAAGGAAGAGGAATCTTGGAACTGCAAGATGCTAGACACTGTTGCCTGGAAGTGCACCGACGCTCAAAGTTGGAACACCAGTACTTTGGTCCGAACCCTTCATCCTTTCTCTAGTCCAAAGCAGGTTCCAGTAATGCTAGAGAAGAAATGCTGCGACTGTAAGTGACACTAGGGCCGAAGTAAAAGGGGCGCATCATGGGCACACAACTGTTGATACCCATGGCTTCTAATCAATCAAGCTGGGTACAGCAGCTCACCTAGGCAGGTAGGATGCCAACGACAAAGGGTAATGTCTGGAGAGTGCTGTTAATAATTAACACAGTGATGCTCTGATCAGAGCACATCTCTGCTGTGAATGTGATTAGTTGGAAAACACAGTCATGTTTGTTGAAGCAGGGAATTGAATTAATAATAGTGATCTGCATTAGGATTAGCGTGGAGCTGTTCCAATTGGGAATAGTGCTGGTTTAATAACAAATTTAGTAACAAGCTTGGATCATGTGATGTTGGATCATGTAATCATGTGACTTTTCCATTTTCCGACATCGGGCTCCTAGGCAAATATGCCAAGAGTCTGACTGGTTACATAAGTACTTCCTGTGATCTTTCGTACTCGGAACAATCAATCCTTCTACTTCCAACCAATCAAGCTTCCGCTGAAATCACAATCAGGGATCATTGGAGGCTGCTGTTTTGACATGTACAAACAAGGCTGACTTTGTGGCTGACTGTGCATGGCACACATGTTCTGTGCGGCACCACCAGATGGCTAAGGCTTGGAACCAGACCTGCTGCATGCACACGCTCACCTACAACACAAGGCCTGAAAGTATGAAGTTGGCCAAGGCTGCACAGCCAAACTCTATGCGAGCTGGGTTGCCTGAGGTCAGCATCAAATACTGCCTGCCACCTTCAACCCTCCAACATGGGCCCATCAGTCTGGTTCAGCTTGTAGGCCAGCCATACCAGCTGGCTGAGTGTATGAAGCAATCTTTCAGCTGCAACTACAACCACATAACACACCGAGAGCTTGAGGCATTGAGCTACACTTGCTCAGCCTTTGGGCTTCATGGCACCCAGCGAGGCTGAAGGAGAAGGTTCCTCTCCATCTGGCTTCAAAAGTTATATACGAATATTCAGCTATGCCGACAGAACTGCCTGGATCCTGTACTCTACAGCGTTCGCCACTGCGATCGCTGCTGGCGCCACCCTGCCATTGATGGACCTCCTGTTCGGCAAATTCGTAACGACCTTTACCAATTTTGCCATGGGTGCTGTCACTGCGGACGAATATATGAGTCAAGTGTCGCACTACACGTAAGTCATCTACATACTGCGTTGGTTACTTCCTTGATCACTCTGTCGACGTGGGAGTTCTTCACACATACTTCTTCTCCATGCCTCGCAACCTGTGGCATGTTTTGTTTCCTAATGTCCCCAGTCTTTTCTTCGTCTATCTCTTCATCGCCAAATTCGTCCTCGTCTATATCCACGCCCTGACTGCTTCGATTGGAGCCATTCGGGCAACCAAGGCACTGCGGATAGCCTTTCTACAGAGCCTCCTGCGCCAGGACACGAGCTTCTTCGACATCAAAGATACCACGTCCCCGGCATCTAAGGTGACCCTCAACGGCAACTTGGTTACAAACGGTATCTCGGAGAAGCTCACGATCTTGGTTCAGAGCTGTGCTACATTTCTCGCTGCCTTTGTGGTTGCCTTTGCAGTTCAGTGGAAACTGACTCTTATCACCATGGTGATAATTCCCGTCATCCTCTTCATCACCGGCGTTTGCATGGGAATCGAGGTCCGGAGCGAGGATAGGATGATGAGTATTCTATCACGGTCAACGGTGGTTGTGGATGAAGTCTTCTCCAGTATTGCCACTGTTCACGCCTTCTGGCTTCAGCCAGTCATGGCAAAACGATATGAAGCCTTGCTCGCCGAATTAGAGTCTGTCGGTCGAAAGAAGTCGCCAAACTATGGAGTCTTGTTCTCAACCGAGTTCTTCTGCATCTACGCGGGATATGGGCTTGCCTTCTGGCAGGGCATTCGGATGTATGCTCGTGGTGAAGTCGAGAAGCCCGGTGACATTGTAACGTATGCATCTTGTGAACTTGTTTTTGCAGGTTATTCTTGATGACTGACCTCTCATTACAGTGTTATATTTGCAGTTATTGTTGCTGCCACCTGTCTTACCCACATTGCGCCTCAGATCATAACCATCACCAAGGCTGCCGCCGCTGCTGGCGAACTCTTCCACATTATTGACCAGGAATCAGCTATTGACTCCCTGTCTACTCAAGGCCTGAAGCCTAGTCAATTCACAGGCAGGATTGAGCTGCAAGATCTCCACTTCGCCTACCCATCTCGTCCCGATACCCAAGTCCTTAACGGCCTGACTCTGAGTGTGCCAGCTGGCAAGACCACAGCGCTAGTTGGTGCCAGTGGGTCAGGGAAGAGTACAATAATAGGCCTTCTCGAGCGCTGGTACGATCCCACAGCTGGGACAATCTTTCTTGATGGCATTGAGATTAAGAGCCTAAACATCGCCTGGCTACGCACTCATATTCGACTAGTTCAACAAGAGCCAGTCTTATTTAGTGGAAGCGTCTTTGATAATGTCGCTTTTGGCTTGATGGGCACACAACATGCCGACGCTTCAGAGCAGGAGAAACTTGCACTCGTTCAACAAGCCTGCAAAGATGCCCATGCCCATGAGTTCATTGAGGCATTGCCACAGCAATATGATACCCAGATCGGCGAGCGGGCTCGAATGTTGTCTGGTGGACAAAAACAACGGATTGCAATCGCACGCAGTATTGTGTCTCGGCCCTCAGTCCTGCTCCTAGATGAAGCTACAAGCGCGCTTGACCCAAAGGCTGAGAAAGTCATCCAAAAGGCACTTGATGCCGTCTCCATTGGACGAACAACCATCATCATTGCCCACAAATTGTCTACCGTTCAATCCGCAGATAATATCGCTGTTATGTCTGCTGGCAGAATCATTGAGCAAGGAACACACCGTGAACTCATTGCCCGTGATGGGGCTTATGCTAAGCTTGTTCGGGCGCAGGACTTGGAAGAGGCGAGCCACACTAAGAAGTCGGATACTTCAGAAAAGAATGTCATTTATGAAGGCAAGCCTGGGTCTGCGCTATCTGCTGCAAAAGAGGAGCCGCCATATTCCACAAAAAATTTGATAGAGACTGAGAAACAAGTCGCGGGAGAAGTGGATGTCGCCCTAAATCCAGATGAAACCTTGGGATACAGTCTTATTCAGTGTATCTGGCTATTGATTAAGGAGCAGCAGCCTCTATGGGGCGCATACGCAATTGTCGGCTTTGCCTGTCTTCTTGCTGGTGGCGCATTCCCAGCACAAGCAGTTATCCTTGCACACACATTTCAAGTCTTCCAGATACGCGGACCTGGAGCAATTCATCAAGGAGACTTCTGGGCTCTGATGTCTTTCATTGTCGCACTTGTTGTCTTGGTACTTCATTTCATAATGGGATGGACAGTCAATCTGATACTTCAGGGAGTTGGCCGGAAGTATCGCCGCGAACTATTCCACGACATGATGAAGCAGGAGCTTGCATTCTTTGATCTGGACCACAACGCTACTGGTGCCATCTGCTCCCGTCTCTTAATTCATGTGTCTAACCTGCATGATCTCCTGGGCATCAACTCTGCTTTGACTCTTGTCAACCTTGTCTCAGTCATTGCAGTCTCAATCCTCGGTATCTTCTATGGCTGGAAGCTCGGCCTTGTCTGCACCTTTGCTGCACTGCCCATCCTACTTCTGGGCGGCTACTTCCGCATTCGTCTCGAAGCAAAGCTGGAAGAAGACACGGCCAAGCGCTTCTCCAGTAGTGCTGCAACTGCAGCCGAGGCAGTCTCCGCCATTCGGACAGTGTCATCTCTGACCCTCGAGAAGAAAATGCTCCAGATATACCATGAAAAGCTAGATATTGTGGCACGGCAATCAATGAGATCCCTGATTTTCACCATGTTGTGGTATGCCTTAACACAGTCCATCAGCTTCCTCGCCATGGGCCTCGGCTTCTGGTATGGCGGAAAGCTGGTCTCCTCAGGTGAATACACCAACCAACAGTTTTTTGTTGTCTATATTGCTGTTGTCATTGGGGGGGAGACTGCAGCTGCCATGTTCCAATACACAACCAGCCTCGCCAAGGGGAGAAGCTCAACTAATTATGTCTTCTGGCTACGTCAACGTATCCCAGCAATCAACAATGACTTTTCGGATGATACTAACAAGTTCGGCTCTGTGAAAGCCCCGAACGCAGGTCAAGGACTAGGGTGCCATTCCCTCACCTTTTCTTATCCTTCTCGCCCACACTCCAAAGCCATCTCCTGGGTCGATATCAACATACCCCTGGGCAGATCTGTTGCATTTGTCGGTGCCTCAGGCTGTGGGAAGTCGACAATGGTCAGCCTCATTGCCCGCTTCTACGACCCAACATCCGGCCGGATCACTATGAATGGTCAGCCAATCAACGAGGTAAGCCCAAGAGCCCATCGCCAGCGCCTGTCCCTTGTCCAGCAAGAGCCTGTTTTGTATCAAGGAACTATCCGTGAGAATGTGGCCATGGGCCTTGGGCTGTCTGCGCTGGAAGACGAAGGACAAGATCAGGAGACCATCAGCACCCAAGTTACACAAGCCTGCAGAGATGCAAACATCCTTGACTTCATTTTGTCACTACCAGATGGTCTAGAGACCCAAGTTGGCACACATGGCAGCAAGCTTTCTGGTGGACAGCGTCAGCGAGTGGCTATTGCACGCGCAATGATCCGCAAGCCAAATATCTTGCTCCTGGATGAGGCAACAAGTGCATTGGATACAGAGAGTGAGAGGATTGTGCAGGCAGCATTGAGTCAGGCAATCAAGAGTGGAGATAACAGTCGGACCACCGTTGCTGTTGCTCATCGGCTGAGTACAGTGAAGGATGCAGATTGCATTTTTGTTTTCCATGCAGGGACAATTGTTGAGCAAGGCACACATGGAGAGCTGATTGAGAAACGTGGCCACTATTATGAGATGTGTAAGAACCAGGCCTTGGATATGGTCGTGGATTGATCACCATAAACCGTTCTTCTCTTTTCTCTTCTTTTCTTTTCTTTTCTCTGCCTAACATGCAAGTAAATGTCTTGAAAGCGCCCAAGTAATTCCATTACACTGTGTAATTGTCACCCGGCAAAAGCACAGCAGCTCAAGAGCTTACCACACCCTCGTTGTCATGTCGGCGGGATAGATCCCGCCATAAACCAGAGATTGATCGTTGTAATCTCACCGAGGGGTTTACCCCACCATTGTATGTCACGTGCAGACCTTCTTGGCGCACAACCTTTAATTAGTATTGCATTGCATCCAGAGATGAGAACAATAGACAGATACAATACTAGAATCCAACCTCAATTGATCCCAAACGATCATAAACCACTGGGAAGTTGATCCTACCAGGGGGAACACATCCTACCAGCAATTAACATGTAGCGATACGCTACACTTGACCTCTTCCTCCCCAGTAACCTAAGAGGTAAATGTTCAGTTTAACCCCAATTCAGACGTACCAGGCCAGTTCTCAAGTGAACAACCCACGACGGACGAAAACGTCGACAACTTGGAGCCTCCACCCGTCTTCAAATGAAACCTGGGGGGGCAATATCGCAAATAACATGAGATAAACATTCTAGACACTCCCTCATCCCTCATTGTCAGCAAACCTAGCCCAAGGTCCTAACCTGGCTAAACTTTGGAAGCATGAGAACAAGAAGATGATTCAATCTGGGGATGCCATTACTCTCCAAACGGACGGCCCAGTGTCACAGCCACTTCCTGACACTGACCCCTTGAAGGTGCAGTGGATCTTATACTGGGTGACATCAATGAGTGGAGTTGCGGAGGTTGAAGATGGTCAAAACAACAACAGCAATAGTGAGCATGATAATGGTCAAGTACCTTGTGGCTGGGAGAGCGAAGAATTCTCAGACGACACAGAGTGTTTCTAGGGGCAATGCTTCAATTCACTAAGGCTTGCTGTATAGGCGGCAGAGGGTTTTCTGACATCAGAGTTAGACAGTTTCAAGCCTCTTTTGGTAGGACTTGGTTGGGTTGTGCGACTGGTGCTCCAAGCATAGTGCCTTGAGAAACAATGTGTTAACTCAAAAAGCCGAAATAAGGTTCTCGCAAGTTTATTGGCCAAGAACGTTTGAAAGCAAAGTTGCAATGGTCTCGGCAGCTCATTGGCCCAGTGCACCGTCACGTGTCTACTTACATAAGGCGGTTCAGGGGAGATCAAGGGGACCAATATTAGTAAGACATAAAAAAAACCAAGGGGAGTTCAAGAGATATCTTATTGAAATATTAACAAGATATTATCAACGGTAATGCGGTAGTCACATAGACAGTCATGTACTGTCACTCTGCAAGCGTGCAGCACCGACAGTAGGGCTTAGCAACCATCATGGCATGGCGGGCTGGAGGAGAGATCATCACGTGATAGACTAAAAATGATGCCATCACGGACCAGTCTTATGTGTAGCGATTTCGCGCTTGAAGTGGGGGGACAATCCCCAAAGAATTTGTCGTGGGGCTTTGTGGCAGGATGATGAGATGTGCAAATTTCCTTTATAACTCAGTCGCGCCTTCGTCGGCCCCTCCTGTCCTGCTCCTGTAGACTGTACTCCGTTAGCCCTCTGACAGAAGACTCTAGAGCTCATTCAAACACACAAATACTAATCATGGCTGATAAACTTGAACAAGGAGTGTAAGTAAATGTCCACCAGTTGTGCCCCGCCTTCTTTGTTGACATCTGTATTCCAGCATTCGTCTCGGCGACACTGCTCCCAACTTCCAGGCAGAGACCACCAAGGGCAAGATCGACTTCCACGAGTTCATCAACAACAGCTGGGTCGTCTTCTTCTCTCACCCCGATGACTTCACTCCCGTCTGCACCACCGAGTTGGGCGCATTCGCCAAACTCGAGCCCGAGTTCGCGAAGAGAGGGGTCAAGCTGATCGGTCTCTCGGCCAACGATGTGTCCAGCCACAATAAATGGATCGCTGACATCAACGACGTTGCCGGCTCCGACCTTCAATTCCCCATCATCGGTGATAAGACCAGGCAGATTGCTCTCCGATGGGGCATGATTGACTTGTTGGATGCCACCAACGTGGACTCCAAGGGAATTGCATTCACCATCCGAGACGTCTTCTTCATTGATCCCAGCAAGAAGGTCCGCGCCATCCTCCAATACCCTGCCTCCACCGGCCGAAACACGGCCGAAGTCCTGCGTGTGGTCGACTCGCTCCAGACCGGCGACAAGCACAAGGTTACCACGCCCATCAACTGGGTGCCAGGTGACGATGTGATTGTCCACCCCAGCGTGAACAACGAGCAGGCCAAAGAGCTCTTCCCCGATTTCAAGATCATCAAGCCATACCTGCGAACCACCCCCCTACCCAAGGAAAAGACGTCTGCAAATGTGTAAATTGGGTCCGGTTTGATCGCCAGGTTAGAACAGCTGTGGTCGGGGACAGCAGCCTAGGTTACTGATAACATATTCGAGCTGAAATAAATACCATTTGAGATCTTTCCCATCGAACCAAGACTGTGTTTTTTTAACATCCTTCAAATTGCCCCTTATACCTGACAAACCCCATACACCATTGCTGATTTGTTGTCTGTCAGCTGAACTTAGCCCTCAACCCAGCTAGAACTTGTCGATCGGATTCCTTTTTTCCTGTCTCCCCAGCCCGATCGGCCCAGATAAGGTTTCGGAGAAGATCTGGAGATTTCTATCTTAGCCTTGCAAGGCTGGTCAGGCACCACTGCACTGGAAGAGTGGGCTGACTGCAACGGTATTTCGCTCTGCAGCTGCATTGCAAGTAAGTTTGAACATAGATCATCAGTGATATCGTGACTTTGGCTTTGCATTTCTACGTGTAGAATGCCCAGTTAATCTTTTTATCTGCGCACACCCATGATCCATGTTTCGCTCAAGGCCTTTTTGGCTTGGCAACTTTGACGACGTCCATCCATACCAACGTGATAAGGCCATGTTTCCAGTTCTCTTCTTGCCACCCCCCACCGTCGTACAGGGCCTTCATCCACAACCTGGATTGCCGGTTGGTGGCCGACTTCCTTGGATTCGCATCAACTGAGCAGCAGCTTTTGATTGATTCCAGCCTCCCTTCCGAACCAGACGCTTTTCTGGCCCATCCGCTCGCTACATGCGGCTCATCGCGCGGCTCGGGAGTGAATCTGCTTTGTTCAAAAGTGAGTTCTGAGAACACGCATGCCATATGTCTCCCCTAAGATCTGCATCGCTCCTTCCTGCATGTGTCAGGCAGTCCCTTTGCTCTTGCCATATGGGAAGGAGGGCACCAGAGCAGGTCGCCCCTTCCTTCAAAACAATGGCCAATCTAAATTTGGACCTGCCATGTGCCATGTGCCAACTGCCAAACCTTGATATGAATGAATGCACTGCCAGTTGTCCTTCGCTCTCCAAATCGTTGATCTCGTTCCCCCATTCTGTTCTTCTTCCTGTCTATTTCACTTGCCAGCTGGATGCAGAGTTCTTGAAAGTTGTCTGCTGTTCAGAAAGTGTCCTAATATGGGTAGATTCCACGCGCGACCGTCATCGAAGGCGACATTCCAACTTCGCCCGTTCAAGTTCCTCTCAGGCTGTCCTGTTCTTGAGCTGCCTCCGTTAGACGGGCAGAGTGAGCCTGATACCTCGGCAGCGTCCGGAGAACGGGGAGAGGGACTGATCCCCTTCAGCTCGTCAACCTTTTCCCTAGAGGAGACCAATAGACTCGGTTACCATCTAGCACTTCCACATCAGCCTGCACGATATAAATCTCACCGACGGTCTGACAATGCAATCTATCCGCGAAGCAAGCCTCCAAGATCGCCGCGCCATATTCCCATATTAATCCCGGATTTTGCTAACCCCTATGACCCATACATTTGCCCCGAAGAGCCTCTATCATATCAGCCTGGTCCAGCTTCACAACAAGAAGCCGCGATTGCTGCAGTGAGGCAGAATCAGGTCTCTCTAGGCGCAAATCAGCAGCCCCGACACTCCCAAAACCCCCCTTGCCCGAGACTTGGTCCCACAATGAACAGTAGCGAGGTCAGCCTGGGTAATTCCGAGGCCAGCATCGATGATGCTCCCTCTACCCAACATGGGCAAATGCAAAGTGGCGCTTTTGGAATCTCTCCAGGCACGGCCCAGCAGAACTCAGGTCCAACCCATCTCTCAGGCCTAGTCTGTAGTGTGCACAGGACTACAGGCCAGCGGCCGCATGCCTTGGTTGGCGCGACAACCACCATCCTGGGTGATATGTTGTTCGTCTTTGGCGGACGTCTGCACTCAAGGAGCAAGGCACAGTTGACCTCAACCCTCTATCAATTGGACCTTATCAAGCGACATTGGACCAAAGTGGAGACCTTGGGCAGTATCCCTCCACCGCGATATTTTCATAGCATGTGTGCTCTCGGAGACTCGAAATTGGTTTGCTATGGTGGTATGTCGCCCCGCAATCAACCGCCTCCACCAGCGAATTCCAACACGGAACCGCCACTAGAGCTGGCGGTCATGTCTGATATCCATGTGTACGATGTGCCAACACGGACCTGGACACTGATATCTTCTCCGGACAATCCACAAGGACGGTACGCTCATTGCGCCGCCATTTTGCCCTCTTCGGCAGCGTTCACGTCGGCAGATGCCCCGCGGTCTGCCCTACACAACAACCCATCCTCGTCCGATCCGCATTCTGGCACGCTGGGTGTTGAGATTGATGGCGCAGGTGGAGCGGAGATGGTTGTGGTCGGTGGACAAGACAATCAAAACAATTACATCGAGCAAATCAACGTGTTCAACCTGCGAAGCCTCAGATGGACCGGTACTACCACTTGGGATCGCAAATGCGGAGCTTATAAGAGCATGATCGTGCCGATGACAGGGCTGGATGCTGATCTGATTGGACAGAATGTTCCATTGGATGCGGATTCTTCACGAGCAAAGGCATCATCTGGCACACCCATGCTGATCTATTCAAACTACAACTTCCTGGATGTTAAACTCGAGTTGCATGTCCGGTTCCCGGATGGTGGAGTGGTGGAGAAGCCGATGGCTGAAGGGATATCACCGCCAGGCCTTAGATTCCCCAGTGGTGGAATTCTCGACAATCGTTTCGTCGTCAGTGGGACGCATCTGACATCGTCAAAACACGAGTATGCTCTTTGGGCACTGGATTTGCGGTCATTGACCTGGGCACGCATCGATACCAACTTATCGGTATTTGAGCAAGGCAGTTGGAACCGGGGAGTGCTTTGGAATCGCCGCAACACTCTTGTAATTCTGGGACACCGAGAGCGCAGCCTAGTGGATGACTACAATCACCGCAGAATCAACTTCAGCCATGTTTGTATGGTGGAGCTGGAAGCCTTCGGTCTGTACGACAACCCCCGCAGGACAAGTGCTTCGTCTAGCTATGTGTCAGTCTCGGCACCACCACCGATATCGCCTTCTTCTCAGGCCATCCTGTCGAGTCAACTTGCTGGGGGCCGACCCTTTACAAGAACGGCCGAGCAACTGGGCCTGGCTGCCATGAACTTGCCTGAGATCTCGGACATGGAACTGGTGGCGCTGTACGGGGAGCGGTTACAGTGCAATTCAAGTATCCTTTCTCGAAGATGGGGGCGCTACTTCAACATGCTGCTAGCAAAGTCGTCAACGACAACGGACAAAGCTAGCATGATATCGGACGCAACAACACTTCGGCCGCTCATGCAGTCCCAAGCCAGTCGTAATTCGACCATCACGATCACTCCAACCGTCCAGGGCATCGAGACTGGTGCCCTTGGCAAAGAAGGCATTCTCGATCCTCAGCGTTCACTGATTCGACCGACAGCAGCACCCCCGACAGAAATTCCCAGTGTAGCCAGTATACCCGCGTCAAGACGGCCGCGATCTTTGTTTTTGCCGCACATGGTTCAAACCCTTCAGCTTTTGTTGCACTTTCTGTACACATCTTCTCTACCACCCGTTGGGACGTCGCTGTGCACTCCTCAGATTCTGTGCTCGCTTCTGCAGATGGCTCGTCCATATCAGATTGACGGTCTTCTCGAGGCAACAGTGGAGCGACTTCACGAGGTGTTGGATGGGCGAAATGCAGCGGCGGTCTTTAACGCGGCAGCCATGGCAGCGGGAGGTGGGAGAAGCATTGTGTCTAAATTGGGAGGTGACGTGGGAGCCGCTGGTGAAGGTCGGGTGATTAGTGCTTCAAGGCGAGTGCAGGCTAAAGCGGATGTCAAAACAGCGGCTCGAACAGAGCAGGCCAATGGGGCACAGAAGAAGGGCCATATCAAGAGCAGCTCAGTCGACTCTGCTTCTACTCATATATCCACGACATCTACCGAACAGTCGCAGACAGACTCGGAGTCAATGGCAGAGAGCACGGATCTCGGTTCAAGCCAGGCCGAAGGGTCGAGAGATGTATGGGTTGGAGGGTTGAGTTCCGTGATTGGCCTTCAGAAGAGGGGTCTTCGGGGTCTGATGGAGGGAAAGAGACTCAGAGAGAGAGCGAATACAATGGGAAGCGCGGAAGAGAGAGCGATCTAGGCCAGGGTGATTTACAGGCATCCAAGCAATTCGAATCGATGGAGGATGTTGCTGTAAATAGCGTCAGGGCGCAACAAGCGTTGGAAGACAGTACATGATCACAACGACAGATATGAGAAACATGACTTGACGGACATGTGCTGAGGGAGAAATTGATGGAGACGTTGTTCCTGAGGAGCAGCCGGAGATAATCAGGAAATACCAGCCGGAGATAAACGGCAAAAATAATTTCTTGGCAATATCGAGTTCTGAGTCGAGGAATCCATTGTGTGACTGACTGGCGTGCACACAAACAGTTGTCCTGCACTCATTGCCTGCTGCCTTGCACAAGGATCTCTGTTCTCCAAACTCTGGTCTAAGTCTTTGCTGAAAAACTAGAACCTCAACTGGTCACTGCTCCACACACGAGCCACACCACCACCACCACCACCGCCCCACCAGTAATTCCCCGCGCACTGTCGTGAACATGGCGACCAACGGCGACATACCGTCTGATGACGAGCTGTCTCAGCCCGGAACTCCTCCCGGTGAAGAGCACGATATCGACGACGCTGATGATGATCATCACACCCCCAAGTCGGCCCTCAAGTCGTCGGCAGCGGTGCCTGCTCCTGTGTCCAGACCGGTGCTGCCGGAGCAACCTGACCCAAAGGATCTCGACATATCGACGCTGACGCCTCTGACACCCGAGATTATTGCCAGGCAAGCGACTATCAACATCGGCACAATCGGACACGTGGCCCACGGCAAGTCAACCGTGGTCAAGGCCATTTCAGGCGTGCAGACTGTGCGATTCAAGAACGAACTGGAGCGAAACATCACGATCAAGCTGGGCTATGCCAATGCCAAGATCTACAAGTGTGACAACCCAGAGTGCCCGAGGCCGACGTGCTACAAGTCATACAAGTCGGAGAAGGAGGTTGATCCGCCCTGCGAGCGTGACGGCTGCACGGGCACATACCGCCTTTTACGGCATGTTTCGTGAGTGATATGCCCTTCGGTGGCGTCGAAAGGCCATTGTAATCACGACGTAACTAACGCATCTAGGTTTGTGGACTGCCCTGGCCACGATATTCTCATGAGCACCATGTTGTCTGGTGCCGCGGTCATGGACGCAGCGCTGCTCCTGATTGCTGGCAACGAATCGTGCCCGCAGCCTCAGACGTCGGAGCACTTGGCAGCCATCGAGATCATGAAGCTCAACCACATCATCATTCTCCAGAACAAAGTAGACCTTATGCGGGAAGAGGCCGCCATGACCCACTACGAGTCGATCCTCAAATTCATCAAGGGCACGGTGGCTGACGGCAGCCCGATCATCCCGATCTCAGCCCAGCTGAAGTACAACATTGACGCGATCAATGAGTTCCTCGTGACCAAGATCCCAGTTCCGCCGCGCAACTTCCAGGCAGCACCGCACATGATCATCATCCGCTCGTTCGACGTCAACAAGCCAGGTGCGGAGATTGAAGATCTCAAAGGTGGTGTCGCTGGTGGCTCCATCCTCACTGGCGTGCTCAAGCTCGGCGACGAGATTGAAATCAGACCTGGCATCATCGAGAAGAACAGCACTGGACAGACGATCTGCCGGCCGATCATGTCGCGCATCGTCTCTCTCTTTGCTGAGCACAACGACCTTAAATTTGCCGTGCCTGGCGGTCTCATCGGCGTGGGCACGCGCGTGGACCCGACTCTGTGCCGTGCTGATCGACTAGTGGGCCATGTGCTCGGCCTCAAGGGCCAGCTTCCGGACATCTACATTGAGCTTGAAGTCAACTACTTCCTGCTGCGCCGCCTGCTGGGTGTCAAGACGGCGGACGGCAAGCAGGCCAAGGTTGCCAAACTGGCCAAGAACGAAGTGCTGATGGTCAACATTGGCAGCACCGCAACAGGTGCCAAGGTGATGGGTGTCAAGGCCGATGCAGCCAAGCTGACGCTGACAACACCGGCATGCACAGCCATTGGTGAGAAGATTGCGCTGAGTCGGAGAATCGAGAAGCACTGGCGGTTGATTGGCTGGGCCAATATTGTAGCCGGCAACACCATCGACCCCGAGCTGTCTTAGAGAATATGACGCTTTGTCAATATCAAATTCATCAGCGTGTGCATGTGTGGCAATCCAGTGGATGATATTTCTTTTTTTTCCTCCCTCCTTTTCTCCTTGGGACGAACGATGCATGGGTGACGACAATGAATCCACAATGAAGATGGATAGAGAAAAGGGGAAGTGCAGGCAATACACCTGCAAAGCACATTGCACGCTAAGTGGGGGAAAAGGAGGAAGCAGATGGATGGCTGGCAGAAAGGGGCAGGCGGTCTGTCATACGATTAGCCCGACCCGCGACTTGGTCATGATTCCACAATTGTTTGGATGGGATTGATGCCAGAAGTTGCGGCGGGCGAGTGGAGATGGACAGATAGGCCGGCAGACAGACAGACAGACAGACAGCTATGTAGTTGAGACAGCAGATGAGGTGGTCGACCAGTTAGGATACGATACACCTCCTGGCCGTGCTCAAACTATTGATATTCTCTCACTGTTCCGTTGAAAAAGGAGGATAAGAGACAGACTAATCTTTTTTTTTTCTTATTTGCTTCTATGAAGAGATGATGATTGATCCATCACACATTCCAGATGACCACGCGGCCATCGACACCGCTGGTGCTGAACTTTGTGGCGGCGCCTGGACTGCCGGCAAAGACGCGGATGGTGTTGATGGTGTTCTGATGCGTAGTGCTCAGCTGGGTGTCGTCCTTTGCGGTGCTTCGGCCCTTGAGATCCATCTGGCGGAAGAGGTCTCTGGCGCTGGCCTCGCCAGTGCCGCCGTGGCCAGCAGCCTTTTTCGACTCGACAGCGCCAGTCATCTGCCAGCCGGACTCGTTGCCGGCGAACTTGAAAGCCTCACAGTCGTAGCCAGCGGCGATGATCTCGGATTCCGAGGTCCAGATGAGCGAGGTGAGGGGCAGCAGCGGGGTGGTGATGCTGAGGATGGCGCGGGGTTGCGGGTCCGGGTCGTTGGGGTAGACAACAGTAATAGTGCTGTCGTGGGCGGCGAAGGCGAGAGCATTGCCCGAGGGTGAGAAGGCGACGCTGTGGATCCAGCCAGCGCTGTCGTTGAGGTATTCGCCGCACACGGTGTTGAAGGGCAGGCGCTCGCCCCACACGCTGGGCTCGGGCCGCTCGTCGATGCCCTTGACAAAGGCGCTGAAGACGCGCGCGTGGCTGTCGGTGCTGCCGGCCGCCAGCAGCACCGAGTTGGGGTGCCAGGCCAGCGTTGTGATCGTCGACCGGATCGGCTTCTTCAGGTGCTTGGACACCCACCAGTCATTCTCCTCCTCGAAGTAGCACACCGCAATCAGCCGGGCCCCAGACCCGACGGCAAACTTGCGCTCAGACGGCGACCAGCGCACAAACGTCGCCGCCCGGTTGATGCGCAGCAGCACCAGCGTCGGCTTCCACCCGCCAGTCGCCGACCGCTCCCACACGTATGCGTTGCGGTCTTGCGAGCAGGTCACGATGTTGCCGCTGTTGGGTGCAATGTCCACGCCTGTCACCGTCTTGTCATGGCCTTTGAGCTCATCTTGCAGAACAAACTTGGACCCGGATCGCGTGTACAGTTCGGCGACGTTGTCCTTGGCCACCGCGAGGGTCTGTCGGTCGGCGGAGAAGGAGTGGTCCGCAATCGGCTTGTGGAAGAGGTGGTGGATCTCTGGGCCGGGCATGGTGGCGGCGAGAGGGGTGGGAGGTGTGGGAGGTGTGTTCGTGCGATAGGAGTAGCTCTCGACTACCGCTGAAGGACGAGGTGGATGGCGATGAAGAAGAGAGGGAGGAATATAAGATTGACGTCGGCGGGGAAGGTAGTGTATGGTAAGTTACAGTAATTTACAGTTCTTACTCCAGGTTCCCCAATCACATTGGGGGGGAGTAGGGATCAGTCTTTAGGGGCCAAGAGGATTACAGGGCCAAAAGAGGAGGCGCAGTGCTTACCTAGGCGCTCTTGCACAGGGGGGTAATGGGGGCTGGATTGGGGCTGATTGGGGGGGTGATTAGTGGGTGATGGCCAGTAGAGCGGCAACTCAGCCGCCGGAAGAGGGAACAATTTTTCCAGAGGAATGGCTTGGAATGGCTTGGCATAAATTTTCAGATCTCAAACAGACGTGATGGTAATTGTTCACCAGCAGACTGCTAACTGAGGCGCCGCCAGGACAGAGATTACACGCCTTGTTTCCAAATCCCGTCACCTGCCGGCCACGCTCCCCTCTCCCCCGTCGCGTCCTCGCGCCGAAATGGCGGCCAAGGAGGCTCCCAACGGGGCGAGTCCCAAG
This sequence comes from Chaetothyriales sp. CBS 135597, assembly GCA_003709825.1. Taxonomy (NCBI): domain Eukaryota; kingdom Fungi; phylum Ascomycota; class Eurotiomycetes; order Chaetothyriales; species Chaetothyriales sp. CBS 135597. The sequence goes on along the minus strand of QQXN01000010.1, from coordinate 233,588 downwards.
GATGTTGGTAGTCCTAACCAGACGTGAGTGTGGGCTCTGGCTGACATGTTCTGCAGACCGGCTGCTGACCGTGCATAGGCTGTACGTCAAGAACCTCAACGACAAGATCCACAAGAACGAGCTCAAGCGGGCGCTGTATATGCTCTTCTCCACGTACGGCTCCGTGCTTGACATTGTCACGCAGCGGGTTGGCGCCAAAAAGCAATCCATGCGCGGACAGGCCCACGTCGTCTTCAGAGATGTGCAGACATCCACACAGGCAATGCGGTCGCTGCAAGGGTTTGACCTCTTTGGCAAGAAGCTGGTTATTGTTTACGCCAAGGGAAGCTCGAGCATCATTGCAAAGCTGAGAGGCACGTTCGAGGCACCAACTGCTGCTGCGGCTGCTGCTGCTGCTGCGGCTGCGGCTGCGGCTGCACCTGTGTCGGAGCAGACAGCGCTGCAACAGAGCATCTTCAATGCCCCGCCGGGGACAGTCCCAGCCAAGCCCGTGGGCACTGCGGACGAGAAGGTGACAGTTGGCGTCAAGCGGCCGAGAGAAGAGGATGACGAGGACAAGGATGGCGGGAAGAGTGCAGAAGAAGAGCAATCGGATGCGTCCATGGATGAGGATGACGACGACGCAGCTATGGAGGAAGACTCTGACTGATGATCAAGACGGCCAAACTGGGGCTTAATGGCCCCTTACTCCCCCTTGGACGAGGGCACCACGTTGGCTCCTATCCTTTATTTAGCCCACCGAGTGTGTCAGCAGATGGCTCGGGACGTGCAAGCCGATGCTGGAGCCGGTCAGGCCCAACCAGATGAGTAGGTAGTCCTCCTGAGACAGCCGCTCTCCATCATCGACAGCCCGCATCGCACTGTGGGTGTTGCAAGGATGAATGAAAAAGGCGGGCATGTCGGTGACAGGATGATACTGAAGCCGGGTTTTATGTCAGCAGCCGCGCAGCCACACACAGAAGAAGAAGAAGAAGAGGAAGAGGAAGAAAGGAGGTGGGCAAGCTCACAGCCTGGCTAATGGCCCCCATGACGCCGACCGAGCGAACTGCTTGGTCCAAATGTTCGGCCACGATGGCATGAACGTGTGCAGCGGTGCTCAGTCTCAGTGACCAAAACCAGAGCACGGGGACTGAGTAGGTGGAAGAGTAGGCAATTGAGAAGTTGATCTCATAGTAGGCGTCAGCAGGATGCTGTTGCTGGCGGTGGGAGTCGTGGTGGGGGTGGTTTGCACTATTTCGTTGAACAGGAAAGCGACCAGCTGCTGGGTTGATCACTTGCTCGTCGTCGTCGTCGTCGTCGTTGTTGTCGTCGTCCTCATCAATTACAATTTGTCCATCTCCCTCTACGATCTGTTCCTCTTCATCACTCCATTGCTCCTTCCGTCTCTGCTTGATCCTGACTTCCTCGCCAGTCCAGGTGACGGAGAGCCAATCGGTGCCATCGAGCCGGCGGCCATCCTGGCAACGGGACTCGAACGCCTGACAGGCTTGCTGGAATTCGTCACGCGTGATTGACGGATACGCGGTCAGAAGCATGGAGCGAGGGTGATTAAGATTTACGTCATCGATGGCGGGGATAGACCAGTGAGGTATTTAGACCTTCACACAGACTCCTTAACTTGCTGGTCGAACCAGTGACGGGGGACAGTATATCGGCTATTGGGGAATGTGGAGTGGTGGGGTAGGAAAAGACTCAGAGTGGTATACACAGTAGTATATACTGTGACTTACTAGAAGAATGATATAAAAAGAAAAATAGAGAAGAAGAAGAAGAAGAAGAAGAAAGACAAAAAGAAAATGGCTCCGACGCCCATCACCATCCTGACCGGCTTCCTGGGCGCCGGCAAGACAACGCTGATCCTCAAGCTGGTCGACCAGCTCCCCAGCAGCTACCGGCTGGCGCTGCTGAAGAACGAGTTCGGCGATGTCGCGGTGGACTCGCAGCTGGCGCGGCAGCAGGCGATCTCGGGCACGCGCGAGCTGCTCAACGGCTGCATCTGCTGCAACCTGGTGGGCCAGCTGGGCGACGCGCTGTTCGAGCTGCGGGCGATGCAGAATCCGGCGCCGCCATCGCGGATCGTGATCGAGACCAGCGGCAGCGCCTTCCCCGCCACCCTGGCCATGGAGGTCAACCGCCTGATTGTGGCCAACCCGGGCGCGTTCGTGCTCGACGGCGTCATCAGCGTCATCGATGTCGAGAACTGGACCGGCTACGACGACCACTCGCCCACCGCCCGCATGCAGGCCAAGTATACCGATCTGATTGTGTTCAACAAGTGGGAGGCTGTCAGCGAGCGCCGCTTTGACGACTGTCTCGACCGCGTCGGCGACTTGGAGGTCCACACCCCCTGGGTCAAGAGCGACCGCGGCTGGGTGGATAAGGATGTCATTCTCGGCGTTGATGGCGCGCTGATTGCCCATGTTGTCGATGGGGATAGTGAGAATAATCATGGGAAAAAGAACAATCATGACCATCATGATCATCATCATGATAGCAATCATCAGGACGAGGTCGACGTCCTATCTGTGCGCTTGGTCGCCGCAAGCGCGCAAGTCGAGGCTGTCGATCTGGACAAGCTTGAATCCCTGCTTCTGGGCACGGCACCCAAGGACGAGGTCTACCGCATCAAGGGCCTGCTTGCCTCGACACAGCCACCGAAAGACAGCAATGGACAGAGACTAGCGTCGCCCTCGCGCACCGGCGGCGTGGTGATATATGTCCTCAATTGGGCCTTTGGTCGATGGACCTATACGGCGCTGTCGTCCAACGACGACGACGACCGGAATGGTGCTGGTGGTGCAGAATCGACCCCCAGTGTGATGGAGGATGGGTCCAGTGCAAGGCTGACCTTCATCCTGGCCCGTGGCGAGTCCAACAAGTGGAAGAAGAAGTTAGAGCAGGGCAACCTGATTGCCTTGACCGGTGGCGACAAGGCCGAGTTGACAGTTCGGAAAATACAGACTTAACAGTCTTAATACACAGTGTCTTACTACTTCTCGGACAATATCTGCCCTCTTATCATTGCACTGCTATCTGATTATTGCTTGTCTCGACCGAGTCATTGTCAACTTCACCTTTAGGGCCGGGCGGAGGGTCATCGTCCTGCATGACGGTGTCAGGTGCCGGCACAGACGCGGTGGCAGGCTCAGCTTCTGTTTCGGCTTCGGCCTGGTCGTCATGCCCATTCTCACCAGTCGGCTGCTCTTCTTCCGCCGTCGTGTCTGGCACCAGGGCGCGGTAATTGGTCCCCTGCTCGCCCAGTGCATCGGCCAGCTTGACCCTCTGCCCGCTTTCGACGCTGGCTCTCAGGGCGCGCCAGACATTGGCCATCTTGCGCTCTTCGATATCCTTCTTCTCCTTTTCCGTTGTCGCAAAGTCCATGTCGAGATCCTCTCTCTGTATCTGGTCGTAGAAGTTTTGCAACGTCGGGATTTTGTAACGGCCATTCTCTCTCGGCTGCTTCAGGCTCTCTGTAGTCGTCGGCTTGAGCAAAAAGTCAAATTCGCTGGCTCCAGGCGGGTTCAGCAAGCGCCGCGTGGCGTCCGAGGTGATGCGCTCGAGTTTCTGTTGCGCTTCCAGGTACGCGTCCACATCGACGGATGGGCGCGTGATCGGCGGGCAGCTCTCGGCCTTCCAACGCACCCAGTTCTTGTCGCGGGATAGCACAGTGTCGACCATGCGGTAATACATCTTGCCCTCGTTTCCATTGCCTTGCTGCTGCAGATAGCTTGCCATGGCAGCACGGGTCTGGATGCACCACTTTGTATCCTCTTCGGACAGGGTGTGCGCATACAGTACCGATTTGTTGGTCAGGCCCGGGGCCGAGCTGGCCTTGGCCTTGGCAGAGGGCGAGAGCGAGAGGAGAAAGTCGAGCATGATCAGAGACTGTACGAGCACGTGGCGACGGAAGGCGAGGTCATGGATTTCAAGGTCGAACAGGTCGCGGTTGGTGAGGTATTTGGGGTTGAAGGGTGTCGAAGCTGACGAGGCCGTACTGGTGGCGGCGGCAGCAGTGGGCATGACGGAGTCAAGCTCAGATGCTTTGCGTTTGCGCGAGGTTGGTAAGGCATTATTGGCGGCTGATGATGAGGATGAGTTGGACATGGAGCGGAAACAAGATAGGGTGAGCGCCATGCCCTCCTTGAGCTGGGCCATGGCCTTGGGGTCGAAGAGACGTGTGGGCGAGGAGAACAGCGACTGCAAGGCCCAGAACTTGGGGTAGAGCACGTCCAGGTCGGGTGGCGGCTCCACCTTTTCGGCCTGGGCCTGGCGAGTCAGCGGCGTGCCGTGGCCGGCCTTTATGGAGGCTGATGAGGCTGATGCCTGGTCGGTCTCGAGTGGCGTGGAGGCTGTAGACACAGGCTTGGCCGGGGAGTGGCTATCGAGGTCCATAGGCTTGATCGCATGCTCCGACTTGGACGGCGCAGGATCATAGTCTGTCACATTCTCAACGTGGAACTCGCCGCGCAGATTGACGGAGCTCTTGTCTCCAAGCGGGAAGCTCTGGAAGAGAAAGATGAAGACTCGGCCGCAGAAGACGGTGTCCTCGGCGCGCGACAGGCGGCGCAGCAGCTCGTTGCAAGAGCGCAGAATCACAAGGCTCTTCTCGTGGAAGAAGTGAGCCGTCATCACTTGTCGGCGTGACTCGAGATAGTCAAAGACCCGTTTGCAGCCCTCGATTGTCTGGCTGTCCAGCAGCTCTTCTACCAGCCAGAAGGCCAGGGCGGGTTCGCATAGCTCGTTGTCAGACAACATGTTGAGCACGTCGAGCAGCAGCCACAGGTGCACCCCGTCCTTGTGTGAGAGATCGGTCCGTGCGCTGAGATCGGCGAAGATGTCGCGCGCAACTGCTTCAATGGGTGCGCGTGGGTCAGGCCCGGTCTGTTGCTGCGGCCATTGCTCCTTCAGCTCGCGTAGCTGCTTCAGCAATTGCTGGCATTCCGACTCGGAAACAGGCTGGCTGGGACCGCTGGGGCTGTAGACGTCAAGGAGGCGCTGCAGCTGCGTTTCGAGGAGGGCGCGGTATGTGGCCACATAGGGCACACCTTCGAGCCAGGGTGACATGGCGGGCTAGATGGGCAACAACTGCGTTGCGGACGAAATGTAAATTCAGATGTACAGTGACGGCAACGAGGCTGGGCAAGGCTGGGCAAGGCTGGGCAAGGCTGTGTCAGGCTGCACAGTTCCGCTCCGCCCCTGCCAAGCCCGCCAAGACCGCCAAGCTTCCTCTGACCAGGCTGCTAACCTCAATGCCAAGGCATGCAAGGCTGTGGCGGCCCTTAATTTTTGCGCTGCAACCACCAGCCCGCCCTCTCCTCTGCGCTCGGCTGATGGATTCCGAAACGCGGTGGGAAGAGGTTGCAAGCCAGCTTTGGCTGGGAACAGACCGCCTCCCCAGTCGCGTGCCTGGAGACGTGCTGAAGCGCGACATCTGGGACCCGCTCGAGCGCGCCGGCTTCGAGCCACATGCCCTGTTACCACTCCGCCAGCTGCACATCCTCGAGCGCTTCCTTTGGCCGACCTACACATACGACGCGCCGGACCAGCACGTGCTGCTTGTTGCTCTTTTTGCCTCGTCGCGCTCACAGTTTGCGCCGCTCGCTGACCGCTCCGACGCCTTCTCCAGTCTCTTCCGCCGCGTGCTATCACTCAGCCTCGACCTGTCACAACCGCCGGCGCTACGACTGGCACTCCTGTGCTTCATCACCCGTGCTTTTGACTCCCTCGAAAAGGAGGTGGTGCGTAAGGAATGCGCCCCGCTCGTCTCCATCTCCATCTGGCACAATTTGCACAGTGACCAGACGCGCGAGCGCGAGTTGGAAAAGAGCAGTGCACGGCGCAAGGCATGGCGGGCCGCCCAAAAGCGAGCCGACGCCGCGGCGGGCCAGACGCAGGCCCAAGCCCGGCTCAAGTTGGACCGCATCTGGCTGTACTCGCTCGTCCTCGATTTCCTGCGCATTGCCAATTTACCCAGTGCCGCACCGGCCCAGGTGGTCTACTGCGAGCGCTTTCTTGAATTTCTGATTGATCTGTCCAGCCAGTTGCCCACACGCCGGTACAGCCATGTCCTGCTCCGGGACCTCAATCTGCTGCCCGCCCTCATCACCTCAGCCATGTATCAACACGCAGATAACACGCTCTTTCGCGAGCTGGTGGCCCTGCTCAAACACTTTGATGCCTTCTCCATCGGGGCCTCCGACTTGCGAGAGGACTCAACGGCCAGCGTCCAGAGCACTCACCATGCGCAGATTGTGCGCCTGCAGATCATCGCCTTCAAGCACTTCCCTCAAAAATTGAGGGTATTGGCCCTGTCCAACGACGCAGCCATCGACCAGCCGGCCGAGCTCAAACAGCACTTGGACAGTCTGTCGGATGACGAGCTCAAGCAGCTGTGCACCCTGCTCGGCTTCCGAACTGGCTATGCAGCTGCTCTCGGTATCCCTGCTGGCCGCACGCTGTGGCTGGAAACCCTGGTGCATGCTCACCAGAGACCGGCCGACTTCAGCCGCGTCGTTGGCCAGCTGTCTGTCTCGCCGACGGAGAAGGCGCTGTATGAGCCTCGGCTGCTTCGCAATGATGGCTATGATGGCACTGAGCCGCTTGCACTGCCCAAGCTCAACCTGCAGTACCTCTCCCTGGCCGACTTCATGTGGCGCTCCTTCGAGCTCTACCAGGCCGAGGCATTCTACGCCATTCGCACAGATCTCGAAGCATTCGTGCGACGGATGAAGCCCAAACCGAGCCGAGACACGCCGTCGACGCCCGTGTTTGATGGCTTCACCAAGATGGCGATGCCCATTGACAAGCCTGCCATCATTGACGTCGCTCCGCCTCGCGTCGGCACATCCCACCCTGCCTTTGTACGCAGCGAGGTCAGTCTCGATGTCAGCCGTCTGACCGACTCGATCAGACAAGAATGGGACAGTCTGCGGCCCAAAGACGTCGTCTACCTTCTCCACGTCACTGCCCCCTCACAGTCCAATGGCCGAGTCGGCCGTGCTGGTGGCGGTGCAGTGGCAGACACGGGTCTTCTCCGGCTAAGAACGGCCGAAGTGGTGCAGGTGCTTGATGACAACGGGCGCCCGTTGAGAGAGACAGCCAATACCAATGCACACGGTGGACGGCCCCGTCGCCGGCGCCTGCTGCTTGATCTCGACCCCATTGCCTTCCAGAGGGACAAGGCAGCCCTGGCCAAGAACAACAAAGAAGTCGATGTGTATGGCTCGCTCAACGTCATTGCACGCCGTCAGGGCAGGGAAAACAACTTCAAGCCGGTGCTCGAGACGATCCAGAGGCTGGTTGGATCAACCGCTGCCCTGCCATCCTGGCTCGACGAGGTCTTTCTCGGCTATGGCGACCCACGTAGCGCCTCCTTCCCGCACCTGGACAACAAGATAGCCGAGCTGGACTTTGTCGATACCTTCCTAGACTGGCACCATCTGAACGAGAGCTTCCCAGCCCGACAGATCGACATTGCCCCTGGTCAGCCATCGTCCTTCCCTCCTCCGTATCTGGTCCAGCCGTTGGTCCAGCCCAGTACAGACGAGTCCACGAATGCAAAGAAGCGCCGTCGTGCGCAAATGGAGGCCGACGACCCGTCTGTACAAGCTCCGATTCGCGTGCGGAGCTACAAGCCCAAGAACACGGGGCCGTACCCCGTCGACAAGCCCAAGACAAACAGCGTCCGCTTCACGCCCAAGCAGGTCGAGGCCATCGTCTCCGGCACCCAGCCCGGTCTCAGCCTGGTGGTGGGCCCGCCAGGGACAGGCAAGACCGACGTTGCCACTCAGATCATCAACCTGCTCTACCACAACTTCCCCAAGGAGCGCATCCTCCTCGTCGCTCACAGCAACCAGGCCCTGAACCAGCTCTTCCAGAAGATCATTGCGCTCGACATCGACCCCCGCCACCTGCTCCGCCTCGGCCACGGCGAGGAAGAGCTCGAGTCTGAAGAGTCCTACAGCAAATACGGTCGGATTGAATCCTTCCTCGAAATCCGACAGACATACCTCGCCGAAGTCGCCCGCCTTGCAGCATCCATTGGGGCCGAGGGCGCCCACGGCAGCTCTTGCGAAACGGCCGACTACTTCGACCAAGTCTTTGTCCAGCCTGCCTGGACCCGTTTCTGGGATATCGCCAACGCCGACTCTGCCACCGCCGACTCCATCACTGCTGCCTTCCCCTTCCATGCCTACTTTGCCGATGCGCCGCAGCCACTCTTCCCGCCGTCAGCCTCGATCGCCGAGGCCAGGGAGATCGCGTCTGGCTGCGAATACCACGTTGCCAAAGTCTTCTCCGAGCTGGCCACGATCCGCCCGTTTGAGATCTTGCGCCACAGCCGCGACCAGGCAAACCATCTGCTGACCTCCTCTGCTCGCATCGTCGCCATGACCACCACTCACGCCGCCATGCGCCGCGCCGAGATTGCCGACCTCGGCTTCCGCTATGACACGCTCATCATGGAAGAAGCAGCCCAGATCACCGAGGTCGAGTCCTTCATCCCCATGGCCATGCAGAACCCGGACCGGCACAGCGGCGAGCTGCCACTCAAGCGAATCGTCCTCGTCGGCGACCACCTGCAAAACTCCCCTGTCATCCAATCTCCCGCCCTGGCTGCCTACTGCAACTTCAGCCAGTCGCTCTTCCAGCGTCTTATCCGTCTGGGCGTACCCTCGGTCACGCTTGACGCGCAGGGCCGCTGCCGGCCCGAGTTGGCAGAGCTGTTCAACTGGCGCTACCAGTCCGAGAACGTGCGGCTGACGAACCTGCCGCTCACCCACACCCTGCCCGAGTTCACCCACGCCAACCCCGGCTTCCGCTTCACCTACCAGTTCATCAACGTGCCGACCTACCACCAGGGCGAGCGCGCCCACGACGAATCCGAGCCGACGCCGCACTACTTCCAGAACCTGGGCGAGGCCGAATACGCGGTCGCGCTGTACCAGTACATGCGGCTGCTGGGCTACCCAGCCAGCTCGATCAGCATCCTGACCGCGTACGCGGGCCAGCGCGCGCTGATCCGCGACGTGCTCAACCACCGCTGCCGCGCCAACAAGACCCTGTTCGGCCTGCCGCGCACCGTCAGCACCGTCGACCGCTACCAGGGCGAGCAGAACGACTACGTCATCCTCTCCCTCACCCGCACCAACCACCTCGGCTTCATGGACGACCAGCGCCGCATCACCGTCGCCCTGTCCCGCGCCCGCCTCGGCCTCTACGTCCTCGGCCGCCAGGCCCTCTGGGAACACTCCCTCGCCCTGCGCCCGGCCATGGATCTCTTCCTCGCCCGCCCTACCAATCTCGTCGTCACCACCGGCGAGCTGTATCCACACACCGAAAGGACGACAACGACAACCTCAATGTCAACGTCAGAAGAACAAAATGCTGGCGATGCAGAAGATGCCGGAGTCGAACTCCAGGGTGTCGAGCATCTCGGCAAGTACGTGTATGAAATGACCCAGGCCAAGATCAAGCAGCTCGGCGGCAATCCCGTCGTCGAAGGGGGTGAGGAGTCTGCTGCTGCTGCTGCTGCTACTACTGCTGCTGCTGCTGCTGATAATGAGCATGTTGAAGCAGTGGATAATCTTGACGTGTAAAATCAATTAATTAGGAACTCAAGAAGACAATGGCAGAAGGCAGCTCTTTTTTTTCTCTGTCAAAATAAAAGTCCTAGATTCTTGTTGCCTCTGTCATGGCCTCTGCCGGCGCTCCTGTCTCTGCTGCCTCTGCTGCCTCTTTTGCCGCTTTTGCCTCTTTTGCCTCTTTTGCCTCTTTTGCCGCTTTTGCCGCTTTTGCCGCTCGTTTGTCCCAGTTCTCTCTCATATCGTTTTCCTTTTGTAGTCTGGACACCAGTCTCCACATGGCCATGCCGGTGTCGTCGTCGCTGTTGTTGTCATTCTCATAGCCGGTAGTGCTAAATACCCACTCCTTGACCTTGTCAAACTCGCACGCCTGGAAATGCTGTCTGACAGCGACGATGCCAGGCACGGAGAAGCTGAGGAGGTCGTGCACCTTTTGTGCCACATCTGCTTCCGCCGCTGGGCCTGTTGTGGTACTTGCTTGTTCTTCGCCGTCTCCACCACCACCACCACCACCACCAAAACAAGAGAGCAACTCGTCAGGTAGACATGCCGTGGGGTCGAGGCTCTCACGCTCGCCCCGCAATATCACAGCCTGCGCCCACGCATCAAACCCTGCGGGCTGCAAGCATCGCTTCAACCCCTTCATCGCGTACCCTAGTTCATCACCCTTGGCACCTTCCTTTGTAGTGAGAATCTGCCGTATGTCAGCCCAGAGGTGCCGTGTCCCGAATATTAGCAGGGTCCGGTGCCATGCTGCGTTGTACCGCGTAGTGAATGAAGTTCCAAAGAATGACTTGGCTGCCTGGAGCGCGGTGAGCTCTCGTGCTGTAGCTGGGGCCACGGTCTCGGTCTCAGCCTCCGGAATCGGGTCCCCTGCTGATGTAGGAATCGTAGGTAGAGCTGCAGAACGTGAAGCCGGGGCTGGGTGTGCGGGTTTGTACTCGGTGAACCAGCGTTGGATAATATCCCGCTTGGCAAGCTGTCTGCGGGAGCGGTGGCAACTGGTCTCGATCGACTTGCCTTCTGTGCAGCTTTGCTCTTTGCCCGTTTCTGCGCCTTGGTCTTCTTTACGCTCTCTCCTGCCCCAAGCAGTGTAGAATCGGCACGTGGCTGCGTAATCAAACATCTGGTCGATAGACTCGAAAGGCTCCCAGTACTGTGCCGAATCAAGCCCGAGAAAGCCAAGGGTAGAACTGGGGTCATCCGTCACCAGAACGCGCCCAAGGTGCTTGGGGATCCCACCAACACCACCCACTGTTCCAACAAACTCTGCTATCTCGTGTATGCCAATCATGAGCCCGAGCTGCTGGCTGTGCATGAGGCCATATGGCCGGATGATGCTGCCAAGCACACCCCACAGGTCTCCATGCGCCAGGGAGAAAAGCGTCCAGTCCAGTGCTTTGGCACTAGGACAAATTTTGACATCAACCTGGAACAACACCTCTTTCGTGGTTGACATAGTTGGACTGTTCGTCGACGGTGTGTCTGAATCAGGTGATGAATCCGGCAGATCGGGAAACTCCACTCTACCTTCTTCTTCCTCTGGCCACTCGAAGGCGAGGTTGACGGTGTCACTACCCTTGGTCTGTCTCCACAACTTCGCAGATAGAGCGCAGGACAGTCCTGCCGCGTCGCATATCTCGGGGCTGATGGGATTGCATACGAGCACGTCGATATCCCCATACGATCTCTTCTCTGGAGCTTCAATCGCAACCCGCACGTACTCAAAGTGTTTGAGAAGCCGCTCCACTATCTCCTTCTTGAGCTTCTGGTACATCTGAGGAGACATGCGGGGGAAAAGTAGACTGGCATCCTCCCTCGTGAACGCGTTCCCGCCCATGGTCCTAAGTGGCGATGGTGAATATTCGGCTCTGTCAAAATGGTCGGCTTGTGTTGCTGGTGCCTGCTCATGAGCAGCTGTGGAGGCGATGCTACTGCTTCATAAATTTGCGGATCTTTATCCCTCCACTCGGCAGGGATTGAACAAGCAAATAAGTCGGCAAGTAAGTAAGCAAATAAGTAGGCAAGTAAGCAAATGAGAGACGAGGACGTGCTGGGCGAAAAGACGTTCACTTGAGGACCTCTATTCAGCAAGATCAATCGATTGGACATTGTTATTGAGCATGATTGGGGCCACTTGGCCAAGCAGTGACTGGGATTGTCCATAGTGCGTGGGGAGAGAGAGGGAGGAGCAAGTGAAGTTGAAGTATCAATGGGAATGCAGAATACCCCTAATCCTGTTTTGGTTAGCATTCTCTGTCGTGTAATTTTCATTGGTACCGTAATTTACTCTGGTATATCAGGCAACAGCCTTCACCTTGCTATCCACGCTGTATTGTAGCCAGACTGACTTCATCAATGGCGGCGTCATTCAGCTGGGAAGTCGTTGCTCATGAATAGCCCGTCACGCCATCTGGGAGTTGTTGAATGTTCAACAGTTCGGTCTGGAAACCCATATGGCTGTGTCCCCTTCACTCCCTTTGAAAGTCTTCTTCTGCGTCTCTGCGTCCAAGGTCTGTAGATTTTACCATTTTCTCATCCAGCCACACCTCATCTTCATATCGAGAGTGCAATGTATGTAAATATCGAGTTGTATTTGTAGTTGTTTCACCGATAACGGTTTACCAGAGAGCTGGTCCGTTTGTGAAGACGTTATTTTTTGTTTTGAACGAACTCGTAAGATTTGACGCAGGGAATCGGTGGATGGTCCTCTAATCAACACCAGGCTCGAGTTCGAAAGGTGATGGCCGAGGGTCAGTACTGTGTTATTTCTAGTGGGGAAGGAAGATTGGGCAAGGGCGAGTTCTTTTGCTGGCATGCGGAGACACCGTTCTGATGGTGAGATAGCAATCGCCGGCTTTGCCACTCTCGACGTCTAGAGCAGTAAATCGTGCCCTGCAGTGTGTGCCTAGGATGTTACAAGGCAACGAAGGACCGAATGATGCTGGAGATACCAAAGAGTCTGCTTCGAGTTGTGACAACATTCAGAGGACGAAGTCAAGCAAGCAGAAGAACCACGCCACCAAGCCGTTCGCGATGCCCTCACCAAAATCCAGCTCTTCCCCAGGACCCTGCTGCAAGCAAGGGATCAAGATGAAAAGGGTTTTCGCATCACGAGGTGGCAGTGTAAGACCTTGGACACGGTGCCGAGAGCTCATGCGCAAGCACAGAGGAGCTGCTCAGCAATTGCCAAAAATGAGAATAATCAATGTTATGACTCCGTAGAGTCGTTTCAGAGATTAAACTGAAAAGAACAGATACTACACTTGATCTAAGCCAAAAGGCTGGAGAGACTGTTAGCATGGCCATGACAACGAGCGAGTTCAAGGTGGTGGTCCTTGAAGGAAGGGGGGGGTGTTTGACGTACCAAAGAGAGCTAAAGAAAGGAAAAGGGAGTGAGAGGGAAGAGCCATTATTTATACGCAAGAGTCTGCCAAGCCTTCGGTGGAGACTGTTTGCAGTGTTTGCACCAAGTGACTCATTTTTGTAGTAGACTAACTGAAATAGGTCTAGTATGTCTGATTCCCCATCTAATCACGTTGTCATCTGTCCAGTGTACCACCATACCACCAGGCAACCATGGCCTGATTCACCTCAACGTTGTATTTTTTAGGACGCTTTATATTATTCGTGCGAGAGCGGCTGTCCATCTGACCGGCTTCAATCAGCCGAATTCATGTCCCTTCTGATATCTCAAGCGAACATGTCAGGAGCGGCTATAGACAGGAGCAAAAAATAAAATGTTATGTATAGGTAACTTGGTACATATTACTGATCACAGTCAAAGCTTTTCTTCGCTTTAGTTACCCTCTCCTGTCTGCTTCACGTCTACTCTACTCTCAAACACTGCAACCGAGCCTCCGTTTCGACAACGTCCAAAGCCTGGTTCACTTCAAGCACCTTCCTCACGTCAGTCAACCAGTCGCGGCTCAGGACGGCAGCCCAGCCAGTAAGCCCGTTGATCTCTCGGGCGGCTGCATCGAGATCGCCTTCCTCCAATAGGCTCTCTGTTCTGGTCAGAACAGACTCGACGTCGGTGCCCTGAGGCTGGCCCTGCTTCTTGAACAAGACCTTGGATAGTACCAAGGAGGCAGCGTGGGAAGCAATGCCAGCGTTCTCCGGCAACAGGGATGCTTTGCGGACCTCCGTGGCCACACGGCGGAAGCGATCAATCAGCTGGGCCTGGGACGGAATGCCCTTTTGATAGGCCGACGGGTTAATCGACGCAATGGCAGCATCAACGACCGGATCGCCGTCAGCTGTCAGCTTGAGCGCAGCCATCTCACGAACAAAGGGCGTGGGTCTGGCATCGGCTTGATTTGACCTCTCCAAAGCCGCGCGCACACTGTCGACTGCAACCTGCAGCTTTTGTGTTGCCAAGTTCGAGTCGATCACACCGTTCCAGTTTGAGGTCAGCTGGGTCAGGTTGTCTACATTTGTAGACAGGTCAGTCAGCTTCGACAGCCGGCCGTCACGCTCGGCTTCGACGAGCGTCTGAATCTGGTCCACAAACTGGCGCTTCATCTCAATTGCCTGGTTGGTCAGCTCGTTGACGAGGCGCTGCTCGGCGACGGCATTGGAGCGCTCCAGTTCCGCGCGTAGTTTGGCATCATGGATTTCAGCCAGCTTGGCACGCTCGGCCTCGAACTCCTCGCGATACCTCGCTTCCTCCTCTTTCTGAGCCGTCTGAACGCGGTCGATGAGCTGCCTAGCCAGAGAGTCGAATTCCTTGTGGGCCTGCTGGACACGCTCCTCGGCCTTGGCCTGCTCAGCTTCACGCAAGGCCTGAAGCTTGTCGCTTGCGGTAGTGAGAGATTCCTTGGCCTTGCTGATGGAGCCTGCGTATTTGTTGGGCCCATCAGCAGCGGCATCGGCATTGATAACTGTAATGAGGTCATTGACAGCTTTGGCGAGCTCTTGCAACACCGGCTCATCCGCGTTGGCAACTGGCACCGCTGCGATGGCTGCAACCTTAGCAACTGCCGCCGGTCGAGCATCCTCCTTGGGCGAAGGGGCGGGGGTCTTGGGTTCATCCTTCTGCTTCTCGGCCGTTGGCACCACAGGTTTGGGCGCGGCTGTCTCTGCATCGGTGGTTTTGGCTCTGGTACTCTGAGCAGGCTTGTCTTTGGTCTTGGTTGCGTCTGGAGAGCTGCTGGCCTTGTCCTTCTGCGTGGCATCAGCGCCTCCCGCCGGAGGCTGCTCAGCGACCTTCCACGACAGACCTGACTTCAGGGGAATCGTGATCTTCTTGTCATCTGCAATGGTGCGGGGACCAGTGCGATGTAGGTTTCGGTTTGAGTCGTTGAAGCGCCGTCTGAAGGAGCGCTCGTCAAAGTAAAGCACGACATCTTCTCCGAAAGGCACGTATTCGGTGAAGAAGTCGTGGAAGTTGTCTGAGCGCAGCGCATACCACACTGCTCCCCCGTAGGAAAGAGCACCGATCAAGACGAGGTAGAGCAGCAGCCGCAAGGGTCGGAAGCGCTTGCGGGCAGGAGGTGCTGGTGGTGCAGGCGGCGGCGAGGCAGGCGCGGCGGCAGGCGTGGGTGGTGCAGGTGGCGAGGCAGGAGCAACTGCCTTCTCCGGCGCCACCCCAGCGAGTTTGGCGGGGTCAGTCGGCTTGAAGCTGGGATCGGAGCTCAGAATCGCGTCGGAGCGCTCGGCATAGGTACGCCGCTGCTGCTGCTAGGAGGTTGTGGTTAGCAAATGAGTATAGCACGGGGTATGGCAATCCGTCTCTCTCTTACTGCATGTGAACGCGGGAGGGCGGCAATGAGCTGACGCCGGGCGACAGCGGGGCCCAATGGGCCCAGCCGCAGAGCAGCGGGCCTTGCCACCGTGCGAATGTTCAGGCACGCCGGCATATGGACGACGACACAGACTATATGCAGATGCCACTGTTCTGCTGAGCTTTGAGAATGTAAAGCTCAGCGCCAAGCCCCGAAAAATACAATACACGTGTAACGTTACCGTTACTTCCGACAAACAAGATTTAGCGTACACACCATAGGCTGCGTTATTCCTGATAAGGCTTGGCGAGTATAAAGGGGTCCAGTTTAGTTTTGTACAACGCCGCCCTCCCTATTAACATTTTATTGTTGAGCACCGCGTCGCTCCAGCTTCCGTCGCTTCTGCCTCAGCTTGGCTGCCTCTGCATCCTTCTTCTCATTCGAGTGCTGCATCTTCTCATACAGCTTCCTCTTCTTGTTGCTCATCATCATCTTCCGCCTCTCCAGCTCTTCGTCTTCCTTCTTCCGCCTTGCCTCACGATCCTTCTTCGCCTTCTCCTTGCGTATCTTTTCTGGATCTGCTCGAACGGCGGAAAGCGGCTGGCCCAGGACTTCAGCTGCTAATTCTTGCTGGTGCAGTAATTCCTCGTCATCCTCCTCCTCATCTTGCTCAGGCGCTGCCTCGACATCATTGAAACCACCGAAGCCGTCTTGTTCACCTTGATCTTCGCCTCCCTCATCCTCCGAGGATTCGGCATCCAGATCGGCCACCACCATTCCATTTGGCGCTAGGTTCTCCGCCTCTTCGCTGTCAGAAGCTGGGTCATTCTCGATATCCTCGAGAGCCTCATCCGCTTCCTGCTCTTCCTCGTCTTCCTCATCTTCATCGCCCTCCTCTATCGCTTCATCGGCCTCACCTTCCTCTTCTTGATCAGCCAGAGGCACCCTAGGGTCATACTGCCCACTTGTCGGTTTCACCCATGGACTGAGATGCGGTGGAAGTGTTGCGCCCGGAGCATATAGATCTGTTCGCACTAGCTGGCCCTCGTTGACACAGTCCCACACCCACTGCGGCTGGACGTAGATGCGGCCAGGCACAAAGTGACCAGGCTTGACGGTTTGTGTATTTTGGGCTTGACTGTCATGGGACCCATCAGCGACCGGGAGAGGGTCAACAGGGGCAGGCCGATCAACAATCTGATGCGTGATTCTCTGGTCTGTCTCGTCGTGAGTAAAAGCTCCCTCTCCGAGTACACGATCCCAGCCAAGTCGCTTGCATCCAAATGCCCTCAGCAGAAACTCCAGCGGATGTCGGGGCGCCTCTCGTGAGATGAAGACTGTCATGTTGGCAAACAAATTTCCGGCCTCGTTGCTGCTAATCTCCGGCTGTGGTAGTGCGTCACCCTCAGGAGCAGCGACTTCAAATTTGTCAATTACCTCAGCCTCCTCCTCTCCTTCGTCTACCACTGTCTGCTCCGTTTGCACTTCCGTTTCCGCTTCTGCTCCCTGAGCAGCCGCGGCTTGGTCCACCAGTGCTTGAACGTCAGCAGTGTTGCTGTCCGCATGCCCATTTGCTATGCTCTTCGGCTCCTCGCTCTCCTCAATTGCTTCAGTTGTGTTCCTGCCTTGAAGGGTAAATGCTGCAAGCTCGGCGCCTCGCTCGTCGCTCGTTACGTCAAACTTGGGCGGGTAGACCAGGCCGATCTGCGTATACAGGCGATAGTTGACAAAGCCAAGCAGCGTGCAGTAGAACTCGACAAACGTGCCCATAATGCGGTAATCAACGTCCTGAGTAACCTGCTGGACGAACCGGTAGGGCACCAGCCACATTATGTCCTGGCCCTGGATCGTGGCTTGGTAGTAGATGCCTTTTATCGACAGGAATGATCTTCTCAGAGAGTGTGTAGCAATGAGGTAATGTTCGAACTCATGGCACAACCGCTGACACCTTGCAATCGTCTTCGGAGGGACAGTTGCCGTCGAGGGGAGATTGGCAAAGAGAAAGAGGAGGGAAAGGGCGTCGTCAAGGTCTCGCAGAGCGTCAATAAAGGTCGGGTATCGCTCTCGCACAATATGATCGAGCGTGATCTTGGGCGTGTGCTGCTTCTCCAGCCGCACCGCATCCTGCACCTCGTAGCGGCCCAGTGAGCGTGCAATCTTCTTTGACAGGGCCTTTTGGTCGCGAAACTTGGCTAGAAGGGGTTCATGGAGCAGGTACTGAATGTCCTTGGTGTAGTAGAATGTTGTCGAGTGAGTTGCTGACTTATGGGCCTTCTTGAAGTTACGAGGCTCTCGAGGGTAGATGCCTTTGAAAATGCAGAGGCGCCGGAAGTCTGGCAGCGAGATCTGCAGTTTGCGCACTGCCTGTGTGCGCGTGATGTAGTTGCGCGCTTGGCCCGACTCTCCTTTCTTCTTGATCTTGGCCATCTTGCTGCTCTGTCTAGCACTCTGTGGTGAGTACTGTTGGATTTGGACAAAAAAAAGTTGTTCATGGTCAGTCCAAAGAAAGAAACTTAAGCGAAAACTTTAAAAAACAGTTTTAGACTTTCGTTTCGCTCTAACCCAATTAAGCTTTAATGACATTGAGTTATAATTAACACCTCCGTATCTCCCTTTTCCCCTTGGATGGCCAGCAGGAAGAATGCAATGGAAAGAGAGACAACAGCGGTAATGACATGCTGATGATGCAATGACCTGGGGAAAAAATACCACCGCCGTCTTTGCCGGCGCCGCAGCATTGAGATTGACTGCCTTCTACTTCTTTCCCTCCCTCGTCGACTTCCTTACCACTCAGGTTGAGATATCAACACCAGCCTCTAGCTTCAAGCGACTAAAAGAAGGTCTTTTTCTATATGAGCGCGGTATCTCGCCTTACGATGGAGGCGTCTTCCACCAGGCACCCTTACTCCTCGTCATCTTTGGCATCTTTCCAGCCCCCCTGGTCTTTGCCGCGATAGACCTGGCCAACGCGTTCGCGCTCAAGACTATTGCCGACAATCTCAAGTTATCCTCACCACGCTTTAAGCCACTGAATGGCACCCTCATTGCCGCTGCCTTCTTGTTCAATCCTTTGACCATTTTATCCTCTCTCGGACGCTCCACTTATCTCTTCACCAACCTGGCCATCACTCAGGCTGCCCTGGCTGCTTCAGCCGCAAATCTCCCACGAGCCATGACAGCATTGGCATTTGGAACATACTTGACTATGTATCCTTTGCTCCTCGTCCCCCCTGTCTTTCTGCTTCATGCACAGGCAACAGGATCAACTGTTCCCTCCCGTCAGACCGTTCTGCGAGGTCTGGGGTGGTTTGCAGCTGCACTACTGGCTCTGGTTGGTAGCACGCTTCTCATCACCGGCGATATCGGCCGGTTCGTCAGATCTTGCTATGGCTTCCAACTGACGGTGCCCGACCTGACACCAAACATCGGCCTCTGGTGGTATTTTTTCACCGAGATTTTCGATTCATTCCGCGAATTCTTCATCGGAGTCTTTTGGTTGCACATGGCAGGCTATGCCGGTGGACTCACCATTCGCCTGTACAAGGAGCCGTGGTTTGTTCTTACAACCCTCCTAGGCTTGTTCGCTGTTTTCAAGCCCTACCCCAGTGTTGCAGATGTCTCACTCTATTTCGGCTTTCTACCATTGTATCATCACATCATTCCCTGTATGTCCTGCCATCTGACTCCCCCTCTTGATTCTGTACTAACAAAGGCCAGTAACACGATACACTTTCATCGCCGCTTCCGTTATCCTGTACTCCAGCCTTCTCGGCCCAGCTTTCTACTATTTGTGGATTTATGCTGGCTCGGGCAATGCCAACTTTTTCTTCGCCATCACTCTTGTCTGGAGTCTGGGCCTGAGTATTTTGATTGGAGACAGCCTGTTCGCAGTCTTGCGGGACGAATGGGAAGTTGAGCGCCCTGAGATGAAAGGCAAGGACGTGCGTCGCATATGAACACTTGACGAGGGCAAAAAGCTTTATTCCACCTTCAGCGTTTTGGATAGGATGACATAAGACGGCTGCTTGACAGTGCCATTCCTCAGTTTCCGTGGTTGTGGTGAAAATTCATCTTCCTCATACCCCAGTCTCTCATACACATGGAGAGCTCTCTGGTTTGACCGAAACACGGTCAGCATTGCCTTGCCCACCCCGACGCTCTCCCCAATTGCCTCGACGTATTCAATCAGCCTTCGCCCATAGCCTTTGCCCTGCATGGCCTGCTGCAAATGCACCTCGTAGATATAGACCACTTCTTGCCCATCCTCATACGTAATCATGAATGAGATGAATCCAAATACCGTCTCTCCTCCTCCTTCGGTGCTTGACAAGTTGCTCGTTCCCGGTTGCGGGTCAGACAACAGCAGTACGAACTTCATATCAGGGAGAGCCATCTCCTTGCGCTTCTCGGCGCGTGACCAGCCTAGCTCCGAGTTGGCATAATCATCGGCACTGGTGTGCTCGATCAGATCGAGACAGGCTTCTAGCTCCTGTTGGGAGATATTGCTGGCATCTGTGTATTTGCTTCTCTCCTCTGAGTCCCCTGGCAAAGGTCCGGCTGATGGCGCATACTTGGACATAAAGTCTGGCATACACAAGTCGTTGGCTGTTTCCACCAGCTTGCCCTGTGCCACGGCTTTGGAATGCGCCTTGCCACGCCTGGGCGCCTTCCACGTTACCCCCATCGCTGCTGCCGCCGTGGTCATCGCCGCAAGGACAGGGAAAGGAAACTACGTCAAGCCAAATAAGTGCTAGCGCAACAACCTTGTTTGTTAGGCGGCCAATCAATCCGACGTCGCGCTCCTCCCAAATGATATCGCTCTGGAACTGATGAGCAGCCACCAGTCCAAGAGCTGACTCACGGTTACACAGCATGGCTTGGTTGAACAATTCCACTCCTGGCCCGGTCCCTGGCCACGATTCCTTGTCTCGGACCAACCTCCGGCATTCCTCCCTCGCAGCCTTGGTACCCCTCAATGAGGATGTCTTATTGTCGACAGCCTCCCCAGCTATCAATGGCTCAAGATGCATCTCCAAGATCAGGCATTCAAATCAACTTGACACACTACGGAGATGGTCATCTCCCACAACCCGTGGCAAGGATTGAACAGGTTGGCATTTTGTGAGAATGCTATCTTACTCGGACTCAAGGATCAGTCCCAGGGTCAGCTTCACAGGTCACGCTCCAATGACTCTGCGCCTGTTGCCCAACGCTGGACAGATCAGCAATCTCTCCGTAACTTTCTGGACGACATGGCCCTCATTGCGGCTGGGTCTGGCGGCAGGGACAATGTCGCGGCTACCTCTTTGGAGTGGGAGACGGCAAATACTGTGTGTCTCCGTGTAGCACGGAATGAAGGATTTGCAGATGACAGTTGTAAACAACTACAGGATCTCCTCAACAGGTCCATGCATCCATCTCTTCGAGGCAATGGAGCCCTAAATGCTCCAAGTTCGTATGCAACAACGCCTGAGGTTAAACCACCATCACCTGAGGACTCTGTCTTGGAATTGATCGTGCTCCAATGTCAACCTCGCTTGAAGAAGCACACCTCCGGTCTCCTCGGCCAGCTGAAGCATGCACAATGTCGGCCTGTAGGTAGATGCTCTCCTCCAAGTTACGATCCCCATGATACTGTGAGAGAATCCAAAGAGAATATGCAAACCCTTGGTCCTTATAGCGCTCATACTCACAGCCAATATATGGATCATGTTGCCGGTCAGCTTGATGAGTTGCGCGATCTGTGTAACAAGGTCGAGAGTAATTCCACGATGGGACTACAATCAAGCTTGTGCCGTATCACCACTCTCGCCTATCAGTGCCGAGGATCCGGGGCACTGAGACTGTACATGAAGAAGAATCTATGCGTACAGGCCAGGGCTGGCTTTCTCGACACAGCTGCCGATGAAATCGTAGAACGCATCGGTAAGCTGGCTCGATTTTACCGGGCTAGGAAAACCATCGCCACCTTCACCGCCTGGCTGGCCAATGCCGGGGTCAATATCACAGTACGGGGACTACCGTCATGCAAGCTTCAAGTTGAAGAGCTCAAAACCCGGACAGCATCGGATGTAAGAGCGCGCGGTGGCCCCAACCTTGGCCCATATAATGATACCCAGATCTATTCCAGAATCCAGCGGTGGCCCCTATACCGAGTTCATTCCGAGGTCCAGCTGGCGGTTTTTTATGAGGAACATTCTGACCTGGAAACCGTTGGCAACTACATCGGCGGAGACAAGCTGTGTTGCTACCTTTGTCACGAATTCCTCGTTCGCCATGGTCGATTTCAAACCAATGGATGTCATCAGTCATTGTATTCGTTATGGATGGTGCCTAATAGTGTGAAATTCTCCTCTCTGGAACGGGCCACCCTGTTCCACCAGGCACTGGAGGGAGTTTGCACCTTGTTGGAGAACCAAGTATCAAAGCTGCGCCGCGGCCCACGACTCAGACGCCGGCTCGCGACTCAGAATGAGTCTTTCGCCAATCTCTCTCGTATTTCACTCTTCTCTTTCGATGGCCGAGCCCCGGCGTCTTTCCCAACGCATCAATTACCCACCAGCGAGGAAGTGGTGGAGGTGGTGGATGTGGTCTCTCCATCGCTTGACCCGCCGCCACAATTGAAAGATCTCGAAGATGCTGAATATCCAAGTGTCTCACACATTGAGAATATCCAGGCTTCATCACCTCCACCTTCCCTAGTGGCAGTGGAAGTGGTCTCACCATCGCCTGACCCGCCACCTAAATGTGAAGATCTTGAAGATGCTGAATATCCAAGTGTCTCACATACTGAAAATATCCAAGCATCATCACCTCAACCTTCCCTGGTGGCGGTGGAAGTGGTCTCTCCACTGCCTGACCAAGCGCCACAATTGAGAGATCTTGAAGATGCTGAATATGCAAGTGTCTCACACATTGAGAATATCCAGGCATCATTACCTTCACCTTCACTGGTGGCAGTAGAAGTGGCCTCTCCGTCGCCTGACCCGCCACCACAATGTAAAGATCTCGAAGATGCTGAATGTCCAGGTGTTTCACACGTCAGGAATATCCAGGCATCATCGCCTTCACCTTCCCTGGTGGCGGTGGAAGTTCAAGTTCAAGACCTGGACTCAACAACACCAGGGAATTCTGAGTCTGAACAATCCATTCGGGACAGTCAAGCCCCAAAAAGTGAAAGGATTGGAAGTAGCCAAATTGGGGCTATTCGGAGGACTAGCAGGGCGGAAGCCCCTAAGCTAGAGGTTCAGACTCGGCGGCATCGACGCAGCCTACCACACGGACGTCATAAAAGACCCTATCACCGAGAGGAAAACAAGATGGCAGATCCTAAGAGAGCCGGCCATCATAGGCGCCGTCATGGAGACCGTCGCCATCGCCATCGCCATCGACCCGAAGAACAGCCAAAGAAGTATTCCTCCGACGATCAATCACAGATCTATTCCTCGGAAAAGTCTCGAGGCCCCCATCGCCAGGGACGGAAGACGTGGAGTTTCACACGACTAGTGACTGATATTCTAAGGCGACTCTGTTGCTATCGCTGATCACAGAATGGCTTGCTTAGCTTTCTGTCAAATCGGTTAACATGATCTCAGAAGAACTGGCCAAACTGAATCCGGCAGTCGATATGGCATGGCAACAGATGCCATTGCTGAGTTCACACGGCGAATGAAGTGGACCAAGAACCTCATGTCAAAAGCGAAGATCGCCCAAGAAGCAGCTTCAGGTTCAGTAGTACTTAGAGCGAAACTAAGCCCGCTCCCCAACTGTTCATCGAAGGTCATCAATGTCTCTCTCATGTTCCGCATCTCTGAATGCCGCAATGTACTCGCCAAGCTTCTTCCAAGCTGGGTTTCTCGGATGATCGCGCAACCAATCTTGACAGCGCAGGCCGAGTTGGTTATAATCTATTCTCTTAGTATCGGTGTTTGGAGATGGCTGTAGAGGGCCAAGCTTCCGAATGACCTGGTAGTATACGTCCGCGAAAGGCTTTGTCCCAACCCTCCCGGTCCACCCGTCCTGAATGATGTCCCCAATAATTATCCAGCTTCGAAGATAAGGCAATACAATATCTGAGGGTGTCTTTTCTTTTGAAGGGCATACATTGGGTAATTATAACCTGTTTTCGACACTCTATGGTCTTCCTCGGCCAGTGTTCAGTGTTGCATTGCTGCCACTTGCCGCCACTTGTCAGCCATCTGTTGGACATATGGGATCAAGCCTTGCTACATCAACAGAAGGCTGAGAGTATGTGAAGAATTTCATTGGTGGGATTAAATAAATCATGTTAGGCTTGGCAGGCCCGACCTTGTCGTGTACCAAAACTACCGTCACCACCCCATCTGCACACAAGTTCTTCCCCGCCTATGCAGCAGTCACTCATTCAGCTTGCCAAAGCCGCACCTCGAGTGAAGGCTCCTCGTCCCACCTCGCGCGCTCCCAGGCTCTCGCTCGAGCACTTCATCCAGCGCCAACGCGTCCTTTCCCTCTGGCGCACCATCGTCCGGTCCATCTACAAGACACCCAAAGACAGGCGCCCAGAGCTGTTGGCCTATGCCAAGGGGGAGTTTGCTCGTCACAAACATGTCACCGATCTCAGTCAGATAAGATACCTGATCTCGACCGGCAAAACCGAATTCGACCAGGTAGAACGATACATGGGTGCCGATATGATGGGCCGATGATGCAAGTGACGGCCTTCGAAGGCACCCCTGATTGGCAAAAGCTCCTTGAGCTCCAATAATGGCTTGATGGCACCTGCTGCGGCTCGTTCTGAGTCCGGTATCCCAGCAGGTCGAATCCAATTTGAGCTTCAACTGCTACGCGATTTGATCCCTTCAAAATGAAAAGAGGGACCCCAAAGGAATCATCACATGATCCTCCTAAACCGTTCATCCGTCTTGTTAATGGGTTGCTCCATCAGACCGATGAGGGTGGGCATGTCCCTACGAATTTAACATGGATCCGATTTGGTGCAATGGAGCATCATATGCCCATGTCATGGCACTGTTAGCTGCCAGTGAAGTCGGCTCGGAGAACAAGCTGGGTGCATGAACCACAATAGGTTCGATTTGCCGTCGACTTAAGATTGAAGCCGAGCTTCATACAAGCATTGTCTTGACGACAAGGGGCAATTGAGAGCAGGTCAGTGGGAAGCAGGCGATGCTGATGATGGATGTGATGAAAGGAGCGGTTCCTTGTAGACGTCCACCTCAGTGGAATTGGAGCTGTTTACGATGTACTAAATGTACAAGCACCGCTTCTGCATCTCTGCTCCTGTGTTAAGTGTTAAGTGGTTTTGATTTAGGGTTAGGGTAGAAATCGGTATCTGCCTAATCCATATCCGGTTAGACTGATATCCCGCGTCAATAGTTGAAGGCTGCCAGTGGCTTGACGCGGCAGACCTCCAGACATCCAAGTACTCCTCTTGCCCAGCTGCACATCACCCCTAACCAAGTCATTCAAAATTCCCGACCAAGCCTTATCATCAGTCCCTTGCTGTTACCTCGAAGATGAATCATTTTCCACAGGCTTGGGGACGAGTAAGCACCTGTTCCCTGCCCAACCCCGACGTTAAGCTGACTGGACGAAGCCGAGAGACGATGTGTACGGCCCATACGATTCATCATACCTGCAGCCGTCCGCTCCGCTCACACATACCTCATCGCCCATCGTGACGGGCACGTCAGTGCTGGGTGCCAAGTTTAAGGACGGAGTAGTCATTGCTGCCGACAACCTAGGTATTGCCATCTCACAGACATTAGCCCATCTTCTTGCTCTGACCAGTATCTGCAGCATCCTATGGTTCTCTGGCGCGCTTCACCGATGTCAAGCGCATCCGAACATTCCCTCCCAATACCGCCATTGGCTTTGGCGGAGATGTATCAGACATGCAATACCTTGACCGACTACTTTCCTCGCTCGACATTCGCGAGAACTATCTCGCCTCGGCCGAGCACAGACTGAATGCCAAAAATCTGCACACATACCTCTCAAAAGTGCTGTACAAGAGAAGGAGTAACTTTGACCCGCTATGGAATCAGATTCTGGTTGCTGGGCTCGACGAGGAAGGCAAGCCTTTCCTCGCCAGTGCCGACCTGCTCGGGACCACCTTCTCCGCGCCCACACTGGCAACAGGATTTGGTGCCCATCTCGCGCAACCCTTACTCCGGAAACTGGCCCCTAAGGATGAAGAGAGTGTGCCGGAAATAACCAGGGAGCAGGCCGTGCAAGGCGTGAGGGAATGTATGAAGGTGCTGTACTATCGAGATGCTAGAAGCATGGATAAGTACAGCATTGCCGTTGTAACCAAGGACGGCGTCGAGCTGAGCGAGGACGAGAGCCTGGAGAACCAGAGTTGGGCATTCGCAGATCAGATCCGTGGCTACGGAACTCAAGTGAACTGAAGAGAAGACCTCAACCGGCCTTTGCATAGCATAGGAGTATGGCGCTAGTAGAAGAAGCAGGGCAGTGGTCACTCAATGTACACTGTCCGTAGGGAAGGCCGTAATGACTCTATGTAAGGCTTTCAACCAAGTTCAGAACCCAGGCGCCGTTGCCATACACGAACGTAAAGTTACCGTACTGTACTGTACTACACAACGAAGCGAGCCTTCCCTTTTTGGTGCTGATGACTCCTTCCAGTTGCCTTAATTGAAATGACGTCGTCACTGACTTTCTCGCCTTCGTCCGTCGTCCTGTTCACTTATTTATTCGCCTCCTTCGATATCCGTCTACCGTCTATTTGCGTTGTTTTACCGAGCTGCTTTTTATTCAAGCTCCAGATTTGCCTTTCGTTGTTCGACTTTCCTTTACACACTTTTCAAAGTCTTGTTGTGCCGGGATTTGGTTTTTGCTTCCCCTACACAATGGAAACGACAACCACGAGCCCAACACCGCCAAGTCGTGGCAGAGGTCACAGGGGTGCCAGAGGCAATAGGGGAAGTCGGGGCAACAGAGGCAACAGAGGCCGGGGAAGAGGCCGTGACCCTACCCCAGGCCGTCAGCTCCAGGTCCAGAATTCAGCACCCACATCAAGCGGGAGAACTTTTGGTGGCCAGTTGACCAGACTGGACGGTGCTGCACCGTCCTTTGTCCCCCCTTCAACATCACCACCACCATCCACTGCCGGCTCAGAGAATCCACAGTCAACTTCACAAAAGCAGAAACAGTCACGGCATCCCAAGCAACGACAGCGGAAGACTTCAGTCTCACGATCCGCAGCCCCAGATATTGCCACCCGTATCCATGACGATATTGGTCACGGTACGTACGAGTGTGCAGTGTGTGCGAACGAAATAAGCCGGTATTCCAAGGTGTGGGCTTGCCACACCTGCTGGACGGTCTTTCATATTGGTTGCATCAAGCGGTGGTCGAAGAATGAGAGCTCTGCTGTTCATAATCGGCTAGGTGAGAATGAACAATCTGCAGTCGGAAGGCAGTGGCGATGCCCTGGCTGCAATCTGCCCAAAGACGTTCAAATCTCTTCCTACACGTGCTGGTGTGAAAAGGAATTGGACCCAAAGCCAACACCCGGCTTGCCACCTCATTCTTGCGGCCAAAGCTGTGGGCGAGAGCGAAAATCGCCCAAGTCTTGCCCACATCCCTGTGATCTGGTATGTCATGCCGGACCGTGCCCTCCATGTACGGCTATGGGCCCCAAGCAGAGCTGCTATTGCGGGAAAGAGGAGACTACGAGGAAGTGTCTCGAAACCAGTTACGATGAGGGATGGAGCTGTGGAGCCATATGTGGAGATGTTATGCCCTGCGGAGAGCATACCTGCTCGAGGCCGTGTCACGAAGGTGTTTGTGGAGCGTGCATGGAACCAGTCGATGCCAAATGTTACTGCGGGAAGGTTGAAAAGTCCATTGCCTGCTCTGAAAAGGACGAAGAGAAGGAGAGCTATGGCTGGATTGGCTACTTCAGCTGCCATCAGACATGTGATAGGCTATATGATTGCGGTGTGCACCGATGCGAGCAGAGCTGTCATCCGCAGCACGCTGAAACACCTCACTGCCCCAATTCTCCGGATGCTGTCCTTCATTGTCCCTGTGGCAAGACCGCACTGGACGATCTGAAGTCCAAGCCGCGGGAACGGTGTACGGATATAATCCCGAGCTGCCAAGAGGAATGCGGGAAGCTCCTTGCCTGTGGTCACTGCTGCCAACAGTTATGCCACATAGGAGACTGCTTGCCCTGTACACGAACAGTCAACATAACCTGCAGATGTGGCCGGAATCAATTTGACAACTTCTGCCACCATGGTGCAATGGAGCCGCCTCAGTGCAGGAGAGTGTGTCATGCCCTTCTTAACTGTGGCCGACACGAGTGTGGAGAGCGATGCTGCACAGGTGAGCGGAAGGCTTTCGAGCGTCAAGCCACGAAAAGAAAGCTAAAGTCACTTGCGGCGGTGACGACGACGAGAGCGATTGATAATAGTATCGAACCCGAACACATCTGTACCCAGGTCTGTGGCCGGCCATTGAAATGTGGGAACCATTACTGTCCAGAATTGTGTCACAAAGGTCCTTGCAATACCTGCAGAGAAGCGATTTTCGATGACTTGGCCTGCAGCTGCGGCAGAACGGTCATTCAAGCTCCTCTTCCCTGTGGCACCAGACCGCCACCATGCACCTTTCCATGTCGACGGCCAACTAGCTGTGGCCACCCTCAAGTTGCTCATAATTGCCACCAAGAGGATGAAGAATGCCCGAAATGTCCATTCTTGACAGAAAAGAAGTGCTTGTGCAGCAAGAAGATTCTCAAAAATCAACCATGTTTCCGTGCTGAAGTACTCTGTGGCTTGGTCTGCGGCAAGACTCTCAAATGCGGTTCGCATACCTGTCGCAAGACTTGCCACAAGCCTGGTGATTGTGAGGATGCTGGCCAACACTGCCAGCAAGAATGTGGCAAATCTAAGAAGACGTGTGGCCATCCATGTGAGCAGCCTTGTCATGCTCCCTCGTCGTGCAAGGAGAACAAGCCATGTCCGTTGAAAATGATTGTCACATGTGACTGCCAGCGTAGGAAGGAAGAAGTCAGATGCAATGCCCGCGCAGATGTGCCAAACCCACCAGGTCGACCCACGTCGTTACAGTGTGATGATGAGTGTGCGCGTCTGGAAAGAAACCGCAACCTGGCCTTGGCTCTTCACATTTCAGACGACCATACGGACGATCATGTTCCGTATTCTACAGCCACGCTAACTGCCTACCTCCAAGATGTGGCATGGGCACACAAGCAAGAAGAGCTACTTCGGCTATTTGCTGCGGACGAAAATGAGAAGCGGTATCGATTCAAACCTATGAAGCCACGGCAGCGCGCCTTCTTACACAGCCTAGCCGAAGACTTTGGCCTAGACAGCGAGAGCATTGACCCGGAGCCACATCGACATGTCATACTTTTCAAGACTCCCAAATTTGTCGCTGCACCAATGAAAACGTTGGCACAGGCCGCCAGGCTACGCAAAAGCCAGCTCAACATACTGGCGCCGGTCGAAAATGTTGCGAAGAAAGCGGTTAAGCCGCAGTTCAATGGATTTCTTCTAGCCAGGCCGAGATTTGCTCTAACTGAGGATGAACTATGGCCAGTGGTGCAAAAAGCGGCGCCAAATACGGCATTCAGCATATCTTTCCTATCCAATGAACAAGGCATCGCGCTGATTCCTACCGCCCAGGAAACCGACATCGCTACTACGCTCTTAACCAGACTTCAGCCCAGTCTCTCGGCAGAGATTATCAAAGCCAAACTCGCAGGGACTGTGAATCTAGCACAGTTCGATACCACTAGTGTTGATACACGGGTTGTTCATGTCCAAGACACGCAGACCGCTGATTCGTCTGGAGGATGGAGCCAGGTGGCAGCGAAGAAGGCAGCACCGATCATGACAGCAAGAGTTGCCGAACCAGTGGGACAGCGACCTGTGTACACTGTATTGGGTAGCCGGTTAGCTCAAGCGAGGAAGGACAAAGAAAAGCAGAAGGGATCGAAACGGAAGGAGGAAGTGGTGGATGACTGGGAAGATGAGGTTGAAAGAGAGGAAGCTGCAGGGGGTGGCGTGGCTCTAGCCGATGCGAATGCTGATGCGAATGCCGGTGCTGATGCTGACAGTAATGCTGACGCTGACGTTAAGGTCGATGACAAGTAGGGTTGAATGGCGCTAAACGTGCCTTACAAGACCTGTATTCATCCTGCTCGCAACTCAGGTGTCGTAGTTGCTGAGGCTGCTGAGGCTCAAACCAGACACACTTGGGAATTCAGAGACAATAACAACATATGCTCAGGCTGGGAATGAGTGGAATTTGGGTATTATTACCCCAGGTTTTGCGCCTGCTAAAGTCGTCAGAACAAGCATCACAAGAAAGCTTTTTTATTAATAACCTTTCCCCCTTTCTCCACCCCCACCGCCAAAACATCCCCTATACCTGTCAAGCTCCCCTATGCGGTCTTTACCCTGACACTGTTGATGGCCACTTATTACAAGGGCAGTGACAGTCTGGTCTTTCATGGTTGTAGTGTGAGTGTGGCCGCTTCACATGAGAGATTGATGACCAGCTTAACGAACTACGTACATTGGGGCAACAAATCCCATGTCTCAGGCATATATGTATGAATCTGAATTGATCGGCAGCAGGGGAATTGAGATATTCTCCCTATTCTGCCTTCAGGAGTACGATGAATCTGATGACCATCGCGTCTGATGTTCCGATCAGGAGCCATGCAGTTATTAGCTCCGTTTCTCACTATCCTTTGCCCATTGCCCATTGTCCATTGCCCATGGCGATTTCCAGAAGCCAGCACAAGCTGATACAAATATCAATGACAAACGAGGCCAGAACACACTAAGTTGCAGCGTAATTTACTGTGGCTTGGCAGCCGAAGAAGAAAGTCGTCCAAGGCTGCTCTCCATAGGGCGCTCTTCACCTAAGCGAGACGCCATCATCCTTCTGCAAGCCATTTTACAAGCTAGGATCAAGCCCACAGTGAACGTGGGATTCCAACGTGGGATTCAAATCACATGGCCATCGCGTGCAACCGTCAACGCCCGGTCTTTGAGATCCTCTCCGCTTAATCGGCCTGACGTATCTCAGAGCCCTGCAAGGCAAGGCGCGCTCACCCTGCAAAGCAATTAGCGGGGAGGGGGTAAGGGGTTTCCCATACTGTTGCTAGCGGCTAAGTGTTTCTCGTAGCCTAACACAGTAGTCTAACTTGGCTGACGGGCACTCCGACTCGGACTCGGCTATGTCCATGTACACGTACAGAGTACAGTATACTGGGCCACCATAAGTCCCACAAGCCGACAAAAAAAATCGGCAGAGGCGAGTGCCGAAGCAGAAAGGATCAAATCAAGATCAGGCTGTGGTGCCAAGGGTAAAATCGGGCTTGCTTGAGTTCAGGGCTTGCGATCAGCTGGGGGGCAGCTTTGGTGGCAAGGCTCCAGGGCTAATTAGTGGCGAAATGCAATCTGGACACTGGATAGACAATTTGCCGGCCGGTGGTTACGGAACTTGGGATTAATTAATTAGCGCACAAGCGCACACGCACACACGCACACTCGCACACAACAAAAACGGGCCGTGCCACCAGAGGAAGCTGCCCCGTGAGTCAGTCAGTCAGGGAGGGCGCTCAGGCCTCTCGTCCTTCTCACGTAATTCATGTAATTAGCTCGGATGATGACGATAGGTGAAGAAGAAAAAAGTCCTTCCCAGGTTTCATTATAAATTATTCTGGGGTAGTCAGGTCAGCCCAAACAGCCCCGAGGCCAAGGGCACCGAGCTTTCGGTCCTTACTCCTCAGCCTTGCTCAGGTTTAATGCTTCGGAGGGGGGGCAAGAGGCCCAATGATAGCCCAGTTATTAATGGTCGTTTGGCGGAAAATTGGCATATGCTCCACAAGGTTTACGCAACCCTTCTAGGTGGGGTGCGGAGGCTCGCCAATAATAGAGACAGATTACTATCCAGCGTAGCTGATGCCGGGCTCTTCATGCTAGGCAGTGCAAGGATAACGGCATTGGCGCTGCTCTCTCTTTTGCCCCTAAACAGCAAGGAAAGCCTTCGCCTCTTTGCATGGTGGTTTCCGACCAAGGTGTGGGTGTGAGTGTGAGTGAGCAGCGAAAACTTCCCCCCCAGTAACTGCTGTACTTGCAATCTTAGGTTTTCTTTTACCCAACTCAAACCTCAAGGCCTGTCTGTGTGTGTCCTTCGCGACCAAAGGAAAAAACTCTCTCAGCTGTCATTCCTCGGCCGCGGTTCTTTTTTCCCTGTCCTTTTCCCTCCCCCCCCCCCCCCCCCCAAAAAACCCACAAGGCTTAGCCGTGCTTGTGCCTTCTGGCCAAAGCCTTGCGTTCCCGCCCCCAACTTCTCAAAAAGAAAAAAAAAACCAGCCATCAGCCTCCGGATTTCCTTCTCTGCCGGCTCTCAAAAGCATGGCCAGCGAGGTCAACATCAACATCACCGCTTCTTCTTTACGTGGATCGCCTTCAGATCGTATAATCAGACCCCGGCCCAGGAAGGACTCGCTGCAGTCCATCAGCGGCTCCGACTCGGTGCCTGGGCGGATAGTGAAGCCTCGTGCCCGGAAAAGCCCAGGCTCGGGCGCGAAGCGATCAGAACCGGCGAAGCGCAAGTTTCAGTGCTCCTTCTTTCACTACGGATGCGATGTCACGCTCAGCTCGAAAAACGAGTGGAAGCGACATGTGTCGATACAGCATCTACAGCTAGGCTTCTATCGCTGTGACGTTGGCTCCTGCAACCCCGACCTCAATCCCGGCGTGCCAGGCCACAAGCGCGTCTACAACGACTTTAACCGAAAGGATCTTTTTACACAGCACCACCGGCGCATGCACAAACCCGAAACCGGACCAGGATCAGGCACCTTGACGCCCGGCCAGGAGTCAAGTGCCGATTGGAAGGCTTTTGAGGACAGCCTGGAAGGCGTTCGCCAGAGATGTTGGGTTGAACGGCGGAAGGCGCCCCAGAGGAGCACGTGTGGATTCTGCGGTCGAGTTTTTGAAGGCGACGGCAGCTGGAACGAACGCATGGAGCACGTCGGCGGCCACTTTTCTCGCGACGTTATTGATGCCAAGGAGGAGCGTGAGGATGAAGACCTGACCAACTGGGCGCTGCAAGAAGGCATCATCAAGGACGCTGGCAATGGAACCTATGTCCTATCGGACCAACCTCCCACCGCACGTGAGTTTTCATTCCCCATTCCGCCATATTGCTTGGTAAAGGAAGATGGGACCCCCCCTGACTGACTGACAATCCAGTTCCATCCGGGAATTCCTCGATTTCAAACAACCTTATCGACCCCAGCATCAGCAACAGCACCAGCACCAGCGGATTTGGCGAGTCAAATGGCTATGGTCCAGCATCAGCAGTCGGTGGTATGTGGCTTCACCTGTCTCGACACCGGCTTTCCTCGTCCCTGACTGCTTCCCCATTTTCCTGCCAGCTGACTCTCCTCTCTTCCATGCAGGACCGCCGCTCTCGCCCGCGTCTGAGCGACGTAATTACAATCTTGCGCCGCCTCCTTTGGATAGAAACGGTGGTGGTAAAGCAGAATCGGGCGACAGACTAGAGGATCTGATTCACCAGCTTACAAAGCCAAAGGAGCCAAAGCTGCAGCGGCGATTAACCTGGAAATGCGTAAGTTTGCCTGGCTTTGGAGGCAGGCGAGACTGGCCTGCTTGCCTGCCCGTCTGCCTGTCTGACTGACTGACCCACGCAGGACTGCAACCGCTCATTTTCTGTTGATGTGGACGAGACCGATGCGCAGGCGATCAAAAACCTGATGGATGTCAGCATTGTTTGCTCACAAAAGCAATCGCCATATCTCAAGAGTCCTAGAGCAGGATTCAAGATCGTCAAGTGCGAGGAGCTTAGTGAACACGTGTGGCGCGAAGCAAAAGTCGAGGTTGATATCACAGGAGGCACTGCCACTGCTGCCGCTGCGTAAGTCTTTTTTCCATCTTTTTTGGCCACAGGTCTGGAGGTCAGTCAATATGGCTTACAAAGGGGCCAGGTTAATGCAATTACAGCAGTGGGAGACTGCAAATCGGGATGCTGAAATGAAAGAAGGAGCAGAATCATAGAATGACTGCCGGATGAGCTGGACGAGCTAGATGACAAACTGTTTCAACTGTCGGGAGTTGTGGGCTGGGGCTGTATGGGCGGCAACTATGATAAAAAGTTGGGACGGACAATCATGAACAAAATCCCCTGTTCGACATCTCAAAAGCAGCAAGGATCGGTTGGGCGGATCTAGGAGAGGATGCGATGGCAATATCGTTTCTGTCTGACCTTTGGAGGAGGATGGCCAAGGCGAAGGAAACGGGAAGGGGAAGGGGAACGTCAGCGGGAACGTCAGCAGTGGATGGCCACTATATCCTCTTGTTTCTACTGTACCTTAACTTATTAGCGATAACGATGGGCTGGAGGGGCTTGGAGCCTCTTGCTCGACATGATGCAACGACAAGATAAGAGCTGATGAGCTGTCGCCAGCAAACTGGGAGTGATTTCAACACAATTCACCCAATTAATTTGCTTGCGGTACGGAGGGTAATTAATTACCTAACCTTACGTTATTTTTACATCGGAGAGATTGAAAGGCAAGCACGCGTTGTCTGCTCCTCCCCATCATTCCACTTCATCATAACTTATCCATGAAAAGCGGGAGGGGCAACTCGGAATCACAGACCGAACTAGGAGATGTCCAGGACAGAAATCAATTCGTCTCACAACTAATCACTATTACTATTACTATTATATAAACATGCCCCTCTCACTGCGCAGTGTTTTGCGGCTCCGATCTCGACCAACGCACTTTCCCTTGTCCTCACACTCGCACCTGCCCTCCAACTCACTCTTCCCCAAAGGTCCGTCATTTAGATTTGTGGCCAGCATGCACACCGTACCGAAGCTCAACGACCCTTCCCTCCTCATCGGAAAAGCTTACATCAATGGTGAATTTGTAAGCGGGGCATCCGGCGAAACATTCCAGGTCCATGACCCATCAACGGGCAGCTTGGTCGGTGAGGTCGCCGATCTGAACAGAGACGATGCTCTCAAGGCTATAGCGGCAGCAGAGGAAGCTCTGGTCAGCTTCCGCAAGACAGTGCCCCGCGAGAGGGCCAATCTTCTGCGTAAATGGTACAACCTGATGCAAGAGAATGCGGACGACCTGGCTACACTGATCACCTGGGAGAATGGCAAGCCGCTGGCTGATGCCAAAGGTGAGGTGCAGTATGCCGCTGCCTTCTTCAACTGGTTCTCCGAAGAGGCGCCCAGGATCTACGGCGACACCATTCCTGCCACAGTGCCCGGCAACCGAGTGATCACTCTCAAGCAACCAGTTGGTGTGTGTGGCCTGATCACGCCGTGGAACTTCCCTGCTGCCATGATCACCAGGAAGCTCGGCCCCGCCTTGGCTGCTGGCTGCACCGTCGTCATCAAGTCGCCAGGCGAGACCCCTTTTACAGCCAACGCCCTGGCAGAGCTGTCCAGGCGCGCAGGCTTCCCCAAGGGTGTTATCAACGTGATCACTACGCTCAAGCACACAGTCGAGATTGGCGAGGTATTAACAACTGACGCCAGGGTCAAGAAGGTCTCCTTTACCGGTAGCACTAATGTGGGCAAGATTCTGATGAAGCAAGCTTCAAGCACGCTGAAGAAGCTTTCATTCGAGCTCGGTGGCAATGCACCCTTCATCGTATTCGATGATGCGCCTGACTTGGACACTGCTGTCACAGGGGCGGTGAATTCAAAGTTCAGGAGCAGCGGCCAGACGTGTGTTTGCGCCAACGTCATCTATGTCCAAGAAGGCATCTACGACGAGTTTGCCAAGCGACTGGCTGAGAAAGTCAAGGGTTTCCACGTTGGACACGGCTTCGACGCCGGTGTGACGCATGGCCCCGTCATCCATGATCGCGCGGTCAACAAGGTTGAGTCGCACGTCAAGGACGCCGAGGCAAAGGGCGCCAAGGTGGCCGTGGGCGGACAGCGATTGCCGGAGCTGGGCGGCAATTTCTATGCGCCCACCGTGCTGACCGGTGTCAACCACTCGATGCAAATCACCCAAGAGGAGACGTTTGGGCCGGTCGCAGCGTTGGTGCCATTCAAGACAGAGAAGGAAGTGGTGGCACTGGCCAACAACTCGTCAGTTGGCCTAGCAGGATACTTCTTCAGCAAGGACGTTGGCCGCGTGTGGAGAGTGGCTGAGGCTCTCGATGTCGGCATGGTGGGTGTGAACACTGGCTTGATTTCGGATATTGCTTCACCCTTTGGCGGCGTCAAGGAGAGCGGCTTTGGTCGCGAGGGAAGCAAGTATGGGGTTGATGACTTTGTTGTCATCAAGACAGTCACAATTGGCGGAATCTCAAATGAGCTCCAAGGCTAGGTACTGTAGCCTGGCCCAAATTTGAAGCTCCCCCCAAGAGTACATAATGCAGCTCATTGTGGCAAAGTGTGCGAGTAAAGGGGCAGTGTCCAGGGTCACGTCGCCTTGCGGCATCGGTGTGGGGCTTGTTTCCACCTGTTTGTGTTTGCTAGGTCCTTTTGTCTCCTTGTAGCAGCAAGCTAGTAACATTGCAGTAACATTGCTGATAAGTTGCCGGGAAGAACCTGCTGGATATCATCATATCTCAGCAATATCCCTCTGTAGAGGGTTCCTGTGCCATCAAATTTCTTTGACCGCCTGCACAACTTTACCAGGATGACGACCCGCTACCGCGTTGAATGTAAGTCGACGCTTTCAATGGCAAAGCGAGAGAGAACTTTCACTGATCATAGAATGGAATAGACGCACTCAAGGCAAGTGGCCCAGGGCCGAATTAATGGCTTTGAAGAATGCTAGGATACCACGACTGACGCAATGGTGTTCATCAATAGACTCATCGTCGAGACCAACTAGTGAGTCACGAGAAGAAAAGCTATATGCGGGCTAATAATAATGCCATCAGATTGAGTGGATAAAGGCAAGCTCTGCCAGAGAGAGAGAGACTGATCTGGCGACGATCAGCGTGGGTGAATGAATTACTGACATCCAAGTCAAGGGTCTGCTCGCAGTCCCCTTTGTGCTCACCGCCCAGCCTGAGGCCGCGTACAGCAACGACGAGACCAGCGAACTTGCCAAAGCAGCCCGATCGGCGAACCAGAAATACGCCGACATCTTTCGAGATGTTGAGTATCTAATTCTTGATCACAGTAGGTTGGCTTCCCACAGGGTGCGAGCGGGGGGAGAAGAGAGAATGTGCGTATGATGAAGAAGCTGACGGGTTGAATATACAAAAAACAGTTCAGCATGAGCGGACCAACAAGGGCGTCTCGAAGCTGTCGATGCTGGTGCCCTCGATATCCAGTTTCTTTACGCCGCTCGCGCTCGAGGATGCGTTCCAGCACCAGGACAAGAAGCGAGCGATATCCTCGCGTCGCTTCGTGCCGCCGTCCTTCAACGACATCCGGCTCATCCTCAACACGGCCCAGATCATGACCATCATGAACGCAAAGCCCAGCGGACCCACGCTCGAGCTGATCACCTTCGACGGAGACGTGACGCTATACGACGACGGCGCCTCGCTCGTCTCGCTGAAGGAGAACCCTGTGATCGGCCGGCTGCTACACTTCCTGGCCAAGGGCGTGCGCATCGGCATCGTCACCGCCGCCGGCTACACCAACCCAAGCCACTACTTCTCCCGCCTGGGCGGGCTCCTGACCGAGGTGCGCCAGTCGCAGGCACTGACCCGCGAGCAGAAGTCGAACCTGATCATCATGGGCGGCGAGTCCAACTTCTTGATGGTCTTTGACCAAGACGCCGAGCACTGCCTGCGCCATGTCGACCGCCACGACTGGATCCTCGACTCCATGCACTCCTGGACCGAGCCCGCCATCCAGCAGCTACTCGACGTCGGCGAGGCCGCTTTCCACTCCTGCATCACCACCCTCAAGCTCAAGGCCCGCGTCCTGCGCAAGGAGCGCGCCGTCGGCATCTTCGCCGCCAACCAGTCCGTCAAACTCACGCGCGAGCAGCTCGAGGAAACAGTCCTCGTTGTCACCCAGCAGGTCGAGCGCTCCTTGTCCTCTTCTTCTTCTTCTTCATCTTCCCCCAGCTATGCCAGCATCCCCTTCACCGTCTTCAACGGCGGCGCCGATGTCTTTCTCGACATTGGTGACAAGTCACTCGGTGTTCAGGCCTGTCAGAAGTGGTTTGGTGGAATTGCCCCTGCACATACCCTTCATGTTGGCGATCAGTTCTTGAGCGGCGGTGGCAATGACTTCAAGGCCCGCTCTGCATGTTGCTGTGCATGGATTGCCAGTCCCACTGAGACGGTCGAACTACTCGACGAGATGATCGCGTTGCAGGCAATCGCCTTGCGCAAGAGGGTGTTGCAGCATAAGTAGTCGTGGTTGGTTAGTTACAGTTGAGCAGCATGTCGTCAGCTTCTATCGTACGTATGATGGTCCCAATAGGTACCCTTAAGGGAGAAAAGTGAAAGCATTGAAAAGTGATAATAATCCAATTAAAAAAAAAGAAAATCGCCTCTTGACAAAGAGAACCAAAAACAAATCCTCCCCGACAGGGAATCGAACCCTGGTCTCCCGCGCTCGTTAGTCCGAAGAATGACAAGCGGAAATCATGACCACTAGACCATCGAGGATATGTGTATGAAAATGAAGAACCTCCCCGACAGGGAATCGAACCCTGGTCTCCCGCGCTCGTTATCACATGATGACAAGCGGAAATCATCACCACTAGACCATCGAGGAACCACATATTTCTGGGCTCGGAAATGCCCGAGAGAATATATAAATCAGGGGTTTCGAGAGTCACGTGCATTCAGCTCCTCTAATGCTCCGGATTCCATTAGAAAGAATCTAGAATCTCCTCCAAGCCATTCAAATAGATCGCAACTAGCCCACTACTGCCTGCTAAAGCAATGTAAGTGTCGATAAGCAAACTGATGATCAGAGAATCACATTCCTCCATGGTCTCGTGCTCAACTACCTCATATATGATGATCGAAATCAGGCAGGATTCACATGATATTCGGAAGCAACTGCCTTCTACGTACGAAAACATGCACATGGGCGTGGCCGTTTCGCTACGGTGACCAGCCTGTTAATGAAATCAGAACTATATTCAAGAGGATCTTTCATGCGGAATATGGTGAAGAGGAATATGATATGATGGTATGATGTGAAGCCTCGGACAGTTCAGGGTTATACTTCAGGTTTTGTATTTTGTTGGTATTTTGTTTCTTTCAGAGCCCTCGGCTTGGGTTTGACCAGGTGGTGCCTGAGCCGACAAATGCCAAAGTCTCTAACTGTGTTGATACCGCGGATCCGTCAATTGCAGCACGTTTGTGGCCGTGCGTGTGATCCTCCTGTGCAACGTGTGCATTTGTTCTGTCTACCCATACTTCCTTCCTCTTCTTGATCTACTTGGCCCTTCTTTCCTAGCTCTGGGTTTGTCGACCCCACCTTCCCTCCGCACCTGCGCCGCCTGCGCCCGGATCGCGACTGCCATGCCCAGCTACGACGACCGCGGGAAGCGGCGATAGCACTTCCCGCCACTGCCGGCGGTGATGTCGTCTTCATCTCCTGGACTCACTCCCCATGGCGGTGCCGATGCCGATGCCGATGCCGACACGCAGCAGCCCTCAGGGCGACATGTCGCACCCTCCCGCCTCCTTTCCGATGAGGCATCTGGGCCGCCATGGGGAAGCCTCAACGGCCAATA
The DNA here is from genome assembly GCA_003709825.1 of Chaetothyriales sp. CBS 135597. Taxonomy (NCBI): domain Eukaryota; kingdom Fungi; phylum Ascomycota; class Eurotiomycetes; order Chaetothyriales; species Chaetothyriales sp. CBS 135597. The sequence continues at coordinate 194,547 of QQXN01000010.1, read as the reverse complement.
CGGGCAAGAAGAAACGAGGCACAGCATCTCATCGAGTTCGAGCTCCAGGCTGCCAATCAAAAAAGGCCAGCAAGCCGACGCCAATACCACTACTGATGCAGATACCGATGCCTTGCAGGGCCCCAGACGCAGGCCAAACCGAGACTCGGGTGGCTTCCTGCTGGATACGCTTGGTCACTCTGCCGCTGCCTTGGCACCGCCATCTCACGCCCATGCCAACGTCAAGGCCAAGGGCAAGAGGAGGAATGAAGAGTCAGCACTTCTGGTGCCCAAGAGGAGACTGCGCTCTTCGCTCATCGGCGGCTCTCCGCTGTCCAAGGAAGTGCGGCCGGATCCGCAACTCGCTGCAGAAGAGACGACCGCGTCACCCTCAACCACAGCGGAATCTGCTCTCGAAGCACATACGCTTCCGCACAGCAGGCACAATGTCAACGGCAACAGAAACAGCACCGCCCCAGCGGCCGGGCTTGACGCCGATCCTTCACAGATCGTCAATATGGCGTTGACTCTGAGCCAGGCACGCAAGCGAATAGCGTCGGAAAAGCGCTATGTCTCTGCAGAGCAAGCCCAATCGAGGACCATATCTGGCGCAAGCACTGCGAGTTCTAGGCCCCAAGCACATAATGACAGCATTGCTCAGTACCTCACCCTCCCGACTGATACTGGGCAGCCATCTGGCAGGAGCAACCCGGCTAACATCAACGACACGGCCCCGATCTCCGTGTTTCCGGGCCCAGCAGAACAGAGCCAACCTTCCGCGCCGGTCGTTGTGGATGACGAGGGCCAACCCCTCGAAATATCGCCGGCTACCGCCCATCGCGTTCAAAAGGTCAAGAACTACTTTGAGCTAGCATATGAGCATCGCCGCCTGCTCTCCCACCTCCCGCCTATCGCCCGACCAGGGTCCAGGACGCCGTATCAGAGCAAGCAGTACAATCCCCTCCAATACATTCGCAATCGTAAGTTGCGCATCTGGGACAGGACCACCATCGATGCAGAGGAAGACGGTTGGTATGATGTCCTCAAGGTGCGTGACTGGGTCACCTCAGTAATCGAAAGTCACCCCGAGACCGTACACGAACCAGACGAGTGTGTTCGCCTGCCGCCTCTGACAAAGGCGGCGGCTAGTGGAACCGAGAGTGACTCGGATGCCAAAAGGCTGAAGAACACTACACCACAGAAGGCCAGGAGACGCCGACCACGCTCTGACTGGGTCACCCACCCCGGCGATCTGATTGCCGACTGTTTTTGGCTTGAGCAAGGCGTCAACAAAGTCAAGATTCTTGATCGTGACAATCGGCGGATCTATCCGGCGAAGACCCATTTCCGCTTCTCTGGGTGGCGCAACATCACTCCTCTCGAAGTTCCGGAAAGCGTGCAAAGACAACAACAACAACAACAACAACAACAACAACAACAGGCGCAGCAGGAAGTGATACCCACTCCTGATCGGATGCAAGACCTGGGCCATGAACACCGGCCATCCGAAGACGCGGTTGTTCTGCCCACCTTCAAGTCTACGCACAATCAAAGACATGGTCACGATGGTGGCAAGACCCGAAGACGCAAAGACAAGGTCCGCCGGAAAGGCCTGAAAATGTTCATGGACGACTCTGATTCTCCTTCTGATTCTTCAAGATCGCCGGGTACCTCGGAAGAAGAGGCAGACCGGGGCAGGAAGCGAACGTCGAAGAAGCGGCAGAAACAGGCGCATAAGGACGACTCGCTTGCAGCCACAGCCTTGCTACAGCCAACCAACCCCCTTTCCCTCAGCAGCGGCAATAGCCGTGCATCATCTGCCCATAATTCAAGTCGTCTCTCAATCGACCATGGCCTCCTTGCCAAACTTAAACGTGACTCTGCAAGCGGTTCTACTCCGAATCGTTCAGGCAACAGGAATGACAGGGCACGGCAAGACTCCATGCCCAACGTACCCAGAAGTTCAGCAGAGTACGACGACTCTACAGCGCCGAATTCACCCATGGCAAATGCCTCCAAGGCTCCAATCTGGCCAAGTATTGTCATCAACCTGGACTCGCCACCGCCCAGTCGTGCTCCCTCTCCTGCCAAAAAGTTGAGGGCCCTCAATCCGTTCCAGGATCGGTCAAACCCCAGCAAGCGTGATGGGGTCAGCCGATCTGATTTTGCCATTGAGTCTAACGAACCCAACCGCCAGGACCGGGAGAAAGCCAGTGGTGACTCGAGCGGTACAAGCCCAATGACACGCGGCACAAGTCCCCATACCATGTCTCGCAATAAGTCGTCTGTAGGTGCCATTGACCATCCTCCTAACCCGCTCATCTCCTCAAAGTCGGCCTCGCCACCAACGGGAGCCGAACATCAAAGGATCCGTGGCATCTTCAAAGGCGGTCGCATCGCCGAGCTCGTTGGTACTGAAGTCTCCCGTGTTGGTAACTTTATCTGGAAGCGCCATCCCCCAGCCTCCCATTCGAAGCAAGATTCCACCTCAACCAGCAGTCTGAAGTCCCAGCGTACTTATGACAGCGGTGATGAGTTGGAGGTCCATGGATCAGAGGTGCTCAAGACTCCGCCAGTTGTGAGGCTGCAATCTAGTTCCTCCACCTTCTCAACTCCGCACAGTAGTGATAAGTCCCCTGCTGTGGTAGTATCGCGTCCTAGCTCCAGCTCCGCCGACCGACCTGTCTATTACAATGCCAACTTGCCGAGCTTTACCTCGCCATTTCAGAGAGACAAGGAGAAGCAAGCTCAGCTGGCCGCCCCCTCGCAAGCCAATCCGGATCACATCTCTCGTCAGGCTGCAGAACATCGCTCTGCTTCAAGGTCCCCTCGTCTGGATCATTTGGCTCCTCCCAGGCTAGACATGTCGCGGGCGGCCAGCCCTGCGAGATCGAATGTCTTGAGCCTGACCTCCAGTTATGGCTTGGGTGAGCCAATCGACCTGACAAACTCACGAGCAGCGTCGGACAAGTTAAATTCGATGATCGGCAAGTCAGCAGATAACCTCACGGCTATAGTCTCTTCACAGACCCCCTTGGATCTTTCACGAGTCTCGTCGCGAGACATATCGGCCAACGAAGAGCCTGATTCGGTCAGCACAGCCGACATTGACAGGGCTCGTGCACTGATCTTGTCATCTGCGATCAAAGCCGCAGAGATCGGCCGGAGGGCCGATATTTCCAGGAACTCTGGTCCACAGTTGCGGCTCGGCCTTCGTAGCCGGGGCAAAGCTAGCCACGCGGTCGATCTCAGCCTCATCAGCCGAAGACGTGAGCACGTAGTGGCCGCACGCAATTTAGTGCTTACTCTGAACGAGCAGGGAGCGACACTAGACAGCAAAATGAAGCAGTTCAGCGGCCTTACAGCCCCACGTTTGCACCGCTCGCTACAAGCCCTTGAGGACTTGGTTGAGAACAAACTGACGCCGCGTGTGCGTCTGTCTGCTGATGAAGCGGGAGAATTGTCGACCAAGCTGAATACGTCGTCGGCATTGGCCGTCAAGAACTTGAACGACGCCATCAGTCGTGCATCTAGGAAGAGGAGAAGGGGGCCGCTTAGGTCAATCAGAAGACTGTTTTTTGCCGTCACTGAGTATACTGTGGTCGCCTTGCTGTGGGCGATTTGGGCCATAGTCACAGCCCTGACTCTCCTTCTGCGGCTTGTCAAGGGCTTCATCAAGCTGGGCAGGTGGATGCTCTTTCTCGAGTAGTCAAAGGATGGCAGCTCATTTTTTGACCGGTTTTGCTGCTTTCTGTTCACGGTAGCGAGGAGTTTATGGAACAATAGCCGAGTCCAACAGTATCAGGCCGGGTATCCTTCACCTACACTTGTGTGTAGTTCAAATTAACATCGTTTTATCCGCCCTTTTTGAGGTTTGTGAACGTAAAGGAAAAGATAATAGTTCTCTTGGATTATTTATATAGAATATGTATACGTTTGTATATGCTGTCGACATCGACGGATTAATGATATTTGATTTTTGGTTTAAATTTGTGTTTGGGGTGGTGGATGTTGATTTTGGGGTTATATAAAATATATATATATAACAACAAGAATAATTGATCATTGATCATTTGATCATCGGGTCATTCGGGTGGAGTATTGGGGGGGGGGGGGTTCATTGGGATCATGTTACTTTTCGCGCGAGATTCTGGATGCCGACGAGCTCGGCCCAGGAGAAGATGTTGGTCGGGCCCTCGCGGATGACGGTGCGGCGGAAGATGCAGTGCTGTGCGGATGGGCATGCCACACACTGCCACGGATTCGACTGGTCCATGTAGCACCGTCGGTTGTAATGCTGGCATGACAGACAGCGAGCCTCGGGCGCGAGTTCTCGCACTTCGGCTGCGCGTGAAATTTCCCGTGTGTCGTCTGGTTGCAGGACTGGTGCTGATTCTTCGGGCTTGGTGGCGGCGGAGGTGTTGTTGCTGTTGCTGTTGCTGTGGCTGCTATTGTTGCTGCTGCTGCTGCTGTTGGTGGTGGTTGTGATGATGGCGCGTGCCAGTTGCTCAGGTCGTGTGCCGGGTTCTTGATGTACTGTCGTTTCAGGGGCGAGGTGGGTCTTGGGTTTGGGGTCGTTAGAAGGCGCTGCAGTGATTGGAGCTGCGGGTTTTGTTGTTGCTGTTGCTGTCATCGTCGTTGTCGTCGTAATTGGGGCTGGGGGTATTGGTGGGATAGGATGAGGAGGAAGCTGGCCCTGCTGTAGGTCGAGCTGCTGGGGTGGCTGAGGTGGGTGTGGTAATTGACCCTGTTTCGGTAGTTGGCCTTGTTGTGGTAATTGACCTTGCGGCGGTAATTGACCTTGCGGTGGTAATTGGCCTTGTTGCGGAAGCTGGCCTTGCTGAACTAAGGTTGGGGGCTCGGGTGGTCGTTGAAGGATATCGCGGTGAGAATCGGCGGGTATGCCTTGATTACTGGGTGCAGGATTTAATGGGAGGAGAGGACGTGGTGGTAAGGGGTCGTTCAGTGGCCGAGAGCCTTCTGACGGTCGAGCAGCGTGGCCCAGTGCATTCGTGGGAGGGGTCAAGTCCCACTGGCGACCAAGACCAACGCCGTTCTCGGTCGGCGACAGCAGCGGGCCCTGGCTTCCCGGCCCAGGAGAGGAGTGCAGGCCTCTGACATTCTGCAGGGCCGAGATGGCCGAGTCCTGGGCGCTAACCAGTCCCTGGCCAGTTTCGCCTTCCTCTTCATCGGCGTGCCACTGCTCGGATCTGCCTGATTCTTAGCGCGTCCTGTAAGGCAAACAAGGCGTCGACTTACTTCTTGACCAGCGCGTCGAGTTCCTCATTCGGATGCATGCGAATTAAATGTTGCTTGAAATTATCGAGCCGTGGCCACAGTTTGGATGCCTTTGCACAGCCTGGGGCGAAGCACTTGTAGCTTCGTGACTTGCCGACGTGCTTGCCGTGGACGGACTTCTCGTGCCGGTACAGATCATTGATGGTTGCAAATCCTATTTGGGCGCGTGGACAGTTGTCCTCAACACATCGGTGCTGCCGTGAATGGCGCGCGTTGTGCTTCCTGTGTCATCCTGGTCAGCAATCCAGACAGAGCACGGTTTGTAGGCCACGGCTTTTGTTTACTTCAGGTCGGAATGCTTTCGAAACGTGTGTCCACACTGATTACACTCCAGCTCGACCTTTACACCCCCAGACGTCCTCATCCGCTGACCAGGAGGATAGTCGGACTGAGGAGACTCGGGCGATGAGCTACTTCTCTCGCGCTTCTGCGGCGAACTGGGCGCCCTGTTGTCGGGGGAAGCGTCCGGGGCCGCAGACTCGTACATCTCGACATCTTTGACCTCAGCCGGAGCCTCCATCGCTTCTGGAGGGCAGCAGCCCGTTCTTGAACAGATCACCCGGACGCGCGATTGAATTGGGATTCCAAGGACCACGTAACCTGCAAATTTCCTGGTGTTCTTTCCCCCTTGGCGTGGCAACTAGTCCACTTAGATCGCTTTTTGCCTTTGAACCAATCCAAGGCAGCCGTTTTGCCTTGGTTTGGTCGCCCTATGAGCGGGGCAACAACACATCAGCAATTAGGCAGCTGGGCCGCCAATAACCATTCTTGTCGCCGCTGGTAAAGCTAAAAGAATGGATGTTCATTTCGAGCCCCCGGTGAAAGTGTGAATCCTACGGAATCCTTGGCTGCAGCACTGCCCATCTCATGTTTGACAAGTGTTTGATCGATTCGACCGCCTGGAGCTTGAGTGGCTGGGACTGCCCTGCGACTGCCCTGCGACCGGCCTCCGACTGACTGCCCCGTGACTGCCCTGCGACTGCCTTTTGCCCTGCACCTGCCAATTGACTAATTCATTCTGTCCGCCTTGCTTGCCTTTTTAGGCACAGTTGTTTTTGTCATCTGCCCAGTCGCACCTTCCGCTTGCCCAATGACTAAAAACTGTCAATCAACCGCCATCCGCCACGCTTCCACAATTTCTCTCTCTCACCCACAATTTCTCTCTCACCCCTCGACAATTTCACTCTTCCAACCCCGCCATGCAAGACCCGTTGATCCACTTCATTCAGTTCATCCACACGTTATTCCTTTGACACCCAAACAATCAGAAATTCAAACCAGCCTCATTTCCAGGCTTCCTTATTATTCGCAGCTGCCTTCAATTATGATTGACGTACTATCAGTAACTGCATCAGTAACTGCTACCAAACCCAGTCCCTAGTGACACTTGTCTTGTTGCCGCGAGCGCTCAGCGCGAGAAATTGATCCAGTCACGCGTCTCCTGTCGCTGACAAGCTTACAAGCTTTACACTCATCACGAGCCTCCTAGCAATTACGGGAATGACAATTTATTTTTGTACCACCTTCCCTTCATGGGAGAGTCTAATATGCACATCTAGAATGCAGCCCCTTCACAGCTTGCTTTTTTCAAGATAGCCATTCTGCGTAAGCCAGTCTGCCACATCCTTCGAGTCCCGCTCCAACCAGCCAGCCTTCGCCCTGATTGAATCGAGCGACTGATCCAGCGAGCGATCAAAGCCCTTCTTGTCCTTGCCGGTGAAGAAGGCATTCACTGCTGCCAGCTGGTCAGGTTTTGTAAAGCCCGAGACACAGATTGAGACAACCGATGAGAGCATCATCATCGAAGGAGGAAGCGCCTTGACAAGTTCTGCCCAATTAGTCTTCATCCATTCAAATCTCTGCTCGATACCAAAAGAGGTGCTGGACAGACCGCTGAGCGGCATATAGATGTCCTGCGACTTGACCTCGCCATTCAGGGCCAGGTCCAAGGTCTTGGCCATCAACACAGGATCTCTGGTCCTGCCCAGGCTGCGAAGGCACGTATTTCGCTCATCAGCTGTCGGCGCAGAGTGGAACCTGTCCAGAAGGGCTTGCCAATCGCTCTCGTCCCCATCCCTTACAATGAGAGCAAAGACAGAAGATCGCAGGTTCGGATGCACGGCTGCATAGTCTCCTTGCTTGAACTTGTTGAACATCTCCCGCGCGGCAACTTTGATCTTTTCATCACCAGCCAGGCCCGCTGAGCCGAACATCAGTGACTTGAACTGTGACAGGATGTGGTCTTCATCCTCCTTGAAATCCCAGCCCAGTTCGTGGGCCTTGGCAGAGCACAAGTTCAGCTGGAATGCTTTTAGTGCCTCCTTGACCGCGTCATCCTCAAAGATCCAGGCGTTCCTTAGTGCGTTGATGCGAGTGAGGATCTCATTCCACACCACAAACTGGGTCTCAGTATTGAAAGACTGCAGCAGGCCGAGCACGCCGGACGTCTTGCCATAACCCGATGCAGCCAGAACACCAGCATCAGCAATCATGCCCGCGCGGTCCTCCACGGTGAGCTTGCCAGCACGAGCAGCTTCGCCAAGCTTAGTCAAACGCCCAGGCGTGTAGTTGGTTCGGAATAGAGCAGAGTGGTCGGCATTGAGCTTGTAGAAGTCAAGCCCTCCTGGGATCTTGAATGTCTGCTCGCGATCGGTAAGGATCAATTCCTCGTTGACCCCATCCCCTGTCTTCAAGCCAAGGATAACTGGGTACAGAACCGTGTCCTCTTCAGGCTTGACGTCTCCCGTCCTTAGGAAGCGGTTTTGCTTCAAGGTGATAGAAGAATCCTTCTCATTCTCCGTCACTGTAATGACAGGGTAACCGACCTTCTTGGTCCAGACGTCCATCACACTTTGGACGTCTTTCCCACTCGCTTCCTGCAAGGCAGCCCAGAGATCACCCGTCTGGGTATTGCCCCATGCGTGCTTCTTGATGTATCTCCGCACGCCGTCGATGAAAGCCTCTTCTCCCAAATACTTCGAAATCATGCGCAGAACTGCAGAGCCTTTTGAGTAGGAAATGTTGTCGAATATCTGATTGATGTCTTCGGCCCGATGAACAGGAACCTCCACAGGGTGTGAGCTGCGTAGGCCGTCCAGACCGAGAGCGCCTTGCAGAGTGTCGATAACAAACGTCTCCCAAACTTTCCATTCAGGATAGAACTCATTGCAGCTGTACCAACTCATCCATGTAGCGAAACCTTCGTTGAGCCAGAGACCGTCCCAGAAATCCATCGTGACAAGGTTACCAAACCATTGATGAGCCAGCTCGTGTTGCACAACCTCAGCCACGCGCTCACGGGTAGCAGCGCCAGAAGTCTTTTGATCAAAGAGCAGATCAACCACTCGGTAGGTAATCAGGCCCCAGTTCTCCATGGCACCAGCTGCGAAGTCCGGAATGGCAACCATGTCCATCTTGGGAAGAGGAAACGGTGCCTGGAACGCCTTCTCGTAGAAGGCCAGAGTTTTAGCGGCAACATCTAGTGAGAATAGTCCATCCTCTTCTTTCTGCTCCGGAGTCATCCACACCTTGATAGGCAGTCTGAACTTGTCTGTGGAAATAGACTTCAGCTCTCCGACAATGAAAGCAAGCAGGTATGTTGACATGCGAGGCGACCTGTTGAATTTGACGGCCTTCCTCTTGCCTCCGGTGATCTTCGAGTCAACAGTGCTGGTAGAAGCTTCGTCCATGTTAGAAAGACAGGTCATCTTCTCGTCAGCCACCAGCGTCACTGTAAACTCGGCCTTGAGTGCCGGCTCATCGAAGCAGGGGAAAGCCCTTCGAGCGTCCGTTGCTTCAAATTGTGTCACCGCCAGGTACTGGCCATCCCGTCTTTTGGACCGATAGAAGCCCGCCATCTTGTCATTCAGCTCGCCCGTGTAAGTCTGAACAACTCGCACCTTCTGGCCCTGTTTGAGAGTGTGGCCGAGCTTGATCGTGGTCGTCTGGGTGTCTGCATCGTACGAGAGTGTGGGGGGGTCTGTGACAAGGACGCCATCGGCAAGGACCGACGTCGTATGGATCTTGAGGTCAAGAGTGTTCAAGGAAACCGAATCGCAGTCTCTTGCCACCTCAAGATCGATCTTAGCCTCTCCTTCGAAGGTAAACTTTTCAAAGTCGGGCTCGAGTGTGAGATCGTAATGCTTTGGTACCAGGTCTGTGGGCAGGACAATTCGGCCTGGGGTGGTGGTCGTGCCTGCGGTGTCTGCCATGAACTTGCACATTTTGGTTGTTGTCGAAAGGTTCCGGATGATGGGCTGAGCGTGGAGGGGTGGTCTAGATGAGAATGTATATCTTGCTCTAGCAGGTTGAGAGTTAGGGTGGTTCAAGAAGTGGGAGGCCTGGGCCGTGACGGGGGAACGCTGCTGCAGGCTCAGGGAACGGTAGAGGAAACGAGATGGTGAAGCCCGGTGTAAAACTCCTTTCTGTTTTGGTCCACTCAATCGAAGGAGTGGCGATGGCAAAGGTCTCATCGACCGAGATGCTTGTTGGAAATACCAACGAGAAAATAGTGAATGAATGGCTGCCCAATAAGGACCAAAGTTAGAAGGAAGGCGCGCGAGCTTGGTAGGCAGTTGCATCCCCTAAGTTGCTGTGTAATCGTATCTACCTGGTCGACCAATCGGAAGGCCGTCTGTTCCGATAACTGTCGTTCCGACAACGGCTTTTTTTTCTTCTCCTTCTCTTCTACCTGACTTACCACTTTCTTTTTATCGAGAGCTTGGTACTGTTCTGCAAGGCCTTGGGGAACTGTGAGCTGTTTAGTGTTTCATGTTAGCAGCACTGTAAGCAGTCCCCGGCCTCAATTACAAGTCTTTGCCTTCCTCGGAGGCCAAGCAGAGACCGGCGTCAAGGCAAATTTGCACACCATGCAGCCTTGACTTGTGTTCGACGCTGAAGCGTCATTCTCTTGCAATATCAAATTGACCAGCATGTTTGAGGAGAGCTTTTGTAATTCGATCAATGGTTCTTCATAGAAAGTCTGGCACAACCTGGTTCCTGGACAACTACATAGCTCATTAATGAATCTCAACTTGAGCCTTTGCTATACCTCTGTGCCATCACATTGTTTGAACTCCCTCATATACTCTGTAGGTTGTTTTTGCCATACATGAGCCGGTAGACTATGTACCACAGTAGGCAACTGCAACCTAACGACAGAGCTCTCATTTGCTCACACTTCAGAAACAATCTTGAGCAGCTCTTAGGCTTGTTTAAACTATTAAATATATTAATTTAGTCGTTCAACTCAGGACAGAGGAATGTCTATTCTAATTATGAAATCTCTTCCAGTTATCAAGGCAACCTCAAGTCAGATTAGTTGTCTTTCTCAGAAAGTAAGTTGTTACAACAGGCTCAAAGACAAGCATGCTACATCTCTCTGCAAACATGAGATGGCAGACAGTCTTTTGATGGGGGGGGGGGGGGGTGTAGGTCAAAACTGCTAGCCAAGTGAGGCTCTCGAAGAATATTTTATTGGGCGCCCTTCCCATTATAATCGTCTATTTCTACAAGGGGAGGAGCTGGCAGCCCATCTCACAGCCCATCTCACAGCAAGCAACTAATTGAGGGTGATAACGTGGTCCAGGTTAGGTCGGCTTATCGATAACGACACATGCCGCTTGATAATCAATCCTTTTCTCAACCTTGCCACAACTGTTCCTCCCTCTAAAAATAGGCATTTGAACGTGGCTTCCTTGACTGAAATCCCAGTTTATGTACCACCCTGTTCTTTTAGGACTACCCAAGCCCCGAGAGCCCACCTTTTCGCTGCAACACTCATTCCATCAGAAGCAAAGGGGATGCCGAGGTCCTGTGCGACACGATCAAGTACTTGCTCTTCCATCCGTGCTATCTCAGCCGATGTGTGTAGAAATCCAGCAACAGGAGCCCCAGTCAAATGATTGACGAGTGGGGTAAGAGCAGACATACGCTCAGCAATAGATGTATTCTGGATGCATGCGGCATTGTTTTGGTTGCTATTAAGTTAGTATAGTATTGTTCAAAACTAGCAGGGTAACGCATACCTTACATTAATCAATCCAGTAAGATCAGTTTGGAGTATTGGCTGAATAGGTCGAAGTTGTATTGTTCGCCAGCAACAGGGCTTAGTGGATTCATTATAATGCTAAACAGTGAGGAATAGAGGGCCCTATGAACACAGAATACTGAAGGTTATGCAGTATCGGGTGGTATACCCGATAGTTCTGGTTGGGATGGATATCCCGATGGTTTGACGTGGTTTAAGTATTGTATCTGTTTTGTATTCTCTTGTGCTTGCTTCTATCTCCATCCAATGCTGTCTCAACCATCGAGCAGAGAATTGTGTGCCGGGCCTCTTGGCATCCTTGGCATCCTCACGTGACATGCAGTGTGGAGGTGGAGAGTGGTAAGTCAAAGCAAGGTAGAATGGAGGCGATCTCAACTATTGCAGATGTGTCACGTGAAGGGGAATGGCGGCACTTTACGGCGCAATTACTTGACAATTCCTGCGCCGATCTGGGCAAAACATTTACAGAAGCTGCAGAATGATTCTCTCTACGCATATGAGTAATTATAAAGCGAACAGAGCGAGATTGCGGCTGATGCGTGCTAAAAGAAAAGTGAGGTGTAGTGGTCTGTATTTTCGGAGTGATATTGTCTTTATATATGAGTGTACCCAAATTTTCGACAACAAGTACCCGACGAGATCGGTCGGTCGGATGGTGTAGTTGGTTATCACATCTCCTTAACACGGAGAAGGTCTTGGGTTCAAGTCCCAGTCTGATCATTCCATTCGCTCGCAAACGGGGACATTTGGTCGGATGGTGTAGTTGGTTATCACATCTCCTTAACACGGAGAAGGTCTTGGGTTCAAGTCCCAGTCTGATCAATTTGTTACGGAGCCGGGCCGGCCCCTAACAACCCTGCGACGCGTCGATTTTTTTTGTCCTTGTTTTGAACGGCGAGCTTTCGTGTCCGTAATGGCGCACTGCTGCGTTTCAAAAGAATGTGAAGTGCCGAAAGGCCTGAGGAGCTTCGGATATGGTCATTTTTTAAGTGCCGAAACGCCCCACTATTTTGTGATAAACTCCATAAGCACTACAACACCTCCACCTGATCTGATCTATGTCTGGGAAGTGGGTGGTAAAATAGAACATTAAAGGGCTTGCCTAAACTTATCTCGAGATCGGGAGAGCGCACATCGAGGTATCGAAAGAGTCTTGAGGAGATATTTTGGCCTCTAGAGAACATGGAGGCATTCGAGTACAATTTTAATCCTGGACGGGTAGTATTCGGCGCCGGAAGTGTTCAAAAACTGCCGGATGAGTTGAAGAAGTTGGGATTGAAAGCTCCCCTGCTGCTCTCAACACCAGGGAGAGTCAGCCAGGTGGAAAATGTTGCAGCCATTCTGTCAGGCGCGTCCATCAAGCCAGCCGGGGTCTATTCAAATGCCACAATGCATACTCCGACTCACATTACACAAGAAGCAATGGCCTTCCTGAGCTCCAAGTCGGCCGACTCGGTGGTGTCTATCGGGGGAGGCTCAACGATAGGCCTGGGCAAAGCTATCTCGGTCAGAACTGGTCTGCCGCACATTTGCATCACGACAACGTACTCGGGGAGCGAAGTGACGCCAATCTTGGGTGAGACTGAGGATGGCCGGAAGAGTACTCGTTCAGACCCCAAGATCTTTCCGGGAATTGTCATATACGACGTCAACCTGACCCTGACACTGCCGGCGGCGTTGACTGCCACTTCCGGAGTCAATGCGATCGCCCATGGTGTGGAGGCGCTGTATGCCAAGAACAAAAGCCCGATCACTTCCTTGCTTGCCGTTGAAGGGGTACGGTCACTGGCTGAGGCGTTGCCTGCAATTGTCGCCGAGTCAGAATCAGAGCCGTGGTCGGGTTCACAGTCACAGTCACAAATACAGACGCAGTCTGCACGGGAGAAAGCACTGTATGGTGCGTGGCTGTGTGGCGTCTGCCTGGGCACCTCGAACATGGCCCTGCACCACAAGCTCTGCCATACGATCGGGGGCAGCTTCAATCTGCCTCATGCCGAGACGCACACTATTGTTCTGCCACATGCTCTTTCATACAATGCTCCTGCTGTTCCGGACGCGATGGCGAAGCTTGCAACAGCCCTGCCGGATTCCGACGGCGACGCCATCAAGGGCCTGAATACGCTGCTGGAGAGATTAAAAGTCAAGCGCGCGTTGAAGGATTTTGGCATGAAAGAGGAAGATATCGACAAGGCGGCTGAGATTGCTGTCAGCAATCAATACCCTAATCCGAGACCGCTGGATAAGGTCAAAATTAGGGAAGTCATCCGCAGGTGCTGGGCCGGTGAGCCCGCGCGGCAAGACCTATAGTTTGAAATATGACTTCTTGGTCCATCAAAAAAAGCCCCTAGACAGACTCGGTCTATGGCACACCCGTCTTTTGTGCATGTTGCGCTGTTTCTTTCTTTTTTTTCCACTTTGATGCTCCCGGGAGCAATAATATACCGGACAACATCAGATAGAATCCAGTATGAGACATATCACTTGAAAGCACTGAAGTCTAGCTTCTTTGCGACGCCTTTGAACCTCTGATCGAGCTCAGCAGCCACCTTGGCCTGCTCTGCGGCAGTACTTTTTGTATTTCCGCCTTTCTTTGGAAGCTTATCGACTGGCACTGGCCTAGGCTCAGCAGCCCAGTATTCGTGTTCCAGAGTTGATCTTGCTGTTGCCCGCTTTCGAGGGTCGAATTTGAGCATTTCAGCCATCAAGTCGGCTCCGGATGGGCCAACGGTGGCAAATTGCTGCCTGAACCAAGTCCGGTCGCGGGGCGGTAGTTGCTTTGTCGGTGCGAACCACCCGCGGAGCTTTGACACTCCGGGCCAGATATCCTCGTTGGGCGTACCGAGTGCGGCGCATATGGTCTCTATTTGAGCGATTTCGCCGCCTGTTGCGATCTCCTTGTCGTCGAATATACTCGGGAGGAAGGGCCGTCGCATAATCAAATCTGCCATGACGACGCCACAGCTCCAGATATCCACACAGCCGCCGTAATGCTGTGATCCGAACAGCAGCTCTGGAGACCGATACCACAGGGTAACGACGTTTGTTGTCATGGGATTCCCTGGCTCGGCAAAGTACCTCGCAAGGCCAAAATCAGCCAGCTTGACCTCACCGCTAGCCGCGATCAAAAGATTGCCTGGCTTTATGTCTCGATGAAGAATGAAATTAGAATGACAGTAGTAGACCGCTCGACACAGCATCGACATCCAGGCTTTGATCTCGGCCGCCCCATACTGCACTGCTTTATCCCGCAGGAGATCCTCAAGACTGCCGTTTGGACAGAATTCGATCACCATGTTGATTTGCTCATCCTTGGACGAGAAGATGTCGTAGAGAGCCACAATCGTCGGGTGAGATATCTCCTGCAGGTACTTGATTTCGCGAATTGTGTCCACATTGATACCATCTCGGAGCTGATTTGGATCGATTTTGAACTTTTTGATCGCAAACACTTGACTCGGATCTGATCGAAGCGTGCCCTTGAACACATCCGCATACGTACCGGAGCCGAGTTTATCACCTACAGTCACCTCAGCATTAGCCAGCCAGCCACCCACAACAGCCTTGAGGGGAAACACACACAGCTACATACCCTTGACATATTTGCTCCGGGTTTGCTCGTTGATCAGTTCTGCCATGTCCGGCTCCAGGGCTGGCGCTGGTTTCTTTTTCTCTTCTGGCTCCGACGGTCTCGATATCGATTTTCGCACAGCCAGCGACTGTGACTTGGCCTTGGCAGGCGAAGGGAGGAGGTTCATGTTTGAAGGCGAGCGCGGCATCAACGGCGAAGGAACGTTGGGCCCCGTCATTTTTGCTGTGTTACCCGCCGGTCCCAGACTAAAGGCTGTATTCGTTGCCCAGAAGGCTCCTGTAGTTCTGGACTTAGCTGATCTCTTATCCAAAATCCGTGCAGAGCAATTGTAGCGGGATCTACGGAGAATCGCAGGTTAAGATAGCGCACACGGGCACGTCAAGCGTAGATCGTCCATGGCATCATTGAATCCCTCTGCCCCTGAGAAGATGTCTACCAAACGGTGGTTGGGACTATCTACCACGCTGTTGGCGAATGAATCCACAGCTTGTTAGCTTATTTATCAAAATCTGGACGCAGATCCCGAACAAGACTAGCGTCCCTGTAATTTTATTTCAAATGACCGAGTTTATTCGATGGTTGTTGGATCGTAATCAGGGATGATCGGAGTTTGCATAATGTTGACCCTCAATCTCATGCGAGACTCTTGGCATATTTGCGTTAGAGTCCGAGGTTGGAAAAGAACAGGTGACTGCGTTCTGCCACAGGCGTCGTAAATGTCCCTTCTGACGCTTGGACCTGGATAGTCATCATCCCAGTGCCTACGCTGGTGGTCCCAAGATTCAGGAAACTGTGGTCTGCGATAGGAATAGTAGATGTCTCCTTTAACGCCTGGTCCTAGAGAGTCTTTCACATTCGTGGCACAACGCATGTTGGCGTTGAGACCCTAAGAGTATTTCAGAGGCTATATTTGCGACGCCCGTCAGGGCTAGGTCCCCCTCCTGTGTATTCAGTCCTACCACAAGAGGCCTGAAACTGTGCAACTGTGATACCAGGAAATGCTGTCCCACTTACACAGCAAGCCTTAGTGAATTGAAGCGTTGCTCCTAAAAACGCTCTGTGTTATCTGAGAATTCTTCGCTCTCCCAGTCACAAAGTACTCTACCATCATCATCCCCATTGTTATCACTGTTTTGATCATCTTCAACCTCCGCAGCTCCACTCATTGATGTTACCCGGTGTAAGATCCATTGCATCTCCAATAGGCAAGTATCAGGAAGTGGCTGTAACACTGGGTCGTCCGTTTGGAGAGTAATGATATCCCCAGATTGAATTTTCTTCTCGTTCTCATGGTTCCAAAGTTTAGCCAGGTTAGGACCTTGGGCTAGGTTTGAAAATGATGGAGTGTCCAAAATGTTCATCTCTTGGCGACCCTGAGCAGAGTGAACAGAAGACAACCAAAAGAACTGGACTTCAAGCCTTTTCTTGTCTTCGGATAGATTAAGGGGCTTAAGGGCGAAGTATGCTCTTGTCCAGTAGGCATGCACTTGCGGAGCAAGACATAGAAGATTTTGGCAGACCTCAGTACCTCCACCTTGGAAGATTGCATCATGCCAGGCATCTATACGCTCATTGCTCCAAAAGTACCGCAATATTCTCCAGAATGAGGCGGGGTGGGTAGAAGCATGCTCATTACGCAGGGAGAATGGATAGATATGTGCAATCTCGTATGGCTGTCCGGCCTTGGTGACAACACATCGTTGTTGGTCTCGTTCGTGGACTTGGCCATGTTGAGACCTTGACCGGTGACTCTGGATCGGCTGCCCAACATGGTCTCGCTTCTGTGGGGTTGAGTCATGAGATGCTGAAGTAGTAGTGGTTGACCGTTTTCTCTGGCACCCTAGAGAAAGATAAGCAATCTTGACACACTAGAAAGTCAAGGTATCCCTTGCACTTACATGCCTGGACAATTCTGACTTCTGCCTCAACCCAACGGCAAAGACCATAGAATATAGTTGGGTCATCTTCTGCTTTAGCCAGGAGCTTTGCCAATGGATCAAGATCTGCCAACCAGAGGCATGCCCATGTAGTTGGTGGTATCTTTACAGAGAGCACAGCACTCAAGGATTCAAGGAGGCTCTTCCGTTTAGTGCAGCTGAATTCTTCCTCAGACGCCATGGCTGCCATGGGATGATTCAGGAAGGATGAAAGCGAGCTGATGAGATGTGAGGGGGTTGTGAGCAAGAATGTATTGGTAAATTTGTTACACCAGACAGATCAACAGATTACTGTTGAACTATGGGAGGAACAACTCTACTAGGTAAATACAAGCAAACAGTACAAACACCGAGACGCCCGTCTTGATTTCATTGGACCATTCATCCGGGCCTAAGACTATAGTGCTTGGAGTGGAGCAGAATGCCATCCTTGGCGCTGGTCTTTCTCTTCCTTGACCTTATGCCTGCGTTGATGCATTCTTTTCTGGCCTTGTATTTGATCTATTCACTGTACTCCAGCCAGGTGGATCTTTTTACATTTTTTGTCATGGTCCAAATCTGATCCTTCCCATCGTCCGAGTTGTCTGCATAATGTCTCCCAAACACGCGCCTACGGCTCTCCTGGCATCGCTTACCCGCTCCTCCCCTTCCGCTAGTCTCTCCTCGGTTTGCTCAAGCTGCGCTGTCCGTCTTCATGCACGCTATGCCTCGTCTACAGGCCACCTCCGGCCAGTCCCACCCCCGACGCCGTTTGTCCCCGACGTGCCGACCTTCCTCCGCCTGATCGGGCGCTCCCTCTCCTCTCACGCCGACAAAATCACATCTTGGAACGATCTCTTTACTTCATCCTCCCAGCAGCTTAAAAACCGTGGTCTAGAGCCTGCAAGGACGCGCCGGTATCTGCTACGTTGGAGGGAGAAGTTCCGCAACGGCGAGTATGGAATCGGTGGCGATCTGAAATATGTTGATGATGATGGCGTGGCCGAGCTGCGAGTGTGTGAAGTCCCACAGCTACCTCGACAGAATCAATCTGAGGCAGGAGAATCCGCAACGCTGAGGACTGTTGGCCACTTGACGACTGCGCCTGGCATGCAGAAACTCATCCTAAATGTGCCAAAAGGGAGCCAAACATACGTTCTCGAGGAAGGGCAGAGCACAGCTGACCTCAAGAAGCCAAAGGGCTTCAAGCTGGTCGATAATACCAAGATTGTGGGCAGCTATGTGCAGCCAGTCAAAGGGAGCCAAGGCTCTGTTGCGACATTCCGCGTGGCAGAAGGCTTGTGGGAAGACAAGCTGGGCAGGAAGGTACACGGGGGCGAGAGAAGGAGGAAGGAGGTGTTGCATAAACTGAGGGTTGAAGAGGGCAGGAAGGCTAGGCGATAGTGAATTGGACAGAAACAGAGGCAGGGGTGTTGTTGATGGAATGTGGAAATGTGCCCATACTGGAGCGCTGAGTTGGAAGCTGTACAAAAAGGCAGAATCTCCGGAAGTGTACGATCAGTGTGCGAGTCCTCTACAACATCGCACTTGACTGGACCAGGGCAACGCGACAAAATCCTAGGAGGCGTGTGGGACTACCTTGAAAACATGACCGATTAACATCGGACGTTGACCAGTTTCGATGTTCCCTCTCAAGGGGCAGAGTGTACAGTACAATATCAACCATCCACCAACGGGCTTGAGATAACCAGGCAACTTAAATTAGCTCGCAATGCTAGCCCGGGGTTGGTTCAATAGTTGCAAAAGCTTAAGGAAACGGGTTGGGAACTGTGTCGACGGTGGGCTGGCTTCGTACCAGTCAAATTTTTTTTTTCACACTCTAATTACCTTCTCGTACCACAGTAGAGTGACATTAAGCTGAGGGACAATATCGGCCGAGGCGAATCCTGTGTCGCGATACGCCAGTTAGACAAGTACCGTGTCTCAGAGCAACAACAGCATAATTCCGACGAGGGATGGGAACCAGGAAGACTGTCGTCTTGACTCATCAGTAATGAGGACGAGTGGGAAGTAGATCGGACCAGTACTGTATTCTCGAGACCGTTTGGCATTCTGAGTCTATATGTCCATGTAGTCCTTGTATATATATATAGTCGAGGAGGTCATTACGTGTTGCTCCACCTTCTTCATTTTCTGGGACTTCCTGTGCCATGGTGGAAGGACGCACCTGCCTCCTGAAACACGTGTCACGTGCAGGAGGAGTGGGTCTTGATTTACCGTTTACACACTCCCGTACAGTACATATAGAACTTGAGTTTGATGCAATTTTCTGGAAGCTGAGAACTTAATAATAGTAGCACTGACAATTTTGACAAGTGCCCGTGGCAGGAGGTCCGGTTGTTCCGCACATGGATGATGATCAATCTCATCTAACAGTAATGTATTAGTAGTATAGTTCTTGTTCTTGGGTGGGTGGTCCGTGTGGAGATACGTGTAGATAGTTGGCTTTTTAGTGTGTGATTGCTTGGCAGTACACTAACACTGACTCCCGCCGCTACGGGCTACGACCCGCTGCCAAGACTATCCTGACCAATCAGTGAGCATCACCTTCTCTTCCAAGAGATACTTTGAAGGTCCAACAGATACGTTTCCTGTGAGTTCAAAAAGGTAGTATTCGAAAGAAGTGAGTCATCTTAGACATTGCACAAACTCATAATGATCATAACTTATACCTACAACGCACAGCAGGCGGTAAATTGCGCGAGGTGGAGGGACTACTAAGAGAAAGTCTAGGCTAATTATGGCCTGGTCGGAGAATATAGGGGGGTGGGAGACAATTGTACAACCTTGAGGTTATTACTAACTTAAGGAAGAGGTTCGTAGCCTTGCGGGGTAGTTAGATTGGGAACACTGGCGCTCTCGCGTCGAGAAGCCGACCTGTGCCTGGTTTGCATGTCGTGTCCGCTCGGGACTGGAGAGTCGAGAGAGTGTACCGTAGAATAACTCCCGAAGTATTGGGCATTGGAGTGCTTGAAAGGGAAGCCACGAGGAGAAAAGATACCTAACTGGGCCCAGGAGAAAGGAGAATACCGCCGATAAGGAGATTAGGCGGTGCGTGATGAGAAAGAGAAGGTTTGGCCTCAGGACACGGCCGGATTAAGGAGCCTTTTTAAGCGACCGAGAGCAACATTTCGATCTAACTGGGCACTGCTTTCGCGCTCTGGTGGGGGAGAGGACTGTTCAAGGAGAGACTCTGCTGGTATATGGTGACTGAGTGGAGATGAAGCCTTGGTGCAATGTCACTCTGGAATCGGCCATCAACTTGCCCACCAGGACAGTGCAGAGTATGTAGTGTACTGTGTCGTTTACAGTACACAGCACGGTTGACAGTAGTACTCGTACACATAGATCTTGCCCTGTCGCGGCGTTGCCCTGCGTCTCAGCCCTGGTGCTTGTGCATTAAGCGAGAGGTCTGAAACAGGTCCCGAGGTACTAAGCAGTATCAGCACAGGCAGTGATGGTATGTCGAAGAAGCTATGCCTGCCCGAGTGGGCGATCAACAGGGGTTCATGGATAGTGGGGGGGGGGAAGGCTATCCTGGTGGTGGTCGGCGAATTATCACAAGATGGGCCTTACTCGCACGGGTGCGGTGACAGAGTTCAGCCTCTTGAGCCAGATTGCACCCGAGTCTAAAGGGAGTGGCCTGACCATTAGGCTGGATTGTAATCTCCCTTTCCTGCACGATTCGAACATCTCAGCGGGTATGGTGTGGCGAGACTTATCAGCTCCCACGGGTTGGGGACCTTCTGTACGTACGATACAGTGACTGTCGAAATTTCCATCACAACACCAAGATGGGCGTGGCCAAGCTAACGGCCTAAAGGGGCTTTTCTAGCACCGACACGGCTGACACTAGGCGTGACTTTACACCCGCGATCGCTTGTGATGGTGCAGCATTAGTACAGCACTCAAGCAGGCTGCGCTCCACCTACCTGCATGGCTCCAACACTGTAATTGTCAGGCACATGTTGAAGGTACATAGAGATGGAAGTTGCGAGTTGAGGTGCCCATCCCAGGCAGCCTCTGGCATGCTCGGTCGCCACCGGCGGCAAGAGCGCGGCGAGCACAGGCAGGACCTGGGGAGAGGAAGGCGCTGCTGCAGCTTGAAATTAGAGTGTGCCACCCAATGATCAAGGTTGACAAACAGGTAACACCCCTACCGCCCGACTGGCTCGCCAGTCAGAGCTAGAAGGGGCGCTATGTCTGGGAAGGTTTAGTCGGGAAGGGGCTCCTTCCGGCCCCACAAAGTCGAATACACTGAAAGCTTCAGTGCCGCACCATCTCAGTAGGGACAGGAAGGCCGCCCGCCCACTCAACTTTTCTCTGTTGATCTGTCAAATTGTCCATGTCGTTTTGGCTCCGGCGCCGCCCTTTTGCCTTGATTAAATCATACCATGCTGTGATGCTATCCCCTTCCTGAACCCCCCGTCCCCCAAAAGCCACATCCCCCCCCCAAGCCTGGTGTCCTGGTCAATGGTCATGGTGCGTGTGTGCTGAAAGGCGGTTTGCATGCATGTCCCCTGGAGAGCTGTGTGCTACGCCACCTCCACTCTTGTTTCCCCAAGTCAGCCTGCTGCGTTTCTAGCAAAACCTGGTCTCTTCCTCTCTTGCTTGGCCTGACACTGAGTCAGAGCCTCTCGCTGTTGCTCCTGCTCGAGACCACCGCAAACACACACACACCACCTCAGGCAACTTGAGGAGCCATAAACAATCCCATTGTGGCTACAATTACATGGGCATAAGCAGCTAAGCGCCGAATCAGGCCTTGCTCACCTGTCTCTTGCCGCTGAGTAACACCTGAGCGCGATGTCACTTCCCGCTACTGCATGGGCACCTGCCGACCCTCCCACCTCTGCCCTCCCTCCCATCCCACAAGCACAGACGCGCAAGAGCCCCGAAGCCCCGTCACGACTGAAGGCGCCCAAAGCATCGGTGCTGTCGGTGCCCACTCCCACCACCACGAACCGGCCTGGATCAGCCGCCAGCAGAGCCAGTGGCATTCCGCCTCCCAAGCCTGTCCGCAAGACTGTCAGTATTGGCTCGTTCCCCGAACCGCCAAAGAACAGTGGCTCCCGCCCAAGCACCTCCTCCCTCACTGCAGACTCGATACAAGGCGGCAAGCGTGTGTCAGATGGCAGCACAACGTCAGCAGCAGCCGTCAAGGGCAAGAAAGTGTCAAGGATCAGCTCCGTCGGCACATCCAGCTCCCGCACATCTCAGACGCCCAGTCTGTTGAACGCCTCTGGCTCGAGTCAATCCATTCCTGTGGCTGCGAACAAGCGTACTTCCGACTCGAGTGCACTCTCACCTTCCCACAGTCGCAGCTCGTCGGCTGATGGATCCTATTCTACCAATGCTACGACCATTGAGGAGGGTGATGACGACCGGGGCAGGGCCAAGGATGTCGACGACATGCACCTCGAAACCAAGCGCAATTCCAAGCAAAAAGAGTCCAAAGGCAATGTCCTTGTCAGTGTTCGCGTACGGCCTGATGTAGGCTCACAGGATAAGGCGCAAGCTGAAGGAGAATGGATGGTGGATGGACGACGGGCCTTGATCGCCTACCGTGGTAAAGAGGGCGGCGACTACCGATACGACAATGTGTTTGGCACCTATGACGACAACTCAAAGGTGTACGACGCCACCGCTAAACGGCTTGTTCGGCGTGTCATGGAAGGTTATCATGGCACTGTCTTCGCTTATGGCATGACTGGTACTGGCAAGACATTCTCCATGCAAGGCACCATGACCAGTCCGGGTGTAATACCGCTCGCCATTACCGACATCTTCTCTTACATTCGCGAGACTCCTCACCGTGAATTTCTTCTCCGGGTCAGCTATCTGGAAATTTACAACGAGAAGATCCATGATTTGCTCTCAGGTGGAGTGGGCTCGGCGACACAGGAGGAAATTAAACTCCGTGAGGATCCCAAACGTGGGGTGTATGCCTCGCCCTTGAAGGAAGAGATCGTCCAGTCGCCGACCCAGCTTCTCAGAGTCATTCACCGTGGTGACCTAGCCCGCCGGACGGGAACGACGCAGTACAATGCCCGCAGTTCACGGTCGCATGCCGTTGTTCAAATCGTGGTCGAGAGCCGTGAACGAGTTCCCGCTTCGGGCACGAGTAAGGAGTCGAAGCGAGTTGTAATGCTCCCTGGTGGTGTGCGTGTCTCGACATTGAGTTTGATCGATCTTGCAGGCTCCGAACGAGCGGCAGAAGACAAGGAACGTCGGGCAGAAGGCGCCCATATCAACAAGTCACTTCTGACCCTAGGCAATGTCATTGCCAAGCTGTCTGGAAACAAGGACAAAACTGGTGCCCCCACAGATAAGGACGGCAAGCATTTGCCATATCGAGACAGCAAGCTGACAAGACTGCTGCAAGGTGCTTTGTCCGGCAATTCGCTCGTCTCGATTCTGTGCACCATCCAACTCGGCTCACACGGCAGCGTGACCACAGCCAGCAACCACACGATTGAAACGCTGAACACGCTCAAATTTGCTGCTCGGGCCAAAAACAACATAGTCAGTCATGCTAAGCGTGCGCCAGAGGAGGTGGGCAGCGTTAATGCCGGTCTACTCGAACGTTACAGAGCCGAGATACAGAGTCTTCGCGTGCAGCTCGAAGCTCAGCAAAAGAAGAATGTGGAGAAAGAAGAGGTTCAGATGGAGAAAGAGGCTGAACACCGTCACGAGGAGCAAATGCTTGAGATGCAACTGGCCCGCACCGCGCTGAAAGAACGCATCGAGCACCTGAACCGCCTGATTCTCTGTTCCAAGTCCACTGGAGTTAACAGCGGCACGGTGTCGTCTCTCGGCATGCACTCTCGACTTTCGGGGCCCAACAACACGGATTTTGGAACTGGTATATCCCGCTCTGTCCGGTCCTCAGCCAGTCATTCTACCCTTGGTGCAACACCCTCCTTCTCAAGGCACCCATCGATCCAATCACTTGGGAATGCCAATCAAGCTGCACCCCTGTCATTTTCACCCATCAATATCGAGGAAGACGACGTGGTTGGCGAGTATGGTGATGGCATTGCATCGCTTCAAGCCCAGAATCGGGCTCTTCAGTCGGACATTCAGGACAAGAATCGATATATTGCCACTTTGGAGAAGCGACTTCTTCAGGCTCGGCGTTCAAGCCATTCTCGCGTGTCCATGGGCTTCAGCCGAAACGGAGGTGACGATGATGAACTTGGCAAGAAACTGGCCGAGAAGGATGCTATTATTGCCGACTTGCAGAGGACCGTGACTGCACTCAGGTCAGCTGTAAGACAACGGGAATTTGCCGAGCTGTCGCCAGAGGCGGCAAATGCGGAGAGCAAGCTCAAGAGGTCAAATCATCTAAGCAGCAGCACTGCGAATAGCAACGAGAGCAATACCAGCACCTCGAACCCGGCCAATGCGCTAACACTGCTCTGTCCACAGAAGGAGCCGGATCTGCGCCGAAAGTCGGTAGACGAAATGTCAAAAATGCTGGACGAGATGATCCAAGACAAAGTCGAGTCTGGGCACCTGATCAAAGGTCGGTCAGGCTCTGTACGAGTGCCCCCACGCGCCACCTCATCTCGACGCCATTCAAGGCATGATTCAGGCCACGACACTGGCATACCCGGCGCCCCAGTGCGGTCAGCCTCTCTCCGGTAGGCGTTTGCCGGAGCCTACATTTTGTGTTGATCAACGTCATCAGCAGACGGTACGACTTATGAGTTTCCTTGATTGTTCCTTTTCAGCTTGCACGTACATTGGATTAGCACGTATTCATGCTTCCAACGACATATGGACTTGAGTTTAATCAAACAACTTTTTAATATCAAAGGGCGGATGACTGAGACCATCTCAGCCACACGGACGGCATCTCAAATCGTGATGCATTGCAGTTTTTCATTTCCTCATCGGTTGCGCCTGGACCTTTGCCATGGTATCTACAGGGAATTTTCATCAATAAGTGCGCCAGGGACGAAAAAGCGAGTCTAGTTTCCTGTTTGAATATCTTCATTATACGCAGGGAGTCTGGTGTCTCTGGGGAACTTTGTGTTGTGTGTGGAGCTGGTGATACCCATTCTACTCTCAAAAGGAGAGTGTGATACTTGATACTAGTTTTAGAGCCAACGAAGCGATCCATCAAGATCACAGTTTCACTTGCCGTAATGATAAAATCGAATCAGATGTGGCTTATACCGCAGATGCACTTAACTATGGTATGAGGTATGAGGGCAAAAATCTTGGCCAAGAAAGCGAAAAACTTTCTTTGTTTTTTCATTCGCACCTTCCCGAGCGGCTGGATCCCTCGCAGCTGGATGTTTCAGCACGGGCGGGCCGGGTCCTTGCAGTTCCGATTGGCTACGAGGCGACCCGACAGACGGGTAAGTTGCTGGGCGCTACCAAGTTGGCTAAGCGCCCGTCTGTCTCAACTATTTGTGGACGGTAGTTGCGACCTGTGTTTCGGACAGCACACGGCGGAATGCATTTTTTTTCCTTCTGTTTTATTCTGTGCATTGCGCACTGCAGGCAGGTGCATTGCATCACATCAGTGGATACGCCCTCTCCAGAGTCTCCACCGAATGCCGTCATTCTTATTTGTTCTTTTCTTTCTTGCTCGCTCGGATTGCTCCAGTCAGCAGTCAGTTGGTCGGTCTTCCTCCTTGGTTGCCGACCAGTGAGTACAGTCATCTTTGTCAAGAAAACACGATCATCTCAGATCAAATGCAGATAAGTTGCGGCTTCGTACTTGTTCGTAAATCGCCGCTGTTTTGTCCGATCATTGCCTTCTGCTTGGATCACCGGCGTCCTCAATTCCTTCTGCATTCCGCTCCCCCTCCCCCTCCCCCTCCTCCCTCGCCTCTCTCCCCCCTTTGATCTCGGAGTTTTTCTTTCTTACACTCGCCCTTCTCGGATGCATTTTGCATTTCCTTCTTCCTGGACTCCATCTACCTCCGGCCCGGCCCTTGCGTCGAACAGGATATCAATAGAACTGGGAGCCACGGACAACAGACGATCTTGGGCTCCGAGAAGCAAAAACCCACAGTTTCTCTGCCTTTCTCTTTGCTTTTGTCTCAGCCTGTTGGGCGAGCCACCCCACGTGCCCAAATACCACACCAGCAACATCCATGGTCCTCATTGTCAATCCAGGGCCAAAGAGAGCCGCATTTCGGCCTCGTCATGCTACTGTCTAGTAGAGCCAATCCACCCAAGGCCCTTGGAGATTTCCCCAGCCGTGGAAATGTCACCGCGCTGCAGCTGCTTGTCAACAGTCCGTTACCGTCGCCGGCCCTTCCGGCTCTAGTTCCTCGCCATGGCAAGAAGCTGCCCAGATTTAGGGGAAGATCAGTTCTGCGACTCCTGCTCCGGTTGTTTCTCGTCTTGGGCGCCTGCTACCTAGTCTCATACGCACTCGACCTGCATGTCGCATCCTTGCTCCGAAACATTCCTTATCTGACTCCAAGTGGGAAAACCTACGAGATCGTGGGAGATTTAGCGCTGCCCACATATCCCACTCCTGTTTCATTCCTCGATCAAAAGGGTCGCTGGCGATGGACAGTCTTCATCCCTCAGCACCTCGGATTCCCGCTGCACTCTGCCGACTATACCGACATATGCTTGCATGCTGAAGAGGTGGCCCAACATGCTGGCGACCAAGGCGCAAAATATCAGCATCTTTATCACCATGATTCGCGATACATGGAGGTCGATCAGGCCCAGGCTGCCGGCTTACTTCCCTCCCAGATCCACATTGCCGAGCCCGGTGAGGATCAGTCTTTGCCAGTCTGTGAGAAGTCCCTGACCTTCGTCCTTGATGGCACGGATGCGGGGCTTGGATCAACACTGCTTGGTTTGTGGCTCTCGTATGGCCTCGCACAAGCAGAGGACCGAGCATTTTTCCTTGATGACTCGCAGTTTTCATACGGCAGGTATAACACCTTCTTTGAACCCCCGCCCAAGCCGGCCTGCCGAGCACCACTCAAGACACAGCGTGTGCCGTGTCCTCATCAAGCCAAGCATCTGATTGTATCCGCTGCTACCTATCGGTGGACCTTTGGCGCTGGCTTCGGCATCAGCCATACCGAACGAGAGGTGTTTGACCTGGCTCGTCAGGGTTACGAGGCACTCTTTCGGCTTCGAAGTGATGACAACACCTATGTCCACCAGCGAATTGCTGACTTAAGATCGCCCTCTCCAACTCTCCTTGTTGGAATCCATATTCGACGGGGCGATCGGCATCCTTTTGAATTTGCCTACAGTCAAGGCTACTTGCCGCCGCAAATGTACAAAGATGCTGCACAGACTTTTACGGATACCTCCAGCAGGTCGAAGATCGTCATTGCATCGGATGATCCAGACATGTACCTGCACAATGATCTCCCCAATCATGTCCGGGCACAGGAGCGAATCACTCTGGCTAGCAAGAAGACGTCTAGCACAGGGTCATTGGGCTGGGAAGGCGGCTTTTTTAAAGATCAGTTCTGGGGTCTTGGTTTGCCTGAGGAGGCCCACGAACAGAGGAGACTCGGCAGCCCACTACCAACGCGCAAGAAGCCGGAACTGAGAGATTCCAAGGGCGCCACATCGACAGCCCGACCCTTGCGAGACTACCGCACCCAACCGACGGATGAAGCTCGGCAACTACGCGAGTTTATAGGCCAAGCTTACCTCCTCGAACTCTCGGTGCTCGGCCACAGCGACAGAGTGGTATGTACTGTGAGCGCATATGCCTGTCGGATCCTGGCCATCATGATGGGCTGGGAGCGGGCTATGGAGCTAGGACACTGGAAGAACATTGACAGTAAATACGCCTGGCGAGCACTTGACGTGTGAGTTCGGTTCAGCCTGCTAGAAAGGTGTTATTGCAGGGTCAAGGCGATGACCCCCCTGCTTGACCCTGGGCAGGAGGCGGCGCATGCTAGGTTCCGAAGACAACTTTGGTAGGCATTATGAATAATGAGAAAGACGAAGTCATGTTGTAGCAGCGGAAGAATACCACATACATACCCACAATGGACGAAGAATGACCACACATGACTCTCAAAACTGGTTTTTGATATTCAGGAATGATTGCACATGATAAGCATATACCTGCCTAGCTTGGTCACCGGTAGTACAGCAAGTACCGAGGAAAAGATCCTGACCTAGCCGAAAACCAAAATCTCCAAACCCCCCCCCTTGTCTACCTAGAAGTAGTGTACACAGTAATGCCCATGCTAACTTTTGGTCAACTTGATAATTTTGTGAATTTAGCCTATTGTCGCTAGCTTCCAGTTTCCAGTCTCAAGGTTTGAAAAGTTTATGTATACCATTCTCACAAGCCCCGCACCACCCACAAGTTTGTATCTCTATAAGGCTGTGTATATTTTGACCTGACTGAGTACTCGGTCCTACGCTGCATCATCATCGTCGTCGTCGCCATCACCATCACCACCCGAGAAGAGGAGGAAAAAGATAATTTAGGCTGCGCCCCCTGGTATTTTTAAAGCCATCCTTTATCCGGGGCACTTACAGCAGAGCATGTACTGCGCTGCACCGTCCCAGTTAGATACCAAACTCCTCCTTGAGAATCCTCAAAGTGTCTTCAGGGTTCTTGACTGTATGACCAATGGTCCTGGGGTCCTCATAGATCTCGT
The DNA here is from genome assembly GCA_003709825.1 of Chaetothyriales sp. CBS 135597. Classification (NCBI taxonomy): domain Eukaryota; kingdom Fungi; phylum Ascomycota; class Eurotiomycetes; order Chaetothyriales; species Chaetothyriales sp. CBS 135597. The sequence goes on along the minus strand of QQXN01000010.1, from coordinate 166,074 downwards.
AGTCATTGCCGCCCTTGAAGGTCTTGTCGCCGAAGAAATGGATCTTCTTGTATTCGATGCCGGTCACATTTTTCTCATTCTCAATGTGTCGGAGACAGTATGTCTTGTCCCAGCCGGTCGGGAAGACATCGAACGAGATCTGGCCGCCGATGGAGTAGCTAGAGGTGCGTCAGAGAGGGAGAGAGAGGGAGAGAGATGAAGGAATACAGAGTATACATACGTGAGACCGTAGTCGGGGAACTCTTTCTTCAGAGCCTCGACCAGCTTGGCCCTGGTCTGGGTCTTGAGATCCCACTGCTCAAACTCATCTCGCTCGGCCTGGCTGGCATTCCTGCCGACGGGGGAGACATTGATCATGCCGGCGCGGAACTCGATGAAAGTGCCGGTCAGCTTGGGGATGCCCTCGATGGAGGCAATATATCGCAGGATGAAGCGGGCCAGCTTCTGGTATTTTTCCTGGCCCAGCCACTGGATGAAGCTGTTGCTGGGCAGCTCCTTGCCCAGCCGATATGCGGTCAGGCCGTTCTCGGCAAAGCAGAAGTCGAACATGGATGTCACGTCGCGGGTCGAGGTGCCCAGTTGTTCCTGCTGCTTGACCAGGTTGGAGCCGCCCACAAAGGCGATTGCGGCTTTCTGGCGCAGCGCAGCGAGGGCGGCCAGGATCTCAGGAGAGGCAGAGCGGCGAGCGGGGGAAAGCGTGCCGTCTACATCGAAGAGGATGACGGTGTCGGCGAGTGGCCGTTCAGTTAGAGGTGGGTAGGAGGCGTCAGTGGTGGTGGTGGTGGCCATTGTTGCGGATGGGTGAAACTTTTCCGGGTTGTTGGTCAGATTGGATAGAGAAGGAGGAGGAATCAAAGGGGAAGACAGCTAACAGTCTTCAGCTTCAAAAACAGTCGAGATAGCTAGCAAGAGAAAAGTCGTTCCGAGTCTGAGGACACCTTCACCGCAGTTTGGAGTATACGTGGGGCAGGAACTGAATTAATTAACCTTGCGGGGTCCGATTCCTAGCTGGGAAGTCACGCCTACTCGAGGCAGTTAGCGCGGAATAGAGACTTCACAACTCGAGTCAGGTGATTAAGTTTGCACAAAGACTTTTCATAAGGCGTCAGTAGTCTCGTCAGTCAACATGACAAGGCCGAAGTTGATCCAGACCTAGTAGGCTGATCTACTTGTAGACTCCGACAATATTGCAAGAAGGCCCCGGAATCACAGAATACTCACCCTCAGGTTCATTAGAATAATGCGGTCCTCTACAACTCTTCATAATTTTGGTTGATACAAATGTGATTTTGAGTCCCGTGTGTAATATGAACTCTGACTGATTCTGTTGTACACCATGCGAAGTCTATTTCCCAGAAGAAAAAACGCTGAAACAACTCGATCAACTCGTGGTATCAATCAACAAGGGTAGGTGGAAAAGTCACAAATATCCAGAATCGGGCCAGCCTGCTATCCCGCGACAACACCACCGGGCTTCATGCCCTTGACGCTCTTCCATTCGACAAAGACGGCACCAATGGCCGACAAGCAGACCATGGCGACTGAAATGTAGAATGTCTCGGTCAGAGCAGTGTTGTATGCTTTCCGCACGCCGGGCAGGAATGCTTCCGGGATGGCATCTGCCAAGCTGGTTGCACCCACATGGAGGATGATGCTAGGGTCAAGGCCCTTGGCGTCAGCCACGAGTTCGCCGACCAGGCGGTTGTTGAAAACGTTTTGTGCAACGGAGACAAACAGAGCACCGCCAAAGTTCTGGGTGAACATAGCAATAGCCGTACCTGTCGGCACGTCCTTCAGTGGGAGGACGGTCTGGATTGTGATCAGGGCCTGTTGCATCCCAAAACCCACACCCAGACCGTAGATGACCTGGTAGCCGATCCATTCTGGGTGACCAGTGTCGGTTTTCCAGGTGGTGAGCAGGCCTGCGCCAACAGCCGAGAAGATGACACAGAGGTAGTAAAAGGGAGTGTAGTATCCAGTAGCAGTGGTGCCAATGCCAGAAAGAATGTTGGCAATCACAAGTGCAAGAACCATGGGCAAGCACATGATGCCAGACTTGAACGCTGATGCTTCCTTGATCGCCTGGAACCAGATGGGCACCCAGTAGATAAGTGTGAAAAAGCCAGCTCCCAGGGTGAACGCAAACCATGCAGCAGCAGCTACCGAACGCTGAGAGATAATGCGGAAGGGAACGGTGGCGTTGTCACCCATCTTCCACTGAATCAAAATGAAGACAATGGTGAGAACGCCGAACAGGGTCAGACATAGGATGACACGCCAGTTCGACCATGCATACGTGCTTCCGCCCCATTGCAGTGCAAGCAGGCAACACACGATGTCGACAATAAAGACGGCAGCACCAGGAAGGTCAAGTTGGATGGCACGCTGGGCAAATGGGACCTTGGCTTCGGCCTTTCTAGGCGGCGAACGAAAGAAGATGATGATAAACAGCAGTGTTGGGACGGCGAAGGGCAGGTTGATGTAGAAGCACCACCGCCAGCTGACTTTGTCCGTAAAGACGCCACCGAGAAGCGGACCGGCAATGGATGCAATGCCGTACATCGCTCCAACCAGGCCGGTGTACATTGGACGTTTGGACATCGGTACACTGTAGGCTATTATGACCAGCGCGCCGCTGAAGATTCCAGCGGAGCCAACACCAGCAATGGCACGGCCAACAATCAAGGTAGCAGAATTGGGAGCCGCACCACAGATGGCGGAGCCGATCTCAAAAATCAGAATGGAGAAGATGTAGACGACCTTGATTGAATAGAAGGTGTACATCCTAAGCGCCTGTCAGTCACTGATCCGACATTGTTTGTACGTACTCAAGCACAGGACGACTCACTTTCCGAAGAACAGCTGCAAAGAACACGTCGTCAACAGATATGCCGACGCGTACCAACCAACATCTCCAAGAGAGTTGAATCGATCGGTGATCCTGGGAATGGCTGTGGCAATGATGGTGTTGTCCAGAGCAACAAGGAACACTGAGAGACACAGGGCGATGACAATCAGCAGCAGTTTCAGGCCGCTGGGGAAGAGAGCTTCATCATCTCCATCGCCGTCTTCTGCGACTTCTATGCGTTCTGCACCTTCTGCCTCCGGAACAGTTGCTTTCTCGACGAGAATCTCATCCTTTTGTTCACTCGCTCTCTCCGATGCATCCTGATCAGGGCCATCCTTGGTCGGCGATCCAGACCCTGATTCACGATCCTTCTCCAAATCTGTGGCAGAAGCATTCGCACTGGGCACAGCTGTGGTTGCTTCAGACTTTGCGTTATGGCCAGACTTTGCATCGACGCGCTTTTTGTTGCGGAAGAAATCCATGGTACCAGCTACTTCATAGGTGGCCTTTTTTAAGGAGGCAAGGAGACAGTGTCCGGCCAACAAGGGCGGGGCGATGTACGAAGAGGCCGCGCGCGATTGTTGACACGCCGGTGATCTCACAAAGCGAAGGTGAAGAGCAAAGGGCAGTCAAGGGGAGGAAGAACATGTGCGAGCGAATGGAGTATTATATTTTGATGGCTGCCTAGTTCCTTCCTACCTTGTTAGGATTATTATTAGCGGCAAGCACGACTGACCACGATCGTCCATGGCTTGGCGGCAACTGCATTGTTGCCCTCCGCCTGTCATGGAGGCCTGATCCTGGAACTTTGGTGCACAGAGCCAGAGATGGGGATCCAATGCTGAAAACCCGTGTAAGCCACACAAGATATGACCGACTGTAGTAGGGAGGGTATAGCAGCGGTATTAACCATTGATTGCGGCCAAACAATCGCCGAAGTAATTACCGGGCAAGCCAAAGTAGGGTGAGCACTCCGTTGCTGAAGCCCCGAATTAGCGTCCGGAAACCAACAGAAAGAAAAAGAAAGAGAGGGCAGGCAGAAGGACAGCAACATGGCAGTTGTGTACGAGATGACGTTTGACTTCCCACAATCCAATGGGACAACACTTCCGAAGGTCCAACTCTATCATGCACAGTACGGTGTAACTTACTCAGTACACGTGCAAAATTCAGAGCTGCTAGCGTGTTATGATGGCTCCAATCAGAGTTGTGTAAGAGTGGGGCGGCTTATATAATAGTCGTCCAGTCAAGGCTGGGTAAACGCTTTCTCCGCTTATTCATCGTACTCGGCATACAGGTCCAAAGATAAGGAGTTGATCAAAGATCAGGGGCCATCTTCGCGTGCTCATTATGCTCTGTACTTGTCAACGTATTACCGGCTCTAGCTTGATGCCTAACTCAAGATCTATCGTTTTCCATGCACTTCAATCTCCATGGTTGCCGATCGTCCTCTCTCATTTTGTTCAATACTGACATATCCTCCTCTGAGCGCCTTACACCCAGCAGCTACCTAGTCGCTACTTACTAATTTCGTCTCGTGAATATGACATCGGCTGGCGCAAGAGGCCTGGAGAATAGACTGGAGTAGTCTGTACCCACAAGGGGCCTACCTGGAATGGCCTCAACCTTGATCAGCCGCACCAGCATCGCAATGACAGTGCCCAATTGCACATAGGCGAATTGCTCGCCAATGCATCTGTGCCGACCTGCACCAAAGGGAAGATAGGGCGACGAAGCACCCTTACTGACCATGCCATAGCCGTAATCCTCAAACTCCTCCTTTTCCAGGCCATAGCCCGTGTACGCTAGTGGATGTCCCTCATCCCACCGATGCGGCTCCCACAGCATTGGCTCGGGGAAGTACTTTTCTTGACGCGCCGTGAAGCCAGGAGCAGAAAGGACGCGATGCGATGGCGGAATGACGTACTCTTTGGTCGAGTTCGGTGTATTTGCAACCGCTACCATCGGTGACTTGACCTGCCGCATGATGCTGTGGATGGGTGCATGTAGCCGCAGCGTTTCCTTGACCACCTTGGAATTCAGCGTCAACTTCTGCAGACTCTCGTACGTCAGAGGAGGAAGGTCGTCTCCGAGCACTTTCTTCTGTTCAGCGAGAAGCTCTTCCTGGATGTCTGGACGACTTGCGAGGCGAAGGATGATCCACGACGAGGTCGATGAGGAAGAATGCTGGCCGGCCATGAGCAAAGCAATCATTATGTGCGCAATCTCCCTATCTGGGGGAGGCCTGCCGTCTTTGTACACACAGCTCATCAGATTCCAGATCATGTCATCCTCACCTTCCTCGCGCTTGCCTCCAGCAGCTCTTCGCTCGCGGATGATCTCCATGTACGTCTCCGCCATCTTTTTCTGAGCACGATCCCGTGCTCTGTTGTGTGGGAGAGGAGCCCAGGGTAGCATGAAGTTAATTGGCGCAAAACCCAGGTCCAGATCATGATACATATCTGCAAATGTCGAGTCGAACCTCTCGCGAACTTCTTTTCCTTGCAATGATCGCGACGCAGTGTAGATGGTCAGCTCGGCCATCACTTTAGTTACATCGAACTTGCCCGACTGGCCCGCCAGCCTGGGGTTATTCTTGACAAAGTCCACCACCTCGGCAGAGATCAAGTCGACGTAGGATTTGAACGCGTCCGTGGTCAGGCCGAACTTGACAAACTTTTTTTGCTCCATAAGCTTCGAGTTGGGGCAGTCGTAGACAACATCTGTACCAGCGTCAGTGGCAATCGGCACCAAGGGTGCGCCCAGACTCACCTTTTCCAAACACGGGTGTGGTGAGGGCGGTATAGACCTCTTCAGCATTGAAGTCTTTGAGCTTTCCGTTCAAGACAAAGTCGTTACCCTTGGTGTCCAAGCACACCGTAACCTTCCGGCCAAGGAGGATGAAGGTAAAGACGTCGCCATACTTTTCATAGTTGGTGAAGAAGAAGTTGAACGGGTCCATGCCATAGTGGATGGTCGAGCCTATTCCAGGCAGGAGCGAGAAGACTTCAGGAGGAGCCTTGCGATCGAAGAAGACGAGCTGGCGAATGACATGGACGACAATAAGCAAGGCCAACCCACAGGGAAGAGCCAACAAAGCCAATCGCCATGTTGGTTCTACCTGCACGAGCTGCTCTGGCAAGACCGGGACGGTGGAGAGAATACCCATAACGCGGCCAAAAGAAGGACAAGTCGCAAGAGGCGACCGAGGAGGACCAAGGACGTTAATGAGAGTCTTGGGGGTCTCTACACAAGGTGGCGGTCAAGTGCTCCTCCTGCGGTGGAGACCCCTTTTTTCGACAGACAGGGAAAGAACTGAGGTCAGGTACACAGACGTTCTTATTGGCTAGGCACGGTGACTTCCGACATGGCACCACCCAAGTTTTAAGCTTCGCCCCACTTAGAGAGATTCCATGTGCATTCTCAACAGAGTCACCACCACCGCCATCACCACCGCCATCACCACCGCCATCACCACCGCCATCACCACTGCCATCACCACCACCGCCATCGTCACCATAAGTTCTTCAGCAGTGCTGGCAGCACTCTGTCCGGCCTTTGTCTCAACCAGGATTACATCCCAAGATTATCTTCATGTTGAGTCCTTTGACAACTTGATCTCACCCTTTAAAATGGACCCATTCTTCCCACTTGACGTCCTCCTCCTCCTTGGTGGTGGATGCTTCCGTGAGGTCAACAAGATCTTGCCACGTGCCCTTGCGCACTGCAGTCGGCCCCTCTTGCAATTGGCGTGCTACTCCTTTGGCAGTTCCATTCTGGACCGACTCTTTTGGGGAAACTGGCGCTGCTGCGCTACCTGCCTCCATCATGACGGAGGGTTTCTTGTCTTCGACCTTAGGATATAGAAGTCCATTTGCTTGGACTTTACTCTTCTCCGCCGCCTTGCTCTTAGGCGTTGTCGACAAGCGAACCTTCTGGGCAATCATCTTCTGTCGTTTGAGATGCGCTTCTTCACCATCATCGCTCTCAGAGTCGGTGACGACCCTCTTCTTGCCAGACTTGTCACACTTGTCCACAGCTTTGCTCTTATTGCCCGATGCCATTCCAAAGTCGGATATCTCGCCTCGCTTCTCCTTCATGCGCTTGTAGAATTGACGTCTATTAGCTGGTAAGTCAACTGTCTCGAACAGCGTTTGTTAGAAGGCGTCAAGTCCTTACGCAGTTTGGCTGGACTTGAAGCGGCCATTGCTTCTGAGAGCGATATCTTCCCATTTCACATGACCTTCAATACATTCCATACAGAGAAGGAGAAAGTCGACCTCGTCGGATGAAGCTGGTACCACACGAGGAGGCATGATTAATCGTAATTCAGCTGACAGAGTCGACAAAGCAGGTGAAACTTGAAGAGAGAGTAAGAAAGAATACCAGGTAGTCTCGGGTATTGATGGAGGTAAATCAGGTAGTTCAGATATCGTCACAAGATGGGTTGTGTGTTGTAAGGGAGAGTGTGCCAGTGATGGCTCCCCCACGCGTCTGGAGGATGGGACAGACATCCAATATCATATCCACGGTATCCAGTCTCTCAATTATATCTTAATAGGCCCTGCCTAACAAGTTGCTGTCTTTCCCGTCCATATGCTTGCGGCTTCTTGCCTTTAACAGAGATTCTCGCATTCCAGCTTGATCCATCAGAGCCTGAATTTTTGTGCGCCTGGCTAGACACAGGGTTTAGGTCCATAAGATCAATGAAGCCTCTTGCTGGGTTGAGAAAAGACGTCTGTTGATCCCACACAATAACTCAGAGTTCGTTATCATGATAACCCAACCAGTGTTGAACAAAGCCATTTGATAGCGCAGACTCTCCAGTATGAACATTCCCTGCCAGTCGGCTGAAAACCCTTGCGTGATAGCTGATGGTCCTGGTGTATGGGAATTAGGGGTGCCAACTCTTTTATTGGAGGTTGAGCAGGATTCATGCCAGTCGTCTCACATTCTCATGCTCCCAGAGACCTATGACTGCACCTGTTTCGCTAACCCAGTCTTTGGTGTTCGCAATTGCTGCTTTGGCCAGACCCGTGTTTCTCCTCCTGTGTCCTTTGCGGAAGCTACCCGTACCCTCCCTTTCACCAGTTGCATATTCGCTGCCTATGCTTGGGAGTATGTTCTCGCCGGCGCTCAGACTCACAAACAGAGCAAAGGGTACCAGCCAAACACAGAGTCCGAAATATGATGCGATCTCGGTGAAAGTCGGCGGCTGCTTGTATGTCGGAGAGGAGTAGAGATCCTTAAAATCCTTGAAGGAGGTACGAGAAGAAATAGGAGGCTCTGAGAAGTGCCTGAACCAGAGCCAGTGGTTGAGGATGACCAGGCCACAGCTTGAAATGAATAGAGGATCAGTGAGCTTGACGATGGGGAAATGTCGCAGATTGCTCAAATAGACAAGGTGACTAGCGACCCCAAGAGCAACCAAATGGAGTGGAAAGCCATCGACTAGCCATAGCAGTACATGAACCACAATGACCCCATAGACTAGCCTCCGCAGAACTTTTGCTGCCAAGACCGAGTGCTCTTCCACGGCCTCGGATAGATAATATAGGCCGGATGCAATGGAAAGGGTTAGAAAGCTGAAGCCTACAACCAGGCCGACATAACCCAACACCGGGAGGATCCACATGGTCGAAGTTGGGGCAAGGGGATGTGAGGCCAAGGAGGAAGGGAAGGGTCAGAAGAGAGTAGTCAAAGGAGAAGTCTGAAAGCCGGCCTGAGAAGAGAAGGTATGAATATCATCTCATGCCACGACTCGCTACCCTGCTTTTATTCGTGAGCACCCGGTGGGAACAGAGCGTATGATGAAGAAGACACATGTTGGGATTGATTGACCATTGAAGAGGCTTGGCATCGCGATCATCACAGTCGGAGTTATTTCGCGATTAACCCGGACTTAAAAAAATTCCAGAACCTGTCCACCATGATACCCAAGTGATTAATTCCACAGACTCAAAAGGCAAGAAAAAGGCAAACCGAACAGGGAATGTGAAAAATACATCTAGCCCTAGAAGAAGAACTCTGTCGCGATGTCTCGGCCGGAGGATCTCCTCCCGCCGGACCTCTACTATGATGGCGCCGAGGCGTCCAAGTACACGACTTCCTCTCGCATCCAATCCATTCAAGCTTCTATGACAAACCGTGCTCTTGAGCTTCTACACCTCGATTCTCCCTCGTTCATTCTCGATATTGGGTGTGGGTCTGGCTTGTCTGGGGAAATCGTGTCTGAGCATGGCCATAACTGGGTCGGGATGGATATCAGTCCCAGCATGCTGGACATCGCTCTACAGAGGGAGGATGTCGATGGGGATCTTTTTCTTGCCGACATAGGACAAGGTTTACCCTTCAGAGCCGGCACGTTTGACGCAGCAATCAGCATCAGTGCTATCCAGTGGCTTTGCAATGCAGAGTCGTCGGGGGTCAGCCCAGAAGGAAGGCTACGAAGGTTCTTCGATGGGCTGTACGCGTGTTTGAAGCGTGGCGGAAGAGCTGTTTGCCAGTTTTACCCCAAGAATGACCAGCAACGGACTATGATTTCATCAGCTGCTATCAAAGCCGGATTTGGTGCCGGTCTCCTGGAAGATGATGGTGGCACAAAGAACCAGAAGACTTACCTTGTGCTCAGTGTTGGTGGTGGTGACATTACTACGGCCATTGACGGCATGGAAGGCGTTGATGTCGAGGATGGCAGGAAGATTAGACAGGCGATGAATGCTAAAGGTCGCCGAAGAGAGGATGTAAAGGGCAGCAAAGCCTGGGTCCTAAAGCGGAAGGAGAAGATGAGAGCCAAAGGTAAAGTGACGAAGAACGACTCAAAATACACTGGAAGATCGAGAAAAGTCAGATTTTGAAGATTTTGAGCACACTCCATGGTCATGGATAACGAGTCGAGGTCAGCAGTAGCCAAAAAAAGAAAAAAAAAGAATCCGGCATCACGGGTGACGACTTATGATCAATAATAGGGCCTCCGACTCTGGTGGCCGTCTGTCAGGATGTGGATGCTCCTTGCGGTGGAGTAGAGGGAGTGATGAATTTGGTGGATTGCTATGTAGAACTATGCCACTTGGCCAACGATTCCACACTTGAGGAAGGAGAAATCGTTGTACGGGCCTCCTTACTCCTTACTATTAGTATGGGGAGCCCGACGCGATACCATGCCTTGTCACGTGGGTCATATTGGTGACAAAGTGCTTTCTCCTTTGCAGTCAGTGCTTGTATCAACATCTTCTCTGCCTCTGCTAGCTTGCCTTGATCATAATACTGGATACCGGATACTGGATACCGAGATTATTGACTGTGTCAAAAGTTGATGCGTGGTCTGGTCCAAGTGCTTTCTCCTTCCTCATCAATGCTCTAGTGGCCTCTGGAGACAGGCTTAGATATCCCATAGTAGGTCGAGGCTAGGCTTGTCTTGCGCTTAGTGACATGTACGTGTACAGCAACCAAGTTCGCTAGTTTCGCCCTTGTCAGTGTCGAGAACGCAAGTGGCTTGTGTGAGCTCGATTGGTTGATGTTCATCGCCTCCGAACTTGCCAAGCCTCCCATACATTTCCCCGGCCTGCGACCACTTAACGCGACCGCTTCCAACGAACTGTCGCAAAACTCGTCCTCCTTGCTGATCTAAATGGCCACTGGAGCAGCAAAGCGACACATGAACAGGACGCGAGACGGTCAAATTGAAATTGGACAAGCGATTGTTCCAGTTCAGCTCACGCGTATGGAATGCATGCCGACTAGAGATAGGTCGCTAACCGCACATAGGCAAGAGGCCTCGTCGTGTCACAGAGGCAAACAACAACGACGAGGGCGGAGGCGATCACGAAGAACCCGGTCGACGGTGCAAGAGACTCAAGGTTCACACGAAATGTCTGGACACCGATCAGTAACACCACATTCGTCCATGGCACTGACCTTCTTTAGCCCGAACACCATCATTACCGGGGTTTGAGGACAAATCCTCACTTCGCAGGAGCACGCGACTCCAGAAGTTGCGGGAATTAAGGGACCAACTCGGCTCAGGAGAACAGAAACGGACAGAAAGATCATCTGCGGCTGCTCAGTATCGGGATTGGAAGGGTGCACAAACTCAGAAGAAGGCGTCGGCTGCTTCACACAAAGGTGAGCAATTGCAGCGGAGAGATGTGTAGATGAGAGATGTGTAGATGTTGACCCACGAGACAGTCAAGCGACAAGGCTTCTTGAAGCAGGGCAGTACACAAGGAACCCTTTTGAATCCATCGACAGCCCGGAGAGGTATGATCCTCCTGCTCTTTCGCCTGATCGTCATTGCTAATATTAACAGGTAAGCGTCGACGAAACCCCGGGACTGGAGACGAGTTACATCAAGTCAGTAAACGACAACGTCGACAGAGTGTCTCCGGACTTTCTATTGAACGAGCGGATTCAATTGAACGTTGGTTGGATGAATCCTACCCCGACCAGAAACCTTCGATCGCGGACAAGGTCTTGGAAGTCATAGACACGATGCCGCGCAAGTCTGGTGCTGCTCTTCCGTCGCCGGAGGATAGTTTTGACAGAACTACGATATCCTCACGAAAGTCTGACCGAACCACTGCAAGTGTCCGCGATTCGGATTATCGGCAATCATTGCGCCATCGCAGCGTCTATATCAACCATAAAGATCCACCCCCAGAGTTGATGGGGCGAGCGAAGAGAATAATCTCACGTCCACGACTATCACCGGAGATGGATGACGAAGCTGCTCAACAATTGGTCAAAACAAGCCGGAGGCTCGAGGACGAGGGTGAAGAAGTGCTAGTCCAGCAGTTTGCATCAGCTATCATTCCGGCCATGAAGGTGGTACCTGATCGAAGACTGGCATCGAATTCCGGTCTACCATGGAGCAACTCCGTCCCTGTCCCACTGAAGCCGTCCATTTTAACCACCCCCCTCCCACTACCCAAACCAAAGCCTGACCTAGCCTTCGGGTACTCACATGACGCCTTCACAGAAGACCAGCTTGGAACCATTGGACTACTTGTTGATGACCAATTCGGCCGAAGCTATGCTGTACCTGACCAGAAACTCCTATTTCCGTTTCTGAATGTTGAATTTAAGTCACAAGCCAAGAACGGCACTCACTACATTGCAACAAATCAGGCTGCTGGAACTGGAGCAGTTGCTTTAAGAGGAGTTATGGACTTGGTGGACCGCAGTTTTGGAATGGAGAGCTTCGACTATGAAGAACCACTATTCTTCTCTGTCACCATGGATCACCAGTTGGCTTGTGTGAACGTGCACTGGCTTGAAGCTCCGGTAGATGGAGGAAAGCATAGTTTCCACACCGAAGGATTGTCGCGACATCTTCTGCAGGACGTTGATGGCATACGTGCTACTGCTCGAGCTATCAAGAACATTCTCGATGAGGGAACAGATAAACGGCTTCAAACTCTTTGCGGAGCGCTTGACGCATATCGCGAGATCGTTGTACGTAACAGGGAAGCAGCTGATCCTCAAAGAGTTCGACATGAAGCACAAGCCAAAATGGTGCCCAACGAGGCTTCTGCGGATGAGCCGGTCCCAGACAGGAGAAGAATGAATCGAGTTACACGTGGGTCACTTGGCACCCCCAATGTTCGACGGAGCAAATCTACTGCAGCATCACCACCCATTTCTAGACACTCCGCTAGAAGTGCTGGGAACAATGCATACAACGTGGCACCCAGGCGTGGCCAACCCTCCCGTCATACGATTGCAGGAGACCAGAGAGAGCCTAAGAGACAGGTCAAGCCTTCTCAAAAGGTACTTGACAACAGACATCACATGATTGATGGTCAAGGAGTGAAGCCAAGAGGTAGTAGACACGAGTTATGATATTATAACACGATTGCACGAATAATCAAAGAGCTGCTTTCCATAGCTGCGCTGAGGCTCAAATTGGTGATTTCTTCCTGAAGCATTCCAGCAAAGATATTTGAAGTAGAGCTCCGTGGCTTGCGGCGCGATCGCAAGGAAGTCTGCCGCAGACATGATAAAGGTACCGTCGGGGGCAAAAAGCTCCCGGTTCATCGGTGCGAATGCGTTTCGATGCAACAACAGCTCTTGTATGGTAGGGTCCCGTGTGATTCGCTGTCTGGGAGGTCGACCTTCGGTGCCTTGCAGATTGTTGAAAAGGTCGCAGGCTGACGCACCCCAAGCCAAGCCAAGGGCTGCGTACTGATCGGAAGACAATAGTCTATAGTATGCAACATTGATGAAGATTTTGTGATTGAGGCGACTGGGTATATAGTATCGTCGCCATCGTCATGCTCGGGAGTAGTCGATAGATCTGCGAAAGGAGGTTTCAGCCGTTCGACATGGCTGGATGGCACTGGATCTGCCGGCCTCTCGCCTTGTCCTCGTGTCAGTGTAGCTACCTGCGCCTCGCCCCCGATCTCGAGGTCGAACGTAGCCTGGGGACTACCCGAGAGATCAACAAGTCGCGGCAGGACGGCGACAGAATCTGGCTTTAGGGGAGCTGGATCTGAAACTTCCATGTGACTATGATATTTGCCGATTGATCAAGGACGAGTGCGGCATCTTCAGAATTGGGCAAGGGAGCAGCACAGCGAAACCAAATAGAGCAGGTCGAGTGTGCAGCAAGGGAGGAAGGACGCATGGTCAAAAGCAGCGAGGGGGTGGTGGAGCTGGTCAAAAAAGGGGAGACAGCTAAGAAGGGTCCCATCCACGAAAGTCGGCTGAGGAAGGGCAAAGACACTGGTTGAGAAGAAATCAACGGCCACGACATAGGGCAAGAATAGGGGTAGAGCAAATAGTGAGACCAGCATCAGGCTCTTGTGAATATAGACAGTCTCAAGGCCTCTGATTGTGGACAGTCTCGATTCCTGACAAAATGTTGATCCGAGAATATGGTCCAAGCGTTTGCGCAAATAGTGATTGTAAGATGATAAACTCGGATCTATGGTGCTGAAGCACTGCGATTGGCGATGCTTACAAATGGAAGCGCCATCTTGGGTCATCATCGCCTTCCCACTCTCCCGCCTTGAAATCTGCTGATAGTGCATCGCGACGCTTGTTCTCCCGGTGAAGAACCCACCATAAAATCCCGACGACCACTATGTTGGCAACGAGATAGCCGAGGGCAAACGAGTGGCCTAGGTAGAATCTTGGAGAAGTCTCGGTGCGATAGAGCTGGGTACCCAGAATGGCGCCGAGATTGCCTATTGAGATTTGCAGAGCATTGGCAATGGCTCGCTTGGTTTGTCCACTAACATTAATGGCAGGCCATGCGAGCACCAAGGCAACCGAAGGATAGATGCCAGCTGCTGCAAATATGGTACCCAGATACGATACCCCGGCCCGCGGGTCCGTGAGGAGGAGGATATAGCCAAGAATTGCAAAAGCAGAGGACCCCACGATGAAAGGGGCGCGTCGTTGATAGCGCTCTGCTAAGATTGCAAGCGTCATTGTCGTAATGAAGGCAATAGCATAAGGCGGAATAGTCATGAGCTGAGCCTGTGCGGACGAGTATCCCAAGCTTTTGATGATTGTGGGAAGAAAGAGCGACAAGGTGTATAGAGGCAAGGACATAGTGTGGAATCCCAGCGCGTACAAATATACCTTGGGATCGGTAAAAGTCTTGCGAAAATTGACCCAGGTAAAGGACTCATTTTGAGTTGCGTCGCTGTCAGCCTTCAAGCGTGCCTGGATAAACTCGCGTTCGGGTTCGGTCAGGAAGCTTGCTGTGGAAGGATAATTATAGATAAAGAAGTAGGCAAAGGTTGATACGACCACAGTCAGCAAGCCTTCCTGGTTGGGTGTTAGCAGGAGACTTGATTTTCTAACAACAGGCCGAGTATTTCACTCACCAGGATGAAGATCCATCGCCAGCCTCCATATCCGCCAACACCATTCATGTGGGCAATGCCCCACGCGAGAATGCCGCCGAACGCACCAGCCAGAGCGGCGGCGGAGAAGAATAGGGCAACACGGAAATGTCTCTCCTCTCGCTTATACCACATCTAGTCGGCGGTTAGCAGGTCTCCAGTCCTTCATACGAGGCCAGAAACTAATACTCACCGAGAGATAATAGACAATGCCAGGAAAGAGTCCAGATTCTGCCACACCGAGGAAAAAGCGGACAATCAGAAAGCCGGGATAGTTCTGCGTGACGCCCATCAAAGTCGAGACAACCCCCCAGGCAAAAGTCAGAGTTGGAAGCCACATCTGCGGAGTCCAAAGCTTTAGGACGATGTTGCAAGGGACCTCGAAGATCACATAGCCAATAAAATATAAGGTCAGGCCAGTCAAATACTGGTTGCCGGTCATATTCAGGTCATCTGCCAGTCCCTCAACACGAGCATTTCCGACATTGCTTCTGTCAAGGAAAGACAGCAAATACAGCAGTGTAAGAGCAGGGAGAAGTTTGACATCCAGCTTGCGGAGTAATTTGGGCTCATTGATAGTTGTAGCATTTTCATCCACCTCGGAGTGTGGTCCTGCTGTCTCCTTGAGCTGGGCGGGATCTGCGACCTTGTCGGAAGCCATGGCTGTTCACTGAGAGGGCAACAAGACGTGCCTCTTCTTGCAGTAGGGGGTGAAGAACGTGGGGAGCAACGAGGAAGAGTGCCATATTTGTGCCGAAGCAGTCAATGTACCTGGTTATACCCATCCTGTCGATCGCTACCTACACAGGGCACGTCGCCGAGCAGCACAGCAGAAGTGAATCGAATAGAAGATGAAACGATGTTACCAAAATGGATTGCGTGATCGATGAAAGCCATGGAAGCGATGGAAGCGATTACATACCAAGGAACTAGTACAAACACAGCATACGTGCCAAGCCTCGGGTACGCAGATCCCGGCACTTCACGCGGGCGACCAGCATGGCGAAAGTGGCAAGGCATTAACCACACCTCATGGAAGCTCTCGAAGTATTTAATTGATTGCAGGTAAGACGTGAATCATATCACCCGGGCCTAAGGTGATGCTATGACCGGACATCCTGCGTACCTTCCTGTCATATTGCTTGCCCTCGTAACTGCCCAAATCTAAAGATGACGTGCTTTCGCCCCTGAATGTCGAGCCGACAGCCAACACGGATGGCCAGCGCAATGATGTCTTATCTCAAACACAGGGGGCTTCTTGTGATCTTGATTGCTAAGTTATCATATTGAAGGCCTGGCATTCTTCCGTAGTGACACGAACTACTGGTACTGCGAAGCGAGCCGGATGGCAACCCTTGGCTTCTGTTTCTGAATCTCATCTTTCCAAAGCCGACATGGCAGATCTTGAACGCCGCCCGCTCCTCGAGCAACGCAATGATTCCACTCTCAAGCCCGAACATACAATCGACAATGATGTTCTTCCTGAGATGTCCACCCTGGGCCGGAACATCGGTCCAGCTGGTGCTTATATTCTGGTTATATCTAGAGTGATAGGATCGGGAATCTTTGCCATGCCTGGAGCAGTGGTGCAGGGCGTCGGCAGCCCAGGCCTTGCACTCCTGCTCTGGATAGTGGGTGCTCTGGTGGCGTGGGCTGGCCTGGTCATCGACATGGAGTATGGTTGTATGCTTCCCCGTTCTGGAGGGTCTAAGGTCTATCTCGAATACACATATCGTCACCCTCGATTCCTGGCATCGACTCTGGTGGCCATCCACTCGGTTCTAATGGGCTTCACAGCCGCAAACTGCATTGTGTTTGCCAAATACATCGTGTACGCCTTTGACATGGAACCAACGGAGAAAAGTACGAAACTGCTGGCTATTGCCCTTCTCACGACTCTTACGGTAATCCATGGATGCTTCTATAAGACTGGAATATGGATCCAGAACGCTCTGGGTTGGATGAAGATGGTTCTCATCATCTTTACAATTCTCAGTGGACTGTTTGTTGTCCTGTGGAGGCCAAGCACGGCTGCAGGTTTGCATACATGGAACCATCTGTGGGACGACTCGCACTGGGAATGGAACACTCTATCAGTGGCCTTCTTCAAATGTCTCTACAGCTATGCGGGCCTAGGGAACATCAACAATGTGCTTAATGAAGTCAAGAACCCGATCAGAACGGTCAAATATGTCGGGCCGGTGGCGCTGCTGACTGCATGTTTAATGTACATGTTGATCAACGTGGCATATCTGTCTGTTGTGCCTCTTGAGGAGATACACAAGAGTCGTGAGCTTATCGCAGCTCTGTTTTTCCGCCGACTGGGATTTGGACAGTCGTTTCTTCCTATTGCCATCGCGTTGAGCGCGGCTGGTAACGTCATGGTTGTTATGTTTAGCTCTGTATGTTCAGATGCACTTTGGCCGGATGATTGCTGACCAGAGGCAGGCTCGTATAAAGCAAGAGATTGCTCGATCCGGCTTCCTTCCCTGGGCGAACTTGCTGGCCTCGAACAAGCCATTCAATGCTCCACTGGGAGCGCTCCTTATACACTACATCCCGTCTTTCTTGGTCATTGTTCTTCCACCAGCCGCAACTGTTTACTCCTTCATTGCCGAGGTCGAAGGCTATGCAGGCGAATGGTTTGCTGTCGCCATTGGAGCGGGAATCTTGATCTTGCGATATAAGAAGCCAGATCTACCGCGGCCCTTCCGAGCCTGGCTCCCAGCCGTGGCTTTCCGACTACTACTGTGTACTTGCTTGATATTATCGCCGTTGTTTCCACCAAAACACAAGTCGGGCAATATCTTCTATGCAACCTATGCTCTGGTCGGCATTGGCGTGTAAGACCCCCCTCGTCATCTTCTTTATGGTTTGACCTTGAGTTCTGACATGCATCTAGACTATTGGTTGCGATTGCTTACTGGTATATTTGGACAATCTTCATCCCTCGCATCCGAGGCTATAGACTAGAGGAGGAAACAGACACTCTCAGTGACGGGACGACAATTAGTAAGCTTGTACGCCGAAAGATAGAGTAGTAAAGCCAAATACCCAGATGTTGTCATCTGGTTTCTCCAACAATTGGGCTTCCAGCTCTCTGTCTCGACGTGTGGTCCAATTATATCACCCACTCACGTAACATGACGGATCACATCTTCAGGCCTACAGATTGCGTGCAATCTGACAAATCAAGACCGCGTATAACCAAAGACCATAAATTCGGTATGGCGGCCATAACAGAGGAAGCAATATCAACAACATCAACAGTATCATCGTCGTTATTGTCATCATGGCATCAACCCAAGTTCAGCAGGCTGGCGGTCATGCGACCTCATTCGAGCCCATCACGGCTCAGGCGCCTCAATCTGGAATCAGTAAGCACGACGTCAAGACTTCCTTGAACTACTACAAGGTTCCCGCCGACGGCAGCCCGCCTGCGCCAACATATGCGGGCAAGCCAGAGGTTCCTGAGCGCCCGGTCGAGCCTCTTGACGTTGTGGTGCATGACATCAGGGGCGAGACCGACAAGTACACCCTTGACGGCAATGGCTTCCAGATCTACAGCCACGAGAGCAAGGAAAAGGACTTCCTTGACGACGACAAGATCAAGGCTGAGTACTACCCGGAGACGGAGCAGTTGCTAAAGGACGCGTAAGTGACAGGATTTCTTTTTAGTTGAAAGAGATGGGAGATCAAGAAGAAGACATGAGGTTGAAACAGAGTAGAGATCTGCTTACTAACGAAACGACGCGGGGTGTGAAAAATATTACAGAACCGGCGCGTCGCGTATCTTCATCTTCGACCACACCATCCGCCGCGCGCCGCCACCGGCTGAGCGTGCGAGCAACGAGAATACTCCTGAAGCGGCGGCGGCGGCCGCTGCTGCCGGTCTGCGCAGCCCCGTGCAGCGCGTGCACATTGACCAGTCATACTCGGCCGGGCGCAGCCGCGTGCCATACCACCTGCCTGACGAGGCGGACAGGCTGCTCAAGACGCGGCACCAGATCATCAACGTGTGGCGGCCGATCAAGACGATCCTCAAGGATCCGCTGGGCGTGGCCGATGCACATTCGGTGCCGGACAGTGACCTGATTCCGGTCCCGCTCATCTACCCCAATCGCCGCGGCGAGACCCTGGCCGTGCGCCCCAATGAGGCTCACCGCTGGTACTTTCTCTACCGCCAGACGCCCAGTGAGGTCACGCTGATCAAGTGCTATGACTCGAAGCTGGATGGCCGTGCGCGCAGGGTGCCGCACACCGCTTTTGTGAACCCAGCTACTGTGAACGAGGCGCCGCGGGAGAGCATTGAGGTCCGCGCCTTGGTCTTCCATGAGGATGAGCCAGCTGAGTAGCTTTGATTGACTTGCTTAGCACACTGATGCTTTATTTAAAAAAAAACTGTCAGTAGTGTATAGCGAAGCCAAAAATCGAGTCTTCTCTGTGATTGTTGTTCTTCCTATGATGATAAGTGTTGTCCATCTGCCTGTCTCGAGTCGAAAGGACTCTGTATCCCAAGACA
Source organism: Chaetothyriales sp. CBS 135597 (assembly GCA_003709825.1). Classification (NCBI taxonomy): domain Eukaryota; kingdom Fungi; phylum Ascomycota; class Eurotiomycetes; order Chaetothyriales; species Chaetothyriales sp. CBS 135597. The sequence goes on along the minus strand of QQXN01000010.1, from coordinate 146,852 downwards.
ATCAATACAATGTCCAATGGCTCAGTAACAAAATGCGCTCCTAGTTTCTTCCATGTCGAAGAAAAAAAATACAAGAAAAATTAATTGATTCATATCAGTTCATCACCGTCAATGTCATGCATCGAAAGACACCAACGAGACTCCTCAAAAGAAACAAATGATGCCCCCCTAATCTTCTATGCGCCGGTCGCTTGCTGTCTATCGCGCTGTCCATCTAGTTTCCTGTTGATACCAATATGCATGTGTGCTGTTCTGGTGTTCTGTCCTCCGATTCAGATTGATTCAAATCAAATGTATTTCTTCATCCTCCACTTCTTCAGCGCGCGCTTGCTTGTACTTGTGCTTGAACTTGCGGAGAGATTTTGACTGCGCGACGAATGATTTGATCGGGTTGATTTGATCGATTGGTTTAGACCAGGTGGCCCTCGCCAGCCTGGGAAGCCAGCCGAGTAGCTGGTCGAGGGAAGGCGATCAGTGGCGTGGCCGAGTTCTTGGTTGTGTAGGAGAAGATCTGAGGATCCTTCAGGCCGGGGTAGAGGAAGACAGCGGTGAAGGGCACCATCGCGGTGGCGGCGGCCTTGGTGACGAGTGAGATGGCAGACATAGCTCTATGTATGTCGTAATAGCTGCGAAATCTTGGATGTTGGATGTTGGATGTTGAAGGAAAAAAGTGAAAACAGAAGGGAACAAAAAGCAATGTGTACTTGGGAAAGGGAGAGGTCGATAGGTCCAGGTGGATAAATATAGACAACTCCAATATGAGTCGATTTCGGCGAGCAAATTAGTTTTTCCGGCCACGTTTTTGGACCTGAAGTACCACCGCCGTTCTCGTACACGTACGTGGACGTGTGCGCACTATCGAAAAAAAATAAAAGCGAGGGTGGAGTTCGGATGGTACGCTTATCTTGTCACCGCCACTTGGTAAGTACCGTACCTGTATATCCCACTGAATTGCCGATGATCATGGATCAGCGGCAAGATATCTCAGACACACGATAAGTCGGTGCAGTACACTTATCAAATATCAAAGGTACTGCACATCCCTCAGGGCCTACAGTAATCAACTTCTCATACTCCTGTGGTTTCAAGTGTGTCGTGGCTGTGACAGGTGTCGCAGGGGTGCGAGATTAAATCCTCGGCGCTAACTTGACTATTTGGGGGCAAAGCACGGGGGCAAAAAAAAACACAAGGCCCTTGCTCATGGTGCGGTGGGGCTTGCCTGGCGGGGGCTTGCCGCTTGAATTACTCTCCGTTCATGTTCTTTGCTCGGCGAGAACTTGTTAGCCTAATCTTAGCTTAAATTATGTCCCCGCACCTGCTTGTATACAGTCTGTACACATGTACTGTAACTAACACGTGTACAGTCAAAATGCTGGGCTTAGTCACTGTTAACGTACACAGTGTACAGGCCGGCCTGAAAAAAAAGTTACTTGACGTTGAGGATAGAAATGGGAGAGAACTTGAGCACTCATGATCCGTGTCACAACGCACATTGGGTTGAGACCCCTAAGAGTATTTCAGAGGCTATCTACGATGCGCGTCAGGATTAATCAGACCAAGGCCTGGTACTTCAGAGAAAGAACTGTCACATGACACGCCAATATCGACTTGTGGTGCAGAGAAATCTCCCATCGTATGGTAGCTACTCCAAATCTGCAATGGCCGCAGCAAGACTCCCTGGGGCTCTATCCTTGAGATCTATGACATCTGAGAATTTAGGATTGGAACTTTGCCTCCCAAGTCCGTGGCAAGAAGATGAAAGTGGTGCACTGATTCTCAGCAGCATTCTCATTCAGCATCATTAATAATAAGTCGAGTGCTGTGTGCCAATCTACGCATTCCGATCTACGGAAGGATGGCAGCCTAGCCAGGCTTCATCAGCATTTGAATAATTGTTCGCCTTTGCGAAAGAATAAGAAGAGCTTCGCTTCGATTCTGCATCTGAAACCGCCAAAATCCCAAAAATAAAATGAAAAAAATTCCACCCCTTTTGCGTCGCTCCTCTCACGCGCCTCGCTGTCACAGCAAGGAGAAAAGTAAAAGATGGGTGTACCGGGCCAAGGAGAATAGTTCTGTAGAAGTTCGGTTGGTAGATAGCGACGGGCAAAATAGGAGAAGCAAGCAGATTCATGGACGCTTGCGAATCAGCTCCTAGCCAAAGAACAATGCGCTCTCCCTCCGCTTGGCCTTGTCGCTTCCTCCGTCGGGTGCCAGCATGCGGTACTGCATCTGGCGTGGCTGTTCCGGAGCCGGAGGTGGATACAATGGTTGAGGGGGGACCAGCTGATGGGCTGTGTGGTGCTGAGGAATGCTCACATAGTGTCTTGTCTCGTAGCTCATCGGCTGTTGAACCGGGGCCAACCCGAACTCGGCTCCAGCATCGGCATACTTCTGCGTAGCACTTGGATTAGAGCGCAGTGACGAGGGTTGCAGCTGGCCTTGTTGATTCGAATCTTGAGAAAAGCTCGAGGCATTGAATGGGGTGGTAGGTAGGTCAGAGAACATCTGATGTCGCGGGCTGCGGATTTCCTCGTCATTGCTTCTTTGTGGTGAGCTAATCACAGTCTCGCGTGCGTCAATAGACCGTCTGCGCTCAAAGATGGCATTGAACTCGGTTAGGAACATGGAGAAGACAGGAGCGGGGATATTCAGTGTGGGCGAGAAGACAATGCCGACGTTCTTGACCGTCATCTTGTTTCGATCAGAATTCTGTACCACTTCCAGCAGGTACTCGGACATGGCACGCAAAAGTGCATAGTTGACATCTGGCAGGCGATGGACAAGGGTGTTGAACGTGTTGACTTTGTTCTGCTTGTCATCCAGTTCCAGGACGGCCAGGAATTCGAGATGCAGCTCGCGCGTCAGTAGGGTCGAGGGCAACTCGCGTAGGTAAGTCTTGAACAGAGAGGCAACTGCATGCACGTCGTAATACTCGTCCGAATTGAGGAGATCGACATCACCTTCGGTATTGAATCGATCCTTAAGTGTGCGAATCACAATGTTAGAGCCGCTCAGTCGGAACAAGCCTTCCTCATTCGCAGCGTTCTTGGCCCGAAGGTAGGAAATCGTGCGATAGACAACAGCCGGGAGGAGCGTATTGACGCCTTCAGCAGGACACAGCTCAACGGCCTCGGCCAATGGCAGGCCAAACACAGGGCGGACATAGGAATTGTCATTGCTGGCTTTGGCGGCATGGTGGGCATAGGCAGTCGCATGTGCCTGGCCATCTAATTGCTCCTGTGAGGGCTTGTGCTTGAATTGAAAAAGGTTCCGAATCTTTGGCTCCCTCTGTGAAGGTGGATTCGAGACCTGCAGTTTGGTCTGTCTCTGTACGGCTGCAGGATTGAGAGCATTGGCGTAATTGACAGACCTTGGAGCATCCCCGTCGAGGTGGGGAGACGCAGAGCTGGTTGGCGATGAGCTTCCGCTCGGACCAAGGGTCGGGCTGCTCGCCTTTCCCGAGGCGTCGGCCAATTGATCGCCAAAGTCAACATTGCGTAGGAGTTGTCTGGGATTTTTCTCAAGCCCATTTGGGTGATCACCATTCGGCGGCCCCGTCGTGGGAGATGCAACTGGTTGCGGATCCAGCGGCCGCTCTTGGACGTAGTGCAACAGTACTCTGACCCAGTCATCTCGCTCGGCATCGCTCTCGGCACACAGAACATGGCGAAGATAGCTGCTCGAGTCCTTGCGCTTGGGCTCAAGAATCAGAAAGGCATGTCGGAACTGGCCGTCATCGTCGGTCTGCTCATTGACACTGTCCGCCGTTTGTCGGCCGATGCGGGCACCTATCAGCTTGATGGTGCCGAGATGGGCGCCACCTTGTGACTCGAAGTAGCGAAGCTCAGGGCTCTCCAGAACAAAGTACCTGGACTTCCACCCGCCGAAATTCTTGCCCTTCTTGGTCAAAAAGCCGCTCTTGGCCAGCCTGCGTTGTGAGTCCAGTTGGAGCGAACCTGACGCAGAGTGGCCGAGTCCGGACTTGACGCTGGGCTCTTTGTCTGGCTCCAACACGTCGGTGGACAGAAACTTGCAAATGAGAAGCGCAGACTGCTCATCAACGGGAATGTCAAGCAGCTCGTCAAAGTAGGTTTCAATCGCCGTTCTCCTGGCGTCAACTGTCGCTGGAGCATGGCCACTAAACAACCTCCGATCTGGCACTTTTGGCAGATTTGGCACTCGTTGGCGCAGCTGCTGGTCAAGAAGCGGCAGTGCAGCTGGGACCTTTTCGATACGCCAGAGCTCACTACGGCTGGCGCGAGAGAAGACTGACAGGTTGTACACCGACGTCTCCTCCTGTGGCTTTATTCCGAGCACACTAAACCTGGAAGGCTTCAGCCTGGAGGAGGCAACCTTGATCTGGATGGAGGGGATGGCATTGGGCGGGAAAAGCAGGTCGGGATATGAGGGGCTGACCAGGCTGCGATTGACGGGAGGGATGTCCGAAGGACCCATGACGCCGGTGCTGTCGACTTGCGCACGCTCTGCCTCGCGACCTGGCTCTGGATGGGGCGTGTACTCGGGCGGGCGCTGCTCCGGAATCGTTCCGGGTGTCACTCCAGCAGGGAGCGGCTGCTTCGGAGCTCGAGGAGACAAGGGAAATGCAGGATTGCGGGGGGATACGGGCAGTGAATGGATCTGGGATTGATCTGTCGTGTGGCCGGGCAGGAAATTGAGCGTTCTGTCAATTGGTCGCGGGCTCGCTGGCAGACCAGGACTGCGTAACGGGGCAGCCAAGCTGGAGTAGATATCAGGGTTGTGGTTCTGTAGCGCGGTCATGGCCCCAGGAAGGGGCTCTGGCGACTGTTGGCCAGATCTCGGTTGAGGTTGCGGATTGAGCGCCACCGGGCGTGGAAGGCTGGGTGCGCTTTCAGCAACCGGTGGACTCTTGAGCTGCTCCTTGAGGGAGCGGCTTCTGGCCTCGCGCTCGCGATCGTCGTCCTCGCGTGTCTTGCGTCGCCCCCGCCCCACCGAGTCGGAATCGGAGTCGGTTCTCTCGTGGACTGGGCGGCTTGGCTGCTTCAGATCGAGCGACTTGGGAGCATTCTTGCGATTGTTGGCAAAGGAGCGCACCGGCGTTTCCACGAGCGGGGTTGCCTCGGTCACGTTGAAACCGACCCCAGGAACCTGGGTGGTGAGTGTAGGTGGCTTCAGGGACGGCTGAGCGGGCGGCTGCGAAGGTTGTTGTAGCGAGGGCCGAGTGGGGGGTGGAGTGGAGGGTTGAGTGTTGGCGGACTGCAGTGAAGATGAATGGGCGTTGGGGGCTACGTCGTCGATAGGCGGGCTTGCAACACGGTTGGACTGTTGCTGCTCCACACTGGCTTCAGTTGTGCTGGCTTCTGCTGTGCTGGCAGGTGTAGGATGCCGGGGCACAAGTGGATCAGGAATGAGTGTTGTTGCCTGGAGGTCTTTGGCCCTCTTACGGTACCTATCCCTCTCCTTGGTGATCCTGTCAAGGTCTTTGTTCAGGCCAAGCAACAGTGCACGTTGCTTATCAACCAGCTTCCATAACTGTGCATTCTGTGCAGCTGCATGCGCCTTCTCACGCAAGAGGTGCTGTACCAAGTTTTCAGTTGAGCCGGCTGTGGCAATCAGCTTTCTGATCTCGGCTGCGCTGGGCTCGCGGCCACTATCCTGTGCAGGCTTGGCGGTCGATGATGAATGGGACATGGTCGAGATGGCTGAGTCGATGGACGAGGTTCGCGGCATCTCTTGCAGGGCTGCCATGCGGGGAGCGGCTGAGGACGCTATCGACGCGGGGGACTCGTCAGACGGGGCGCCTTGCTGACGCTCGTGCGGCGGTGTGCCAGCAACGGTGTCCGGAGTCCCAGCTGACTGTCGTGGCTGTGGCCGTGCGGAGGGCGGGGCGCCTGGGGCAAAATCCGACCGGTCTAGGTCGTCGTCCGAGTCGTCGCGCAACAAGCCGAGGCGGGCACCTGAAGCAGGAGCAAGAGGAGAAGAGGAGGGAGCGACGGGACCAGCGCCGTTGGGACGTGACGGCGAGAGGCAGTCGCCAGAGACATGGGCCGTGCCTGCAGCGGCAGCGGCAGCGGCAGCGGGACGAACGTGGCCGATGAAACGATCAGTGGCTGTCGAGCCTGACATGACAGGCGGCAGACACACACACACACACAGATAGGCTTCACCCACAGCCAAGGAGCATCTGCTCACAGCCAGGGAGTTGAGATGTCATGCCAGTGGTGTGTCATCACAGCCAGGAAGCAGAGTGGCCATGGCAGTAAGCAGGCGGCCAGGCACGGGCACCACGGCCATGATAGCGGCACTCACCCTCAGCCTGTTGACAGGCCAGCCAAGAAGGGGTCTACATTGAAACGAGGAGGCGATCAGCCGATCAGCCGTTTGAGAGGCCCCGTGAGAGTTGCAGGCTTAGCGCCCAGATCGCACGGGCGATGGCGCGGCGCCGGGGCTTAAAAAGCCACTGGGGGCTCCGAGCCCAATTAAATGCCTGCACCGGCCGGCGCCTGTGTCCCAACTGCATGACTGGTGCAGATTGGCCTCCACTGGGCGACATCTGCAGCCTGGCAAAACGCGGCAACATCCTGCAACAAATCAGCCATGAGTCAGCACGCAGCTCTAGCAAGCAGCCTGTTTGCTCTGCCAATAAATTGGTCAACATCCTGACGTGCCTTCATCTGGTCAGTCAGCTGCTGGAACTGGGTTTGTGCAGTATACAGTACCGAGTTCATTCTGACTTTTGCTGACTTTCGCTGGCTTCTGCCCTTGAACGACGGACTTTCGCCACGTTGCCACTAGACGATCGCCAGAACTCTATCCCCACGCAGGGACTTCCTAATAAGCTCTGGGCTGGAGCCAGAGTCACATCCCCTATGTTTGCGATCGACTAATAGCAATTGAGGATAATTACGAGCTTCACCACTACCGTAATGGTAACTCCATACGTGTACACGTATACACACCGCAGAGCTGATCTTACAACACGCAAGATCGGCTGCGCGAAGAAAGTGGGCAACGATCATCAGGCTATTGCCGCCGTCTCCTTATCGATGTGGAGGAGAGAGGTTCCAATCCATACAAGTGCGAGTGTGCGAATTACGCGCCCATAAACCTAAAGATTGCTGTGCCATCCACATCTTCAAGCCCAGTGCGTTTAGAGTAGGTGGCACACGACCATGGTCAGCCGGCGCGCGCGGCCTACACATACAGTTCTGTAGTTGCCTCCAGCATGGCCGGAAAGTCAAGGATTGCCCGTTCTTGCAAGTGCTGCAGGTGTGGAATGCTGGCTAGAAGGCGTTGAAGACGTATGGAAATCAATCCTCCGGCTTCCCGTAGCCGATTCATTTCGCTTGCGCGCCAGTTCGCGCTCGCGAATACTCTGTTGGCTCCGTGCTAGCTCCTCCTTGAACGCATGCGCACCAAAGCCGGCCGGGTCCCAAATGTGGGTGGGCAGTGAAGACGCATAACTGAGTTGATCGTCAATGCCCGCTCGGGCCACCAGGGTCTTCAAGATCGCCGGATTTCTGAACGACTGCTTCTTGACTAGATCGGCATTGAAGTGTAGACCCTTCCTCTTCAGTTCCAGGAACTTGGAGAATCTGGCCTCAACAACAGGGTCTGGCGTGCCTGGAGGAGAAGGAGGCAGAACATTGATAGGATGAGAAGCCTGGGTCAGATGACGGATGAGGTCTTGCTCTGTCAGACCGGCCAATAGGGCATCCACCGACAGGTCATTGGCCACGGCAGAAGAACCTTGATCTGCTGAGTCCAGGTCGGGTGGCAAGCTTGGACCTACCATCGGTGCTAGAGCATGATCTTCAGCAGAAGGGACGGCAGTGTTTGCAATATTGCCCTTGGCAGGGGTTATGGCAATGTCTTCTTCATCACTGCTGCTCTCGTATGAGACGAGCGCATTCATGGCAGGATGTGGCGTGAGACGGTGCGAGCGGCAAAGTGTAAGGGATAGGAAAAGATAAAGGGATGGAAGCGTAATTTTAAGCGCGCGCGCGCCAGGGCGGTTATCAGCAGGCGCCAGCCGCGTTACGTTCGACGTCAGACATTCAGTTGGCGCGAATGAACTGTAGGCGTGTCCATTCTCTTGACCACCACCACTTCTGCGTCTGCCTTCCATCACCTTGACCATCACAGATACCAATGGCCTCTCTCCTCCACACGACCCCGATCCCCCATGATCAACCAACATACTCCTTCCCGGCTGCACAGTCGCAATCACAGCAAGGAGCAGGCCTGAAGCAACACAGCTTCTACCCGTCAGTTGTCTCGCCCGAGGCCTTGTTTTTGGTTATTGTGCGCTGACCTATCCATGCAGATACACAGACAATGGTGGCTCAACCCTAGGCATCACGGGGGCCGACTTTGCAATCCTCGCAGGTGACACGCGGTCGACGTCCGGCTACAACATCAACTCGCGTATGGTGCCCAAGATTTTCCGGATCGGAGACGATGATGACTCAACCCGGATTGTGCTCGCTGTGGTTGGCTTTGCTGCTGATGGCAATGCACTCAAAGAGAGGCTGGACGCAATCGTCAAGATGTACAAGTACCAACATGGCAAGCCGATGAGCGTCAAGGCCTGTGCACAGCGACTGTCTACAATCCTATACCAGAAGCGTTTCTTTCCTTACTACGTGCATGCTATCCTCGGCGGCTTGGACGAGGAGGGCAAGGGCGCCCTCTACTCCTACGATCCGGTCGGCAGCTACGAACGAGAGCAGTGTCGCGCAGCTGGAGCCGCGGCTTCGCTGATCATGCCATTCCTCGACAATCAGGTGAACTTCAAGAACCAGTACCAGCCAGGCTCGGGAGATGGCCACGACTTGAAGCCACGTGAGCGCGAGCTGCTACCCAAGGAGACAGTGGTGCAGCTGGTCAAAGATGCATTCACCAGTGCGACCGAGCGCCATATTGAAGTGGGTGACAGTTTGCAAATGTTCATCATAACAAGGGATGGCATTGAGGTTGTGTATACGCCACTGAAGCGGGATTAGATAAGACAGCCTCCATTTTCCATAGATCTCCAGGCCTGAGACTTAACTAAAGAGAGCCAACATCCAGGCAGACCAATATCATACGAGCGGTAGACGGCCCACGGCGCTGGCCGTGTGTCTTGCCTCCTGCTCTTGTTCTTCTCGTCCTTCCTTGCCGCGCTCGTCAAATCATCGTAGGGAACGCATGTGGCCTGTTCAAGATGCAACAGCGTCTGGCTGCTCCTTCGTAGTCGGCCGCGATCCGTCTTCATCAAGTCATGAGCATGTCGTAATGGAAAGAGCTGCGGCCGATGACACAGTATGAGTATGTACAGAGGCTGGTCTAGCATATGGTGGCAGAGTAGGACGGTGCTGAAAGATGGCTCTGCCCAAGGAATGGAGTATTTCATAATAAGTGGGACAGCACATCAGGCTTGCTCTCAAAATCGTTCCTTCATCCTGCCAGCCACTGTACGCAGATTGCCGTAGACCTTCGATGGCGGGGCGCCCAATATCAGGCTGACTATTGCCTCGCGTGCAATCTTGATATTGGTGAAGCCACCGAGGATGTGAATCTTGCTGTCGGCTAACACGACACGCGTGCGGCTGGTGTTTTCAATCGCAAATTTAGTCTTGCCGTCCTTGCCTGCAATTCGGCCAATGGCTCGTGACAAGTGCTCGCCTTGCAGCGTCTTGACGTCCTTGATCTCGAAGGTCTCGATGTAGAGGTCGTCCAGACGCAGCAGGGCAATGGCATCGTCAACGTCGAAGCCGAGCGTGAAAGCCTTGACAAAATCGTCTCCCTTTTGTAGAGCACCCGCATCAGTGGTGTGGCGAGAGGTGCGCATCTCAACTGCCTTGGCTTTAATGTTCATGCGCACTTGTAGTTTCAGGTGTTCGACGAGCGGTGGATATATTTTTGGCCAGGCCGTCTTGAGTGGACCCATACGGTGAGGAGGCACCGGTACTTTGCGGGACTGCACTCGTACCGCCGATGGCGACAACGGGTCACTCGCAGTCGGTGCAAAGTGCGGCCGGTCGTCGACTGTCATCGTGGTGTCTTCTGTCGGTTCAGCGAATGTGGCGGATATGGTGTTGGCGGGCGCGGATAGAGCAATGTCGATGTCACCGCCATTGGCGGTCTCTTCTTCGTGTGAGGCAGTCTCGAGTGCCCTGCTGGACTCAGCAGAGTCGACGGGCTCCGTGTGGTGTACGAGGGCGGCGGTGGGTGCCGGCATGTCGGCGGCCTGATTTGTTCTTCTTGTTTCTATTCTTCTTGTTCTTTTGTTGTCTGTCCTATTTCTCTTTCTGCTCTGCCTCACAGGAGCTTGTGCTTTCCAGGATTTTGCTGTTATGTCTATGCTCTAATTGTTGCAGAAAGTTGTGCTCTCGTTCTTTCCCACAGTAGAACTATTCTGCACTAATCCTAACTGGTACAAAGATTAAAAAAATAAAAATGGGTCTTATCGCCGATCAAGTTCTGCTTTATTGCGTCAGACATTGAATTTATTTGATCGCGACTTCATCACTCTGACCTCAGCGCAGTTCTGTGCAGTCAGGCCTGGCTTGCCTGTGAGCAGTGCCGCGCTGTGTCCATGTCCTGCAGCAGCATGGGCCTGTCAAGATGAACGCCAGCGGCAACAGAGGCCTGTACCACCTGTTGCGGGCTGCTGCCCTCGAGGGTCGCCTGGCGCAGGCGGCAAGAGCTGCCCACCGCCTTCCACAGGCACCGTCCATCGATCCCACATACAGCTATCATCTCCCGCGGCGGCTACTATCCACTCAAGCGAATGTGTCGTGCCTTCCACTCTCTGGCCCCAGACGAGCACAATGGCGGCACGAAAGCTCCACTATTCTGCAGCTCCTTCCACGCCGAGCCTTCCACGCCGCCACCCGGATCCAGGACAAGGCAGGTGGGGTTGGCGGCAGCGATAGCAGCCACCGCAGTAGCAGCGGAACCGACGATGCCAACATTGCCAAGAGTAGCAGCAGTGCGAACAGCACCAGCACTGTGAGCACCACCCCCACCCCCTCCTCCTCCTCCTCCAGTACCACAACCAATCCGACGCAACACTCCCCCCCAAAACCGGCGGAAAAGTCGCATGACTACTTCTATGACCGACTGCACCTGCCGCAGTTCCACCGCCCAACCAAGGAAGAGCTCCTGGCGGCCGCCACCGGCTTCTGGTCACGCCTGCGCGTCCGCTTCAAGTGGGCGACCATCAAGTCAGTGCGGCCGTACAACCTTGATGAGATCTTTGGCTTCTTCTCCTGGATATTCCTTGGTCATCTGGTCTGGATCATTCTTGGCACTACCACCTTTGTGTCTCTGGCCATCCTCGCCATCAACACCGTCTTTGCCCAGGAGACACTCGCCCGCTGGGTCGGCAACTATCTCACACAGTCCTCCGGCGTGCAGGTCGTGTTCGAGTCGGCGATTGTGCCCAAATGGTCTGACGGTGTGATCACGTTCAAGAATGTCTTCGTCTCCCGGCGCCCTGGTGTCAGCTCCAAGTCCAGCGTGACCAAGGGCTCGCCTGAGCATGCTGCTCTCACCGCCGCTCGTGAGCGTATTCCCGACCAGGACCAGAACTATACCCAGTTTGATGTCAACATTGGCGAGGTCAACGTCACCCTGTCCTTTTCCAAATGGTGGAACTCTAAAGGACTGCTCAAAGACGTGTCCATCAACCACATTAGAGGTGTGATCGACCGCACCCATGTCCACTGGGACAACGTCGCCACCCTCGACCCCAAATCATACCGCCGCGAGCATCTGCCAGGCGACTTTGAGATTGAAAATTTTACAATCTCCGACCTCCTTCTAAGCGTCCATCAGCCCAACAATTTCCGTCCCTTCACAGTGTCCATCTTTGACGGCACACTGCCCCGTCTGCGTAAGCAGTGGCTCTTCTACGACTTTCTCTGTGCCAACCACATGAGCGGCGAGTTTGATGGCTCCCTCTTTACCATCCACCGCCGCCAGACACATAGCTTTACTGGGGCCGATCTGCCTGGTCCTAATGATCCAGCCAGCCACTCTGACTCGGAGCCTTGGAAGCGTCAATCGCGGATTCGCATTGACGCCCTCAATATCGACCACCTCAACTACGGCTACACTGGCCCCTTCAGCTGGATCACTGAAGGCAATGTTGACATCGCTGCCGACCTTTTGATTCCCTCTGATGCCGATCAATCGCCATTGAAACTCATGTCCGACTTTTATGAGCGCATGGAAGCTACGTTGACGTCGAAGAAGCTGCTACCACAACAACAAGGCACTGCTTCGCAACCGCTCTTGGATGATCCTCATAACACTGTGCTTTCGACTGCGGGGACGCCCGATGAACCGTCTCGCAATGACGATAAGCGTTTCCTCCTTCTCGACATGCGCATCAACCTGAACGATGTGCGTGCGTCCGTGCCGCTTTTCACGAGCGACCTGTCATATATTAACAACGCTTTGATCCGGCCGATTGTGGCCTATATCAACAGCCGTCGCACTTTTATCCCGCTCAACTGTCGCGTCGTCAAGAGGGCGTCCGACTTTGATGGCAGTTGGACCATGTTTGACAGTGGCTTGATGGATGACCTGAGTGCCGAAGTCTACGACGCCTTTGCGCGTGACGTCACCGACGAGCAGGCACGCATGAGGCGCTTCAAGAAAGTCGGCCTCTGGGGTGTCCAGCTGGCTGCTCAGGCCATTTTCATCGTCTTGAGTGGCGCCGTCTGATTTGTGTTAGTCCCTTTCTCGATCCCTGTGTAAACAAGAAGAATACGAGGTGCAGTTAGTTGAGCGTTCGGGTTATGAGCGAACCACACTATGTGTGTTAGGTCAGAAATGTACTGACCCAATACAAACAAAAGCGCGGCGTTTGGAGCTTCAACTGTGGGTTTCCAATAATGGGTGACGCCGGTATTCCACTCTCGAGTAGTATTGAGTCTAGAATCAATGCAATGTAAATAAAGGACTTGAATTACACTTGCTGAACTAGATACAGCTCATCTTTCTCGTTCTTCCTTTGGCAATCTAATGTAGCAGACACCTCTAGTCCACAAGCCCCTGAAAACTCCGGGGCTGCAGGTCTGAAAATGGCATTGCAGGAGCCACATCACATCGCATTCCATCGCCTTCCACTCAACCCGGCTCCATCTCATCTCATCCTTTATTCCCATAAATCACGGCCCCTACCGAGCACAAGCCTATCCGTCTATGCAAGTTGCAAGAGACAGACAAGACAGAGCCTGGCAGGGCCATGACTCGGGGAATAAAGGACGAGAGAGTGAGAGTGGGAGGGAGAGTGGGAGTGTGTATATGTGTGCGTGTTTTACACCATTTTTTGATCTTGCGCGTTGCGTTTCCCTGTGAGTAAACTCTGACTGTGCTTCTGAGGGTCTGTGGGCCTGAGGGCTGTGCAGAGATCGAGGGCCACTGACCGACTTCGGTCGGGGTCTGTTCGATTGCGCGCGTGGAAGAAAGGAGGACGAGGGGGGGTCGGAGGAGAAAGAGGGTAAACAGAGAAGATGGGAATGTGAATAAAAGTTTTGTACAATGTTGTACAATTCATTGAAGAATCGGCTGGTTCCTTACGTCCGGGGTATTATTTTTTAGGTGAGAGAGGAGAGAGGAGGAAAGCCTTTCTTCAGCTCTGCCCCAACATTTCGGTCAAGGTTCAGTGATCACTCACCGATGTTGGGCTCGGAAGGAGCCCTGTGTAGGTTGTGGACTTGCCACGGTTGGCCATCGAGTGCAATCCGGTCTTTATGTTGCTTCTTCTGATCGCCTAGAATGGCAAAGGAACGCCGCTCGTCAGGCACGTCGACTAGATACTGCTGTGCCACACGCTGGACATCGTCTTTAGTCACGTCAAGCAGGCGCTCACGCATCTGCTGGTCCATATCCTCAGTGATGCCGTAGATGAACTCCTTGCTAGCCTCGGTGCCGACGCTGGTTGGTGCATCAATCTGCTGGAACACGCTCAGCTTGCTCTCTTCAAGCTCGCGCGCCGTCCACACGCGGTCCTTGGCAAAGATACCAGCTTTTTCGTAAACGTTCAGCGTATTGCGTGGGTCGGGATCGCGATATGAGGACATGCTGAAGAGGGAGCTGATGGGGCTTGCCGAAGCCGACGCTCCGTAAGCCCCTCCCTTCTCACGGATCTCGGGAAGCATATAATTGTGTGTCAGGAGCTGGCCAAGAATGGTGAGAGGCGCCTTGTCAGGAGAGGAATAAGGCACTGTCTGCAAGCAGCTGCCCGTGTATGAGACTTGGAATGGCAGGTTGAAGAAGGCCCGTCTCGAAAGCGAGGAGCCAGGCACCAACGTAGCGCTGACTGTCGCTGTTACCGGCGTTGTGGCGGCGGGCAACTCGGTCAGAAAGCGTCGGATGTGTGATTCGTTCTCACCCACTTGACTAGGTTCGCAGACAATGCGGAGAGACAGGCTATCAGCATTTGTGACAGCAATTCTCTGTATCTGCTTCAGCTGTTCGATCAGCGTATGAGAAAATGCTGGATCCGTGCGCACAGCTCCCAGAATGCGAGAGGTTGCTTCAATCTGGCTCAAGCCAGACAACTGGTCCTGCAATCGTCCCCGTTTGGACAGTGCTGCAGCCGCACTGCTGATAGCAAACGCATTTCCGCTGTCAGCCACAGCATCTAGTGCGCCCGAAACTTTGGACTCTAAAAGCTCCTTCACAGCTGCAACTGCATTGGGACTCGAGAAATCTGTTTCGTGCAGGAGAGAGCGGATGAGGTCAAGCATGGCCGGCACGTTTCTATCCAGCGCATATCCATCTACCAATACGCCCTCGGTGCACTCATCTAAGGAAAATGGATCTGGCGCTGTGAAGGTAGACACTGAGATACCACCGGTCTTGAGCAGAATGTCCGCTTCCACATCAGCCACAGACTTTGTCTTGGTGCCTAGTCTGAGCAAGGATTCGGTGAAGAGCGGCAGGAGGACGCGGAGATCTTGGGGTAGGTTTTTGAGGAGATGTTTGGCTTGGAAGTAAGTAATGCCATTCGTTGAAGTCTCGCGCCAGAGACAGTCGACAGGCCCGATCTTGGAGTAGCGTCGCGGCCTTCGCTCTTTCTGTCGAGCAATGTCATCAACATGTAAGGTCGGCAAGGTGTCAATGTTACTGTAGGGGGCAGACTCTTGCTCGTGGAGCAAATCAAGCTCCTGGCGGGTCAACTGGGCGAGAGCAGCTTCGGAGGAGTCTGCTTGGTTTTCAAGTTCCCCCAGAATCTTTTGTCGCCGGTCAGCCTCGCTAGCTTCTAGGTCAGAATGATATGTCGGGGTTGGCACCATGGTGAATTGCATGTGCCTATCGTTCAGCAAATACTTGTCAACTAGGCTGTACAGATAGTCTTTCTGCTGAATACGCGTTTTGAAAGCATCGACGACCTCATTCCAGGAGAGTGCATCCATCGGATCCACTCCGTTAAACCAGCCTGGGATGACCTTCTCCAACAAGCCCATGCCAAAGGCGGCTGTTTTGTGCCTTAAGGCAAGTTCCAGTTGATGCAAGTAGCCATCAACTTTGTGGGGCGCAAAAGCATCAGCGGCCTTTTCGCGAAGAACCCGATGGATAGTGTGTGGTAAGGTTGCCACATCATCTGCTCTCATGCCATCAAGACCGATGGTCAAAGTGGAGACTTTCGAGGAGCTGTCGTAGCCAGAATTGGGTGAGAAGTTGGTTCCCAGCCCGGACTCAATCAAGCCTTGGTAGAATGGAGAGCCGTAGCCAGTCATGAGCAAACACATGACAATGCTGACTGAGAAGGACTCGACAATGTCTGAGGTCTGAGGGCCCAACCAGGTGAGAGACGACTTGACCTGGCGGTCAGCTGGCTGCATGGTGTCCAAAGGACCGTCGACCTGTACTACAACAGGTGCGTCGAGTGCAATTGCTGTCTTGAGATCTTGCTCGACGTCAATCTTGGAAAAGTGAGAGAGGGCTTGGTCGACCGTGTGGAGATGGTCTGCAAGCGGAAGATTTCCATAGGAGAAGAGTTTGGCATTACTGGGATGATAATGCTTCTTGGAAAAGCGCACAAGCTGGTCATACGTCAGATTGGTCATCTGGTCTGGATCACCGCCGGAATTTTGCAGTGAAGGGAACAGGTGCTCGCGGAAGCGGACATAGAAGAGATAGCTCGCGTCAGACATCTGGCCCTTCATCTCATTGTACACCACACCCTTAAACACAACATTATCCTTGGTTGCCGCCTCACGCGGGTCTTGCGGGCCCAGACGCCAACCCTCTTGCAGAAAATCGGTTCTCTTTAGTAGCGGATGCAAGGTTGAGTCGAGATAGACAGAAGCCAGGTTCTTGTAGTCCTGCGGATTCGTCGTTGCGAATGGATACGAGGTGTAGTCGGAAGAGGTAAAGGCGTTCATGAAGTTGGCCAGTGATCGAGGGATCATCTTGAAGAAGGGGTCACGCACGGGGAACTTGTCGCTGCCGCATAGGGTGACGTGCTCGAGCACATGCGGGAGGCCGGTGCGGTCTGTGGGATTAGTTTTAAAGTTGATCGCGAACACATTGTTCTTGTCGTCACGGGCCACGTGTAGGTACTCGGCGCCGGTCTTGTCATGCTGCAGTTGCAGTGCCGTCAGGTGCAATTCGGGCACGTGCTTGGTCTGGCGGAGGGTGAAGCCATGGATGGAGGTGCCCACTGCGGGCAAGGACTCGGCGTTGCCGCTGGTGTTGCCGGTCAACACCGGGGTGGCGAAGGAGCGACACTGCTGACGGCCAAGGCGTCTAGTAGACGCGGCAGAGCGGTGGGCACAGCCATGCCGCAGCCGTAACATGGAAGATGAATGGGATGGTTACCAGCAGAATGATGGTAAGTTTTGATGAGCAGACAGTGACTTGTCTCAGGCCAATTCCCTGGTGCTTGGGCACCTGACTAATCTTGTGAAGAGTGTGGGGACGATGGTGGAAGGAGTGAGTGAGGTGAGGTGAGTGATATTGGAAGGTGCGCCGTGTGGTGGAGGCACTGGGGCAAATAGAACATATCACGTGACTGACCCTGATCTCCAACATCCCATTGCCGCTGGTAACCTTCTTGGTGAGCTGAATTTCAACCTCTGAGTATGAACTACATTCAATGAAAGGCTGTCTCATGCAGGAATTGAAAGGGCTGAAGAAATCATATCAAGAGAGAAATGATCAATGGTAATGTAGCTTGCTCCATGTTTCCTTCGAATCGCCAGGGACATTTGTCCGTGGATTGTGGCTGGCCAGAATGATGCCAGAATGATGGCCATGACTCTGTCAGGGTGATTCTCTTACTGTGTGAAAGTGATCCAACACGAAGGGCTTGTCAACAATATTACTACATCGTCGCCTTATAGTGTAATCTAAGGCCCGTTGGCTAAGGTCCCGTTGGGACAATGTTGAGGCGGTTCTGCTCACCCTGGTCAATGTGAGCAGTACCTTGGCCTTCATTCTCACTGGTCAGCCAATCTAGGCTACCGCTATGCTGTGGGTGACCTCGCGAGGACACCATGCTGGTTCTGGTGGATGAGGAAAATGCAGTGAGTCATTCCTGTCTGTCTTCAACTACTCGGCGTCTTGTCTTGTTTTTGCTCATTCTCTCTACTCCCTACTCAGCCCTGCTTTCAGGCCCAAAATCATATCAACTGAAGTGAACAGGGGTGATCAAGAGATGATTGTAGACTGTGCCAATTAAAAGCTATCTTCAGACGTCTATCTGCCTATCTACACTCTCCTTGACTGATCAAGAAGATTCGCTAAAAGGGTTCTTAGACAATCACCCTTTAGGTACCGAGCATATTTCTGGAATATCCCTTGTCTGTCTACTTATATTCTACACTAGTTTGGCTCCTGGAAAACCCAGAAGTCCAAAACGCAGCGTCTTCGAGCAAGAACCAAGCGATATCATGGCATCCAAACAAGCAGTTTCTAAAGTCAAAAAGGCCCCGAAAGTCAAGCAAATGGAGCTTCCAAATGCCCCGGAAGGCGTGGTCACTCGGTTCCCACCTGAGCCATCAGGCTACCTTCACATCGGACATGCCAAAGCAGCCTTGTTAAACGATCATTTTGCGCATGTGCAGTATCCAGGAGGCAAATTGATACTGCGCTTCGACGACACAAACACAGAGAAAGGGACCGAAGAGTTTCAAGACGCCATCCACGAAGATGTCGCGCTTCTCGGTGCGTCGGGGTTCAAGACAAAATCTACGCATATGATGCTGATTTCAAGCCCTACAGGTATCAAGCCGGATCAAGTCTCGTACACTAGCGATTACTTTGGCTTGCTCGATGACTATTGCGTGCAAATGATAAAAGCAGGAAAGGCTTATGCGGACGATACACCCGCAGAGTCCATCAAAGGACAGCGCAAGGCTAAAGAGCCCAGTGCCGGGAGAGACGAGAGCATCAACGATAATCTGCAACGATTTGAACTAATGAAGACTTCGTCAAATGGTACCATGTGGTGCATCAGGGCCAAGATCTCCTACACCAATGATAACGTCTTCCTCCGGGATCCAGTCATTTACAGATGTCCAAAGAGCCAGTTGCCACATCATAGGACAGGGACCAAATACAAAGCCTATCCTACATATCAGTTTGCATGCCCCATTGTGGACTCATTGGAAGGGGTTACGCATGCTTTGCGTACAACAGAGTACAATGAGCAGGACGCATTGTACAAATGGGTTCTCAAAGCACTGGGTCTTCGTGTGCCATTCATCTGGACATTTTCAAAGATTGAATTTGTTCGGACGCTCATGTCAAAGCGCAAACTCGCTAAGCTCGTTGAGAGCGGTGTATTCTCTGGTTGGGATGATCCTCGATTCCCCACTGTCAGAGGCATCCGGCGTCGTGGGATGACAGTGGAAGGCCTCAGAGACTTCATGGTCAGCCAAGGACCCAGCAAAAATGTTGTCAACATGGATTGGCACACCATATGGGCCATGAATAAGAAATTCATCGATCCGCGCGCAGGGCGATATACTGCGATCAATTCAGGCTTCATCAGCTGCATGGTTTTGGCACAAGAGGTCCATGTGGAGGAGAAACCAAGACACGCGAAATATGATCTGGGCCAAAAGAAAGTTTACTATGGACCGAATATCGTCATTGAAAGGGGGGACGCAGAGGCATTCAAGGCTGGAGAGGAGGTCACTCTAATGAACTGGGATAACGCCATTGTCAAAGATTTAATTCGTGACAAGGAAGACCCAGGCCATCTGAGGCAGGTGACTTTCTGTCTGAATCCAGGGGCAAACTTCAAGTCGACCAAAAAGATCACTTGGCTTTCTACAGATCAACAACGGCTAGTGCCTGTTGAGCTTGTAGATTTCGACCATCTTTTGGCAGTCGACAAGCTAGGGAAGGACGAAAACGACTGGGGAAAATATCTGACTCCGGTCACTGAAAAACGAACATGTGCTTTGGCTGATTGCAATGTATGGGATGTGAGGGTCGACGATGTTCTCCAATTTGACCGAAAGGGTTACTATCGATGCGACCGCTCGGCATCCAGTGATTGTCCGGGAGTCTTCTTCAAGATACCCTCAGGAAAAGAAGACTAGACATCTTGCGATTCTGCTGCAATGGCTGGGATCATTTGGCATACAGCTAAAACGCGTGTGTTGACCATTTCTGGTCTGATTTGCTTTATTCTCCTTGTCGCCTGTTGTCTTTCCTCACTTAGTGGTCCTCTGCTAGATGAACCTTCCCTGTGTTAGACCTAGGTTGATGACATTATTGCAAGTGATTCTTGACCATAAAGCTCAGGTAGAGGAACAATGGATATTTAGGGATGAAGATGACCAATCCAATCATGAGTGTGGTAAATCAATAGTGAAGTAGAGATAAAGTTATGTGCTGTAAGGAAAGTGGTTTCTGTCTGTGACTTGCCTGTCATGAGACATATTGTACATCCATCTTATGCAAGTAGTACAAAGTCAGAGCTCACCATTCGAGAGAAGTGTAAAGTTGATCATATTCATCATTGCCGTGTAAGAGGAGCAAAGTGAGCTGGTGTTCAAAGTGAGCAGGTGCTCAAAATGAGCTGGTGTTTTAAGTGAGCCAGTGGTAAAAGCGGCGAAGATTTTACTGTCCTTGTTCTGCATGCCAAGTCGCCTCTTCAACCTGAGTGACTTCGATCCCACGCTATCGCGCGGCCGCCATCAAGATCCTTCTTCCTTTTGCTATCGCTGCTTTGATTCCATCGCAGCCTTTGGCCTTGTCAACTCGACCGCCGCTCTCGACAGATATCAGTGCTGCCGCCACTCGTAGCTGGCAGTCGCCCCTTCATGACATCGTCTGCAAGCCCACGACCCCGACCCTGACCCTCGCCCTTTGCCTAACCCGCGGCCGCCCATTGCGGTCCCCGCCGTGCCCATGGCGACTGCCACGCCGCCCAGCGCCATGACCAATGGCGACCGGCACGACTTGCCGCCTCCACCGCCGCCTCCACCGCCTCAACCAGCAAAGAAGGCCAAGGCTAAGAAAGATAAGCTGAGTGCAGAGGAAAATGCCAAACTGGTGCAGGCGCGACTCTCTCAACTAGAGCAGGAGAAGACGAGCGAGAAGACAGCCCAGGCGGAAGTCGACCGAGAAGTCAAGAAGGCCACGCGCGATCTGAACGAATTGGTCAAATCAGTCAAGGACCCGCTTGGCCGGATCGACCTCCTGCAGCAGAAGTATGAGGAGCTGTTCGCCGACATGAAGAAGCTCGAGCGCGAGTACGCCAAGACCAAGAAGAAGTCCGACCAGCAGCAAAAGGACGCGGACAAGGCCAAGACGGAGCACAACAAGACGGCGACGATGAAGGACAAGCTGGAGAAGCTGTGCCGCGAGCTGACCAAGGAGAACAAGAAGGTCAAAGACGAGAACAAGCGGCTGGAAGAGTCCGAGAAGGCGGCCAACGTCGCTGTCAATGAGCGGCTAGACGAGATGCTCTACGACGTGCAGGAGGTCATGAATCAGAAGGGCACCGCTCCTGTTGAGAACCTGCACCTCGAGCTGGATGAGCTGTATGCCTGCCTGCCCGCCCGTTTTTGTCTGAACCGGCTAACTGACGTCGGGCCACAGTTTCAAGACCCGGTGCAAGGTGTTGGCTGACCAAGCCGAGCTCCGCGAGCTGCAGTTTAAGACCATCCTTCGCCACAAGGATGCTGAGATTGCCCACCTGGCGGCCAAATACGAGGTTGAACGCCGCCGTGCCGACACCGAGGCCGCTCGCTGCCGCACTCTGACCAACCAGGTTTCCACCTTCTCGCACACCGAGGCCGAGCTGCGCTCACAACTCAACATCTATGTGGAGAAGTTCAAACAGGTAAGCGTGTGCCCGGCTGCCCCCTTCCATGCCCCCTTCCATGCCCCCTTCCATGCCCTCTTCCCGCTTTGAGGAATGCCGGCTGAACTGTACGTGCTCACGTTCCAGCAGGTCGAAGACACGCTCAACAACAGCAACGAGCTCTTCCTCACCTTCCGCAAAGAGATGGAAGAGATGTCGAAGAAGACCAAGCGGCTCGAGAAGGAGAACCTGACCCTGACACGCAAGCATGACCAGACCAACCGCAACATTCTCGAGATGGCTGAGGAGCGTACCCGAGACAAGGAAGACCTGGAGCGGCTACGGAAGCAGGAGCAGCAGATGCGCAGCATCATCAAGACTATGCAGGAGCAGGGCCGAGGCGTGGCTCCGGTCGACCGAGAGGATGGAGAGCGCACGGAAAGTGAGTACGACGACGAGTATGACGAGGACGAGGACGAGGACGAGGACGACGATGACTACGACGAGAGCCTTGACCACGAGCTGATGCGGGAGGAGATGGAGAAGCTGAAGTTGCAGCAGCAACACCAACACCAACAGCAGCAACAGCAGCAACACCAACAGCACCAAGAGAAGCCTGTCTTTGGCCCAGAGCCGCCGCCAGATCTAGGTAAAGGAAAAGGCGTGGCGAATGCTCGGCGGCCCGCGATCAATGGAGTAGCACATTGATACTGTATCTGTCAGTAGCATAATATATACATGCTTTCCTGCTATTTTGCCGGTCTCTATTATCAACCAGCTTTACTATAGTATGGTAAGTACTGTGTAATAACAGCCTGGGTAAAATTGGCCTCGCCTGCCAAGCCTTTTCTTCTCCGCACTCCGTTTTATTCGTTTCGTACCGTTTGAGACCACCTGCATCTGGGATTTCCTTATTGTGAGTGCTAAGTAGTAACATGCTCCGCATTATCAGCCACAAACCAATTTGCCGAGGCAAGCAGGGTTGTCTTCATTGTTATGCTCGCTCCATTCTAGAAAGTTGGTGGATAGATATATACTAGGTCAGTCATTCTCAGTTGGAGTAGCTTCTCGTGAACCTGAAACACCATCATCATACTCTGCCCATCCGTTGTGTACAGTAATCAGCAAGAACAGGCATACTACCCAGCATGTCTTCGTCTAATCCCAATCCTGTACCTTCGCTTACAACGCCTCTATGCACGCTGCTGGGCATCAAGTACCCCATCATGCTGGCCGGCATGGCCCGCACCTCAGGCGGACCGCTCGCCGCAGCAGTGTCGAATGCAGGCGGGATTGGCACAATCGGCGGTCTCGGGTACACGCCTGAGCAACTTCAGGAGATCATTGACGAACTCAAGGAAAATTTGACAGACAAGTCGCTCCCGTTCGGTGTTGACCTTGCCCTGCCCCAAGTCGGCGGCTCCGCCCGCAAAACAAACCACGATTACACCCATGGCCAGCTCGACCAACTGACCGAGGTGATCATCAAAAACGGCGCCAAACTGTTCATCTCCGCAGTGGGCGTGCCCCCAGCCCACACCATCAAGCGCCTCCACGAGGCCGGCATCCTGATCATGAACATGGTCGGTGCGCCCAAGCATGCCGAGAAGGCTCTGCGCGCCGGCGTTGACATTGTCTGCGCCCAGGGCGGCGAGGGAGGCGGCCACACCGGCGATATTGCTAACAGCATCCTCATCCCCGCTGTTGTCGACGTGGCCAAGAAATTCAAATCCCCGCTGACTGGACAGCCTGCCCTGGTTGTCGCGGCCGGCGGCATCAACGATGGCCGCAGCCTGGCCTCGAGTTTGATGCAAGGCGCCGTCGGTGTCTGGGTCGGCACCCGCTTCGTCGCCTCCACCGAGGCTGGCTGCTCAGAGCAGCACAAGCAGGCCGTGGTCGAGGCCGGCTTCGAAGACACCGTGCGCACCTTGGTCCTTTCTGGCCGCCCGCTCAGAGCCAAAGTGAACGACTACATTGCCCGCTGGGAGGCGCAGCCAGAGAAGATCAAAGAATTGACAGACAAGGGCATTGTCCCCATAATGCATGATATGGAGAACGATGTGGAAGACGTCGAGATGCCCTATCTCATGGGCCAGGTTAGTGGTGTTATCAATGAGATCAAGCCCGCCAAGGAAATCGTAGAGGACATGGTTCGCCAGGCTGTCGAGATGATCAACAGAGGGCGCTCCTACACCGAGGTACGAAGCAGGTTGTAATTTGGGAGTAATGGGTGTGAGCATAGCGATCAGGTATTCTGTGATACAGAAATTACAGTATTTTACCGATGTCTTGGTAAACAATACAAGCCGTTTCTGTTTCAATACCAATCAATCTTATTCTAAGCAACACTGACCACCCACAAGCCATGAAGGAGAGCAACTTGGACGACTCGAACCAGGATAGGACTGACTTTATCAAAAAGTTCTTTGCGGAGCATGCTGCCCCGATAGAATCGATCAATCGTTTCGCTTCCATTCCCTCAACCAACCGATGGCTCTTGAACCCTCTTTACAAGACCATCCCAACGTTCTCTCGTCACCTCAAACATAGAACCGACGAGGACCTGTTCTTTGCTCGGACGATCAACACCCCAGAAACGATTCCACACATGGTCTCGCTTGTGCGGGAAGATCTTCCGGCACAGTCGCAACGATACCGGCTCACCCAGGACGCCGCCAATTCTGCTGGCACCGGCTCGGTCTCTCATGACCCTGATGGCTGGCGAGGTGCAGATTCTGGTCAACCCGACCTCGTTGTGCTAGTGGAGTTTGGGCCGGCCGGTGTGGATGGCCACCCCTCGATCGTGCATGGCGGCGTCTGCAGTGCCATTCTGGACGAGTCAATGAGCCTTGTCATCCTGCTCCATAGTCTCCATCTGCCTCGATCCGAGGCACCGGGCGGAACTTTCACCGCCAACTTGAACCTCAACTATCGTGCTCCTGTCTCATCTCCAGGTCAGTTCGCGGTAAAGGGCTGGTTACTAGGCAGAGAAAGGAGGAAATGGTTCACAAGAGCAGTGATAGTAGATAGCCACGATAAGGTCCTGGTCCAGGCTGATGCCATCTGGGTCACGTCCAAGGTGCCGAGAATATAGCGCTGTCAGCTCGCATTCCTAATAACGTATGTATGGGATGCAAGTACGCAAGTACGGTGGGAATTTACACGTTTTGACAACTTTCCATGCCAAAAGATGAGACGATATTTTACACAGTACATGGCAGTGACCTTATGTATTTCGCTGGTGGGGCACGCTGTTCTGCAACTACAGGTATAATACCCCGCCTAACCTGTTTGGTCCAGAAGACACTTTACGCGTCGACGCGTACTTGACGGTTCACCTCGCGTCTTTGCCCTCTTTGCCCTATCCAACTCATCAATGGCCTTTTCTAATAACCTCCTGAGGCCTGTGGCCGAGAGGGGCCGACCTGCGGAGCGCCAACGAGCGGCGGCTGCATACAATCCCATGCACTCGTACAGGCTGACGCGCGAAGAGATGAAGCAGTATGAACAGCAGTTCGGTGACATGTACTTCCTCCGACTTGCCAAACTGAAGCCGGTGGTGGAGCGCATAGCAGAAGAGGCCTGGTTTGACTTTGAGATTGCGGGAGAACAGGCCCAGCGGGTGGAGCGAGTGCTCGACGTGCGTCAGGGTCAACTATGCTGGGTGGTTGGCACAATCTACATGGATATGCCACTGAAGCCGAATATTCTCGAGGACATCTCCGGGGAGCACTGGGTTGCGGCACCCCCGCCGCGCCAGTCGTACCGCTCTGCCGATGGCGAGGTCCAGGTCATGCTCGAAGACGAGTCAGGCAGACTTCGCCTGACTGGGTCGACGCTGAGGAACATGCTTGTGACAGGAGTCATCGTGGCAGTGCTGGGCACAGAGAATGCCCAGGGTGACTTCGACGTGCTTGACATGCATATCGCTGAACTACCCCCCCAGCCGCGACGCTGGCAGCGAGACGATCAAGACGAGGACGACGGCATGGCCATTGACCGTCCCACCCAGGCAGGCAAAAAGATTGCCCTCCTCTCGGGTCTCTCATTCTCAGGCTCAGAAGCAGACACCCTCACGCTGTCTCTGCTATCCGAGTTCCTGCTCGGCGAGTGCCTAGACGAGCGAGACCAGGATTTGGCCGCCCAGATCTGTCATCTCATCATCGCCGGCAACAGCATTTCCTCCTCCACCCTGGCCGACGCCACCAACCCCCATGACGAGGCCAAGAAGCCCGTCCATAAGAAATACGGCTACGACGCATCTGCCTACAACCCGACACCCACTGCCCACCTCGACCAATACCTCTCCGAGCTCCTGCCCTCCATCCCTATCACGATCATGCCAGGCGAGCATGACCCGGCCAATATCTCCTTGCCGCAACAGCCCATCCACCCCGCCATGTTCCCCCACTCTCGCAACTACACATCCGATAACTTCGACGACCCCGAATCCACACCGCCTGGCTGGTTCGACTGCACTACCAATCCGGCCTCCTTTGACCTCGATGGCTACCGTTTTCTCGGCACCAGTGGCCAGAATATCGACGACATCTACAAGTATCTCCCTATCTCCGCCCAGGCATCTTCTCCCGACACCGACTCAGGTAGCCGGCTCGAAGTAATGGAGGCGACTCTCCGCTGGCGATGTGTCGCGCCCACCGCCCCAGATACACTGTGGTGCTACCCCTTCCAGACTCGTGATCAGTTTGTCCTGGAAGAGTGTCCCCATGTCTACTTTGTGGGCAACCAGCCACGCTTTGAAACGAGTGTTATTGAAGGCCCAGACCAACAGAGGGTCAGGCTACTGACTGTTCCCTCATTCAAAAGGACAGGTGAGCTCGTGCTGGTGGATGCCGACACGCTTGACGTAGAGATTGTCAAATTTGAAGTGCCCAAGCCCGTGGCGCTCAATGGGACAACAAGAGGAGATGTAGACACGAATAATTAATGTCATGAATTTCCTTTCCCTTTGACCACTCCGATTGGTTAGTAGCGTAACGAAGTATTTTTATTTTATTTTTATTTTGCTTTTTAGTTTTTATTTTCCAAAGAAAAAACAAGAAACTACCAGTCTGTTTCCAAGCTGAACAACTGTCTAAGAGTATATCGACCCAAGTTGCAAGTTATACAACCATCCATACCATGCTGATCAACTCCTCGACAACGGTCCAAATCCAAATCTACAACCATTCTCCCCCCTCCAAGCTGACCCTCACCCCTTACCTCCCCATCCATGTACGCCGCTACCATGCCTGGATGCAGGACCCCGATATTCGCGAATTAACTGCCAGCGACCCCCTGACCTTGGAGGAAGAATATGCCATGCAGCGTAGCTGGCGATCTGACGCCGATAAGCTGACGTTCATCGTGTATCATCATCCTCATCATAGTGGCCACGCTGGTGATGATGAGACCAAAGACAGCATTCACATCGACACCGTGGAAAAGAGCCAGCGACTACCGAGCGAGGAGGAAATGGTCGGCGATGTGAATCTGTTTCTGTTTCGTGATGACGACGAAGAGCAAGAAGAGGCCTTCAATCCCAATGATGATGTTGGCAACGAAAGTCACGATGGTACTAATGGAAATGATACCAATAAGCAGGCTGAGGTTGTAGTTGGTGAACTTGAGCTCATGCTTGCCGAACCCTCGGCTCGTGGACGCGGGCTAGGTAGCGCGGTACTGCTCGCCTTCCTCATGTATGTTGCCAAGCATGAGCAAGACATAGTTGCTGGATTTGTGGTCGGTGGTAACGAGGGTGAAGGGGGGCGCTGCAGCGGGAGAGGCGGTAACAAGAATAACAAGATAGAATATCTCCGGGTGCGCATCGCCAAGGACAACATCCCGAGCTTGAAGCTGTTTGAAGGGTTGGGATTCAAGAGAACAAGTGCTGAGCCGAATTACTTTGGTGAGATTGAGATGAGGAGGTATCCATCAGCAGCAACGGGTTGGGAGGGGGACGTGAAAGACATGATGAGGGAGAAACGGTTAGATGGCTGGGAAGAGATGCAGATTGCATTTGATTGAGGAATGAGAAGAAGAAGCTGCGAGCAAAATTTTCAATACATTTTGCCGTCCTTGTATTAGACATGCAGCCCCTGCTTGCGTTCAATGCAAACCACCAAGTCAGCCGGCTTGCTTTTCGACTCAACCATCGTGATCTTCTAGAGAATTGGGAGACTAGGTCGGCTCAACCATGGTAACCTCTTGTTTCAGCCGCTGGTTCGACGGGTCGACATGCTGTGCCATAGCTTAGTTCTTCTTTGCCTTCTTGTTCTTCTTGCCGATTTCGGTGACATGGAGCCCTATCATACGAGCGTTAGCAGTCGAATACACGATTGAGACTGTGTAGAAGACAGTCGGTCTCTTCGCGCTTCCAAGTATTCGTTCTTGGCTTCCCACGTGGTTTATTTCCCTTCCAATTTCACAAATTCTCTCCCTCTTCCCAGAATACACTTCCCCATACTCAAGCAATTCACCGGGCAAGAAAGTACTCACCAGGAGGCAGACTCTGCTTAATCTTATCCGCTTTACTCGAATCGTTCAGGATGAGGGTGTACAGGTATCTCTTGCATCGGATCTTGAACTTGATTTGCTGCGAGGTTTGGCCCTTGTGGGTGACCGGGACACGCTTCAATCTCGCCGCTGAACGCAACCTCGCTGTCAGTCTTGGGATTCTGGTCAATGTTCGACAACGTACACTTGGCATCCTTCCTCCGCGCAATCTCCAGGAGATTCTTGATTTCGGTAACTTCAGCAGGCATCTTGACTGTTGTGCTTTTCAACGACGGTTTCCAAGGAACAGACTGCGCTTTCTAGATACGTTCAGTTTGTGGGACTGTGAAATCTTGGCGCAGTAGTGGCACGGATTTAACTTAGTGGCGGATTTAAGGTGTTAGCGCAGGTGGTGGCATTAATGTTGCTGCCTGTTTTGGCTAGAAGTATAAGTTACGACCCGTCCATCCTCGTTGTAGTCACTCGCTATTGAACAGAACTCTGGCCATAGCACGCAGAAATGCCCACACCCCTGGACAAAATAACACGCTCAAGCAGCCTTTTCCTAGGCTTCGCGGGCATTGTCACGGCTGCATCGCTATGGACTATCTGGTCAGGCGACACCTTCCCCTCTGAGCCGGATCCAAAGGGCGACCCGTCAACGTGGACCGAGAGCGAGTTGCGGAGGTGGCTGAAAGCAAGAGGCATCGAGGTGGGAAGCAGCGGCAAGATGTCCAGGGAGGAACTGATCGAGCGGGTCAAGGCTAACCTCAGGCCTGACACCGTCAAATAGGTCAGCAATGACTTGGACTTGATTCCATCCGATCTGATCTCTATCAAACTTCTTTGGATATTCAACAGCCACCAGAACACGCCATGCTCATAAAGCAATACAGATCCGCTTTCCCCCTTCCTCAATCTACTCCTGTCCAATGGCCTTGGCCACGTGAACATACGCCATCGGTGCCACGGCATGAAGCATCGCACCAGACTTTCCATTGTGAAGCCTTGGATCATCGCCAATGAAGTCATTGGGGAATCCCGGCTCGAAGGGACTCTGACTCTCCAAGAAGGCGATCTGCTCGGTTGTCAATTTGATCTTCAAGGCCTGGATGTTGTCCTGCAGATGTTCGACTTTGCGACCGCCAATGATCGGGAAGACGTTGGGGGTCTTGCTTAGCACATATGCTAGCGCAATTGCCGTGACGGACGAGATGTCATGTTCTGCAGCCACTTTCTCCAGGGCAGCACTGATCTTGGCTTCCTTTTCGCTTTGGGGTGGGCCAACGCGCATTTCATTGTTCTTCTTGCGTTCCTCCCACGCCTTCTTTGTCTGGAATTTACCGCCGCCCAGGACGTCCCAGGGAGCCAAGGCCATGCCATAGTGTCTTGCCATTGGGATGATGTCGCGTTCGAAGTCGCGGACCATTAGATTCCACCTACCTTGGCACACCGAGAATGGAGTCTTGTGTGTGGCAATGGCGTACTCATTGCAAGCTGCAACGATCCAGGCGGGTGTGTCAGAGATACCTGTTGGGTGTCCCTTGGTCAGCAAGAGCGGGGTCAAGGGAATGAGCGGCAGGAGCCTACCGAGGTAGAGTACCTTGCCCTGCTGCACGAGGAGATGGAGCGAGTCCATCACTTCTGGAATTGAGGACGACCAGTCCCACCAATGCAGATACAATAGGTCAATCCAATCAGTCCTCAGTTTCTTCAACGAGTCCCTCACGCTGACATGCAAGCTTCTCTTGTGATTGCCAAAGAAGTTGACATTATGCGGAGTCTTGCCCAGTTGGTAAGTCTTGTACGCGCTGGTGTACTTGGTCGCAACAACCATTTGATCCCTGACCCCTTTCTTCTCCATCCACTCGCCGATCCACGCCTCGCTCTCCTCATTCTGGTAGTTGTTAGCTGTATCGATAAAGTTCCCACCAGCGTCGTAGAAGGTATCGAATAGTTTGAATGCTTGGGCTTTATCCATCGATCCCATGTACTCTTTCCATGCCTCGCCAATTGACATCCCCCCGAGCTGCAGAGGCGAAACACGCACCCCGGCAGTACTTGAGAGCACACGCATCCTTCCCAACTCTGTTGGTGGATCGGGAGCTGGCGCGTACATTTGTGCGGTAAATGATGCGATGGACGGATGAACGTTGACTATTGACTTGGGTGTAAACTATTCGGGATAACTTCATCAGAAAGTGAAAGAAGAATTACAGCGGTCAATTTGATCGCTTTCAAGTGATTATTTATCTTATTAATGAGATCAAGAAACGGACGAAGATCGGACGAGCAAGGAGGCTGAATACCCCCGTTGTGCCATGCCCAGCACGGAGATATTACTCTACAGGGTCCAAACGAGGACAAGACAAATCCAGTTCGGCGACCTGTCTCCTGCTCTCAAGCTGATACAGATCCATCATCATCAGCAACCAGCAACAGGGTTCAACGGTTACAACAACATCCACTGCGTACAAGTAAAAACTTTTGAATTGCAAAAACCTAACCGGCCATCGATCTACTTAGTGTTGCTGAGTAGAGAGACCTTGCACATGTGGTGTGCCACTACAGCCCCTTCCCGTGCTCAAATCCATGTTCATCATCTGGAAAAAGCCTGTAGCCCCGTGCCCATGTCAAGGCTTCAAACGCTGAAGAATGTCGTGCCGTGGCAAAGGTCTCCTCCTCTGTCAGGTATGACTTGAAATGAAATTGTGCTGGTCCCATCATGCCCGTTTCGTTCATGTCGAAAGAAGTCTATCTTTATCTCATTCATTCCGCAAATGTTGAACACAGAAAAGTGCGGCAAGCCGATGGATTCGCCCAAAGGCTGGGTTCACCATTTTCATTGCTGCCGCCAGGTGCAGATACTGAAGTCTGCCGCGTTCATCAGTTGCTGGACAAATCGTTATTCCTCTGTCTGAGGAAGGTTCGACAATCATGGGGTATCTGGGAAATCGACTGGAAGCCAACGCTATCTATCGTGAGTGTATCATGCTGCCGGGTAGATGCTGAAATGAATCGTTTTGTTTTCGTCTTGGTCGTAGCAAAGAGCGTAAGCCACTCCCAATCGAGCCGAAGGCCGAAACAGCGAGAGCAAAAGGAAAAACAAGTTGTGTAAGGAAAGAGTGTCGTCCGTAGTCGAGCTGGTTACCACCAGCTAGATGGTCCGCTTGCACCACCAGGGTTGCCGTATCCGCCGCCGTAGCTTCCGCCTTGGCTCTGGCCGCCGCTGTAGCCGCCTCCATAGCCGCTACCGCCGCCACTGCTGCTGCCACCAAACCCGCCGCCATAGGAGGGACCACCGCCCAGGCCACCGCCCACGCGACGCATATCGCGGGTGGAAGAGGCACCACGACCCCCTCCGCCACGGCCACGGCCTCCACCACGACCACCTCCAAAGCCAGAACCCTCGCGGGCAATGTTCTCCAAGAAGCTGGGAACATCCTGATGGGCCTCCTTGAGAAGCTCGATGAGATCGCGCACAATACCACGGTTACCACGGTTGAAGAAGGCAGTCGAGAGACCCGTATTACCAGCACGACCAGTACGGCCGATACGGTGGACGTAGTCGTCAATGTCAGTGGGAAGGTCGTAGTTGACCACATGTGTGACATTGGGAATATCAAGACCACGGGCAGCAACAGCAGTGGCCACCAAGATTGGGCATTGTCCTTTGCGGAAGAACTCAAGAGCTCGCTCACGCTCACGCTGAGTGCGGTCACCATGAATGGCAGTGGCAGGGAAGCCTTGATTGATGAGGAAGTCAGACAGGGCGTCAGCCATTCGTTTGGTTTCGACGAAGATGAGGGTGAGGCCACCAGAGTGGGTGTGAAGGATGTCGAGAAGGACCGACTTCTTGTCGTGGTCCTCGACGTACTCGACCTTCTGAGTGATGTTCTCGGACGTTGAGCCAACACGGCCAACAGACAAGAAGACATAGTCCTTCAAGAAGTCGCGAGCAAGGAGCTGGATATCTCGAGGAAAGGTAGCCGAAAACATCAGAGTTTGGCGGTTCTGCACAGCGGGCATGTCTTCGCCTTCAACAATACGGCGAATCTGAGGCTCGAAACCCATGTCGAGCATTCGATCAGCCTCATCCAGGACAAGATACTTAATATTGGCCAGTGAGATGCGACCGCGCTCTATGAGGTCGACCAAACGACCAGGTGTAGCCACAAGCAAGTCGCAGCCACGCTCGATGGATCGAAGCTGAGTGCCAATGTCGGCGCCACCGTAAACAACGCACGGGCGGACCCAAGAACGGTAGGAGAATTTGCGGGCTTCATCGAAGATCTGAGAGACCAGTTCACGAGTGGGAGCCAGAATCAAAGATGTGGGAAATGCTTTGCGCTGACGGAACCCGCCGCCAGAGGGAGCCGTACCAACAGGGCCATTCTTGAATGCCTGGGACAGGATGGGAAACAGGAAGCCACCTGTCTTACCAGAGCCAGTCTGGGCACAGGCCATCAGGTCACGGCCACCCATGACAATAGGAACAGAGTACTTCTGGACGGGAGTTGGTGTGGAGTATCGAGCAAGCTTGATGTTGCTGATCAGGTGGTCATCGAGGGGAGGATTGGAGAAAGTGTTGACCGGCTCGGGAACATTGTGGCCAGACGCCTCAACGGGAATGTCATCGTAGTTGGCAAAGTTGATACCAGTGTGAGCCTTAGTTGGGTCATCAGCACTGCCGAAAAGCTCTCGCTCGAGCTTGGGGTTCTGAGGCCCTGGGATGTGTTTGCCATCTCTCCAATGGCCGTCGCCGGAGCCCTGGGATCGGCCGCCGCCGTAGCCGCGGTCACGATCACCGGAGTAGCCGCCACCATGAGCGCCGTAGCTGTTGGGGTTGAAGGCGCGGGTGCCGCCTTGACCTGCCCACCCATTCTGTTGCTGGTGACCGCCAGGGCCTTGCGAGAGGTCTTGGTCGCCACCCCAGGCGCCACCACCGGCATTATTAGCCCATGCAGAGCCATTGGGAGGAGGGGTGGCAGAGGGCGTTGAGTCTGCACCGTCGACGTTGTTTACGACAGGTGCGGGGCCGCTGGGACGATTACGGAGATGAGGAGGGATGTAGGCGCTGCGACCGACACCCTTGTTGTTCGGAGCGTACTTCGAATCATTGAGGGAGAGCCCATTCATGTTCAATTGACCGGCCATGTTGGGTGGGAATTTCTCGAGGTCTGGTGAGAAGAGATGGCTTGTTAGAATGACTGATTCCAGAAGGACCAGGTCCGCTGAGAGGCTCAGATTGAGAGGGATAGGAAGGTGGGAGGTGCCGGAGGAGAGTGGAGGAGGAAAACTTACTTATTGTTTGACAGGAGTACCACTTAGGCTTTGTTGGATGGGTTTAGTGAAGACCAGAGGTTTCTGATCCTGAAATTTGGCTGAGTTGCCTTGAGGGGGCGAATTGACGCGGTGGCGTGAAATCTGGGTTGGTCTGCTACCTTCCGTCTCTGCAGATAGAACGAGAGACTGATTAACGCCTCCCTAAGTCTATCTGAATGCTGAGATAATGAAAGGCAATGACAAAAAGGACAGACGTGTGTGGGTGCTGCAAAAATTGAAGATTTGTGGTGTGGGTGATGGCAACTTGGGGCAAGTTGAGAGTGAGAGAATTTATTAGAACTTTTACACCACAGAGGCAAATTGCAGGCGCTAGGCCTGAAATGGACAGGCCCCGGTTTCGACCGCGTTCGGCCCGAAGGCGTGACAGAGAAAGTCGGCGAGTGCGAGGGGCGAAGCAAAAGAAGAAGCAACACCTGCCACTGCATGTGACTGCCTCTCAGGAGTATCTATACTATCGTCTATTCCAGATCCTTTCCCTCTACCTTTGAGTACGTAGCGCGGCGCCAACGCCTTACGACGACGAAGGCAATAAGAACAGATACCACGACGAACAAAAGACCCGAAACGGATTGCTGGGAGAGGATTGAATCAGACGTTACACTGGTCTCGCTGGCCCCAAGCCCTTCTTTCTTCGGCTCCTGATATTGGGAGGAGGAGGAGGAGGAGGAGTCATCCACATCATTGGCAATCTCACCGTCTGTGAAGTCCGGATGAGCATCAGAGTATTCTGGCCCACGATCAGCAAGGATCCGCGCACAAAGCCGAGGGCAGTCAGTACCTGCCGTTGGCTACAGCTCGACGTGAATACCTTCTTCCGGCACCTCAAGCTCGCCGCTCTTGGCAATCTTGACAGCTTTGGCTGGCTTGTCTCCGGAACCCTTGGGCACATTCTGGATCTTATCAACGATGTCATAGCCCTCCAGCACTTCACCAAACACAACATGGCGTCCGTCCAGCCAGCTGGTGATGGCGGTTGTAATGAAGAATTGTGAGCCGTTGGTGTCCTTGCCAGCATTGGCCATGCTCAGCAGCCCTTTCTTCGTGTGCTTCAACTTGAAGTTCTCGTCCGCAAACTTTTGCCCGTAGATGGATTTGCCGCCAGTGCCATCGCCTTTGGTGAAGTCACCTCCCTGGATCATAAAGTCCTTGATGACACGGTGGAAGTTGGAGCCCTCGTAGCCGAAGCCCTTCTCGCCGGTCGCTAGAGCACGGAAGTTCTCGGCCGTCTGCAGCTTATTAGAACATGTCTGGCAGCATTGGTAGAGACCGATTGCGTACCTTTGGAACGGTCTTGCCATACAGGCCCAGGACGATACGGCCCAAGGGCTCATCGCCGTGCTCAATGTCGAAATAGACCTTGTGGGTGATTTTTGGCCCCTTGGCTGCCTCGGCGGTTTGAGCCAGGCAAAAGAAGGCTATGGCCACGAAGGCCAAAAGTGAGACAACTCTCTGCAGCATTGCCATGATGGGTTGATAGGCGAGACTAGAGGTGGGAAGGTGTGGTAAAGTGTCAATTGCGAATGTCGAGCTATTCGCCCCCACTCCGCACCACGGGGCGGACCACGGAGCCCCGATAAGTGCCGAGAGAATCTGTACCACGACGCAGTAACTTGATGCTTCCTTTCTCCTCAATCACGAATTGTCCTGATCACAAGCCCCGACCATGGTCTTCCTGTTCTCCCGCAACTTTCGCGATCACCGCCTGCTGCGGTCCTCACTCCAGTCGTTCTTTGGCATTGGGCCTTCGCTGTCAAGCCGCATCCTCGCCCGCTTCCACCTACACGACTACATCCGCATGCGCGACCTTTCTCAAGGACAGATCCTCGAGCTGAACGCCTTTCTGGACAGTTTGGGCAAGACAGAAGAGACGAAGACTCTGAAGATCGAGAACGAGCTTCGAAGAGATATACTACGCAACATCCAGCGGCTGAAAGACACGGGCACGTACAGGGGCAGGAGACACGCCATGAATCTGCCAGTGCGCGGACAGAACACAAGGAGCCAGATTAAGACAGCCTGGCGGCTCAATCGGGTGGATAGACGCTTGTAAGATGTGGCGAAGCACCTGGCCAAGGAAAGGACCAGCGATACGAGCGAGACAGCGATCTTCACACAGTCAGTCTGGAGACAGTCGAGTCCTGATGGCAGCGAGGGAAGTGATTCTGTTGAAGTTGATTGTCTGATCAGGGTCTGGGCCCTGTGATGCAAGAGGGCTTAGCCAGAACTGGGTGAAGAGAGAGAACCGGCAAAGTGAGCAGAAGACCATTGATACTACTGCTTCCTACACCTAGGGCTGCAGGTCTACCACAAGGGCCAGGACCTGTACAGTGTTGGAGGGAATATGAAAAGGAAATGTACATTAAAGAAGGGGACGCCAAACTAGAAGCCTTTGACTGACTTGCTTGTGTGGTTCTGCCTGTAAAGCAGTATCCAAATCTATTTGATTCCACCCTCTTTCTTCCGGGTGCCTAATCACTCACAAGTTCATAGTTACAGTTAAGCTATTGCTGTGTACGAATAGGCATGGGCACAAGCCTTGATAAAGCACCTCCAGATCTGATACCCAGGCCCAGCAATCCATCTCGCTCAGGTGGGTTCCTTCTGCGGGCGGCGGCAGAGTGGTCAAGATGACTGCGGTGTCGTCACTATGCTGTACCATGAGCTCATTGAGTATCAGATGCTGAGCCCGACTCGGGAGCGTGTTGAACGAGAAGGGGATAGAGGCTGTTGAGGGGAACCCGGACGCAATGCCTCCCGGGTGGCCGCCTCCAGATGAACCAACGGTGCCTGATGGCGAAGTAGACCGTCCGCGCTGGTAGATAGAAGCCTTGTTGTCATCTTGGGCAGCGCCTCTAATCGGCTGCTGGCGGCGAGGATGTGGCGCGTCTGCAAATTGAATGCTGGGGCCTGCGACCCCATCCCCTTCGGCATTGTCTGACGAGTCTTCAATTGCTTCCTCGGCAGCCTCTCCTGCCTCAAGGCTTTGTCCACCAAGCTCGATGATGTGCGACCGTGCGACCGTAGCAGATGAGGCAGCTGAGTATGGAGACTCGTTGACAGGCGGTTGGTCGAAATCAATCAAAGGCTCAATTTCTTCTTCCGCCCCGTCTTGTAGATATCTCCCAAGGTTGCTGGGCTCCAGTTTCTTCCTACGCGATTCCATCAAAGAAGAAGCTCTACTAGACTTCTTACTCGACTTTTTGGAGGATAATCTGGACTTTGGTCTGGTACTGGAGGAGACTTCATCTCGGTCAAAATCCTCAGAGCCGGGATCTTCATCATGATACTCACCTTGCCCGTCCGAACTCTGCTCAGATGAGGAGGAGTATTCCGAATCTGAGTGGTGAGAGGTATGCCGGCTCAGCATATCATCGTCGATCCGAGAAGTTCGCATACTCAGACTCACGCCGGCTGAAGACAAATGGCCAAAGGAAGATCGCGAATGTCGACGGGGCTTGCCCAGAATTCTCCTGAGTCCGTCAAACCGACTCGCTGACGGATCTCTGCGGCCCCTGAATGCTGGACTGCCCCAATTGATGTCGTCGGCCAGGGACCATGCGTCGAATGGGGTCATATCGCCTGATTTCAGCTTGCCTCTGTACTTGCGAAGCTCTTCCCACCAGGCTTCCTTTTCTAGCGCTTTGTCAACATGCTCTTC
The DNA here is from genome assembly GCA_003709825.1 of Chaetothyriales sp. CBS 135597. Lineage (NCBI taxonomy): Eukaryota > Fungi > Ascomycota > Eurotiomycetes > Chaetothyriales > Chaetothyriales sp. CBS 135597. The sequence goes on along the minus strand of QQXN01000010.1, from coordinate 110,106 downwards.
TGTCGCCGCATCCACTTCTTCACCATTCACGATGAGCTGATATGTCTTCAATTCGGCACTGGCAAGCCAAAAGACAAGCACCTTTGCGTTAATGCGCAAGCTTTCGAGCAGACTATTGACCCGTGCCCGTTCTTCCTCCACATCAGACTCGTACTCAACGAAGACGGCCACGCGTAAAGTGTAAGCCTTCTTCCAAGATGGAACAGTGTTCAAGATGCATCCAAGCTGCAAGATCATCGTGTACGTGTCGAAATTTGTCGTACGCATATTACCACCTTGACCTTGATCAGTAGATTCCACCTCAGCAGTCATCTGGATCGGCCATAAGTCGATATATCTCTTGGTATTGCCTGCCTGACTCGGCAATTCAAGGTCTCCAAAGCCAGCTGCAACTGCGACATTCGTCTTAAGTTTGAGGATCATATCTTCGAGGACCATCACATAGCTCTGGAGGTCGGTCCGCTTCTCGACGTAGCAGGTGTCGGTCGGGAGGTCGCCTTTGATCTGGCTTCTGCTCGTTGTCCTCTTCCTCAGCCTTCGTTCATCTTTGGGCTCAGGTGGCGGGCTGGGCAACTGGGGCTGTTCGTTGCGGAATTGCTGCACGTTGTATATGCCAAACACGACAATGTTTGGTCTCATGCCACCCAAACCAGCAGATAGAAAGATATTTCTAGTTCCCCATTCAATGCTCGGACTGATCGCAACATTGACAAAGGCTTTGATGTGAGAGAAGTCAATGTACTTGGTCCATGCTGCTTGCTGCTTGCGAACTTCTGGAACAGAAGCACCAAAGTTTTGCGTGACGATGACATGACCAAGAATGTAGAGACCGCCTTTCTTCAGTGAATTGCAGAATTGTATAAGCTTGTAGTTGCGTCTCGGGTCATTGATGAAGAGGAGAATCTGCGGTCGCCAGAATTTGACATGTTCAGTTCGCAGCTTGAGCAGATACTTGCGTACTTGGTGATAAATAAGTACCTCTGATATCGACCCCCAAGGCTTTGGCGGTGTAGTGTAGTGGATGACTGCGATCAGCAGGAGTAGAAGGCAGACTGACCCAGAGGCAGAGATGCCGTCAACGAAGAACATGGCCGAGACGCTCAGAATTGCCCCGGCGGCAGCAGACGGCCAGCTGAAGTAGCGGAACGAGGGCCTAAAATTGGGAGCAGAGCCGATCTTGAGAAGAAATGTTGCTACGTTAAGGGCGAAGAAAGTCATGAGATATGCCATGGTGATGAGGGAGGCAATCTTGTTGATATCCAGCAGGAGAACGAGCTGTGCAACAATGAAGGTCATGAGGATGGCCATTATTGGGTCGTCAGTTTTGGCTCCCCCAGACGCAAAAACTGAAAGGCCGGGGATAATCTTGTCTCGCGCGATGGCTTGTAGTTGCTTTGCTGGTCCGACGATTCCCATCAAGACGGAGAAGAAGGTCGTAGACACCTCGCCAGCTAGGATCAAGATGGCGGATGCATTAACATCCTGCACCACATTGACATTTTTGTAGAAGGACTGCCTGGTAATGCTCGCTGCCAATGACATGATGACAATTGTGTATGAAACGAAGGTCAGTCCGAGTCCAGCCAGAGTACCCCTGGGTATTGATCTACTGGGATTCTTGAGGTCACCAGACATACTTGCTCCAGCCAAAATCCCACAAGTCGCTGGAAAGAGAACGCCGAAGAGGTCCTGGTAATTTTCACGTCCAGGCATTTGACTGCCAGCAGCTCCGCGTGTGAAATGCGGCAGCAAGTTGCCTCGCAAAGTCTGAAGACTGAAGCCGGTAAATTTGATGTGCCGTTTAGCATCCTCGAATGGCTGCATAATCATGACAGAGACAGGGATGCTGAAGGTGGCTATGAGCAGGACAACCAGGAGTGCCTTGCTGACCTTGGCAAAGATGGCACTGCCAGCCAGACAGATCAGTACACAAACAGCAACTGTGACTGTGGTCCAGAGATATTGCCACCATGGGCCTTCTGGCAAAAAATTGGACATTGATCCAGATGTGGAGCCGAAATTGTAGATCAAGCAGTCAATCAAGCCCACGGCATTCAAACCTGTGTTGAAGACGAAACCCATGTATGACACTATGCCAATAGCGCCTCCGAACTCGGGGCCAAGTGATCGCGAGATCAGGTAATATGCACCACCGCCTCTCACAGTCCCATTAGAGGCGACAGCGGAAATGGACAGAGTGGTAATCAGATCGATCGCATAAGCTGCTACCAGCATGCCCAGCATGCCAATAACACCACTTTGCCCAAGAATGAAGCCAAACCGAATGAACATGAGGATGCTTAGCACATTGATGGATGTCGGCACGAAGACACCAGAAAAGGTACCCAGTTTCCCTAGAACTCCAACCGGTCGCAGAGTTTCGACAATTTTAGCTGGTTGCGAGCGAACTTCTTTCTGCTTCCCGTCCTGGAAGTCATCATGTCCTTCATTTGGAAGCGAGAAAGACTTGCCGTCTGACTGGGGCTGTTGAAGCTCGTCCACAGCGGCGGCGCGTGCTGAAGGGTCGACCTCATTGCCACCATCAAGATAGCCATCCATATGGGGGCTCGTGGTCTGCCGTCGGGGTAGAGAAGGCCTAGTTCTTGATTCCTGTTGGAGCACATTGCTTTGGGGCACATTGCTCTGGGGCTGTGTCAAAGTCCGAGCTTCTGGGATCAGGGGCTCATTTAGGCCGGCAGGAATGGAAGAACGCCTCTTTAGTTGCTCTGCATCGTCTCTAGCCGTTCGTGCTAAAAATGCTGGCCGGCCTCTGGTCGTGCCACTCCGCAGACTGGGCCATGGCTTCCGGCCCGTTCCAGTCCTACTATCCATGTCTTCAAGAATCGGGGGAAACAGTCATCATTAGCCCAAGGTCACTGCCAAGCCAATCCGAGGAGATCGTTCCGTGGTGCCGTTCTTGCCTCTGATGCTGGTCAAGTCCTGGGCTGAACGACAGCGTTGTTGGTATGTTGTATGTCGTCCAGAACGTTATCACACTGAAAGTTGATTTGCTAAACACCAAAGAAGTGACCGCGTGGGTGTTAAGGTTTTGGGTGGGTCTTGTCGCGAAACCCAATTACACGACGGTTTCCTCTGTATTACGCTTGTACTTCAATTTATGTAATGCACAAACACAAACTTCTGACATCCAAAGACTTCGCTTCTCTTATAGAAGCTACCATCAACCTCAGGCACAAGCTTACGCCGTCCATTTGGCCAAGCTCTCCCTCACTTACTCAACTCTATTATTGATATTGTAGGCTTCTCCGACCGGCCATCATGTCTTCCAATCCCTTGGATATCCGTCAAGACCAGGCGGGGACCTCCCCAGTGGCTTCCTCTCCTGCGCGCTCTCAAAGCAACAGGCATGCGTCCATCGCCAGACTCTCCTCTCCTGTGCCGTCCGTCCGTCTGGGAACTACACCGCAGCAGATAACGACGTCTACGCGTCCCCGCATCGATGGGCCTTCGCCCAACCTTCCACTCGACATAAACGGCTCCTTCACTGGACCCGGAGCCTCCGCCCTTACCACCGCCCTAGCTGGCAGCAACGATAAATCTACACTCCCTCCTCCCGAAACCTCAATAAGACCGCCTAGCTCTGAAGAAAACTCGGGACTGGGAGGACCTGACAGATTAACGGGCAACAATTATGGCTCCTTTGATGCTCGAGAAACGAGTGGGACACCGTCCAATGTGGAGGACCCCGAAATCGTCAAGAGATACCTTGTACAACAGGACGAGAGGACCGGTCGGTCGAGTAACGTGCCCCGGGGTACGACTGAGGGCGCTTCGTTGGATGACGATGAGTTCTCAAGCCTCCAGTTGCAAGGAGGAGACATTACCAGAAGTGTGTATCGGTGGGCCGAGAGTGCGGATGCTTCTGGTAGAGGAAAAATGCAAAGAAGCCAGAGCTTCACCATCGCCCGTCCCGAGCCAGAGGAGGAAGTCCTGAACATTCACAGTATCCGAGTTCCTGGAGGATTTCGAAGAGACTATCTACGAAGAACAGCAGAGGAGAGCCCTGCTCCTGGTAGCCGCACCCAACTAGATTCAGGTAACGATGGAGTGGGCAAACATTCTGGGTCGATCTCACAACCACAACTCTTCACCAACAACTTCCTCGAATTTCTCACACTGTACGGCCATTTTGCCGGCGAAGAGCTTGAGGAGGACGATGAGGTCCTTGAGCCAGACGAGTATTTCTCCTATGGTACCTGGCATGAATCTGGGGATGATCACGGTCAGGAACCTGGAGAGGATAGCAGCCTGCTGGGTCCGACTACGCCAGGCCGACGAAAACGCAAGCACAAGGAGCGAGCGCCAACTGGAAGGGGAAGTGCTACAAACGCAGCCCTACTATTACTCAAGTCGTTTGTCGGCACGGGTGTTCTCTTTCTGCCTCGTGCTTTCTACAACGGCGGCATGCTATTCTCCTCTCTCGTTCTGCTAGCCATTGCTGCACTGAGCTTCTTCTGCTTCGTCCTCCTGATTGACACAAGAAGCCGGGTCGAAGCATCGTTTGGTGACATTGGTGGCATGCTCTATGGCAAGTGGATGCGAGCAGCGATCTTGTCATCGATAGTCTTGTCCCAAGTTGGCTTTGTGGCTGCCTACACTGTCTTCACTTCAGAGAACCTGCAGGCATTTGTGCTGGCAGTGTCGAAATGCAAGACGTTCATCGACATCAAGTTCATGGTGCTCATGCAACTCATCATCTTCTTGCCACTCTCTCTCATCCGTGACATCAGCAAACTCGGCTTCACGGCGCTGATTGCGGACGTGTTCATCATGCTGGGCCTCATCTATCTCTACTACAGCGATATATCCACGATTGCTTCACCAGACTTCACCTTGGATATCGCCTTGGTCAATCCCTCGTCCTGGACACTGTTCATTGGCACCGCCATCTTCACTTTCGAAGGTGTCGGCCTTATCATCCCCATTCAAGAGTCGATGAAACATCCTAACAAGTTCCCGGTGGTCCTGGGTACAGTCATGGTCATCATCACCATCCTCTTCACCTCAATTGGCGCGCTATCCTATGCTGCGTTTGGCTCCAAGACCAAGACAGTGGTCCTTCTCAACCTCCCGCAGGATAACAAAATGGTCAATGTTGTTCAGTTTCTCTACTCACTCGCCATTGTCCTGTCGACGCCTCTCCAACTGTTTCCTGCCATCAGGATCATGGAGAACGAACTGTTCACCCGCAGTGGGAAATACAACCCGTACATCAAATGGCAGAAGAACATCTTTCGCTTCGTCCTTGTGCTGGTATGTTCGTTGATTGCCTGGGGTGGAGCGGGAGATCTGGACAAATTTGTTTCGTTGGTAGGAAGCTTTGCATGTGTGCCTTTGGTATACGTCTATCCGCCGTTGCTGCATTTGAAGGCCGTGGCGAGAACGCCATTGGCGAGAGTGGTTGATTACGCTGTGTGTGCGTTTGGAATAGTAGGCTGTGTCTATACCACAGTATTGACAATTCAGCAATGGGCAGGACGCAGCGCGCCTGAGCCAGGATATTGTGACTCTTGAATCGGGGCTGCTTTACGCCAAATGAAAAAATGAAAATAGATGAGACACTGCACGCCGGGGGCGACATTGAGGTGCTTACATACGCAGCGGGATTCTGCAGTTCTCTTGCTGGAACATGACTGCTCTTCTTTTCTGGACCTGTTGGCTTTGTGCTTTCCAGCCTCGGTATTGCATGACATGACCTCTTGGTCTACTCCTTCAGTCCATATTCTCTTTTCCAACCCTCCAACTTTCCTAGACTGACACCGCTCCCCCCGCAAACTACAATGACCACTGTGTCGTCGGGCTTCAAGCCTGGGAAAACGTTGCGCAACTTCTGAGCATCGTACGCGAGGGCCAAACTCACACCACATGACGGCTCGACCAAGATCCTCTCGTCATCAGCGAACCTCAGACAGGCGGTGCATGCTGCTGCGTCTGATAGGACAACGCTGGTACATCGTTTGGAGTTGGACGCATAGGTGAATGCCTGCTCCGCGACTCTAACAGCGCCCAGACTCGTGGCCACGCTGGTGATGGCCGGCAGTGTCGTCAGCTCGCCTTTTTCCAGACTTACCGCCAGACTGTCTGCGCCCTCTGTCTCCAGTGCTGCCACTCTGACCTGGTTCTCGCCCCAGCCTACCCTGTCCAGTCCCCTGACGATGCCACAGAACAGGCCACCGCCACCAACAGAACACACTATCCCCTTTGGCGGCACAGGGACTGGACTACCAGCATCCCTAGCCATAGTGGCGATCTGTTCCTGAATTTCCTCGACCATCGTTGCCGCACCGTCCCAAATCCTCTCATCGTCAAACGGCGGCACATACACGCCCTCTTCACCACGAGCATTTGCCTCTGGAATGATGACTTCGCGCAGATGCTTGTCGGCATAGAACCATGAATCCCCGTGTACGATAACCTCGCTCGCCCCGGCTTCTTTCAGCTTGCTGACCATGGCATCCTCCGTGGTTCGTGGCACGACCACAGTGCAGGGGTAGCCCGTGGAACGAGCTGCGGTCACGGCGGCCATGCCGGCGTTACCACCCGAGGATGAGTAGAAGTGCAGGCTCAAGGCTGTGTCATTGCTCGGTGAAGGCTGTCGTGATCTGATAACGGATAAGATCAGATTGCCGATGCCCCGAGACTTGAAACTACCTGCCGGTTGCAGATTCTCCAGTTTGAGCAGGATTCGACAGCCTGCAGCTCGCGAGAGGCGTTGGGATTCAATGAGAGGTGTCTTGCGCCATAAAGTCGCATGTGGGGAGACATGATCTGGCCTTTCGCTTTGTCTGGCCACCATCGCTCAGGGAGTGTGTGTGCGATGATGAGGATGGAGATGGGGCTTTGCAAGAAATTTCTGAATAGCAACAATTGTGTTGAATCAACTCCTCTTGAAAGATCCTGGTTTAAGACAAGTCGTGATGGGCCTTTTATTATATCTTTTATATAGTAGGACGAGTGCGCCCTCCGAGGTTGGCAATTCACAATCTATAGGGTAATTGAAATCGAGCAGATGGGTCAGAAGTGAATTTGCTTGTACTGGGTCATACTGCTGTAAGAGAGAGTTGCCAGATCATAAATATCTGATGGTCCATCGCCACCCTCCTCCATTCATTTTGAACCTGGGCGTTGCCATGAGTTGGTGTTAGGGATCGTTCACTGCTGGTTGTCAAGACTGAAACTTGGAACTTGGGCTCGAGTTAGGGTTATAACCCTATAACTTTCTCATTTCCTCAGGCTCTTCTAGAGACCAACGAATGCGTAGACGCGTACACCTAACCTGTGTCGCTCCTTTCGAAAGCGTGAATGAGTTCGACTTCCCTGACGCAGTCTGCTCGGACTTTTCTTCTTCGCCGCAGATTGCCCAACAGCTGGCGGCCACAGTGTTCTCGTCAACGCCAGTGGCACCCTGCCAATGGCCGGCAACAACATGCCTCAACTACGGCAAGCATAGCCAAACCAAGCTCGACGAACTCTAGCAAGACATTTTACGTGACGACGCCGATCTTCTATGTCAATGCTTGTAAGCCTTGTTGGCCGCCACGGCCCGCATGAATGACTGGCTGAAAACCTCCCGCTAATTCGGCACCAGCGCCCCATGTTGGACACCTGTATTCGCTCGTCCTCGCCGATGTCCTCAAGCGATGGCACCAGCTTAAGGGAAATGCCGAGGGTAGCGCATATCTCCTGACCGGCACCGACGAGCATGGCATGAAGGTCCAGAAAGCTGCGGAGAAAGCAAAGGTCGATGTCAAGCTCTTTTGTGACCAAGGAGCCGAACAGTTCCTAGACCTCGCACACGCAGCTAATGCGTCCCAAAACCGATTTATCCGCACCACCGATGACGACCATATAGCTGCTGTTGAGCACTTTTGGAGAGAACTCAACCACCGTGGCTATCTGTACGAGTCCAAGCATGAAGGCTGGTACTGTGTCAGCGATGAAACCTTCTACCCAGAATCACAAATCCACATGATCCTCGACCCTTCGACGGGCAGGAAGCTCTATGCATCCATGGAGACAGGCAAAGAGGTGACATGGAGCTCCGAAACAAACTATCACTTCAAGTTGTCTGAGTTCAAGGACCGGCTGCTGAAGCACTACAGCGATAACCCGGCATTTATAGTGCCTAGGGAGCGCATGAACTTCATCATCAAGGAGGTCACCGCAGGCCTGTCTGATCTGTCTGTATCCCGTCCCTCGTCCAGACTATCATGGGGCATTCCTGTGCCTGGTGATGAAACACAGACAGTCTATGTCTGGCTTGATGCGCTTATCAACTATCTCTCTGCCACGGGCTGGCCGAACAAGACTGCCCGAAATCCGGATTGGCTCTGGCCGGCCGACTGCCATGTGATTGGCAAAGACATCATTCGCTTTCACTGCATCTACTGGCCCGCCTTTCTCATGGCCTTGGATCTGCCACTGCCCAAGCAATTTCTGAGCCATGCTCACTGGACTATGAACCAGGAGAAGATGTCCAAATCGTTGGGAAACGTGGTCAATCCTTTCTTCGCCATGGACAGATTCGGTGTCGATGCCATCCGGTATTACATGATACGCGATGGCGGCATCGTCGACGATGCGGCATATGAAAACTCATTTGTGATTGCTCGGTACAAGAAGGACCTTCAGGGCGGCCTTGGAAACCTTGTCAGTCGCATTGTGCGGAGCAAGAAATGGAAACTGCCAGACTCGGTGCGACAAGCAACAGGCGACTTTGAGCAAGCCCCAGACTGGTTCGGCAGTTGGGAGAAGACCATCAATGGCCTGGTGGAAGAAGCCGATCAGCTAATGCTTGCTCTCAACCCGCGTGAGGCTACTGCTCGTCTCATCGACATCATCTATGAGACGAACAAAATGTTTCACATGAATGAGATCTGGCGACTAGCGGAATCAAAGCATCCGAAAAATGTGCAACTGGTGACATGGTCTGTGTACGCCGCGGCTGACGCTCTGCGCGTGGCGGCCATTGCTCTCCAGCCAATTATGCCAGAGAAGATGCAGATGGCCCTGGATATGCTTGGGGTCAGCCCGCAGAAGCGAAGCTGGGAGTTTGCCTCTATGAGGACTGACCATACTTTCGGGGACGCCTTGATAGATGTCGGTAAAGGCGGGAGCTACCAGGGCTTGTTGTTTCCGCCCCCGACTTCTGCGTATTGAGGTGTGTATACGTGTGTACATTGTGCTCGAGATAATTCAATACCTGTATGATTATTACAAGTTCATAGCGCATACTCAACCTTCTTCTCCACTGTGTATCAAAAAAGCTTGCTTGCCACGTGGCTTTGAGGGGCTCGTCACATACATACCGACTTCGATTTCGGCAACCGCACCACCTTATGATTCGTCCCTCTGCGTAGTATTATTAATACTGGCACTGCACTTTCTGCTGTGAACCATGAAAAAGACCATCCATTTCCACACTCTCAATGAGTGCTCGCGAGTACGGTTAGCCACTTCTGGTTGTTACTGTACATAACAACAGAGGAAGCTGCAAGACGGCGGTAATCACTGGACAGAAATTTTCAATCGTCAATTGGCAAGAGCGATGGAGATGACAGACTCGTCCCCCAACTCGTCTGCCATTACCACCAGTACTCTGCCTGTGGACTCAAAAGAGGTGCCCTCAGCCGCTCAGGAAGTGGGAATCGAAGAGGGCTCGAACGAAAATGAGGCAGCCGTGTCACGGTCCAGGTTCCGCATGTTCATGATCCTGACAGCTCTGTTTCTGTCCTTGTTCATCGCTGCCCTCGACGTTACCATTGTCTCCACTGCTGTGCCCACAATTGCCGCTGACCTTCGTTCTCCTTCAGGATATGCCTGGATTGGCGGCGCCTATGTGATTGCCAACGCTGCAGGAGTGCCCATCTGGGCAAAGCTATCAGACATGTAATGTTCCTTTCTCCATCCCACTCATGCCAATGCTTGATGCCCATGCATGATGCCCATGAAGTTGTTGGCTGACCACAGACACCGACTGCAGATGGGGCCGCAAGCCAATCCTTCTCCTGGCCGTGCTGGTTTTCATTGCTTCGTCAATCATCTGTGCTCTCGCAAAGAGTATGAAGATGATGATTGTCGGTAGAGCAGTGCAAGGCGTTGCTGGCGGAGGCTTGATCCTCATGGTCAACATTGTCATCTCCGATCTCTTTTCCATGCGTCAGCGCTCCCTCATTCTTGGCCTCTGCGAGGGAATCTGGGCCATTGCTGGTGCCATTGGTCCCGTCCTGGGTGGCGTGCTGACCGACCTCGCCTCGTGGCGGTGGTGTTGGTGGATCAACCTGCCCGTGTGCGGAATCGGTTTCGCCCTGCTGCTGATCTTCCTCGACGTTCATAACCCTCGCACCAACTTCCGTGACGGTCTCAAGGCAATCGACTGGGCCGGCTCTATCTCCATTCTGGCATTCACTCTTCTGCTGCTCATGGGTCTCGACTTTGGCGGCGATGCTTTCCCCTGGTCCAGCCCGAAGGTAATCTGCCTCATCGTCTTCGGCCTGGTCTGTCTTGCGCTTTTCATATTCTCGGAGCACCGCCTGGCCGAGTACCCGCTCATCCCCCTTGGCCTGTTTGTTGAGCGCTCCAATCTTGGTTCCCTCGGCGTCAGCTTCTTCCATGGCATCACCTTCATGGCCGGTGAATATTACCTGCCCCTCTACTTCCAAGCCGTCAGGTCGGCCTCAGCTCTCCGCTCCGGCGCCCTACTCGCACCCTTGATGGTCACGACAGCCCTCTGTGGCGCGTTCAGCGGCGTCTTCATCCACCAAACGGGCAAATACCGCATCCTTATCTGGGTCGGCGCCATCATGCTCACCATCGGCACGGGACTCTACATCTTCATCACGCCGACCACATCCATTGCCGCCATTATTGGCTTTCAGCTGATTGCAGGCATTGGCTCCGGCTTACTCTTCCAGCCACCACTGATCTCGCTCCAGGCGTTCGTCAAGGACCAGAATGACGTGGCCACTGCTACTTCAACCTTTAGCTTCATCCGCTGCATCGCACTTGCCTTCTCTGTCATACTCGGCAGCGTCGTCTTCCAGAATAGCATGGAGGCCGAGGCATCACAGCTGGCAAAAGCCGGGCTATCCGCCGACCTGCTCAATCAGTTCAGTGGCAAGAACGCAGCTGCCCACGTGAATGTGGCTGCCACACTCACCGACCCGGACCAAAAACGTGCGGTCCAGTTGGCTTTTACTGTCAGCATGCGAAACATGTGGATCCTGTTCTGCTGCTTTGGTTTCTTGACCATTGTGAGCAGTGCCCTGATCAAGAGCAAGAAGCTGAGCCATGAACACACCGAGACTGTAACTGGGTTAAAACAGACTCGGGCGCAGGCTCAAGACGAATGCCAGGACCGGGCCAGAACCTGACTTGGGAGGTGTAAATTACTTTCCGATTAAAAATTAAAGGGCAGAATAGACAGGAAATGCGAGCAATCGTTCGTGTGGAGGGATGATCATGTGCTATGTGCCATGCAGGAATAGGAGAGCTACTACGCTCGAGCAGAAAACTTCAACATATCATCAAAATTTAGAATTCATCCGCGAGGATGCTGTACATACGCACACGCTGGACTAGAGTATATCCTCCCTCGTTTCGTTGCCCGGGGGTCGGTTATCCAAGGTTGATGAGTACGATACAAGGCCTTGGTAGTCAAACTCACAAGTCCTTCTCCATCTGATCAAGGACGGTCCTGGTAAACTCATGGGTTGTGGCATTGCCACCCATGTCCTTGGTCAAGGACTTCTTTCCGCGAATGACCTCGTGCACCGCTCGCGAGATGCGGTTGGCATGGTCATCGAGACCCAAGTGTCGCAGGAGCATCGTTCCTGACAACAACAGAGCAGTTGGGTTGGCCTGGTCCTTGCCCTGAATGTCCAAGCCGACGTGTCGGCAGCCCGGCTCAAAGACAGCAACATCACGGCCCATATTGCAGCCAGGCACGACACCAGGTCCACCAACGAGGGCAGCAGCGATGTTGGTGAGAATACCACCGTACAAGTTGGGCATGACCAAGACATCAAACTGCTGTGGGCGCGAAACACACTGCATGCTGGCGTTGTCCACAATCATGTCGTTGCACTCGATGCTGGGGAAGTCCTGACCAACAGACTTGACAGTGCTGCGGAACAGGCCATCCGCCAACTTCATGATGTTGGCCTTGTGGATGCAGGTGACCTTCTTGCGGTTGTTGGCCAGGGCAAAAGAGAAGGCGAATTTAGCAATGCGCTCCGACTTGGCCCGCGTGATGATCTTGAGCGACTCGACCACGCCCGAGACTGACTGATGCTCCAGACCAGAATACTCACCCTCGGTGTTCTCACGCACAATGCACAGGTCGACATCCTTGTGGCGAGTTTCCAGGCCGGGGATGTTCTTGACCAGCGTTACCGAGGCATAAATGTCGAGCTCCTGTCGCAGGGCCACGTTGAAGGACTGATGGCCAGAGCGCTCGATGGGCGTGTGCAGGATACCCTTGAGGCCGAGCTTGTTGCGGCGAAGCGAGGCAATGGCCTCGTGGAAGAGGTCCTCAGAGTGCTTATCACCAGACTCCAGGCCCGAGACATCGACCTGCTCCCACTCGACCGGCACGTTGTCGGCCTTGAAGATGGTCTTGACTGCCTCGGCCACTTCGGCACCGATACCGTCACCTGAACAGACAACCTGTCAATACTGGCCATGGGCGGGACTGTGGGCTCGGATAGTCCGTACCAGGAATCAGAGTGACAGTGTATTTGCCGCCATACTTGGTTGGCTTGAAGATATCGGACTGAACCGTTGCATAGGCTAGAGCTGGTCAGCATCATCCTATGCCTTCTCCTTTCTCCTTCATCGGCAACTGACATCGGGGCAAGAATGAAGGCGAGCTTGGCTGCAGTGCCGCCCGTCTGGCTACCCGCAGGAGCGACTGAACAGGGAGGGGTTAGCTTGATTCCAAGAGCGCAGCTCCAGAGAAGGCCAACCGTACCTGCGCAGAGCGAGCAGAGCCAGTGACCGACATTGTTGGTGCCGGCTGCAGGTCGCGAGAGCTTTTCGAGTGCTTGCGGCAGAGATGGTGGCGTGGAGGGAGTGTGGGAAGTGCTTTGTAGATATCCTGCCCTTGAAGAAATTCAGTTGCCGATCGAAAGCCATGAGACCATTCCTCTTTGGGACTAGACTTCACGTGGGTCCATTACATCATTAGTACATGTAAGTCCCTTCCCAGCATGACGTTTAACATATGGACAGTAATTAATTAATTACACTGGTTATCTGCTGCTGTATTGACAGACAACCTGCTATTCAGCACACTCAGACATTACCTTCTTCACCTTCTCCTACAGCCCAAATCCAGCTCCTTGTACATCCCTACCTGTGACCAACAAGAGTTTATTATTCTGCTCGTCAGCTCAGCTGACATATCTTGCACTCAAGTTGGCAAATGCGTCTGGGCTGTGCCTGCCACTTTCTAAATTATTGATACTGACACTCTCTTGGCTCACATGTCTGGACCCTATTCCAGACATTGAACTGCCTTGGCTGCCTTGCTGTGGTTGAGGTGCAGAAGCTATATTGCTTTGCAATAGGGGATTTCGACCACCAGCTGAATGCATATGATTCATGCTAATTGGCATTGTCGTGCTCCTTCGTGGCTGAAAGCCATTTGGACTTGGCTGTTTGACGCTTGCTGGTTCTGGAATGGTCTGTAGTCCTTGTGGCCTAAGGGGGGCTAGTTGCGGTTGGTTGTACAATGCCAAAATTGATTGCTTATCGTACCTGCCTGTCTGTTGGGGCACAAGTGCAGATGGCTGAGCAAACTGCTGGAGGTTGGCGGCTGGTTGGGCCAATGGGGATGAGGTTTGGAATTGAGCAACCTGTTGCTGGTGCTGGTGCTGGTGCTGCAGGAAAGACTGACTGTACACTGTGTCTGTCTGCTGCTCAAAGGGATTGGTGGAGCTTATAACTGATGGTTGTGAAAGTGATCGATAGCCTGACTGAAGCTGGTTTTGTGAGGTCTGTACAGGGGGCTGGCTAGTAGGTTGGGGGGCAAAATTAAAATTAGGACCAAGGCCAAGTTGCTGCTGCTGCTGCTGTTGTTCCAATTGAGATGTTTGTGGAATTGTGTTCACGAATGGATTTGTAGATGTTGTGTCCATAGTCTGCTGGGCAAGAGGCTGTTGCAGTTGTGTGAAAAAAGGATTATTGCTGGTAGGCAGTGCCTGCGCCTGTGGGAGTGGTGGTGGCTGCTGAGGAGCATGCTGGAAGAAGGGGTTGGTCTCGATGCCGACGGGCGAGGAAACATACTGCTGATGAGAAAAACTTGGAACAGGAGGCGTCATGGTTTGAAATCGAGGGTTGGGTACCTGTGGCTGCTGCATTGGGTAGCCACCTGTGCTGTGAGGGAACAGAGGGCGGCCAGCAGATGGCGAAATATGCATGCCTTCCAGAGCTTGGGAAAAATCAGATGCAGGCTGGTTTTGAGAAGAATGATCGAATGGGTTGTTACTCCCAAACGAGACACCTGTACCTAGAGCCTTATGTGATGGGGCCACAGAGACACCCACGGCCTGAGCCGCAGCCGAAGGCTCATCAAACAGATTTGTTGTTGTTGTAGTTGTTGGTATGGCAGAGCTTTCGCTTGGCGGTGCCGGAACAGCAGCTGAACGGGTGATGAAGGAAATGCCAGGTGTTGTAGAAGCGGCGTGGTTGGATGATGAGCTCTGGCCAGTACGCGGGCCTAACCGGACCAGGGCTTCGACCGTGCGCTCGACGTCGCCATTAAGCCTTCTCAGCACGCTGGTGTTGCGTACAGTCTCAGTGAATCCCATGTCTGCCAACTGCTTTAGCTTGCGTTGCAGTTCTGCATCACTCATCCGAGCATACGCGTCATCCATGCGGCTGTCTCGGCCCAAGCTGTCAGAGTCGATGGTCCAGGCACTGTCGACGCGCGGCTCTGGTGGGAGCTTCTTCTTCTTGTCATGCTTCGAATCTGGGTAGGTAGCAGACGAAGCCCGGAGGCCAAAGCCGAAGAACCGGCCTTTCTTTGACGGCACCGGCGGAGGCGGTGACCCTTCTGGCGATCTGGACGGCACGACCACTCGCGACACTGAGCTGCGCCTCGGTGGCTCGGGCTTGCCATCTGCCAGGCTCTTCTCTTGGTACTTCTTGCGGATAAAGCGCTCCATGGCCGAGTCAACCTGGTCGACATCGAGCGGAATGTCGGGCCGCTTGTTCTTGGGGTTATAGGTCTTGTTGGCAGCGGCATTGCCTGTGCGTTTCATATTCTGCGCTCCTGTGTTAGCCGTGGTCCCATCACCGGGGCGGGCGGTATGTGCTTACCTCGACCTGGTCGCTGTTCCACGTATCCATAGTCAGCGACTTGACCTTGGAGATGTGTGTTCCGAGCTTGCGGTGGATCGAAGCACATCGCATGCAGAGGAAGACACCCAGGCTCCAACTGGCCCATCCCGGGTTGCGTGCACCACAGTCAGCACACACAGCATTGTCAGGCAGTCGGAGCAGCTCATTGAGCTCACGCTCATTACGCGCTTGCTGGCGTTTACTAACTGCAGCCATGATACCACATGGACTAGTGTTGGTAGGTGCGGACACCACAGAGGCCCACAGAAGGATTAGGTTTGTTGATAGGGCAGCTGGAAGGAAGGTGGGAAGGCTGGGTTGTAGAGTGTTTGAGGGCCCGGATATGATACTGTGTAGGAGAGAAGGCAAAAAAGGAAGCGTGATGCTGCCACATCATGGCTGAGATTACGGGAATTAATTATTCAGTTTGGGATAATCACTGCCCCAACTTCTACTGTCTGCTCTGTTTACAGTCAGCTTGATATAGTAAGATTATGCGATAAATATAATCATGTTGCCTTGTCCGGCATGCAAATGAATGAAAATCTATTTCCTCGAGGTCTGGAGAAGACTATTGCTCGTCCCTTTGCTTACTCCACCGCTGTGAGATGCGCACATGCATCATCCTGTCGGCTGTCACGACATCTCGGTGTCCTTGTCTTTGGCCACCGGGTACTCGATACCGTTTCCATACATCATCGCCTGCAGCAGGCCATATTGATGCTCAATTGGCTCCTCGTCTGACACCTTCCACCACTCGCGGCTCTTGTAAACAGGGTCCTTGAAATGTCGGTATTCTTCCGCTCGCATGGCATCGTGCTGCTCTTGCTGCACCGCTGTTGCACTAGCATGGGGAAAGTGGCTGTAGAGACTCACCATGTACGGTTCTGCCTGAGTGTGGACATCGCTGCTCGCAACCACCCTCGCCTTGTCGTCTTCTGAGGCTTCCCATCGCCGTCGTGCAGCTTCCTCCTCCACCTCCATGCTCGTTTGGGGCCAGTTGCCAAGCTGCACACCAGGGAACTGATTGCCAGGTGTTGGTGGGGCAATCAGCCATAACTCAATCAATCTCTGCTTCTGTTGGTCGTCCGCATTCTTGAACAGCCACATTTGTGAGGGAAGAAGGGCTGATGTGTTGACTCCAGCCGCCTCGAGAAGGCTGCTTGTCTGCTCTTCAGCAGGCACTTGATGACCGGAGTGGTGGTAGTGTTGGGTGATATAGGTGATGGGAGCATGGTGTGGAGACACTTGTGGCGTAGACGGCATCGACGCCCCCTGATGTGGTTGCTGGATCGAATTGAGTTGCATATGCTGGCACATCATTGAGATGAGCTCGTCTTGCATCTTGCTATCGCTCTCTCTGACCGACAGTCCGCACTAGGTCAACGAATCAGAAGGTCATGCACGGCAATGTTAAGGGACAAACCTGTCTGCAATGCCCGTTCTCTTCAAACCCCGCTAGAACACTAGAGATCTCTGTCTCGCAACCGCAGTTATGACATCTGTGAAGAGTCGCCATTTTTGCAGTCGATCTCCCTTGAGCTGCTCCAGC
Organism: Chaetothyriales sp. CBS 135597; assembly: GCA_003709825.1. Lineage (NCBI taxonomy): Eukaryota > Fungi > Ascomycota > Eurotiomycetes > Chaetothyriales > Chaetothyriales sp. CBS 135597. Next base: position 93,191 of record QQXN01000010.1, on the reverse strand, counting down.
AAGTATCAAACGTGAAGGCTTGCCTTCAATCAGAAACCAGTGCAATCGGGGATCAGGGACCAGAGAGCAAGAAGTATTGATTCTTGATGCTATTCTATCTCTAACAAAGCGCTATCAAAAGGATCCGGTCCAGTCCAAGTGTCCAGATCGTTGCCGGAAGCAAGTTGCCAGTTGCAGGTCCAGGTCCAGGTCCAGGTCCAGATTGAAGAATTCGAAATTCAACAGAGATCTGGGGTGAGGCGTTTCCGTCGTGTGGGTTTTAGCGATCCAAAGGCTGAGAACAGAGGTGACGGAGGTGGGAAGGCGGGGTTGGCAAGATGCCGTCAGCGGATATTTGGTAGGCACGAATGGGTGCAGCTCAACATAAAAGCGTCAGAGCCACTCGTTACCTCAATCTCGCTGGGCGTGAAAGCCTATCAGGTGTAGGTAGATACAAAAAATTCTGCCAAGGGTGATGGTAAGGAAGGAGAGACCAAAAGTGGGAGCCATTGTCATTGACCACGTAGCCAGGCCAAGACTTGGGGGCAGCAAGCGCAACCTGCAGCATTAGCAACCTCCGACTCGCCGACGCGTACTTTTTGTGGCCTTCGCGATTGACACTTCTTGCGCCTGGAGTAACAGCAACCACATCAAGACTTCAACAACTCCAGCCGTGCATCATCCCTTCTGATACCTTGTTTGCTTGTCTTCCCGTATCTGCCGCTGCCTATCTCGCTTTCCCATCCTTTATCGTCAACCATGGCAAGATTCCTCTCCAGACTGTCCGTTCAGGACGAATGACTGACAGTGGCACAGACTTCAATCGGCACCGGTTACGACTTGTCCAACTCCGTCTTCTCCCCCGATGGTCGCAATTTCCAGGTTGAATACGCTGTCAAAGCAGTGGAGAATGGCGGCACATGTATAGGCATCAGAACTAAATACGGCGTTGTTTTGGCCTGCGAGAAGATCATCACATCCAAGTTGCTCAAGCCTGGTACCAACAAGCGGATCGCGACGGTAGACAGAAATGCCGGCATTGTCACCTCCGGCCTGCTGCCAGATGGTAAACACCTCGCACAGAGAGCAAGGGACGAGGCCAGCAGTTGGCGCAACGCCTACAAGGCTCCCATCCCCATCAGCGCCCTAGCTTCTCGTGTTGGCGGCTACGTCCAGGCGTACACTCTGTACTCATCTGTCCGCCCATTTGGTGTCACTGCCATTCTAGGCGGTTGGGATTCCGAGGCCGAGTCTGGCGTTGATGGCCAAGTGGGCTCAGGGCCAGCCACAGGCGCCGGTGGAAGAGTTGAAGCTGCTGGGGTCAAGAAAGGCGGCCCGGGCCTATATATGATTGAACCCAGCGGGCTCTACTGGGTCTGTTCAATCCCCCCCTGTCATCTCTCCTCACTGCTGACTATCCCAGGGCTACTACGGTGCAGCTACAGGCAAAGGCCGCCAGGCCGCCAAGGCCGAACTCGAGAAGCTCGAGCTCCAGGACCCTAATTGTTCTCTCACGCTCGAGGAGGCCGTCAAGGAGGCCGCCCGGATCATCCACATTGCGCATGAAGACTCAAAAGACAAAGATTTTGAACTGGAGATGAGTTGGATATCAGGACTTGACGGGCCTACCAAGGGCCGGCATCAACCAGTGCCTCAAGACCTGCTAGAAGAGGCTGAGAAGGCGGCTAAGACGAGTCTTGAGGGCGATGATGAAGACGAGGATGCCATGCAGGAGTAGCGCGCAATCTTGTATACTATCCCAGCATAGCTCGGCGTTGGCGGAAGAAAGTGCCTGGTCCTGCTATATATTCGACTTTTCTTGGCTCACCATGTTGTTGCTTGTCCATTGTGCCATTTGCGTCAATGCCCACCAATCTTGCCCTGCAGCCAGCCTCTCCGCTTCAGCCCTAGCTCTACTGCCGCATTTCCCCAGTCCTCGCCGTGGTTATGGACCTTTGCTGCCTTGTCCTTGACAGCCACCCCCGCCCTGGCCAATCCCTGGTCTTCTGTTAGTACCGTCAAAAGCCCAAAGATCACCGGTACACCAGCATCCAGCTGCACCCTCATCAAGCCGTGGCTGACGGCTTCCGAGATATACTCGAAGTGCATGGTCTCTCCTTTGATCAAGACCCCGATTGCTATGATTGCGTCAAACGCATGCTTCAGATTTGTTTCCTTTGGGCTCTCCCCCGGCGCCTTCGCCGTAAGATCGGTTGTGCTGGAGCTGCCGCCTAGCAGGTCACCAATCCCACTTGTCAGTTGTCCTACACCACCTGCGGCATGGACGCCAGCAGACTGGACCTGACTAGCCGAATAAATTCTCTGTACTGCCAAGGGCAGTTCGTATGAGCCTGGGACAGTCTCTAGCACAATGTTCTCTGGCTTAACGCCTGCCGCAGCCAGCGTTTTCTTGGCTCCAGCCACGAGAGCGTCGATGATCTGGGTGTTCCATCGCGCGTGTACAATCGCAACCCGCAGGTTTGACCCATCGACAGTGGGGGCCTGACCGACCCCTTTAATAGACATGGCGAGGAAGATATCGTGTGGGAAGTAGCTGTGCCGTGCGTTTGGATTGGGTGGCGGGGTAGTAATGTGATAATAATATCAATGTGTAGGTGCTAATTATTAATAAAGCGGTTTCCCGCGCCACTGCAGGGGCGAACGTCCCAACCAAAGTCTAGGTAAGTGGGATGACAAGGCTAATGCTGTTAGCGCCTGCATTCACACCTGCATTCCCGCCTACTCTTGCGCATAGCGATCATACTCCTGCCGTTAGGATTATCCTCTGGATACACCTGCCCCTAAGTGTTAGAGGAACCCGCTGATATCCTCGTCATCATCTCCAGCCAATTTTGACCCAGCGCCCTTCCGCACAATTGCATTTTTGACACAAGACCTTATGAATTCCCCCCTCTTCGACCTTCAATCGATTCTTAATTCCTCACTTAATTTTCTCCATCCAAGGATCTGTTGGATAGAAGAAGCGACCCAACCAATCATCAATACCACTACACTTTCTTAACCTGCATCAACTCGTCACGAAATACCCATTGTAACCTTGCGTTATTCCCAACATGGCACCCTCGGCTGTTCCTGTTGTTGAAGCGACGAATGGTCATGGCAAGTCGCAGCTTCCTGTGAAGCAACAAGACCAATCTTCCTCCGCGCCAGACAAGTACAATGTGCACGCATCCTCGTCTGATGAAGCTATCCACGCTGAACATGTCTACGCCGCCCACAACTACCATCCACTGCCCATTGTCTTTGCCAGAGCGCTTGGCACCAAGGTGTGGGATCCCGAGGGAAAAGAGTACCTGGACTTCCTTTCGGCCTACTCAGCCGTCAACCAGGGCCACTGTCATCCCGAGCTGGTAAAAGCTCTGGTCGATCAAGCATCCACTCTGACGCTGTCGTCGAGGGCATTTCATAACGATGTCTTCCCTCGCTTTGCTGAGTTCGTCACCAAGTTCTTTGGCTTCGATATGGTCCTTCCCATAAATACTGGCGCTGAAGCAGTCGAGACTGCTCTGAAAATTGCCAGAAAATGGGGCTATAAATCCAAGGGTATTCCTCCAAACGAAGCGCTCGTGCTATCAGTTGCTGAGAATTTCCATGGCCGAACCGTGAGTGTGTCTGCCTCTTGCGCCTTGCAGCTCTGACAGTATTCCAGTTTTCTGCCATCTCATTGTCGACAGACCCAGATTCACGAGACAATTATGGCCCATTCCTTCCCGCAGTTGGCAGTGTCTGTCCTGTGACAAACAAGCCAATACGCTTCAATGATATCGAAGGCGCGCGAGAAGTATTCACCAACAACGGCAAGAAAATGGCTGGCTTTATTGTCGAACCTATTCAAGGAGAGGCCGGAATCATTGTGCCAGATGATAACTACCTGACGGAAATCCGAAAGCTGTGTGACGAGCACAATGTCCTCCTGATCTGCGACGAGATCCAAACTGGGATCGCCAGGACGGGCAAGCTTCTCTGTCATGAGTGGTCTGGTATCAAACCCGACCTGGTGCTTCTCGGCAAGGCCATTTCAGGAGGCATGTATCCTGTCTCTTGTGTACTTGGTCGAAAAGACGTCATGCTCACAATCGAGCCCGGCACGCATGGGTCCACATACGGAGGCAATCCCCTTGGTTGTGCGGTGGCCATCCGGGCCCTGGAGATTGTCAGGGATGAGAAGCTGGCAGAACGAGCACAACGCCTGGGTGAAATTTTCCGACAGGGGCTGAAGGATTTGAATAGCCCTCTGATAAAAGTCATTCGTGGCAAGGGCCTTCTGAATGCCGTTGTTGTTGATGAAACCAAGACAAATGGCCACAGTGCATGGGACTTGTGCCTTCTCCTCAAGGAGAAAGGACTCCTGGTATGTAACCGGCCCTCGTTAAGTCGCTCGACTGAGAAGCAAGCTACTAACTCTGACCAGGCTAAGCCAACGCATGAGAACATCATTCGACTAGCGCCACCTCTTGTAATCACAGAGGAGGAAATTCAGACTGCACTGAAGATTTTCGGCGAGGCTGTGAAGGAGCTGCCTGGATTGAAGAAAGAGACCTCATGAGTGACGGCGCCAAAAATGATGCACCCAGCATTCTAGATAGAACGATCATAACCGTCGATTGGAGATACCCAGGACCCAGTCCTCAAAGCAGTTGATTTCAAACACCCTAGAACTATTTACTCATATCCACCAGGATTTTCACGTGCTTATCCTTTTCCTTGATCAACCTGGAGTGATCGTCAGTATGCTCCTCAATGACGACAACGCGCGTGGCCAATGTGAGATACATACGGAGTGAATCCATCTTCGACAACTCTGTCAACTGCAATCTTGCTCGTAATCATATCGGCCGGTTTCAACTTGCCTTCCTGTCGAAGAGTCATCAGCTAGCTGGGCGGAGCAACACCACAGAGGGAGAAAAGAACATACGGCGATTGCCTCAATGACGCCGTGGAAATCCTGGGGCAGATAACCCAGCACGGCCTTGTACACCTTCTCGCCAATGACGAGCCAATTTGGATTAATCGGCACCTCCTTCTCCCAGATGGCCACGTTCACAACCGTACCCTTGACCTTGACCGCGAGCATTGCGCTCTTGACGCTCGCTGGCACCCCAGCACAGTCGAATGCCACATCCGCGCCGTTGCCGTGACAGATCTGCCTCGTCCGCTTCACCAGGTCCTCCTCGAGCGGATTGATAAGGTGGGTGGCTCCGAATTGCAAGGCAAAGTCCTGCCGTCGCTTGGCCACCTCAACCACAATGATCGTCTTGACGTCCCGCGCCTTCAGGCACTGTACCACGCCCAGGCCAATGGGACCCGCGCCCATGACAAGCGCAGCGACCTCGTCTCCGCCGTCTCCGCGATGACGACTGAACGGAAACTGGTCCACTGCATGCCAGGCCACTGCCAGCGGCTCCACAAGCGCCCCAACTTCCAGGCCAATTCCGTCAGGCAGCTTGAATACAAAGCGCCCGTCGATGCAGACCTCATCGCTCATGCCGCCTCCCCAGCCTGACAGGCCGACAAAGCCGCCGTTCTCGCAGCTGTTGATGTGCGATTCACGGCACGCCTGGCACCCGTCCCAGCAGCATATCGTCGGCTCCACCGCTACCGTGTCACCTACCTTGAGCCCGCTCGCGTAGGGGAGCTGTGCGCTCGCGCCGATTTCGAGCACTGTGCCGGAGAACTCGTGGCCCACGACCACCGGCCAGGTTTCCTTGGTGAGTGGATGAGGCTCGCCCGGCTTGGGAATGAAGGTCGGAGTGCTGTACTCGTGCAGGTCGCTGCCGCAGATGCCTACGAATGCTGGTTTGATCCTGACTTGTCCAGGCCCGCAGATGGGAGCGGGCACATCCTGGTCGACACGCAAGTCGGACGGGCCATGGTAACGAAGAGCTCGCATTTTTATCCTTTTGTCAATTATAGTCTGCCTACAGGTGGCAATGCCTGATGAACCAGTATAGTGGCTGCAGCACAGAATAGACTCACTCGATAGAGATGGCAGCAGGGAGTAGACTCGCTCAATATAGATAACATCCCCCTCATTTTGCATGCCTATGATGATGATGATGATCATGCTTGTTTGGGGTCCATGCGGGGGGTTGATTGATGGTGGCGGTGGCCTGATCGTGTGATTGATGAAATCACAGCAGTTCCCACATGGGTGGTTGCAGGGTGCCTGGTGATAACCGAGACGGCGGTTGGCATTCCAACCAAGAAGATTGTACTTTCATCTACCTGGCCGAAATTGCCCCTCCTTGCCGCTGCTTATATATATATATATATATATATATATCTCATACAGTGTTGGATGTCGCTTCAAACCCCAACTTGGAGACGATTTGTATTGTTAACCACTAGGTCTTGCAACATGGCTGATATGCAGGAAGGCCAAATTTACCAAGAAGACACTTCGCAGCCCTCGGGTGACAAGGCAATCGAGAAGCTTGATCCTAATGGAGATTTGTTGCTCATTGCTGGACCATATCAACTGCTGGTGTCCTCGAAAGTGCTGGATTTATCCTCCTCGTTCTTCCGAACAATGCTCCGTTCAAATGCTTTCCAGGAAGGCATTGAGCAGCCAAACCCCAGCAAGCCCCCAGTCAAGAAACTGGACGAAGATCACCCAGATATCTTCTTAATGATCTGTCGCGCTCTCCATTATCTTCCTATTGAACCGCTTGAAGCTGCAGATGATTTCCGCTCTTTCGCGGATTTGTGTCATTTCTACGGTTGTGACAAAGCCCTGTCTGTTCACGCCAGCTCCTGGATCGGCCGGGAAATGGATAACTTCCCAACCGACACGCTCCAGGTGCTGCTCTGGTTTGCATTTGTCTTCCGACTATCTCGTCAGTTCCAGTCCATCAGTGTTCACCTAGCAAGAGCCCAGTCACCAAGTGAATGGAAGGCCTGGGAAGTCCATCCAATGCCTGCCCAATTGAAAGGTGTGCACCCCTTGCATGAGATATTCTTGTCACACTTCTAATATGGGATGTTATAGAAGACATGAGGGACCTTTGTGAAAGGCTTAAAGACAAGGTGCAGCAGCAAGTCGAACAGGCTATTGATGCGGTTGCTGCGAATGAAAATCGGCATGTTGGGAAACGAGACAAGGTATGCGCGCTGTGTTTTCGCAACAAGCCTTTGGCAACCAAACGATGTGGCCATTGCGGATCTAATGACTTTGTTGACTACGTCTGCTCGCCGGAGATACGCTTGTCACTGTTCAAAGGCTGGCTGCAAGTGCAAGGTTACTGGCCATTGAGTCGGCTCAAACAGCGAAGCTTGCGCAGTTATTCAGGCACTCAGGCGCGCTTCCTAGTCGACACCCGCACCGTTTGCGGACTTGACGACTCTTGCCCGTTAACGACGGCCAAGGTGACATTACTTGCCTTGTTCGAGTTGCCTTGCGTCATTGATGGCCTGGTCCTGGAACACTACCACCCAGAAAGCCTCCACACGCCCTAGGCGTAGCCTGTGAACTGACCGCGCCTACGAGCCGAGAAGCTGGTGCGAAAGCAAAATTACTCAACCGCACCATTCGGGTTCTGAATATGGCTCTGGCCCGACTTCCTTCACACAAGGATCCAGCCCATGATGGCGAGTACGCGATCGGGGGAGTCGATCATAGAGGAGAAGAAAGCGACCCTGCCACAGCTTCATCCTCAGCAAAGTTCTCTGTCAGCATGGCATACTGGCTCGAAGAGCGTTGATTCTGGAAAGATCCGAGTAATTGAATCATACCGTCACGGTACGGGTACGTGAAAGGTCACGCGAGCTGGACTGAGAGACAGTAGAGGCTTCAACCAATATGGTCTCTAGGCATTTACCTAGTAAATACCTGCGATCAACTAGATACTGCTGGGTGAAGACAGGAGACGCATACTCCAAGGCGCTTAGTGCTTCCAAGTTCAGGGTCGAGAGGAGCAGACGCAGAACTTCAGAAGGGAGTGTTATTCCAGTGGCGCGTTGACCAGCGGGTCGGGCGGTTCGGCATGAGCTGGTGCCGTGCTCAAAGTCGAATTTGGAGTGAGGGATTTGCGATGCCCAACCCTTCATTGAGAGCATAAAGAATTCAATACAGAGCACCAGTAACTTACCGTATTTCATCGTGAATGACATGAAGTTCTTCGATACTGACACCGCCGATCTAGAGTCTCTTAGTTACGCCACGCTATTAATATACATTTTAACCGTCGTCCTACTGCACCCGAGCCACCTGAACTTAGACCGCATTCGTTCAAAGACTTCCCTCTCTCTTGAATAGCACGTCCAGCTGTGGCGGTCTGAATGAAAAGGCGCCACCGGGTTCGGGAGAAGCGGAAAGGTCTCAATCAATCGGTCACAACGGATGTTGTCGACCTGAACTTTTCTCGGTGCGACAGTCTCAGTTTTCGAAGTCTGAACCTTGTTTGGGGACAAAGGAAAGATGCACCTGTCATGCCCTGTGTTTTCAAGTTGCTGGAACCACTGCCACAGTTGAAGTCATGGAAGTGTCACCACCAAGACTACCAGAGGGGATCCCGCCTAAGTCAAGCAAGATTCAGCATCCTGATATGTCATGATATCTGTATTACAGGAGAAACATCTGTAACAGGATGAGGGACCTCAAAAGGTACAACAAGGAAATAATCAAGCAGAAAGCAGGATTGGTCATTGTTCTCCCTGACATCTTAACACTGGTATGTATGGATGATCCATGAAGTCCAAGAGAATACAAGAGAACACAAGAGAACACAAGAGAACACAAGAGAAGGTCCTGATGAGAAATACTGTCTGTCCCTGTAATAGTCCCGGGCAATCAATGTGAGGATTGAACAGGGTGGAGGAGACAAGGGTTGTCTAGACCCTGCACAAAGTGCATTCTGCTCTTCCACAATTGCGAACATGGAGTATCAAATGAGACTCCGGGTCACCTCTTGATAATGGAAAGCTGTCAAGACGTTACCACGTGTGGATCGATATCGATGATAAATGATAGTACTACGATCACGATCAGCAGTTGCTCGGATGATATAAACCCTGCTCGACGTTATAGTTGCATAATTCAGTGCTAGTGACCAGAGGCTCAAACATTATAGAGCAAACTCAAAAGCATCAATTGAACAGTGTGTTAAAAGATGTCTGGCACGCAGGTGACTGGGCTATTCATATCGTCCAGAAAAGCCAGTCTAAATGTGCCTCGTTTGTCTTCAGTCTCGATCGCCAATATGACCAAAACATTCCATGGCCGTCTAAACATTCACATCCTCGAAAGGATGGAAGGTCTTGAGGGAATTGTCGGTTGATTATGCGTTCTTATGTTTTTCATGAAGTGTAAAGAAGAAGAAAAAGAAATCGAACGTGAGGCAGAAATTTTGTAATTTGAGGGGGGGAGGCTTGTGATGTTTGCAAGGTTTTTCTTGCCAAGGCTGGATATCCAGCCTTGCGTCGCCCAGTACAAAAAAACTTCGGACTTTTATTCTCCAACTCAGATTCAGTCGCCTGCTGCTTAAGCACTCATTCCTTTTAGACACACACTCTCTCCCGACATGAAAATTCTAACATCAAACTTCTTGACTTGCGCTGTCAAATCCTGCCGCTCGTCCCCGACTTCCTTCCCCCTTCATTTTCGTGACGCGACCCTCTCGCGCTCCGAGATTGACTTCCAACCGCAATTTATCCTTAATATTCTACCCAGGATTGACTATGAAGCCCTTGTGGTCACGGCAACAGAGCTGAATCTCGGAGGACTGGTGCCACAAAGAGAGGTCTTCGAGCGAGCCGCAATTGCCGGAGGCCAAATTGCCAATGCGCAGGACGGCGGGGTGGTGGGGGGATTGTCAGTAGAGGAAGATGAACAAGTCCTCAAAAACTTGCATACACTGTTTATGGAGACAGAGGTAAGCGAAGGAAAACTGGTATGCGCCAACTGCAAGTTCGAATACCCTATCAAGGAAGGGGTGGCCAATTTCCTTCTACCCAGCCACTTGGTGTGATCAAAAGCGACAAAAGTCTGGCAATGCACGAGTATGGGGATGCAAGAATGCATGCAAAGTGCCAATATGGCTTCATGAAAGCCCCACGACTGTGCATTCAGATCATAGCATCTCATCCAGAGCAAAGCATGTGCAGTGCATAGATCAGCATCGAATGTCCAAGGTCCATACCAAGCCGTCGCGCGGTAGGACACCGCCCAGTCTGTATGGGTTGGATATCGATCCCTCAGAGAATTGGGACAAGGCTTTATTCACCACTATTTTCTCAAGCTCTCAGCTGCATTTTCATCACCTTGCAGCACTCTGAGGCCTATTATACAAATGATACACACACCCTCTAATTCTCCACTCTTGTCCATGCTGGCAAGTTCAGCCTTGGTGAAATCAGGGCTATGTCAGCGAGGTATACCTGCTCTTCACATATCCTAATGCTGTCATCTGCCGAGAGGTACAAAGTAGAGGAAGCCAAAGTTGCTGTGTTGGCTACCACAATCAAGCACCAATGGGTGCTTTGCTGGGCCAGATTTGTCTCCTATGATCGCCCTGAATCAAGATCTTCATGCCAGAAATGCTGAAGCCGAAACCAAAACCAGAGGCGTGTGAGAGTGACCCACCAAGAGTCATCGGGCAGAGCGAAATCATCATTCGAGGCCATTCAGTTGAGGAACCCCTTGCAATTGACCGAGCCACATAGACATGGTATGCGATCATCACTGCCTATCTCACGCTCGAACTTATAGTCGTAAGTCAATTCTTCATCTGTCCAAGGTATTAGCATAGGTTCAAATACCGATATCTTCACATGCTTACCCTTTTCAATGTCCCTCAATGCGTAGATGACGATACGCTTAGTACCACCGACTCTGATGATCTTGGCGGTGCAGTTTGGATTGCAAGAGTGGTTGATAAACCTTGCAATGCCCCCTTTCTTGGTCGCGTCCACAACAGTGCCTTCGTCAATCCTGAAAAGATAGCTGCTGCCGATTCCACTTTCTGTATACTTGATCTCGCGCAAGTCGGCAATTTCTTGTCTGATTTTCTCGCCCACATACTCTATGATCATCTCGCTGGCTTGAATAGGCTCAAGGGAGTACAAACCCCAATTGTGGATTGCAGACCTGGCGAATTTCACTGGCTTCTTTCTTTTCTGGAGCTGATTAAAGCGAAGCACATCGGCATCATCGCCATGTGCTTGTAGCATTTCTCTTTGTCGATCAAGATCCTTGATTGTTCTTCGATCATCGGCACGTTTGCCACGAGACGACGTCTTGGGTACGTCGGCTGGCTTGGTAACCGTGAGAGGATCTTTCTTGGCTTCTTCCTGCCGTTTCTCTCGAGCTTGTTGGACCTTGATTCGATGAGGGAGGTATTTTGATTTTTCGGATTCCAGAATCTTCTTAATAGGCTCCGTCCGAGCAGATCCGGATGGATTCACCTCGTAGTATCCATCGATGGCCGGCTCGGTTCTTAAGCCCCCAAGTTGTGTGCCCTTCCTTAGGCTGCGGATCTGCTCTTGTCTCCAGGCCCAGGCAGCAACATTGCCGACGGACATTGGCACCTTGTCTTTGAGCACCTCTGCCAGAAGCTCCAGATCTTCGCTGTCCATGAGGCTTGCTTGCCAGCCACGAATGTCAGCCATGACAGTTTCGTCATCTTCAACAGTCGGTTCAGGTTGAACTGCCGAGACGCCCCACTCGACAACGGGCCTCCGCTCGGCCTCTTCAGCGAGTGCTTCTTCCTCGGCAGCAAGCTCGAGCACATCACCGACGACTTGATCAGCTTCAGCCTCTGCCTTGGCCTGTCGCAGTGCAGCTTGCTCTTCTTCCAGAACCTGTTTCTTGCTCTTCTTCTTGGCCTTGGCCTTCTTAACAACGGGTTTGACGGCATCAGACTCAACATCAGGAGTGCCCTCAACCGGCGTCTCAACCTCGTCGACTTTGACATCTACCGAGTCTTCACGCTCAATGTCAGGCTTGCCAATACCAAAGAGTTCGTCATCTGCCTTATGTCGTTTACGCGCCTGGAGTTCTTGCAGCAGCCTCTTCCGCTTTCTAGATGTCGGTGACAAATCGTGAATGCTTCTTTCGAGTTTTGCAATGATCAAGTCTTCCGCCGACGACTTGATATCTGGTTCTTTCTTGATCGTAGCATCACCGATCTCAGTCTCTTCACGATTCTGCAAGCGCCGCTTCATCGCTTTTCTCAACAGTTCATCATCATCATCCGATACGGAAGTCATACTTACCCGGCTTGGAGGGCGGCTTTCTAGATCTTCAGTATCCCGTGTTAGAGAAGTTTGGCGCTCGTCGTCGGAATCATCCTCATCATGGAACTGGGACAGCTGGTGGAACAAAGGCCGCACATAAGGGCGAGGTGCTGCCTTTCTACGTCCATCCCGGAAGCCTGCCATGGTGTCCTCAACGCCTGATAGCTTCCCAATTTTAGGAAGCGATAGTACATTGAGATTCTTGCTGCCCAGTTGTCGCTTGCTACCAAATCTCGAATCTGGTGTGCTTGATCCTTCCTCGAAGCGTGAGGGGCCAGATCTCCGAAGGCCTTCGGGGTCATCAAGACCAAGCCGTTTTCGTTTTTCAGCATGACGAGCAGGATCCAAGTAGTCGTACAAAGCCCTGGCTGCGATGCGAGACTTGACATCCTCCAAAAGCTTGTCTCTAAGCTCTTGGATGACTAACTGAACAACAGCACGACAGGGATCGAGATCTTTAGCCCTTTGGCGCTTTTCTTCTTCCAGGTCAAAGTCATGTAAACGTTTCTGTCTCAGCTGATTCTTGCTCACCACATAGGCCACAGGGGCAGCAGGAGCTTCCGGAGAAGCGGGGGCTTGCATCTTTTGGCTGATATTCATGTGAAGTTCCATGTGCATGGTGTAAGTAAAGAGGGGATGCATATGAGAACCCTGGTAAGCCTTGTTCGCCTCCATCTGGCCGTGTTTGGATGGTTCGAAAATGACGTAGTAACCTGTATGATCGCATCGTACGTCTCGCCAGTCATACATCCTAAGTCGTTTCTTCAGATGAGGGATTGTGCTGGCCATGACTGGAATATGGGAGTGTGAGATGAAGATATACGGCTGGTTTTGAAGTTCAGCCGAAATATCGGACTCAACCAAACTGGACCGGTCAGGTTTCGCAGGTTTCTCGGGTTTGGGGTCTGCATAGCGAGCTGCTATTGAGTTAGGCGGCGGTTTGACACTGACCCTGGCCGCTGGGCCTTTTGGAGCTGTTGGTGGTGGACCAGCAGACCTGGCAAAGACGGGCGGTTGAGGGGTGGCTGGTGTCACAGGTGAGTCGGCCAGGCGCGGCAGTTGTGCCTTCTTTTGGGCCGCAAACCCGATCTCTTTCCGTTGCTGGGCAATGGCTCTCTCAACCAGCTTATCAGTCACTGTGCCATCTCGGTCCATTTCAACCTTGACAGTTTTCGTGCCAATTCGGATGCCTCGCTTCCCTTCCAGGTAGGCTGTCTTTGCTCCAAGAGCTGCAGATATAGGGCCGCCGCCTCGAAAAGATGGGCAGTCCTGATACATGATGCTGCATATGGCGAGAATGCGTCCAGTCATGGGGTCGGTCTTGCTGTCAATGTCTGCAATGTCACCGAAGCTAGCGAATTGAGCACTGATCTGTGAGATTGAGATCAAGGGATCGAATCCTGTAACAACGATCATTGTGGCTTGCGATTGTGCGACCACATAAGCAGGGTCTGGCGCCCATAGTCGTAAATTGTATGGTGCGGGCCTGAACTTGCCCTTGCCCTTGCCGACATTTCCCTTGCGATAGTCTGGAATGGATAACCTTGGGTCGGGAGGGACAACGTTATCCTCAGGCGCGGACCCAAACTCTTGAAACTGGGCCTTCGCTTTCCGCTTGTCCTTGGAACTAAGCGACTTGTCCAGTTCGGGATCGTACACGCACTTGGTACCTTTGATGCCAGGCTCGGGATCGCGGGCGAGTCTGCGTTGGACTGGGGGCGTGTGGAGAGGCGTTATCGAGCCTAGGGCAGGAGAATGGAGAGCGATTCCATTCGCAGTAGAAGGGTGCAGGGTGGAGTTACGAGAAGGGCTCATTAGTTTGCTTCGAGGCGGGGAGTCGGAGTTTGTCAAAGGTGTTAAAGAGGTGAAGTGGCCGTTGGACGCGGCCATATTCGTGAAGGTGGCTGCGGCGCTGAAGATGGAGGATGCAGCGCTGGACGAACTGGCTGAGCTGACACCATTGAGCAGGTCGCCGCTGGCAGAGTCGTTCTGATCTTGCGAATAGGCTTGATAATTCCTTTTGGCGGAAGTGGCGGCCAATAAGTCAGACTGATGCGACTTTCTGGGCGTTGCTTGATCACCAGCTACATCGGCTTGCGCATCTTTGGGCTGCTCATCCGATTGAGAGGCGCGACTGGCCGTCTTGTCCAGCTGAGCCGCGGCCTTGTGTTTGTGTACTCTGCTTGGGGCAGTGGGAAAGAAATCTGCAAACTTGTCGGGCCGGGGCCGTGACATGTCCTTGCCTACGCCGCCACTGAAGACAGCATTGTCGGAGGAGCCCTCCTAAGGCACTGTGTCTTTGTGGAGCCACGCCAGAAACATGGGGCGGGATGACAGACGGCGAAGGTCGATGGGAGAGCGCTTGACGCGTGATTTTCGCGAGAGGGGAGGGAGAGCCTAGTTGGTTAAGTGTGGAGCGTGCAGTGTCGCCGTTCCGGTCAGAAGCGTGTCAAGAGGGAAAGAGGGGCGCAGCGATAGCGGACGAGACTTTCAGTTGCAGTCAGGGCAAAGGAATTGAACGAATCTGTTCAGAGAGCGAAGCGTTGTTCACAGCGGCCACAGCTTCACGACACAATCCCAAAGTCCTCTGGTTGCTGAATTGCCACTAGTCCCATTCGAGGAACGCGCCTAGGTTGCGACGGAGGGCTTGGCACTTGGCACTTGGCACCCATCTGCGCCTGCACCCTCATCACTGGTGACTCCCATCTACCACAGTAGGAGCCTTTCCAATTACCAATCGAGCCCAAACGTGCGAATCGCAGCCTCGCCCTCAAACGAGCTCACAGGTGCCATATATGTGCCCCAATCTGTCCGATATGAATACCACGGCCGTAACTGAGCACTGATGAAGAGAGGACAAGCAAAAACAAGCGAGACCAGTTTTCGACCTTGCGTCGACTGCCTGCCATTTTGCAGGATCTGCAGTTACCAGTGATGCGTTATACAATCTCCACAATCCCAAGCATCTAGCTAGGTGGATGTTGAAGATGATGGGAAACACGCCACTCGCTCCTCATTACCAACCAATATTGGGATCAATGGCCAAGGTGCTTCGAGATAGTGACAGTCAATAACCAGTTACCACGTGCATCTGGAGTCCCTACTGCTGAATGAACCCCCTCTGTACGCTTCCAAGCTGCTTTTTGGTCAGGAGATCTAGATATCAGGATAGGAATGCTGTAAAATGCTGAGAGCAAAAGGCTGGTTACCAATGCCTACAATTAAAAGGGCTCAAAGTCTCGCTCGACGGCCATCTGAATTCAACGATTCCCTCTTCTCTCGATACCCAAACAATCAATGTGCTAGTGCGCCATGGTGGCTCTTTGGCCAGCGGCTGACCCGGCACTGCACACGTAACAACGATGTGGCGAGACCCCTGAGTTCAGGGGTCTGGGTCTATATAGTGCCGTAATTACGGTATTCGTCAAGCTAAACAGCTTGTCAAACTTTGACACAGTGTGGTAACACATGGCTTAACTTACTAGCGCCAGTATTGTCCCCGGATAAGCGGCCTTGGTCTAACGACAGGTCTCTGATTGCTGAGCGACGTCGCTAAATTTGGAGACACCAAGATCGGAACCAAAAAACCTTCGAAAACGGGTAGGCTATGCCGCGGGACTTGTTTCAAGCACGGGCAAGTTGGCCCTGGGCGCCTTCCCTCTTTGGCTCCAATAGTGTGGCTTGGACGTTGCTAGGCGGTTAATGTACCTGCCAAGAGCGGCCGGGGTTTTACCTGGAAGGGACAAAAAGAGCGGGCCAGGCTTACGTCTGACGGGGGCGCGACGGCCATGTTTACCACCAGTGGCACAAGTCCTCAACGGTGACAACAAGCACAAACTCGTATAATCCCAAGTGCACCTGCCCTCTTCTTCCCTTCCACTTCTCTCATTTTCTCGTCACAACCATCGCCCTTGTCTATTTGCTTCTGCCTGGGTGGCGCTAGTGATCTTTATCAGCCCATCCTGCAGCACCAAGCGCACCTTCCTCTCGTTGCACCCACAATCCACTTCTTCCACATCGCTGCTTCGTGGCATTTCCTTCATTCATCTACTTGAGACGGAGAAGCAGTTCTTTCCTCTGAGCACCAAGCACCATCATGTGGTACGTCAAACCCCCCATGACCTGGAGAAAATTGTTCTGACTGTGGCAGTGGCATCTTCGGCTACATCAACTACCTGGTTGAGAAAGACCGCAAATTCGTTCTCGATACACTTGTCAATGGTATGTACAACGGCAAGAGAAATGCACAATGAGTCGGCTGACCACATCCCAGGCTTGTCCCGCCTCGAATATAGAGGTTACGACTCGGCCGGCCTCGCGGTTGACGGCGACAAGAAGAATGAGGTGTATGCCTTCAAGGAGGTGGGCAAGGTTGCCAAGTTGAAGGAGCTCATTGATAAATCTGGTGTCGATCTCACCAAGACATTCGATGCCCACGTTGGCATTGCACACACTCGCTGGGCTACGCACGGTCAACCCTCGACCCTCAACTGCCACCCTCACCGGTCCGTCTGTTCCACAGCTTGTTAGACATAGCTAACACTTGAAACAGCTCCGACCCTAAGTGGGAGTTCACAGTCGTTCACAATGGTATCATCACCAACTACAAAGAGCTGAAAGCTCTGCTCGAGGGCAAGGGCTTCAAATTCGAGACCGAGACCGACACTGAGTGCATTGCCAAACTGGCCAAGTACCTCTACGACTCCCACCCCACCCTCGACTTCACCACCCTGGCTAAGGCTGTGATAAAAGAGCTGCAGGGTGCCTTCGGTCTCCTTCTCAAGTCGGTCCACTTCCCAGCTGAAGTCATTGCCGCTCGCAAGGGCTCGCCCCTTGTCATCGGTGTCAAGACGGCGAAGCCAATGAAGGTCGACTTTGTCGACGTTGAACACTCAGGCGAAGAAGCTCTCCCAGCCGAGACTGCCAACCACAATGTGGCAGTCAAGAAACAGCCGAACGGACTGTTGTCTGCTAGCAGCCTTCTTGCCCCCCCAGACAAGACCCTCCTCCACCGATCTCAGTCCCGCGCTTTCCTCTCAGACGATGGCATGCCGCAGCCGGCCGAGTTCTTCCTTTCTTCGGATGCCTCTGCCCTTGTTGAACACACCAAGAAAGTCCTCTACCTTGAAGATGACGATATTGCACATATCCATGATGGTCAATTGAACATTCACAGAATGGGCAAAGACGATGGCACCTCCAATGTTCGCACTATTCAGACCATCGAGCTTGAGCTACAGGAGATCATGAAGGGCAAATTCGATCATTTCATGCAAAAGGAGATCTTCGAGCAACCTGAGTCTGTTGTCAACACCATGCGTGGTCGCCTTGATGTTGCCAACAAGACCGTCACCCTCGGTGGCCTCAGACAATACATGAGCACCATCAGACGCTGCCGCAGACTTATCTTTATTGCCTGTGGTACCAGCTACCATTCTTGCATGGCTGTTCGTGGTGCCTTTGAGGAGCTCGCAGACATTCCTATCGCTGTCGAGTTGGCCTCGGACTTCCTTGACCGACAAGCTCCAGTCTTCAGGGATGATACCTGCGTTTTCGTCTCCCAGTCTGGAGAGACGGCTGATTCTCTGCTGGCCCTGCGCTACTGCCTCGAGCGAGGTGCTCTCACCATCGGTATTGTCAACGTCGTTGGTTCCTCCATTTCTCTTCTCACTCATTGCGGAGTTCATATCAACGCTGGTCCTGAGATTGGTGTCGCTTCTACCAAGGCCTACACCTCTCAATTCGTTGCTATGATCATGTTTGCCCTTTCTCTGAGTGAGGACCGAGCTTCCAAACAGAAGCGTCGTGAAGAGATTATTGATGGCCTGGCAAAGGTCAGCGATCAGTTCAGACAAATCCTGAAGCTCAACGACTCAATCAAGGAACTTTGCGCCAAATTCCTACAGAAACAGAAGTCTCTACTCCTTTTGGGTCGTGGTTCTCAGTACTCGACCGCCCTTGAAGGAGCTTTGAAGATTAAGGAGATTTCCTATCTTCATTGCGAGGCCGTCATGTCTGGCGAACTCAAGCATGGTGTTCTGGCTTTGGTTGATGAGAATCTTCCCATTGTCATGATCTTGACTCGTGACAACCTCTTTGCCAAGTCACTCAACGCATATCAGCAAGGTGAGCAGTATCCACACATATCTCCTTTAATACTAACATATCACATAGTCATTGCTCGATCCGGCCGCCCAATCGTCATTTGCAACACGGACGACCCAGAGTTCCCACCAGACAAGACCGAGCGCATTATGGTTCCTCAGACCGTAGATGTTCTCCAAGGTCTCCTCAACGTCATCCCTCTTCAGCTCATGGCGTACCACCTCGCCGTGTCCGAGGGCTTGAACGTCGACTTCCCCCGCAATCTCGCCAAGTCTGTGACTGTAGAGTAATTGTGGCCTGTACTGTGAGATTGCTGACGAGCACTTTGATCACGAGCTGGTGGCGCAAGGGGGTATGCCCGAGTTATTGTACGGATGTTGAAATATCGATTTTCTACGACAGTATGGAGACGAGAGGACCATCGTCCACTATGCAGTATTCATAGTCTTGCGGTACGTTTAGGAATAGATGTCTGATGCTTCTATATCACATTTTTGTCTACCTGTGACTCCCCAGGTCCAAAACCTGTCTCATGCACACAAGGCACAAGGTAACTGAAAGCCACAATGTCAGTTTTGTGGACAAGAACCAAAAGCCTTTTCCGAGTACAGTGAGAGCAGAAGACAGCAACAATGAATTGTATAAGACATTGACTTAGGTGTCCACAGAAAAGGACATATTACTGTCAATAACTGTTGCTGCCGATGAGCGGTCTTCCCCTCTGGCAACAGATAGACGATCCAGTAATACAGCAATCATGGAGCACAACACAAGGATAGCTACGACACATTCTCTGTCTCCACTGGGCGTCCTTGACCAAGCTATTCGATCGCTCTTGGCCGGCGAAATGCAGTCTAGCGCTCGCATGATCAACAGGTACCGGTACGTGGTTGCCTCGGACTCCAGCATCTTTGATATCCACAGCCACAGCGACGACGACGACAACGACAACAACAACCATTGGCACGGCCTGGGCAACTGGAGCTTTTCGATGGTACATGTAGGCACGGAAGCCGTAGCGGGGCTAGTGTGCTTAATTAAGCGGCGATCGATTTCGCAACAACTAAGCCAGTTACTCGCCATCTACGAGCGCGGACTCCGCTCACGCGAAGCCACACACCCCGGCCGTCGAGTTTTCCCCACTGTCGCCGAACACATGGCACAAGTGACCGACTTCTACAACGGGCTGCTGGATGATGTCCGCCTCTACGCTGGCCAGGTGGCCGCGCGGTGGCTGGTCGTCGCTGAATCCAAACTGCAGTGGCAGTACTCGAGCGGCAGCGATCAGGTGTCGAAGCTTGTGGCTGGCAGCTTCCGTGTCGTCGTTGATGGACTGGCGTCTTGAAATTAATGAATTCACTACTCACAAAAGTTTACAAGAATATGCTCTGTGCTGTAAAACCTTACAGATTTTGCCTTGATAATATTTTATCAATATTAGTGGAATCTCCCTTGCCCCTGATCCGCCTTAGCGCCATAGACACGTGACATGCGAAGGCTCACTAGGCCAATGAGATTCTAAAATCGATCATTAGGAGTGCACACGCAAACTCATAGTAATCAAGTCACGTAAGTCATGTGCATTTGACTACTGCCTGTGAATCGCTATTCTTGGCTTAGTGCATATGTTAAACACACGTGTAGGTCCCACGACCATGTCCGTTCTCCCTGTTGTTCCCTTTCTCAGGTTTGAGATGATGTCGAAGTTGAGACTGGCTCAGTCAAAGTTTAGAGTGGCCTATGCGCCTTTTGGAGAAGCCGACCACTCAAAATATCCACAATAGCCTTCTGGGAAAACCAAAACTCATCTAGCGGCCGACGCTCTTTCCAGTCTGTGGCCGTCGCTTCCAAGCCTTTTTCGCCGCCCATGGGTGAAAGGACGACCTCGGATCCTTGGACGCCGATAACAGCAGCCGACAACGGGTTTGCACTGATTTCATCCCGGGTCTTGCCAGTGAACTCGTTCTCGATGAACTGCATGCATCTGATTGCCATTCGGAAGGCTCTGATTCGATCCATGGGTGATGGCTTTCCTCCCTGTTGGAAGTGACCAGGCACAGCAGCCCTAGACTCAAATCGACCATGGGCCTCTTCCCTGATCATATCGGCAATGAACTGGGTCGTATATGTTTCGGAAGCACGCTCGTTTCGAAGAATAATCCTGCCAGCCCTATTTGCACCGCGGTCTGCGTTGAAACCATCTCTCAGCAACTCAATGTCTTCTGCAATCTTGTGGATATTGGGGGGGTCTTCTGGGATATAGACAGAAAAGGCGCCAATAGCAAGCCCAGCCATCGTCGCCAGGTATCCAGACCGGCCACCCTGAGTCTCGATGACGAAGACGCGGCGTCGTGAAGCTGAGGCTGACTGTCGGATGGCGTCACAGAAGCCAACCAGAGTGTTCAAGCAGGTATCGCTCCCGAGAGAGTATTCAGTGCCCGGGACATTGTTGGACACTGTTGCAGGCAAAACAACAAGCGGAATTCGGAACGACGGATATTGGTCACGCGCCTTTCGAAGTTCGCTTGCGGCGGTGAAGGCCTCGAAGCCACCGATGAGGAACAGAGCGTCAAATTTGTAGAGCTCGAAGCATTTGGCCGTTGTTGGGAAATCTGCAGAGGGAAGGCCGCGATTGGTACCAATTTCAGAGCCTCCCTCGTTGACCCAAGTATCCGCATCCAGCCACTGGACTTCACGCACGGCGCCCAGCGGCTTGTCATCATGATGACGTTGCAGACCGGGGAAGCCGTTGTGGATGGCAACAGGAGTATGCCCTCGCGACAGGCAGTATGCAACAGCTGCTCTTGTAGCAGGGTTCATGCCACCTGCTGGTGCTCCCACATGCACGATCGCAATTCTCATGCATTTTTCCTTTGGCAATCTCATAGATGCATGTTGGATTGAGGTTGTCATCGTGTACTTTTCAAAATAGTCTGCAAACTCAACGTCACGCAGCTTCATGGCAAGGTCGAAGTCTTTAGCCCTAATGGCCTTGTTGACAGACTTGGTCAATGCCACACAATCCATCAGGTTGGATCGCTCAATCTTGTTCTCACGAATAGTGATGACTGGACATGGAGTGCCTGGTCCTGCCTCCAAAACTGCGTTGACCGCCTCAACACCTTGCATGGTGGAGAGCCATCTGTCGTAGAAGCTGGCCTCGCCACCTCGTTGTGTATGCCCCAGCACCGTAACACGGGTGTCTAGACCCAGCCTTGTGGTCAGAAGGTCTTTGACTTGGTTGGCTTTGATCTTGTTGAGTTCTGTGTCTTGGGCACCTTCAGAAATGATGACAATGCTCCTTCTCTTGCCTTTAGATCGGTGGTGTGAGATGATATTGCACATTTGATCTTCCCAGCCTGGTCGAGGTGGCTTTTCGGGAATGAAGACGTAGTCTGCGCCAGTGGCGATTGCTGCCATCAGAGCAAGCCAACCACAATTCCTGCCCATGACTTCAACGACGAAGCCCCGCTGGTGGGAAGCTGCAGTGTCAAAGACATCATCAACTGCAGCGCAGATTCGCTCGAGAGAGGAAAAGCAGCCGATCGTGGCATCGGTGCCCGAGAGGTCGTTGTCAATCGAGCCGACGAGGCCGACGACATTAAGGTGTTTGTAGGGTTCGATCTGTTCTTGCTTCAGTTCTCCCGTGGCAACCAGTTCCTCTATCAGAGATGGCCATTCTGATCTGAATGAGTCTGCTCCCGTCAAGCTGCCATCTCCTCCACATATGACGATAGCGTCTATGCCCCGCACAATCAGATTTTTGGCAGCCTTCAGCCGACCAGGCCGCTCCATGAATGCCATGCAGCGTGCTGTGCCAATGAGAGTCCCACCTCTTGAGAGGAAGTCACGAACATCCTGCCATCCCATCTGCTTGATCAAATCGCCGCCATTGACGAGGCCCTCATAGCCCTCATAGACGGCGTAAGCCTCGCAGCCTTTGTAAATGGCCATTCTCACAACAGCCCGAACGACTCCATTCATTCCAGGAGCATCACCACCAGAGGTCATCACGGCAATCCGTTTCCTCGCAGGAGGAGCGGGGTCACTTGAAGCCATGTTGACAGTTGAGGCCGAACGTGAACAGGATTCTTCCTTGATCACTGGGCTAGGCCTGGGGTTCAAGTGTATGTTTGTGTATGTGTACGTGGGTGCGAAAATAGAGAAGAGATAGACCTCGGGCTTGATGGTGTTCGGGGTTCGAAGATGAAATATCCCACCAGCAGCACAAAAAGAAAAAGCTCCCCGCCGGAAGTACTGTACAAGTATCAGCCCATTGATAAACTGCTGGCCCGGCCGAGCAGAATAATTGGCCGGTAGTGTGGGGGGCCACGCGCTAATTAGGTTAAGGCTGGTCGCAGATAGGCTCCCGGTATCGATAATACGGTAACTTACACGAACAACTGAGGCTTTTTATTTGTATGTCATATTCTGAGCCTGATGCATGAGAACACGTCCTGCATCTTGCCCACTCCATTCGCCCATTCAAGGTCCAAGATTCCGTGCCGCATGACCCCAAAGCCCGAAAGCGCGTGACAGTGATCAGGTAATAATAAGTCCTAGCGTAATATAGCTCTTCCTTCCTCCTGTCGGAGAAAGCTGCCTGTTTGCCTTACGCGCTGGCCTCGCCGCCTCCTCTTGCCCTTTTTCCTTTGTTGACATTGCTCCAGGTTCTTTGGCCTGCCTCTTGAGCTACGGCTGATCCTGTCCCGCGGGGTAGTACCGGGATGACACCTCCACAGCCTTTGAGGATTCCCTTTGACACAGCTCTGGACAGCCACCTTTCAAGCGAGTCCACCATAGCCGAGAAACTGCTTCAGATCACCAATCAAACAGGCCCATTCAGACATCTCACTGAACAGAGAATCCTTGATGAGGACTCTGGCTACGATGCAGGCGCACCTGAGCGACAGACGGCGTTGGAAAAGACCGAGGATGCTGTCCAGCAACGACTCGAAAAGCTGTGGGCAAGCAAGGAGTCAATAACGAAGGAATGGAGCCGTGGACTTGACGAATTACTGACATCTCTGGATTTCTTGTCCCTCCTTATCTCGAAGCAGTCTGCTGCCGCCAGGGCTGGCATATCTGAGGGGCTACAAGCGCAAAAAGTACCAGCTGGTAGCCTCGAAGCCAAGGTCGTCCAAGCCCAAACACCTTTAACCGCTACTGTAAAAAGAGATGCACAGGTTGCTCGAGGCTGGAAGGCGAAAGGATTTGAGTCGGCCCATGCAAAATTCACAGCGGCATCGGAGCGACTGAAAACGGAAGCAGAGCGTGAAGCTTTGTTCTGGGCAGAGACAGCCCGTCTTCAAGAGGATGGCTGGAAAATCAGTCGTCACCCCAGAGATAGCAAGGCAATTGGCATTCACATTGGCATGGACGCCTCGGCTCCACACTTTAAAACTCGCGGGTTCGATATCTTGAGACAGGACGATGATGGAACCGTCTACCTGAATCAATCGGCGGTCTCCAGCTCGCGGAAAAAGTTGCAGATTGCTATCGAAAGACACGGTCGCATATCTGGGTCTGCAATAAGCAACGTGACCGCGACGGCGACTTCCAGCAGGACGAGTGAATCAGCAGCCCTGGCCAGAGATAGCCTGCTTGAAGAGGAGCTATTCCATGAAGCTTCGCGTGAGGCACTCCTGCTCTCAAACCAAGACGTCACCACTCGTGCTCAGGCGATTGTATTCAACCTAGACCAGGAGTCGAAAGTGATTCTGTCATATTCAACAGTTGGTGCACACACTGCCTTGCAGACGCAAAATGATGATGCCATAGCACACGGTATCCAGATTTGCCTGAAAAGTTCATTCATCGAAGCTCTTGAGCATAGACAGCAGAGTCGAATGAAGAAGCCAAGTCCTATAACAACAAGACCTCGACCAACCCCCGAACTATCCATCTTACGGCCTTTGATAACAACAATGCGACACCGATTAACCATATATTCCCTTCAGAAGCAGTTTCTAGTCCTGTTTAGAGAACCATTTCAGCAAGCAGGACTTTCCCTGGGCTTTGAGACTCTGCCAATATCTAGAGGAAATGGCCAAATCAACGGGGATGTAAAGCTTCCCACTCTGCTTTCCAATTCAAACAGCAATGGCTTGCTGCTCAAGCTTCCAGGCGGCAAAACAGTCAGTATCCAGATCGAGAGCTCTCTGGATGCGCCAATTTATGGAACGAGATACGAGACTGATTCTGTGGATTTTGGATATGCAAAGGTGGCGCGGCTATCGCTTAACAGTGAAGACACCTTCCTCGAAGCCGTCAGGCGAATTCTCGGTCTTTCGGTGGTCAATGTAATCACAACAGCATCTACACCCGTTGGAAATTGGGAAGTGAAGATGGCACAGAAAGGAGAAATGGCATTTATTCGATCTGGTGGTGAAAAGCGCATCAGCGCGTTGAGGGCGCGAATCCAGGTGCTGCGAGGTACCGTATCACTGAGTGTATCAGCCCACGCCAAGGACTTGGAAGCAGGCAGAGCTGGTGTAGCAGTGTGGAGCTGGTCGGCTAGGCGGACGACAGTTGCAGGCAATACCGAAGATGTGGGCATTCCAGGGCAACAGGCGGACAAGCTTTCGCTATTGGAGGTAGTCTCACAATTGACCAGCCATCTTAGTCAAGGCTGATTGGTCTCTGAGGAGCGAGACATAAATCAAATCATCTTGTTTAACACATTGCATTGTGTATGTCTATCTCGATCTCGATCGTGTCGCAGCGTTTTGTGATCTACTAGCAATCAAGCCGTCGACCCAATCGCGCCAGTCTTGGCTCATAACTGGGTGATGTAGGAGCATGCCCGTTCCGTCTGATGAAGAAGAAGAAGCTGGACCCGATGTGCGTGCTGCTGTCGTTTCGCTCCTGTTGCCGCCATCGTTGACCGAATACAAAGGGTGGGGATACGGTGCAGATGCATTTTCCTGGCTAGTCAAATCTCGCCGGGTGCTGATACTGCTGGTGGTGGTTATGGCCGTTGTGCCAGTGCCATGCTGTGTCATGGTCATGCCAGTCACCTGGGTGGATGGTATCGAGAGAATCGATGACAAGACTGATTGGGAATCCTCATCACTATGAGTCGGAGGATCTGGTCTTGTTTCAGGCCTCGCTAACGATGACACATTCTGGTGTTGATACTGTTGTTGTTGGGGTTGTTGGGGTTGGGATGGGCGGTGCTGCCACACAGCCGTCTTGTCATGAGAATGCTTCTGGTCGCCAACGTACGGGCTTAAAGCGCCCTGAGTGGCGTCCTCGTAGCAAGGCGGTGGCGAGTCGATTTGATTATAGAACGGAGGTGAGTATGCAGCATCACCTCCACCGCCGTTCCTGTGAGCCACTGCATGAGCTGTCGGACGGGGGACGATAGACACCAGGCGACTGTGGCGTGCTTCAGCTTCAGCCGCCCCACGTTTGGACCGTGCCGACTGTGACTGACAACAAAGGAACATTATCCAGACTTGAACTCCACACGGGTTCGATCAGAAACTTAAATATGAATACGTCCACGTCCGCTCCCGCCGCCTCTGCTCAGTGGGAAGATTTACAGAAGAGTGAGGGAGATGGTGATTTAAGTGGGGAAGAACTGTGACGTGTACACGTGTAACTAACACAGAATTAGGCGTTCCATTTCCATTATATTAATAGCATCAAAAATTACCATCCAAGACCCTTTCTACCTTCGAGGCCAGCCCAAAGGGAGAAGGAGCCATTTGTATTTATAATATACATATGAATGTGTAAAATATGACGACGTACAGCACTGCATGGGCTTTGCTTGATTGTAGATAGATGCTCTAACACGACGACTGCTCCACCACAGAAGAATGGTAAAGGAGAAATGGGCCGGGTATCAGAGTGTTATTCTTATTATTATTCCGAGTCTTCTGTCTGCCGTGCCAGTGATTTGAGATAATACTGCGATATTAGCCACAGAGCAGTGGCAGTCATTTGGACTGTGTTCAGCCTATTTTGGCATTGGAAAAGTCCAACTGGGGGTTCTGTTCCATAAACTTCTTGAGCAGATCCTGCTTCTTCTGCTCGTCACTGGTGGGCTTGCCCTGTCTCTTCATCTCTTGATCATACATCATCTTCTCGACCATGCCCCTGGTTTCGCCATCAAGATCACTCAGTTTAGAATTTTCTGGCACAATCTTGGTGACATCAATTTTGGGAGCAGAAGTGATAATGTGTGGCCACCAGGCAGAGCCAGCAGCTTTGGTCAGGGTGATAGCAATGGTTTTAGTTGAGTCCGGATTGGTGGAAAGCGTCCAGGTAGAGTCGTCAACCAAGATGGGGAACGGGAAGTTGCCCTATGGCAAGATTCAGTTTGCGAGTGGGAGAAGGGAGGAAACAGGGAGGGCTGACGGCTGAGGACTGAGGGCTGAGGACTGAGGACTGAGGACAGGAACATACATCAATTACAGGATCTTGTCCTTTGATAGCAACCTTGATCGAGGTCTTCTTAAGCTCGACGATGAGATCGCGTGACTTCAGGTTGCCTGGGATCGGAACACTGACTTCAGCCTCCTGCAAGGTTTGTGACCATTTGTACGGCAGTTTAGATTGTTCCTCCTCCTCTCGCCTTCTGTCTTCTTCGTCTTTCTTGTGCCTCTCTTCAGCAGAGGGCGAAGGTGGTCTATCCTCATCCGACATTATCGCTGGTGTGGTGTTTTGGATGGCGAGGTTTGTGTAATTACGTGGAGAAATTTAAAAATAGAGATATAGTCGGCTAGTTACACAAGGCTAAAACTACGTCAGCGCTTGTGGGGCATGGAGATTGAGAGAATGCAAACGAATATTCCATTAGGCTAGCAAGTACAAGGATGAAAAAGCCCCCACCATTAACGATGCCTATATCCTGTATCTCGTCTCATATGGAGCTGATGCCTTGCCAACAGGGAACTGATCTCCTCTATCAGGTATTCCACATTGAGCCATCATGGTGGTAAACGTGGTTCCTCTGTTGTCGGCTAGGTCATTTTCATTGACCTCGGGGTACCTGGATATCATCACCCTCTCACCTTCACGAACCTCATTGGGCTCCGACTCAGTATGGGCCATCTTCGGGGGTGTCTGGAATGGATGGTCTAGTCCTCGCTGAGGTTGCCTTTGGCGCGACAACGTCCTCAGTGGAGGCACAACAGCACTGGGGTGTTGAATTAAGCCTGGAGGCGAATAGACCTGAATAGTCTCCACGCTTGTTTTTCTATGAGCGGGCTGTTGAGTAAGAGGAGTGAAAGGAGCTCTGTGGTCACTGTCTGGGAGTGGAGGAGTTGGTCCCCTCGCATTCCAACTGGCGGAGTCTCGAGCAGGATGGTCTTCAGCTCTAGTCGAAAAGACGGACCTTGTCTTGTTGGCAGCTCTCCGGATGAAGTCTGTGCGTGAATTATTTGGAAAAGGAATAGGTGCAGAGATAATGGGTCTCTTGGAGGAGGTGGAGGAGGTGCTGGATTGTAGTTTGTCTGCCCTTTTATGTCGTCCGGTGCACACAACCCAGGTTAGAGATGCTAAGACTCCAATGACAATACCAATAGCAATTCCAGCGATGAAGACACCGGGTGGGAAGCTGTTCTGCTTTTGGACCGGAGTTTGAGAAGAATCAATGGTGTCTGCGGATTTGGGGGAAGAGGAAGCAGTCGCGGCCCCGGTAGTAGTAGTGGATGCAGACGCAGATACTGATGTTGCTGCTGATGTTGCTGCTGATGTTGCTGCTGATGTTGCTGCTGATGCTGATGTTGATGCTGATGCTGATGCTGATGCTGATGCTGATGCTGATGCTGATGCTGATGCTGATGCTGATGCTGATGCTGATGATGATGCTGATGTTGATGTTGATGATGTTGATGTAGAGGCCGTCGACGACTCAGTAGTGTTTAATGAGCTTTGTGCAATAATCATGGAACAAAAGGGAGACCCTGACGCCGAATTGGTACAGCTAAAACCAAAGGGACAACAAGTGTTGGTGCCACATGTTGGTAATGTATCCCCAAGCCTGGTGGTGAATATCTGAGAGGTATTGGCATCGACAGCCGAAGCATTCTGTTGCTGGATGTCGCAAGTAATGGGAGCAATGGCAGAGCAACTACTGCCAGCGTCACAGCAAATGGCAGTTGATGCACTGTCCGTGGATATGCAGTGCTTGTCGGCGTTGCACTGGAAGTTCGATGGAAATGAAGGCTGAACGGCCTGGCAGCTGGATGAATCGGCTTGTATCGTGCTGGCCAAGGCAAAGAGCAGACCGAGATAACGCACAACAGTTGTGGATGCCATGATTAGATTCGCTAGAAACGGTCGTGAGATCAACTCTGACTGCAAGTCTGCAGGATGAAATAGCTGAAAGCAGTAAGACAATCAAGGTGCTCCAGTCACTTTGATGCTAGAAGCAACGCAGTTATAAGACAAAGAGTGATAGAGAAATATAATAGAAACAAAGTGAAGATGCGAGGGCATGTCTGAGTCATGGGGGCCGCTTATGAAGGAATCCAGCTCAATAAAGACAACCATACTTAGCCCGCAGGAGTGAGGTTAGGTTCGTGTCAGAAGAAAGCGGAAATAGCCAAGAGTGAAGACGACGGTTGGAGGGTAGCCAGTCGATGCCGAAACTCATCAGTCTTTCTCAGCTCGATGTCCTGGTCAGCCGGGTTAATGCGGTAACATGCAAGGCATCATGGCCTTTGACAGGTGCACATTGTTTGGGAAGATGAAACGCGATGATATTTTGAGATCGATGGACGGCGGCTGTGCGCGTTTGAAGAGTCGCCAGTACTCCGAAGACAGGGCCTTCTGATTGGCTGGAGTGACCATGCTTCCCTACCGCTGACCTCTCTCCCTCAGATGTCCCAACTCATAACTCGTCTTTGAACACAAGCCGAGACACAAGGATTGGCGCTGCGGTCTTAATGCCGTCGAAATTCTGTGGGTACGTAGCATATGGTCAGCTGAGAACAACAGGGCATCTGTGAAACAAGATCGTGAAGCGGACAATCTGAAGATTTCAGTGTGCTGTCAGCTGTAGACTTGAGCCACCCCCTTTAGGCATCGCAAGTGTCTTATCTTGATGCCTCTGGGGTAATAATACAAAACGTGCAGAGAATCGTCGATGTTATAATAATGTTGAGAGTGCAAAGTGGCATGAGTAATGCTTAAGTCAATTGTGGAAGGCGCCTCCCTGTCAGCCACTATACCCGAAGTGGCAGGATCCCCAAAATGGGGGATTTTCCTGCAACGACTTCCTGTTGATTGCCATTACCAAACTACTGCCGGCTTCGCAGCTATGGGATCACGAGCAGTGCTGCGCCCATTTGGGTGTGTGCTCAAGAAAGCCAAGGTATGATCAACCTCGCCGCAGACTACTCAGATCTGACCACGCCGCTAGCCCAGCCCGTCTTTCGTCCAGTCGAGGTTCGCATCCACGACCCAACATCAGGTGCCGGAGCTGGTGGGAAATAAAGATGAGGTCTTTGCGCAATATGGAGTACCAGGCTTTCTGTCGGCCAAGACGTATAAGCAGACCTGGCTGGAGTACCAGAAGCACCTGTGTGACTATGTCAGCTCGCAGGTGGCTGGCACCAATGCTGAGCAGCTAGGCATGAAGGAGCTGCATCAGCACTTGTCAAGAAAGCCAACGGATGCTCATCTGTACAACTATGCCGCTCAAGCTCATCACAACCATTTCTTTTGGAACACCCTGTCAGCCAATACAAACACGCTCTACCCAGCACGCGACCTCCACGCAGACATCGAAGAGTCATTCGACTCGCTACAGCATCTACGAGACGAGATAACAGACAGTGCAATGGCTATGTTCGGTCAAGGATACGTCTGGCTTGTGAGATCGTGGGACTCGAGCAAGCAGCTGCACGTGCTTTGCACCTACAATGCCGGGTCGCCATTTCCAGATGCGCATACGCGACGCCAGACGGTCGATGCTGCCACAGGCCAGAATCCGGCCATCAGTTCTCGACTGACATCGCCGCAGAACCGCGTGGGCTCTCTCGGCAAGCATTCGCGATATGACGCCATCTACCACGAAGGCGCCCTGCTCGCTTCTCCCATTCTGTGTTTGAAGGTATGGGAGCATCAATGGCTGCCAGACTATGGCATTTTTGGGAAAGAGGCATATGTGAAGAACTGGTGGAACAGGATAGACTGGGATGTCGTGCAGGCAAACTGCAACATTGTACCTGACAGCCCGGATGCATATGATCGAGGTCGGACCATCTCGCTGAACCGCGCAACACCAGAGGGTCAAGGAATTCTGGACCGGCTCCAGCGACAATGAGCTCTGTAAGAGGAGAGTGTTGCAGCCTGCATTGTAACAACAATTCATTTTTGACCTCATTTTAACCTCTCCATAGAGCCAAGGTCGGCAAAATCTACCTGTTTATCCTGTCGGTTTGTCAAGGCAAATCCCAGCGTCCTTCTGCTTTGGCTTCTGATAACTATGGATGGAGTGATCCGTAACATCTGTGACAAAAGATACAGTTCTACCATCATACGTGAGTATAACCACCTGAAATAGATTTTTTTTGACAGTCTGTCCTTTGGATTCTTGTGCCTGACATGTAGAAAGTGAGAAGTAATATTTAGAGATAGAAGGACAAGATATCAAGAGAAGAGGACACAGCTTGTGTGAGACAGGTACACTACTATTCACATACATCTCTGGCATTCTGAATGTAACCCTGCACAAGGAATCCTGGTCTTGGTTAGAGCCACATCAGATATAATAGGATTCATCTTATCCCAAGCCATTCCTTATTCCCTGGGCGACTTCCCAGTGAGAGTACTTCTGTCTCGATGAGAAATGCATGTCTTGGATGTTGTAGCGCTCATCCGACACAATATATCCGAGTTGAAGAGGAAATATCCTGGAACAGGTCATATGCGGCCAATCACCCATAAATCTTTGTGTAGCCGCATATCACCACGCTCCTGGGTTGAGAATCAGTTGAGATCAATCAGCTGAAAGTATCAATCCATCGGAATAGATCCGTTGATTGATTTGGTCGATGTACTCTTTTTTTCGTGCGGCTCCCTATTAACAACCAATCAGATGTGACTCTCGCTGAAACAACTTTCCGCTTTGACTTTGAATTGGGCGCGACGCGACTCCCCGCGCAGTCACGTGAGATTCAATTCAAGTCGGAGATGACATCCGCAAAATGTTGCTTGTAGGCAGGCAGTCCAACAGTCCAGCCAGGGCACATCGAGCAGCGTGTAATGACCAATTCTCGGAGAGATCAGGTGAGCATCCCAGCACCACCACCACCACCCAGAGATGTGGACACTACAGCGCCTCGGCCGCCATCTCCTCCGCCTCCTGCCGACCTGCCACCACCTCCCCCCGACGACGATGACGAGGGCAGCCTCACACTAGTGCCAAAGCGAAGCCAGAAACCGAAAGCGTCGGCCAAAGGACGAGTTGCGCCATTGAATGTTGAGGAACTCGTGCGGAAAAAGCGTGAAGCCGATCTTGCGGCCTCGAAACCGAAGTTTCTGTCCAAAGCTGAGCGAGAACGCATTGCGCGCGAGAAGAAAGTTCAGGAAGAGGCTGAGCAACAGAGACGGGTAGTTGTGCGGTTCGACGGCAATGGCAAAAGCCATGGCACCAGCAATGGCACCAGCAATGGTATTAGGAATGAAACCCCCATGCAAGATGTCGTGCCAACCGGTCCACGTGCAGACCGCAATGGTCAAGGTACACGAGTGCCCACAGGACCTGCGGCCTCGCGATCACAGGCCCCAAATACTCAGAGAGCGATGGCCGGGACCAAGGGTGTTGCAGCTGCAGGGGCAGCGGCGGGGGGAAGCACTGAAGCCAAGTCACTCAAGCGAAAAGCGCAAGAGCAAAAACACGAGCAAGAACAAGCAGAGCAGATCAGGCAGCGGTACATGGGCCCGGCTACTAATGTCTCGACCTTTTCAGCCCTCAAGAAGCGCAAGCGTACAACTGAAAAGAAATTCAATTTTGAGTGGAATGCCGACGAAGACACCATGGCCGACTACGAGCGCGCTGCACAGCCTTCTGCCATCGCCACACTGTCAAGAACTCGACTTGCAGGTCTAGATGAGCGCGCTGCCGATGCTGCTGCTCAGGCATATGCCGAAGCCATTCGCGCGCGCGACCCAGAGAATGGGGCAGCCCGTGCCGCTGACTTCCTGGCACTCGAGGCCCGGAGGCGCGAGGCGGCCGCACGCATGGCAATCGACAAGCATTGGTCGGAAAAGCCGCTCTCCCAGATGCGCGAGCGAGACTGGCGCATATTCAAAGAAGACTTCAATATTGCTACAAAAGGCGGCGGCGTTCCTAACCCTATGCGCAGCTGGAAGGAGTCCAACTTGCCCTCTCGGCTATTGTCCATCATCGAGCAGGTTGGCTACACTGAGCCAACGCCCATTCAGAGGGCCGCCATCCCCATTGCTTTACAAAATCGTGATTTGATCGGTGTCGCAGTGACTGGTTCTGGCAAAACGGCAGCCTTCCTTCTGCCGCTTCTCGTCTACATCGCCGAGCTTCCCCGTCTAGACGAGTCCGAATGGCGGCGCTCAAACGGGCCCTACGCCATCATTCTGGCACCCACCCGTGAACTTGCTCAGCAGATCGAGCTTGAGGCCCGTCGGTTTGCCTCGCCCCTAGGCTTCACCGTCGTTTCCATTGTCGGCGGCCACTCAATAGAGGAGCAAGCATACAACCTGCGAAACGGCGCCGAAATAATCATCGCCACCCCTGGCCGACTGGTTGACTGCATTGACCGCCGCATTATTGTGCTCGAACAGTGCTGCTATGTCATCATGGACGAAGCCGACCGCATGATCGACCTTGGCTTCGAGGAGCCCGTCAACAAGATCCTCGACGCGCTGCCCGTCGGCAACGAAAAGCCAGACACCGATGCGGCAGAGAATGCCGGGCTGATGTCTGCCCACCTTGGCGACAAAGAGCGCTATCGCCAGACCATGATGTACACTGCCACCATGCCTAGCGCTGTCGAGCGCATTGCCCGCAAATATCTCCGCCGCCCGGCTATTGTCACGATTGGCAATATTGGCGAAGCCGTCGACACAGTCGAACAGCGTGTAGAGTTCATCGCCGGCGAAGACAAGCGCAAGAAGCGCCTGGCCGATATCCTCGGCTCCGGCCAATTCAAGCCGCCAATCATCGTCTTCGTCAACATCAAGCGCAATTGTGATGCTGTCGCTCGCGACATCAAACATATGGGCTTCAACGCCGTCACCCTGCATGGCTCTAAAACGCAGGACCAGCGCGAAGCTGCACTTCTCGCTCTGCGTGAGGGCCGCGCCGACGTTCTTGTGGCCACCGACCTGGCTGGCCGCGGTATCGATGTGCCTGATGTCTCGCTCGTGGTCAACTTCAACATGGCTACCAACATTGAGTCATACACCCATCGTATCGGACGTACCGGCCGTGCTGGCAAGTCCGGTGTTGCAATCACGTTCCTGGGTCAGGAAGATGCCGACACCATGTACGACCTCAAGCAGATGCTCGCCAAAAGCTCCATCAGTAGAGTGCCCGAAGAGCTCCGTAAGCATGAGGCTGCACAACAAAAGAGAGGCTCCGGCCCTGCAGCAAACAGGAAGGGTGCGCCAGCTGAGGCAAGTGGTGCCTGGTAGTCGTGTCTGTATCTTCTAGAGCAACTACGGAATTAAATACAATACAATTAATTACTATACTCCAGGCCCACAATTCTCTCCCTCCCAACCCTCCCCCTCCTCTCTCGCTTGCTCTATTGTAGGCATACAAACTCAGCAATTTGATTCAGGACTCACAGAACACTCTTGATTGCTCGCTACCGACATCTGCTAACTAAAACAAGCCTGACTCCTTTGCCCAACTCGATCATCAGTCATCACTTCGATTCTTCGTCGTCCTCCCTCAAATTGGACTTCTCCTCAGAGCTCCCGCCCTCTTCACTGGTGTTCCCACCGTCATCATCCTCTCCTGCTCCTCGGGCGCAATTGCTGGTCGAGGAAGCTGTTGGCCATTCTCCTCCCACTCTGTTTGACGACCTATGCCTTGTGCCTCAGCTGGGACCTCCATTGCGTGCTTTGCACCAAACACATTACCGGCCACAATATTCTCCTTATCCAATGCTGCTATCTGCCCAATACTTGAGGCCAATGATTGCACTTTATCAGACTGGCCACCCCACAAGTTCAGCGGCTGTCTTGGCTTTGACGGTCGTGGCAACGCCTTCTTTATCGTGTTGCCTGTCTTGGGCGCAAGAGGCGACCTCTTCGTCTCCTGACTCGCCCGGGCGATATTCTCCACTCTCCCCTCGCTCGTGCTCGCAGCTGGCTCAGGACCTTCAGACACTTGAACTGCTCCCAAGACTGTTTTTGTCCCCATCTGGCTTTGACTCTGCATCTGGCGTTGGACATGACCACTGAGCCACTGTTCGAAGCCATGAATCGCCCCAATCCAGGCGCCGCCACCAAGCTCTTTGCTCTCGACCTCTTTGCCGAGGGCAGTCTGGACCTTTCGTAGCTTGGATCCAAACAGTGCCTTAGCTGCAGGGCCATAGACGCCATGTGCCGATACCGAAGCTGAGGCCGAGATATCGCCATCGTTTAACGGTGTGACTAGGAGGCCAAACTCGATGTCGATTCTGCTCCGATCGCTTGCTTGGACGAGCATGATCTTGACCCCAAGTCTCTCATCACTCAAGATGCTTGTGGTTGTGATACCCGCCTTGTTCAAAAGTCGTATCTCCTGCTCCACCTTCTCAGCCAGATTCCATCCGCTTGAAATGGCATCCAGAACTGTCTTGGCACTGACAGAGCCTTTTGGCATCATGGAGAAAGCTTGCAATTGACTCCTGATCAGCTGTAAGAAGAAGCGCTTCTCTGTCGACAATTCCCGTGGCATGTGGCCACCACTCTCATCCGGAGAGTAAGTAAGACTGATAGGAGCATTCGGTCCAGAAACTGATCTGGATTGTCGCCCCGAGCGCCGTCGCGGGCCACTCTCAGGCCTCACTTGATACACACAAGGGTAGAAGAACAGGCGAAGCTGATTGCGAAACATCAAGGTCAACGCGACACCGAACCCATTCTCACTCTCATTCTCCTCTTCTGCGCCCAAGAGGCGCCAGCCGGTCTGTTGTTCGATCACGTCGACCTTCTCCTTGCGCCTCAGAACGTCTGCTGCTGACCAACCACGGAACTCTTGTCTTACTCGGTCAGCTTCTGCAATCTGCTCTTCCATCTCCAGCTTCAGTTCCTCTGCCGCACTCAGAGCTTCTTCCTTGTCCTTCATCTCTTGGCGGAGTTCTTCAACTAGTCGAGTCTTCCGTGACTTTTCTTGCTCAACGGTATGCAAGTCTTGCCGGGCACCCTTTAGGGCATTCATGTCGACACTATCAAGTTCCGACAGAACCCTTCGCAGCGATTCAAGCTCGTATCGTAGCGATTGTTGTTGCTTGAGCAGACTGGATCCAACATGGGAAATGGACTTATTTTGTTCGTCTAGGATGTCCAAGTCTTTGATCATCCCCTGCTTGATGCCTTCAAGACCATTCTGCAGGCCTTCAACGAGCTGTTTGCGCCAGGTATACCACCCTTCTTTGCTCTGATAGCGTGCATTGGTTTTGCCATTTCTGAATTGGTTATCCATAATAGCTTTGACATCTGCACGAGCATCGATATATTCTCGGAACAGTGGCGGCTGTTGAATCAGCGTCTCAGCCTCAATGGAGCGAATGATCTTTCGTCCTGTTGCAATATAGGACTTCAATTCACGACTTGCATGCTGATAAAGCTCCAGCAGTGGAAGCGTTGTTGCGGCTGCCACAAATATTGCCTGAGTCGACCCATCGCCTTCCTTTCCAAAACAAGGCTTGGACATCGATTGCGCCAATGTCTGCCGTCTCTTCGTTGTGATTAGCTCGATGAAGTGTACATTCGTCAGATTGAGAAACTCCTGCAACGAGATCTTGTCTGTATCAGATGTCGAGGTTTCTAATGATTCAATGCTACCCTGAGCGAAGGGTGCTTCCTGATCTTGGTCTCTAGTGTGATCGTTGGTAGCAGCAGAGCCTTTGCTGATTCCTGTCTGTGCCTTAGGTGTAGTGCTGCCGCCCACATCTCTCATTTCCTCGAATTTGCTCTCCTCTGATTTGGAGAGACGGCCAGTGGTCTCTTCCTTCGAAGGTGGTTTCGGCAGGTGAATTTTCTTGACTGGGCTTCCTTCACGCTCGACTTGTTTGAGTCTCTTTGGTGTGAACTCGGCCTCTTCATCGTCGTCGACATCAAGTTCAAGAGGCCTCTTCCCAAGCAGTCCTTTTGCAGCTCCCAGTGCTAAGCT
Organism: Chaetothyriales sp. CBS 135597; assembly: GCA_003709825.1. Taxonomy (NCBI): domain Eukaryota; kingdom Fungi; phylum Ascomycota; class Eurotiomycetes; order Chaetothyriales; species Chaetothyriales sp. CBS 135597. The sequence goes on along the minus strand of QQXN01000010.1, from coordinate 56,530 downwards.
CTTCCGGCCATTGACTTTGCTCGGCTTGTCCTTCTCAGGCAATGATGTCGTCCGTTTTGTAGGTGTTGCCAGCACTGTAATTCGCCTTGGACTGAATTTGGGAGTAGTTGCAAGACCATCCCTGTTGTTATGGAAACGACCCGAGAGACGCGCCTTGAGCGTGATATCTGGGCTGCCTGTATCAGGAGCAATGGAACCGACTGGAAATTGCTCATGCATCTGCGGTTGAGACGAAACCAACGGTTGGTTTGAGCCTGGTTCCATAAGTATCCTGCTCTCCATCTTCTGGAGGGGAGCCTGATACGTGGAGATGACTTTCCCAATCGCTCTGGTTATCTCCATCCCAGTCGTTCTGTCATCTCCTAGATCACTCTGGGGTTCGGTCTGCTCCTCAATAGGGGGGAGAGTGGTGATATCTGTGTCGCCTTGGTCCTCGGTCGCTTGGCCCAAGATTCCACCCTGGACAGAGGTGAAGTCCATGGTCTCGTCAACATCCTCCGATGAATCTCTTCGGTTCCTGGTCGGCGAACCACCTTTAATGATCCCGCCGACTGCTTGAGTGACATCCATGCTCATGTCCTGAGTCTCATCCTGGTCTTGCTCAGTACTTGGACGTTGGTCCTCAACCAGCTGCCTTTTGATCGTTGAGACGAATGGATCCACGTTTTCTTGGTCCTGCGTGGCATAGCGGCTAACAACATTCTGCACGCCTCTCAACCAGGGTTGGAAAGCCTTTGTCACTGTGGACGTGGCCATCTCCATTGGCGCATCGTCTCCATACTCATCGTAGGCGATGCCTCTTGTACCCGCGCGGGTCGCCCCCTCCTGAAGTCGCTCGTCAAGACTAGATTGCGTGCTAGAAGACGCCCCTGACACCACCGTCTGGGAGGTAGTATCGTCCATGCTCATCGCAGTGTCACCATCGGTATCATCATCAGATTCGGACTCAGCACTGTCGCCGATTCTGAGTGGGCTGCTCCCAGATATGCTATCGCCCGCAGGACTGGACGAAAGCATGTCCTCGATCGAACCATCCGGCTGCAACTCAAGGTCCTGTGAGCTTGTCCACTGACGCTCGGGTTTTCGAACAGATTGCTGATGTACAGGGGATGCTACAACCTGAAGTTCTGTTGCCTGATCGGCTGGTGTGCTTGATCGACGAGGGGACCTGCGTGCCGGGGAGGAAGATTTGTTCGCCGGCTGCTGGGCTATCAGTGAGGATTGGCGCCGTGTCGAATTTGCGCCTGAACTACTTGTAGAATCTTCAACAAGTTCCATCACGCTCCATGTATGTAGTGTGGCTTCAGGCGCAAAGGAAACGCGTCGATTGGCGAGAGACTTTCTGCGTTCAGCCCTGCGATCCAGAATTGCCTGTTTTTCATCCTGGCGCTGTTGTTGCGATTCTCTCTTCTCTTCTTCAGTTGGGACGCCCCCTTTCTCTCTTTGCAGCGGGCTGAACGGGTCACCACGACTGGGTCCATTGAAGCTAGTTGCTGCCGTCGCACCTGAAGAAAACGCGCGACTCGTGCCGGGTGTTGAGAAATCAATGAGCAAGTCTTCGCTACTTCTCGTTGCCGATTGTCCACTGGTGGCATTGCTCCTCAATTCGTGAAAGGAAGGAATGACCTTCGGAGGTGTTAAGGGAATTGAGGGCTTTAGAATGGATTTCAATGTCAACGTTGACTCGGCCTGGTGGACGTTAGCTTTGAGAAAATCAGAGCCTTAGAGCTCCGGATTCACCTTCGTATTCAGAGAAGCATCAGTGAGGGCATCCACCCCGCCGGGCCCAATGCTTTTCCCTCTAGACTTCTTCTTAGTATGGTGCGCATCTTGACTTCGCTGTAGGGTCGCGATGTCCGTGGTCGCGTTGTCTTTGTCTGCGCTCCTCATTGGCACATGGGCAAGAGACTGTCGCGACATTGGTCGACTCCGCTTTCGAGGTTGCGCCTGCATTGGGGTACAAAAGGCCTTGAAGTAGAACTCCACGCCACAACTCAGTCATGCCATCAAAAGTGTAATAGGAAATCTGGAGATAATGCTGCGCGTGCGCCTAGAGAAGCAGGGATTCTGTCCTGGTCTGCCGACTCAGTTGATGATGTTTACCTGACGGATGGGGTAAGCGCCGCCTCGGCTTAACCCCGGCATTCTCCATCTGATGTAACTCTTGGCTGTGCTTTCCTTGGCACTTGCCAAGAGCTCGTGTGGATCCCCAGCGCACTTTCCAAACTACGCTATAGATTCCCTTGAAATCTACTTCAAACAGCGCCTCTTCTGCCAATTTCTGTCATCGAAGTCGCAGCAATGGCGACCGAATTGACTGTCCAGTCCGAGCGTGCGTACCAGAAGCAGCCTCATATCTTTCTCAACCACAAGTCGAAAGCTTCAAAGAGCAAGAGAGTTGGGAAAGGTGGTCGAAGATGGTACAAAGATGTTGGTCTGGGCTTCAGGACACCCAAGACCGCCATTGAGGGCAGCTATATTGGTGCGTTCACGCCTTGGAACTCTCACTCATCCGCCCGCCTGCGTCTGGCACGAGGACGAGGATCTGCAAGCGACTAACATGCTTTTGACAGACAAGAAATGCCCCTTCACTGGCCTGGTATCAATCCGCGGCCGCATCCTCACCGGAACCGTTATTTCCACCAAAATGCACCGAACCATCATTATCCGACGAGAATACCTCCACTTCGTCCCAAAGTACGCTCGCTACGAAAAGAGACACGCCAACCTTGCCGCTCATGTCAGCCCCGCGTTCCGTGTAGTTGAGGGCGACAGAGTCACCGTTGGCCAATGCAGACCTCTGAGCAAGACTGTAAGACATACTTGAAGCCTGAGAGACTGTGAACTAATCATGTGTCAAGGTGCGGTTCAACGTTCTGCGCGTCCTTCCGAAGACTGGGAAGGCCACAAAGAGCTTCCAAAAATTCTAGATGAATGCGCAAAGTGGAGTGGATATGCGGAGAGCAATATTTCGATTTTCCCTACGAATCCATCATGATGGAGTCTGACAAAGGTACCATACCTTTAGTTAAAAGGAATGATCAAGGTCGGTGGGCATATCGAACACAGGCATTTCAAGGGCGCGGATGGTGAAGAACCTCACCAAATGAAAGAAAAATTATTCCCCATCTCGCTGTTTGTGTGATCTATCTGAACGCAAGCTTGTCTTGAAAAGTCTTTCCATTCTAATGCTTTGTAACCTCGCTGCCCGATAAGACTTGAATGAAGACCATTCAACCATCCTTTCACGGGTATGTGCTGTTCTCAATACTTGTCATGTCCAAAAATCATTCTGTAATATGCAAGACAAGGTTATTGGTTGTTCTGACATTTTAATTGATATTCGGCTTGTTTTTGCACCGTGCCGAAGGAATATATCAAAAATATTTCGCCCAAAAGCCAAAAAAAAGGCATATGTAAAAATTGACCACTGCCTGGATCGAACAGGCGACCTTTTCCGTATCTTACCCTGGAGAGGGTGGTTGTAAAGGAAACGTGATAACCACTACACCAAGCGGCCTGGCACATGTGCTTGATCTCGCGCACGAATCGTCAGCAAGTTATTGGTACAAATTAATATAGACCACCGCATAAAATTTGCTGAAGATCCTAGTGGCCAAAAGTATGATAACTCATGCTGTCATGTCACAAAACAAATATGATTGCATGATTGTATGATTGACTATATCTATGGTAGCTTCAATCGAAGTACTTCCATACCGACACCCACAACCATCAATTCAAAAGCCATTTCCCCGCCACTTTCTATATCCGAACGCAACTTAGTGATGATGCCGATATCTGCAACAAAAGTCCACGTCTCGTGTATTCTGCGCACCTTCATCTTAGAAATCAGGGTTTCCATCGAGTACAGCCCATTGCCGTCTGCTTCGTGAGGTATCTCAACCTGCCAAACCTTCATCTTCTGGTCATTACCCGCGGTGACAACAATGGCTTGGAACTTAGGGCTTGCGTCAGAGCTCGTGATGACTCCACTCGTGAGAACCTCCAGCGCGGTAAGCGCTGCAGCATGAGCCCTGGGAATGAGCAGTGTGTGAGAGTCTTGCTGTCCAGCATCTGACGCACTGGCTCGCTGAAGTGTAAAGCCAAGCGCACTATCGTCTCCACCAGACGCCACTACTTGCAGGTTTGGCTGCACCTCTAGGACTTGGAGACATTGAATGCTGCTTTGATGGACCTTTTGAGAATTCGGCATGTCAGATACGGCCCACCCACATTGAAGGCTCTCCAGATTGCATTGGTTGAGATATCCGTTTGTACCAGCTGCGATGATTATCCCACGGTGGGGATCGCCGAAGTCATGAAAGTTGATCTGGGTTAAACAAAATGACCCAAAGCGGATTTCTCGTCGTGTCTGAAAGGAGCCTTGTCCAGACATCCCTCCCTCTTGGTACTGAATTATCTTCACTTTGCCATTTGAGTAGGCAGCCGCGATATCAAGGGTCCCCGAGTCTCCATTATTTGGGTTTTCCATATCGTTTAGAATTTGAAAGTCCATTATTCGCACATCAGCATCATCGTCCGCCCGCGGCATCTTGCCTTGAAGCACAACACCAACTTCAATCCAGGGCACGCCTAAAGAGAGATGCCAGACGTAGAGCTGTTCGGCCCCACCAGCACTGACCAAGTAGCGCTTGTTGGCAGAGAAAGCAAGATGTTGGAGGCCCGTAGTATGACCGTGCAGCACAGCCAAAGTCTTCCATCGAAGTTTTCCCGATTTTCCGGCCGCGAGAGCCGCAAAGAGGCGAATTTCAGTGTCCTCAGCACCCGAGGCCACTAGATAGTACTGGCCCAGTTGAGATGACGACAGTGTATCTGGGAATACAGCAGCTGCTTTGATTTCACGGCCATGTCCACCCTGGCATATCAACTCTGGCTTATCTCCTGCGGTGCTAGCCAAGTTAAAGGAGCCGGCCTTGGTCCACACAAATGTGCCCTGCTGGGTTGTATCAGTTCGAAAATCCCAACTACGGTGAGCTCCACCACAGTTGACCGTAGAAAGGGTGTATTGCTCGGTCTCGTTCCAGACCACAAAGTTAGTGGATCTGAAACCGAACAGAAGTATTTGATTCCTCTCAGCATCGATGTGGGCTCCTTCGAGATTTGGACCCAGGGGCGGACTCGAGCGATGCACTGTAATGAGTTGGCAGCCGATTCTCGGTCCTATTGTCAATTCATGGATCGCATAACTGCCGTCACGTCCTGTTGTTACGATGTGAATTAGCCAACCATTTTCATTAATGGCTTGCTGTCTGAGCGGCTGTAAAGACGTAACCGCATCAGAACCATGAATATCCGAGAAATACACTGAATCATTGATGTCTCCAGAAAAGTCGTTGCTAATGTGGAAGAATGCCACGCCCCCGGAACGGAACCCAACCATAAGTGTGTTGTCGACAAGAGAGAAATATGATGTGGTAGCAATACACCCTTTGGGGAGGTAGAGTAATTGTGCAGAGGTCAGAGACACTTCAGAAGCTGAAATGTGCAGCCTGAGGAAGATCGCGGTAGAGGGTCCTGCAATGCTTGCGACTAGATATACCGTGGTATGCTGGATGAGCTGGATTGATTCCATGCCGGCCAGGTGTAAACTCGTGACCGACGGCGCAAATGGGAAATTGGTTTCGATTAGCTCGAGGCCCTGGTCAGGCCTCCAAACCCCAATACCCTTCTCAACGGCCACAATTGCGATGCCAGGAGGACAATTGGCACACAACTTCACAACCCTGGATCCCGAAGGTGATTCAATCACTTTCCATGTCGAAGCAGACTCGTGGCGATATTGGTGGAGCAATAGGTCACCAGAGGAGGTTAAGGAAAGCACCTGCCTCTCATTGAGAATCATATAATCTTTCAACGCCGGATTTGTGGAAATCACGCCAATTCTGCAAAATGGAACTGAGATGATCTTGCCTGCTCCCTTAGAGAGGAAGGATGTGCTCCGCTTCACGAGGCTTCCATCAGCCCCTCCAGATACGACGATGATATCTGCCTGTGCGTCTTGATGAACGAATGACCAGATATTTTTCCCCGAATGATGACGATCAACGCACATTAATGACATCTGACCAAGGAGATTATCATTGCTGGAGTCGCGCCTGATCTTTAGCTGCCAAGTTTGACATGTAGCATCTTCACCAATGGATGTAAGTTTGACGCTGGTCTCTTCACCTATTTCCGATGTTGATACAAAATCAACATCCCATATGCGTGATTGATGAGCCCAAGTGGAGGCTACTAGCCTATGATCATTGTCAACATTATTAGCGTGTCCGAAGCCTGTATCTTGAATCAACTCCGCGTTTGGAGAGGTCTGATGAGCTGAGATGAGGCCGAGTTGTCGCACCTGGATTTGGCGGTCATCACTGCAACTCACAATAAGTCTTGTTGGTATACTACCGATATGGATCAAAGGTGAGATACAAATCCCGAAAATAGACCCATTGTGAGCAGGAATGCGATAAAGAGACGTCGACGTCCAGTCCGACGACGTCAGTCTATCCTGATGGCAGCTCCATACAACTATCTCACCAAAGGCAGACCCGCCGGCCACAATCATCGTATCATGACTAGGACTGCAGACATCAGCCGAATAAAGGAATGTCTTGGGACCATGTCCAGCTGGCATTGGTGGGCACAATGTATCGAATGAGAGGAGGCTGTTATTCGCAGTGACCAATGCAAATATGCCGTCACTACTTCCCAGACCATGATGACGGACCCTCAATATCCAATCATTGGCATTGTAGATATGCGGTGGACTTAGATGTCTGGATTTAGATAGACAGAGCGTCAAGAAACCAATTAGGCTTCCCCCCGAGACCAGTATCTGTCTCTCACAATCATCGGAATGGTAAGATGAGACCTCGATGTGGTGTATTCCTTGTCCGTCAAACACCCGAACTGTTTCAAACAGCTCGTTTGTCCTTAGCGAATAAAGGTGTAAAAAGCCCCCTTCACCAACAAGTAGATAGGAGGTGGCTTGGACAATGCATACAGCAGTGACTGGCAGAAAAGCCGAATTTGTCTAATGATCTTAACAAGTCATGCTCCTTTACTTTTTCGAAATTGGACCTACCGCAGTCTGACATCGCATCGGTCTGTACGACAGGTCGTATCTTCCAGAGGCACAGAAACAAATGTTGGAAAACTCTTTGTGACAGTTAAAATTCTACAAAGGCCTGAAGTTGGTTGGTCCTGCCAAGGCGCGTGTGAGAGATGACCCCACTCACCCACCTGACTAACTTCTTTAGTCAGAGCTTACTCTCAGAACTCCCAGCCATCATTTTTCGGGATAATTGATATCACTCTGAAAGCTTGATTATTCTTGTCTTCACCTCTTGATGTATGCATTTCCTACTGTTGATCCTTTCCATTAATGGTTGTATTAGGATATGGCTGAAACACCAAAATGGGGATTCAAGTTACTTGCCTCTGGAGTATTGCAAACAACCAATTGTCGACGCCGAGGATACGCGTCCTGATCATGATGACACTCCAGTCCTCGAACTCTGTTGTATACCTAGTTAATCCTTGCTTGTTTAAGCGAAGACACTGTGTATTATGTGTACAAGTGCCTCACAGCCCCCCTCTCCCCCCCAGAGCAGCACAGCTTCACAGCCCCCATAGCAACGCGACTTCAAGAACAGCATAGAAGTGCAACTTCATAGTTTCCCATAAGCAACTTCACAGCCTCCTGTAAGCAACTTCACAGCCTCCTGTAAGCAACTTCACAGCCTCCTGTAAGCAACTTCACAGCCCCCCTGTTAGGAGCGCGACATCACAAGCCCCAGTGGTTACAAGGGAGCCCTTAGATTGATGTCCACTTACTAGATCAGCCTGGTCTCAAGTACCAGGTTGTTTGAGCAAAGTGGTTGTTGTTTTTCCAAGTATGGGGCTAACCACATGTTGTCTCAGAATGAGCAATGGGTGAGCAAGGTTGGCAATGCGGGCTTATCAGCTTGTGTTCAATCTTCAGAGTTTCCGGGATATCCCTGTGTAGGCTGGCCTTGACCAGGTCAGCATTGTCTGTCATGCCTCAGAGTGCTTCAGAGGTCGTGAGGTAAGGAGGCTTGAATCATGATCCTCCATTCAGACATCTTTCATTCAGACATCTTTTGTCAAAGCTTCTTCAAGAGGCACGAGCGTATCAATCATGGCTTCGAGCTTCTCATCCATCTTCCGCAGCTCTTCCTTTTTCCGCGCATTTTCCTTGAGCAAATCCTCCTTGATCTTAACCAACTCCAACCGGTGCTGCTCCATCTGTTTGCGTTCGTGTCTCTCGTGCTCGATGCGTAAAGGCATGAGCTCCTGCTCAGATAGGCCTACCCGATCAGGAAAGATTGCAAGATATTCATCCAGCGGGAGTAAGGGAAGACGCATGTAGGCATGATCGTAGCCTTCGCAGGCACCGATCTCGCCCATCAGATGCCTCTGCTCATAGTACAAATTCTGAAGTTGCAGGAGCAATCTATTGACTTCTTGTTTCGCCTCTGCCGTCTCTTGTTTGGTGGCGCGCGAGTCGAAAGTTGCACGACGATGTTGTCCCCGTAGCTTGGCTAGACAGACATTGAGACCGCTCTGGCCTTTAGCAAGATCAAGGTAGGAGTCCGCGGGAGAAGTCGAGGTGCCATTCTGCTCAAGCCACTGAATCATCGACTCTGTCTGTGCAAGTGCAGCCTGGCAGGTGTGTAAGAGTGGAAGGAGGGTCTCGTCAGAGATGGGGGTTTCGGTCGCCATGAAGGGCTCGTTGTGTATCTAGCAGGGCAAGTTGATGTTGACCCAGCCGTAAAGCGACAACTGAGGCGTAAGGTTGCCCATAAAGGCAGTTTGTGCAGTTGGACTTGTCACTGAATTTTTTGAACTCATACCACACAAATCAGTACTTGCCACACCACCGAGCTCATGGATGATAGTAGCAATATTATTGGTATGCCTGCTGGCTCACCCAGCAACACTCCAGATGAAGACGTTCCACCACATCTCTCACATGATCCTTCCACAAATGCCAAACGAGCAGACCCTTTCCAATTCGGACAACGCATTCTCACTGATGCTGATGACGTGTTTGAATTCAATGCCTGGGACCACGTTGAGCCAGATGAATCTCATTTTGACTACTGTGAAGCACAGTATGCAGCACAACGATCATCGCCAGTGTCTGAGTTCGACAAGAATCGCTTCAACTCCAGTCCAGAAAAGTGGTGGGACCTGTTCTACAAGCAAAAGTCGTCAACCTTTTTCAAGGACCGAAAGTGGCTATCTCAGGAATTCCCAATTTTACAGGATATTACGTGCAAGGACGCTGGAAAGCGGGTATTGCTTGAGGTTGGTGCGGGTGCTGGCAACACTGCATTTCCCATTAGGCGCATGAACAAGAATGATGACCTTGAAGTGGTGGCGGTAGACTTCAGCAAGAAGGCTGTTGAGACTATGAGAAATGCACCAGACTCCCAGGCCGGGCTTGGCAAATTCAGGGCAGATGTATGGGATGCAGCTGGAAAAGAGCTTCCCCAGGGTGTGCTTGAAGGAAGTGTGGATGTGATCATCATGATCTTTGTCTTTTCTGCACTGAGTCCTTCTCAGTGGGAGCAATGTATACACAACATTAGGAGATTACTCAGGCCAGGTGGCTATGTACTCTTCAGAGATTATGGCCGAGGCGATCTTGCACAGGTAAGGTTCAAGGCTGGTCGGTGGATGGAGGAAAATTTCTATGTCAGGGGTGATGGGACTCGTGTGTACTTCTTTGACAAAGATGAACTTCACAAGCTATGGGGAGAGCATTTTACCGTACTCGATCTCGCCGTGGATCGAAGGTTGATTGTTAACCGCCAACGACGACTCAAGATGTACAGGTGCTGGATCCAAGGGCGATTCCAGAAGGCGCCCACTTGAACCAGCGGTGCCTTGATTGTTCATCAAAACACCCATGAGAAACCCGTTACCACTATGTACGGAAATCGCGACAAGATTGACACACTGGGCCTTTCTCTTTCGGAATACCATTTTGAGCGACAAAACGCACCCATAGGACACCCGAAGAATGTCGGGTTGATCGGCTCGCGATGAGCCCTGGGAGCGAGGATACAATACACGAGAAGATGAGCTCCAAGAAAACTGTATACCCCTGCTGAGGATTGGACATCAAAGTCAACAGGGGGATTGTTGCTGGTGATCATTAAGGGCCTTTCTTTTTGGCACGTTGTGTAGCTTGCTGGTTAGTTGATAGTGCTGCCTTCTCGAGTGTCGTTAGCTTTATCTTCCAAGTTAGCCTGTGGATCCTGTGCTCAAGAATTTCAAGACAGAGCCAACGACCATGGGCTCTTGTATCCGTGAGCTGGGCGTGGGGGCGATAGCAGGCTTCTCCCTCTCCATCTGTTCTTGTACTCCCTCCTGTTGATCCTCTCCGGCGTCATCATCATCAAACTCATCCGGTTCGAGAATAGGTTCTACCAACTCCCTTTTCAACCCGGTAGCCACGCTCTCAGTGCCATTCTCCATCTCTTCACGGCTATAATCGGCTCCCCATGGATACCGGCTTCCATGAGTGTGGTAAATTTCGGCGGCGCCAGCCCACAAGCGGCTGAGGTCTTCTTCCGCCAAGATATGGCTTGAGTGTGCGTGGGTTGGGTCGTAGTGTTCTCCCTCCTCAGCCCACTCCTCAATGCTGGGATCAAACTTGGTCCGAAGCAAGGCGTTCAGTATGTGGTCCGAAGTTTGGGCCGGGAAGTCTGGCGTGGGAATGGCTACAGTCGTAGTCAGAAGTTCCTCACTCTCCCTCGACTGCACCAATACCTCCTCAAGGCCGTCGAGAATGATTCGAGTTTGTCGCTGCAGAGATGCCCTGTTGAGTGGCAAGTCAGTTTTAGTGTCGGTCGCATGCAAGTACCATACCAGTTTGGTAGCGGCTGAGGGCTGCTTAGCTCTGTTTGGAGAGTCGACAAAGAGCTTCGGAGTGCAAGAAGCCGACCCCTCAGCGAATCAAGGGTCTTGATCTGGCCAACTGATGGATCGGCCATCGAGTAACACACCTTTGAATTGATGGCTTTTCGCTGGGTGATGGAGAGGGAGTGGGATTGGTGTCTACGCTATTCCTCTTTCGGCCAGATATTTTCCATTCCTAAGTTCAAAATAATTTCACTGGTTGGCCAAATTCGCCAGAAGTTGCCAGACTGGCCAACGCACGCAGAGATATTTTATGCCAACGCATGCGGAATTGGTACCTCCCCACTTGTCCCAGAGTCAACTAGTTGGTAGTGCGACGGGAGATTCTGCGGGACATCTTTCGGGCCGATGGTTAGATGCCACGCGCAATATAACGAGGTCATAATAGGCCAGCTAGGAAACCACAGATCATCGAGCCGACCTTCCAATACTTTCATATGAGGCTACGGAGACCGACCAGCAGAGCATTCTGTCGAACCCAGAATGCATCCAAAAATAACCCTGCATATGAAGACGGCTTCAGCCGCAGTGCATGTGAACCAGTGGAAAGCACCTGCAGGAGCATATTTGGCAGCATCCATTCGTATCTTATTGGTACGGCGGAGTCGGAAGTTAAAGCTTGTGCGGCGCCGCCCAGTGCAGTGAAACGAGATAGTCGGAGTGAGCCAGGGGTTCGGTCTGTACCAGTATCATGGTTACCAAATTGAGATCTCTTCAAGCTCTATCCCCATTTCCCCGAAGACTTGATTTTGAGCTGTGTAACCCAGTTTGAAATGCTGTGTAAGGATGCGAAATAAGCCCGACACAATATCTCCAGGACTTTCTAAAGACGAAAGGTTCTCAGTTCTCACTCAGACCGTCCAGACAGCACTATGATAGGGCGCCTCAGGTATTGACTGGTCGGTTAGACCTCCGTACCTGTTTCAAAGTCCTTGAAAGATCCACTCTGGTTCGTCATATCTGACCTCAGGTTGTCAACTGGCAATGGAGAGAAGACAGAGAAGGGTTGATATGATGTATTCGATAGCACCCAAATGACGTGGACGATATACTATGTCCTAGAGCAAGCTTGATAACTAGCACGATTACTGACACAAAAGTATGGCTTCATTCTGGCATTAAATGGCTGTCAAGGAGAGGGACACCAAGTGGCTTGAAATCTATTTTTCTACAACATGACAACAACGTAGCTAACGGATCGAGGTTCTATCCAAGCTGTCTCCCCCATGTACTTCGAATGGCCGAGGTCAGCTCCTGAATAGTCTGCGTGTCACGCGGAACTGTGTGTCCTTTACCGTGATCAAACAGTATTGCAGTGTCCTCATCGCAGACACTGAACAGTGCCATGGCTCCATGGACATATGGATCATTGCAGCCGACTATGTGACAAGTGGGGATGTCAATAACATCGTCACTCTGATCGGCAAGGAGAGTGTGTGCTTTCCCTTCATCATCGAGGCGAAGAGGTGGCCAGCCAGCGAAAAAGATGGCAAACTGTGAATTGATTAGTATTGCAGAGACAAGATCACCTGGACAGGGTCCAGAGAGAGACAGGACTGACTTTGATGCGACGCTCTCTGCCGAACAGGTCCCATCGCCGTCGCTCTTCAAGGACAAGGGTTGCGGCTGCCATGGCCCCTTCTGAGTATCCGAGAATACCCTTTTGTTGGAATTCCTGTCAGTTTTTGATCTCTATGGAGTGGGCAAGAATGCTCACATCAATCTCTGGGTCCTCGTCGACAATCTTGAGAAGACTTTCAATTGTCGCCAGCACTGCGGGTCCATGAAACGACTCTTGGTTACCGATTAGTTTGCGCATTGTGTCCTCAGCAGCCTCCCCTTGCTGCAGATCGCGAAGCTTTGTGAGCATATCGTCCAGTTCACTCATTCCATCATATCGAAAGTGCCTGTACAGCGGGGGCTTGCCAAAGTAGTTCTCAAAGCCTTTTGGAGGCGAAGTCGTGTTCTCCCCGTCTATCCACTTAAACTGAACAGGTTCTTGTTTCTTGAGTGAGTCGATGAAAGGACTCAATTGGATCTGAAAGTTCTGCACCACAGAGGCGTAATGAGATACAGAAATTCGAATAGGGGGCCCTGAGAAGATCTCAACTTACTGAAGCGCTGCCATAGGCGCCGTGCAGGCATAAAATTTTCATCTCGAGTCGCGTAAATGGGCTTAAATCTGATGGCCAGTTATCAGTAGTAGAAGTACTGTCGTAAGGTGAGAGAATGGGAATGGGAGAAGTCTGGTCCTAATGGTGTGATTCATATCAAAACATTCCCAAACCGTTTGAAAGGCATCCCAAATAGATTATGGAGCCGGCCCACTTTCCTGATCAGACTCATTACATATCGTTACGGTATCGTACGTAGCCATAGCCCTCTTTGGATCATGATTTTAGTGATTGACATGCCTGATGCTGATGTACACGACACGTTACAAGATAGGAGGAAATTATGCGATCTCAGCTCAAGTGGGGCGCTGCGATTGCGTAGCCTCCTAAGCTGACCTCTACTTTCTTACAGGACAAGGGACACGCTGTCATCTCAGCGAGTGTTCAGACCTTACAAGGAATTTTCGCTACAAGGTGAACTGCTAAAACTGTCTCCGATTAAGAATTCCCCTAAGAAACGCAACGTCCCACAGGGGCGGGCGGCTCTGGGTAAAGTTAACTATACGTGTACGTTAATTACTGCTCGACAATGCGCTAATGAGGACTAACATGTGAACCCTAGGATCGACACGAATGGTACCCCTTGTAGGGCTAAGCTAAAACGCCAAGCCGATGTGGGGCACACTTGTTTAGTCCTCCAAAGTCCTTCAACCACGCCGTCGTTATCAAAACACCGGGCGCGCCAACATGATGGCGAGAAGAACCCTGGTAATCGACCGGAGATACGCTTCCTTGTGCTTTGCATCTACCGATCTGAGTAGATGCACTCAAAATACCCATCTTGCCTTACATCAGAGTGTGTCCCATGCTTTTACCCCCTACTCTCAGTATGGATCCTCTGGACAATGGCCTTCTATCAATGGAAGTATCCATCAACGGAAACATCCGCCAGCGGATGTATCTCTCACTCAGTATGGTTGATCCATGCTGACATGTGTTCTGTGAGGGGAGGCATTGGCAGCTTGTCTCTCATAAGCGAGCACTAATGACCACTTTCCCTATCGTCCCATGCACATGCCATAGCCACCCCCCCCTTGCTAGTAGCTATGTCTGTCAATTACAAAAAGGCGATGATCAACCAGCAAGACCAAGTCACGTCACTACATTCTCCTCCTCCTCCTCCTGCTTACCCTCTCTTCCTCTTTCGACGCAAGTCAGCCATGCCGCCTCCTACACAGGGCGACCCCAACGGGGCGAGCTCTCCGATAGCCATCGTGGGAATGTCATGTCGCTTACCCGGTGGTGTCTATACCTTGGATGATTTCTGGACCTTGTTATCACGCTCGCGAGATGGCTGGTGCAAGATTCCAGAGGATCGATACACAACTTCCGCCTACTATCACCCAAATCCACAGAAAAGAGGGTGCTTCAACCAACAGTCTGGCTACTTTCTGCAGCATGATGTATCAAAATTCGACGCACCGTTCTTCCACATCACACAGCAAGAGGCTGAAGCAATGGGTAAAGAGATCCTTCCTTTTCCTTTTCCCACTTGAACGTCATCAGCAAGCCTCGAGCATCACTCTAACATACTCGGATATAGATCCACAACAGAGACAACTTTTGGAATGCACATATGAAGCCCTGGAAAATGCCGGCCTGCCAAAGGATAAAGTGGCAGGTAGCAATATGGGTGTATTCATCGGAGGCACCTCGTCAGATTATCGTTTCGCCACACTGCGAGATCTGAACAAAGTTCCTATGTTTGACGCCACAGGCAATCATCAATCCATTCAGGCCGGCCGCATTTCACACTACTTCGATCTTCGGGGCCCCTGTTGCGCGATCGACACTGCATGTTCCTCTAGCGTATATGCCCTGCATGCGGCCATTCAGAGCGTCCGCAGTGGCGAGTCAAGCTCGGCTATTGTGGCTGCAGCCGCCCTTCACCTTCAACCCGAAGATATGGTATCAATGTCAATGCTTGGGTAAGTTGACTTGCTGCCAAAACGCTTGGAACCGATCGCTTACACACACTATTTAGAATCTTCAATGAGCATGGAAAGACTTTCTCCTTTGACCATCGAGCAAAGAGCGGTTTCGCTCGAGGTGAAGGCGTTGCCTGCCTCATCATAAAACCCCTGGAACGTGCAATTCAAGATAATGACAATATCTACTCAGTCATCGTAAGTTCTGGCACAAATCAGGACGGAAGCACGATCGGTAAGTCTGCAGCTAACCCCTAATATCACCTGCCCCATGCTGATTAGCTATCAAGGCCTTTCAACACCGAACGGAGCATCCCAAGAGCAGTTAATCCGTGATGTATATGCCCGTGCCAATATCTCTCCCCAAGACACCGGCTTCATCGAGGCTCATGGCACAGGGACCAAGGTCGGTGACCCGATCGAGGTGGGTGCCTTGCATCGAGTCTTCGGATCGGGCCGTACCAAGAGATCTCCAATCTACCTTGGTTCCGTTAAAACCAATGTGGGGCATCTGGAGAATGCCAGTGGCATAATCTCCATCATCAAGGCCTCTCTCATGCTCACCAAAGGCTTCATCCTGCCGAATGTCAACTTCGAAAAGGCCAACAGCGAGATTCCTCTTGACCAGTGGAACATGAAGGTCCCAGTCAACATTAGGCCTTGGCCCAAAGACAAACGCTTTATCAGCGTCAATAACTTCGGCTTTGGAGGGTCCAACGCTCATTGTGTGCTTGAGCGCCGTGCATTCAACTTGGACGAATTCCCTCAGGGGTCAAATCATGAGTTTCCCAGACTAGTTGTGTTCAGTGCCAATGACGAAGGCGCCGCGACCCGGACGGGCTCTGAGCTGGGTATCTACATTGAGCAACACCCCCAAATCTTCCAGAAACGGCTGATGGACGACATGGTGTACACCCTGGGCGAACGAAGAACACATCTCCCCTGGAGGTCGGCCATTGTGGCTACTTCATGCAGTGAGCTTGCTAGTTTGCTGAATGGGGTCGATGCCCTGCCGAAGAGAGCATTGACAGCAGCACCTAACATCGCTTTTGTCTTTACTGGTCAAGGTGCCCAATGGGCTCAAATGGGCACACAGCTCCTGGACAGCCATCCTGTTTTCGCAGACACCGTGCGAGCTGCCTCAGACTACTTGAAACAAATCGGTGCAGATTTTGACCTTGTTGAAGAGCTCCTAAAACCAAAGGGCGAGTCAGACGTTGGCAAAGCGCATATATCTCAGCCCATCTGCACTGCCATCCAACTCGGTCTGATTGCCCTGCTCACGTCTTGGAACATCAAGCCCTCATCTGTTATTGGCCACTCCAGCGGCGAGATAGGTGCCGCTTACGCTTCTGGGGCGATCACTCTGGAGAACGCGATGGCAGTTGCATACTATCGGGGTCAAGTCGCCTCCAACATAAGGTCTCAACATCCCGATGTCAAAGGCGCTATGATTGCAGTTGGCGCTAGCCCCGAGGAAGTGAAGAAGATTATTCACGAGTTATCTCTCCCCAATATTGTTGTCGCATGCGAGAATTCTCCCAACTCGGTCACTGCCTCTGGCGACGCAAGCTCTGTCGACCAACTGTCTGCTGAGCTTACCCGCCGAAGTATATTCAATCGCAAGTTGCAGGTCGATGTCGCTTACCACTCGCCACACATGCAGCTTCTGGCCGACAGTTATCTGGAAGCCATCAAGGACATCCCATCCCAAGAAACAACAGGAGCAGTCTTCTATTCGTCTTTGCTTGGGGAGAAGCTGGCATCTGACGCGACTCTTGGTGCTTCCTACTGGGTCAACAACCTGACAAAGCCTGTGCTCTTTTCAGATGCCTTCAAGCTCCTCGTGGAGGATGCAAAGCCAGACGTGATTGTTGAGGTCGGTCCTCATTCCGCCCTTGAGGGTCCGATTAAGCAAGTCATCAAGAGCATCAGTGGCCAGGCAGCGTCAAAAGTGCGATATCTGCCATCTCTCGTCCGAAACCAGCATGCTACAGTATCTACTTTGAAGCTGGCCGGCGGCCTATTTATGCTTGGACAGCCCATCGACTTTGCAGCTGTCAACCAAACTTCTGCTGAGTCACACAAGCCGAATCTCATCACAGACTTTGCCCCATACCAGTGGAGTCACCAGCGCTATTGGTTTGAGTCTCGGACCGACAAGCAGCATCGCCTCAAGCCTTTCGGTCGGCATGACTTGCTAGGCCTGCTGGAAGATACGTACAGTGTGGAAGATCCTAATTGGCGCAACACGATCAGTGTTGATGACATCCCTTGGCTCCGTGGCCATCAAATGCAGTCTTTGACAACCTTTCCCCTTGCTGGCTACATCGCCATGGCTGTTGAGGCAGAGTCTCAATTGGCTCAGCTTAGGGGAATGACCTGGGATGAGCTATCTGGGTTCCGCCTTCGTGAAATCCAAGTTTCAAGGGCCTTTATCCTGGATGAAGGTGCCCAGTACGAGACCTTGGTCACTCTGAGAGCCCATGCAGAAGGCACAAGGTCTTACTCCAAGCAGTGGGATGAATTCCGAGTGTCTTCCTGGGCTGCTGATAGAGGCTGGATAGAACACTGTCGTGGTCTGGTTGGCGTTCAAAAGAATCGATCTGCTAACCCTGTGAGGAAGAACCAACTTCATGATGCCCATGCCCGACGCCAACAAGTAAGCGCGGACAAAGCTACAACTGTTCCCATGGAATCATTCTACCATGAACTCAGAGACCACGGCTGTTTGTATGATACAGCCTTCCGGATGC
This sequence comes from Chaetothyriales sp. CBS 135597, assembly GCA_003709825.1. Classification (NCBI taxonomy): domain Eukaryota; kingdom Fungi; phylum Ascomycota; class Eurotiomycetes; order Chaetothyriales; species Chaetothyriales sp. CBS 135597. The sequence goes on along the minus strand of QQXN01000010.1, from coordinate 38,704 downwards.
CAGTGTCCAGCACAACCCTTGCTCAGGGCGACTACTCCAGTGGCACTGTGTCTGTGCCGGACACGGCCACAGATATGCCATACTCTTATGAGGCACCCTCGATTGTCTCGACTCCATTCTTGGATCTCCTGATTCAGTTTACATTTGTCATCCTAGGAGCCGGTCAGTCAAAGCTTCCGTACTTGTATCTGCCATCTGCCGTCAAAGAGATTGAAATCAGCAAGAATACTCCCAATGGTGTCGATGAGAAAGTGCAAGTTGTTGCAAATGGTACCCCCCAGCCAGGCTCTACGGATTTCTACATCGATGCATGGCACGCTGGCATTGACGACCCCGTCATTAGGATCGACGGATTGAAAATGAAGCCGGTGAAGAATGACTTTGAGACATACAACAACCCACGGCAGCTTGCCTATGCCATACAATGGCAACCTCAAGACTCTTATGTTGGCACGGAAACTGATGCTTCAGCAAGCCGATATCTTTCACGGAGTAGCTCTGATCTCTCTGTATCTTCTGGTCCAGCTGCCATTGAGTCACATGTGCCTTCAGACAAGGAAGATAGCGCAAGACTTTCTTGCATTCAACAACCAGAGCAACATTTGGACACCACAAGCCTGCCCCCCCTTCCAACGCAGGACAAACCTGAAAATGCCATTGCGATTATCACAGAACGGGAAGCAACAGACCCCTTTGTTCTCGCCTTGGCAAGTCTTCTCGAGTCCTATCGTCACACAAAGCCGCTTGTGCTTCCCTGGGGCACGTTGGAGCCATCAGCCACACTCGATTACATCTGCCTCTCAGAGCTGGACAAGCCACTGCTGTACAATATGTCTCCTGCCACATTTGAAAAACTTCAAAAGCTCCTGCTGACAGCCCGATCAGTCCTATGGGTCAACCGTGGTGCTTACCGCTTTGCTAAGAACCCCGAGAACAGCATTGTTCAAGGCCTATTCCGCACAGTTCGCTCTGAAAATGAAACGCGGGCCGCCACTCTGGATTTGGATCCAAATTCGTTGCTGGATCCGTCAGACACTGCTCTTTTGGTTGTCCAAGCTCTCGAGGCCTCTCTTGTGAAGTCCACCAACGGAGAGCCTGTTGACTTCGAATTTGCTGAAGAGAACGGACAGTTGGTTGTTCCCCGGGTGGTGGAACGCGAAGATATCAACCTGTCCATTTACCGAGAAACAAATGCTTCTGCACCTCCCTACCTTCAGAATTTCGGCCAACCGGGACGACGTCTCAAGATCAACGTGGGACAATATGGCGCTCTCAGCTCTCTGTACTGGTCTGACGAAGCAGAGCCGGCCCTTGGTGACAATGAAATCGAGATCAAGGTGCATGCAACGGGTATGAACTTCAAGGACGTCGTCATTGCCATGGGCCAAGTCGCAAGCCCATACCTTGGAATTGAATGCAGCGGTACTGTTACCCGGATCGGTGCTCATGTGGTCAACCACCAAGTCGGAGAGCGAGTTTGTGCCATGTCACTGGGAGCATATAGCTCATATGCTCGTTGTCCATCAACAAGTGCGGTCAAGATTCCCGACAACATGAGCTTTGAGGTCGCAGCAAGTATCCCGGTCGTCTACAGCACGGCTTACTATGGCTTGTTTGAGCTTGCACGTCTCGAAAAAGGCGAAAGAGTACTCATTCACGCTGCTGCTGGTGGCGTTGGCCAAGCTGCTATTCAACTTGCCCAGCTTTGGGGTGCCGAGATCTTCGCAACGGTTGGCAGTATCGAGAAGAAAAACTTGATTATCGAGAAGTTCAATATTCCCGAGGATCATATCTTTTATAGCCGAGATACAGACTTTGGTCCCGCCTTCAGACAAGCAACTCATGGCCAGGGCGCCGATGTCATCATCAATTCGCTGGCTGGAGAGTTTCTTCGAGAGAGTTGGGAATGCTTGGCCCCCTTTGGACGATTTATCGAGATCGGCAAACGGGATATTACCTCTAACACAAGGCTGGAGATGGCAAAATTCGAGTACAACTGCACTTTTAGTTCAGTTGACTTGACTCTGGTGGCCGCTCAACGACCCAAGATTCTCAGCCGCGTTCTGACCGCTGTTATGGATCTGCTAGTCGCTGGAAAGGTGTCCCCTATAGATCCAATTACAACGATTGGGATATCGGAGCTCGAGAGCGGCCTACGCAAGCTCCAAAGCGGCAAGACAAGTGGCAAGGTCATTGTGCAACATATCGACACGGATCAAGTCAAGGTAAGCTGGATCGTCACAACCACTCCTGAGAGATTTTTCAACTAACCACTTGATGTTTAGGCCACGCATCCTCAAGCTTCTCCCAACCTGCAGCGAGCCAATGCGACCTACCTGATCGTTGGTGGTACTGGTGGCTTAGGTCGATCAATTGCTAAACAAATGCTGCGCCAAGGGGCACGAGATATTGTCCTGCTTTCTCGCGGAGGAAAGGTCTCGGCCGAAATCAAGGAGCTGATGGAGTCGGCCTCGGCTCTGGGTGGTTCAATTTATGTCGAGGCGTGCGATGTGGCTGACGAAGCATCGGTGGCCTCGCTTCTGAAGAAGCTGAATCAGGAACTCCCCCCTGTTCGAGGGGTTATTCATGCCCCCATGGTCCTCAGAGTGAGTATAGCCCCTTTCCTCTTTCCGTATACTCCTTGCTAGTGCTCCATGAGAATGCTCTTCTCTGACAGGGAACAGGATATACTATTTGAGAAGATGTCTTTTGATGATTACACGACTGTTGTCCGATCCAAGATTTCAGGAGCCTGGAATCTCCACAAAGCCCTTCTCGGAACACCACTGGACTTCTTTGTCGCTCTTTCTTCCGTGGCAGGAATTGTGGGCAACAGGGGCCAAGCCGCATACGCCGCTGCGAATACGTTCCTGGATGCTTTTGTCCAGCATCGTCTTCAGCAAGGGCTGCCAGCTGCTTCTCTCGACCTGACGGCAGTCGACGACGTCGGATATCTGGCTGAAAATTCGTCGAGACAAACACAGGTCCTGAAGAACTTGTCTGGCAGCACGATGGGAGAAAGTGAAGTGCTTGCCTTGGTCAAGATTGCCATCGACGGTAGCTTCCAAGCCTCGACCGACGGACAGTATATTACAGGCTTAGACTTTTCCAAACCTGCTAATCTGCCCTTCTATGCCTCGGACGCAAGGTTCGCAAGACTGCGCTCAGCTGCGTTGCATGCCTACGGAGATGCCGCTGGCTTCGACGAGGCCGCGGATCTGCCTATTTCCGTGCAGTTGCAGCAGGCTGACAGCACGGAGACTGCACTGGATCTGGTTACTAGAGAGTTGAGCAAGAAGCTGGGTTCAATCTTGATGCTCTCTGAAGAGGAGTTGGCGCTTCACAATGAGTCAACGCCCATCACTGTGTTTGGACTTGACTCTCTCAACGCCATTGAGCTGCGCAACTGGATTGGCAAGGAGCTTCAAGCTCATCTGCAGGTCTTGGAGCTTTTGAGCAGTGGGACTCCGGGAAAGCTGGCAGCTCTGATCATCTCAAAGACCAAACTGGAAGGACCGTGGTCTAAGAAATAGGAGGAAGGTCAAATCCAGGATGAATTGTCTGCGTGTACCTTGATTTCCTTGTCTCATTATTGATGCATTGCAATATGAGTTACTTGCTTTCCCATCTTGTCGTTAATAGATATCCATAACTTCTCACTTTACCCTCTGCTATAACTTCCTCGTTTACGAAAGTTTCCTGCCCACAGCTCCCTTGGTACGGGTCTGGTGTGAGGTGATGATCTAACTTGCCAAACTGTGATCCTGGTCGCGATAGTCGAGCTCGGAGTACGGACCATTAAGCCGTTTGGTAGCACCGACCGACCCCTTTTTGATTACTATACTAGACCCAGATGATATCCCTCGTCATCCCAACTGCTGCCACAGCTAACCCCGCTTCGGAGGGCGGATCACCTTCCATCTTGAGCCATCCCTCCAACATTGCCAATTCCTCGTAACTTACAGTACTGTATGACTGACGCGAAACAGCCAAACACCAACATGAAACTATTGAACAATACTAAATTAGTCAAGAGGCTGTGATAAATCTTTGCAGTATCAATGGAGCTCGATCGCGTGCTCAAGCCAGCAAATGTCGATCAACCTCTTTGAGTAGTCAATGACGGGGACCCTGATTTGGCTTCGAAAAGTTGTGCCATACAACTAGTTAGACTCACACTAAATATTCCACACTGGCTCTATCCATTCAGAGTCCTCCTGACGCCCAAGGGCCTCGTTCCATATCGACCCTGGGCTTTCAGTGCTGCTAGCGACGTGGTATGGAACGGTCTCTCCGATTGAACCGCGCCCTTGTCGGAAGAGGGTGTGGTACGATCGGCCTGGCTTTCCAGGTCGGCACAAGTAGATCTGCATGACAAGGAACCGTGGCTAGAGGGCGGCGACTTGTTGGTTAAGAAGCTGTATTTTGCCCTTTTGTCAGCCACTCCCTGCACTATTGGCACAGGGCGCTTTTGACCAAGTAAATGACTGTTGCTTCCGAGTTTATGAGACTGGAACTCCAAGGGAATTGAGATGGAGTGACCCTGGTCTTCACTCATGGCTGGTTTTCCTCGGGCGAAAGCCTTCTTCGAGAAGAAATCGGCAGTCTTCCAATCTGTGACAACCTTGTTGATGCCAAGTGTTGTCGATGAGGCTGAAAATAATGCCACCTTGTCCATCGTTGTAGTTGCGCATATCGATGCTTTCTGAAATCCTGGGAATGATGCGGGCACCGACTTCCCGACCACACTGTCAACGGCTCCATGTGTTGTACTGCGATGTGAACCATCCAGGGGCCAAATTGTATCTTCCAGGGCCGCATTCTTTTCGTCAGCCAGCTTCAAAATACCCTCTGCTATCGCCTGCTGTGAAGGCATCTTCCTTCTCAGTGTCTTTGCGATGCCTTCTATAACGTCGTCGCTCAGAGAAGGCCCACGATCAGCTAATCGACTGTGCAACTTCGATGGTAAGAACCGGGTTAATTTGAGCTTGTCTTCATTCCTGGCAGCAACCAGCGGCACGCTCATCATTAGCATGGCTTGAGCTCGAGTCATGGCAACGTACAGAAGTCGACGCTCTTCATCTGTATCTTCTGCACGGGAATGAGGTATAGATCCTTCATAAACTGCTGGAACAAATACTGCGGGCCACTCAAGGCCTTTAGCAGAGTGAATAGTCGAAATTGTGACCCGAGGAGGTTCACCATCCTGCCCCGGCGTTTCAACTTCGGTAGCGAGAACAATATTTGCAAGGAACTGATCGAGTGAGTCCTGACAACTGTCCACAACTTGTTGCTGAATTCCATCAATGGTGGCCAGTGGAAGCTCCGTCAAAGGTTGGGCAATAAGGCCGTCAGCATGTGATATTAGTTCCTGGACATTCTCAAGCCGATCTTCGTAGTCTTCTTTGTACTTCTTCTGAATGTATGCCCGCAAGTCGAGCGAGGCGATAACATACTCTATCAGTTTAGCTGGTAGCTCCGCTGCCGCCATTGTCTTGAATTTTTGCCTGCCAATCCTGATGAGATTGACCAATTTCTGAAGTTCATGGTGCAAAGAAGTAGTTACTGTCTTGCCTGGAGTAAGTTGACCATTCAGAACCTTTAAAACTGCAGACCAAAGGGAGATGTTCTTTTGCTGTCCAAGCTCGATTAGCGCGGCAACTGTGGCATCGCCAATCTTTCTCGAAGGCACGTTGATGATGGAGAGAAAGGCTTGGTCGTTTTCTGGGTGGCTGATGGTTCTTAGATAGTCCACTATGAGGCGAATCTCGACTCGGTCGAAGAAGCGTATGCCGCCCACCATTCTGTATGCAATACCAGCACTAGTCAAGGCCTTTTCAATCAGAAGGGACTGGTAGGCAGAGCGAAGAAGAATGGCGATGTCGGAATTCCGCAAGAGGCACCCGGTCGATAAAGTAAGCCTCTTGATTTCAGCAGCAATCCACATTGCCTCTTCACGCGGGTTTGGGAGTTTGCGAAGAACAGGGAGCGTTCCATAGCAATGCGTTGATTTCAACTTTTTTTGCGGTCGTTCTGTGTCTTGTTCAATCACGCCTTGCGCTAGATTAAGGATTGATGAACATGATCGATAATTCTGTTCCAAGTTGATGACTACCGTCTCAGGATAATGCGCCTGCATTCGCTTCAAATTTTCAATCTCAGCCGATCGGAAGCCGTAGATGCTTTGATCTGGATCTCCCACAACTGTAGTTTGCCTTCTGGCCGATGACAAACATTTCATTAACTCGAATTGCACAATGTTGGTGTCTTGAAATTCGTCGATGAGCAGCGCTTCAACATTGGAAACACAGTGTGGATGGGATCGTAGTAAATCGAGACATCGAAGGAGCAAATCGTCATAATCGAGCATGTTCGATGCTGATAGAGCCTCTTGGTACTTCTCATACACAGTAATAAACTCTCTCATGGCCACTTGGGTTTGAGGCCCCGTGCGCAAGTCGCGGACCGACATCCCCTTGGCTTTGTGGGAAGAAATCCTTGCACGAAAGATTTTGTGATCTGCTACAAAAGCATGATCCTTTAAAATCTTCTTCACTATGCGGATACTGTCTGAAGAGTCTGCAATACCGAAGCCTGTTGGTATGTTGATCAAGTGGCCATAAGCAAGCAAGTACCTCCGGCAAATGGAATGGAACGTTCCTAGGACGAGCCTTTTCTCAACATCGGATCCGACAAGGCCACGCACGCGGTCACGCATCTCCCGTGCGGCTTTGATGGTAAAAGTGCAGCAGATGACATTCTCCGGCGCGTAGCTGTGATGAATAAGTTGATAAACCAGCCGAGTAGTGAGTGTCTTCGTCTTTCCAGATCCTGGAGGAGCCAGGACTTGCAGGACAGAAGCTGGCGAAGTTACAGCAGTACGCTGAGCAGCATTGAGACCTGAGAGAATTGCATCACTCATGTTGTGCTCAGTAGTTGGGTCGCCCTGGCGAACCACAAAAGAAGGCTTATGGAAAAGAAACGTGACGGGGCTACACACGCTAAACGCGAAAACACGTGACTTATATCCTCTCGACCTTGGAAGGGATTAGTTTGTTCTCTGTGATCCTCTGTAGAGTCAGAAGATATTGTGCGCGTTATACATGTATTGGATACAGTGGATATACAAGAGCATGCAAGGGCTCTGGTCTAAATCGTCCTCAGGTGCCCAACTAAAAGCGTACAACAATGACTGGTCATTGATAAAAAATGTCGGGACTCTGCGTTCAGCACCGGTGGAGGATGTTTGATGCTTCGATGGAGGACTTGAGACAAGGAAATTTGTCTTTGGAACACCTCTCAGCAAGGCATTGGACTGTTTCACGTGGTCATGGATACTTTCGGGATCCCCTCTACCTCGGTGGTATCACAGATTTCCAGATGATAAGTCTGCAACTGCTCTTCCGTGAGTGGTAAAGGTGAGCCGACGAATCTGTCCTGTCCTTGGCCATCCTTAGGGAAAGCGATCACATCACGAACGCTCTTCTTGTTTGTGATGACAGCCATCAGTCGATCAAAGCCAATGGCAAAACCCGCATGAGGGGGACATCCTGTGGCAAGAGCATCCAGTAGATGTCGAAATGTTTCCACGCGTTGCGGTGGCATTTTCAGGATATTCTTCAACACGAATTCCTGCATCTTGGCATCATGAATACGACAGGAGCCACCGCCGACTTCGATCCCATTGATGACAAGATCAAAATGGTCACCGAGTGCGCTGAGGGGATCATTAATCATGGCGGCCAGATCACGGGTGTTGGTGAACAATGGGGCAGTGAAGGGGTGGTGTGTTGAGCAGATGCCGGCTTGCCCATCGTTGCCCAGCTCAGACTCGTCCATCAGAGTGAAGAGGGGGAATTGGTTGACCCAGAGCAGGGAGAGTCCGGTTGGAGGTTTGATGAGTTGCTCATCGACTGCCGCACTGTGGATCTCGATCCGCATGTCTCCGAGCGGGGTTGAACCACCGTTGAATGGTTTGTCAGGACGACTCTGAAGAACCAGAATGTCGCCAGATTCTGGTGATAGGTCAGCTACGACCTTTTTGGCAGCATCATGGCCAAAGCTGGCTAGTCCTTCTAGTGGCTTTGTGGGATCGAAGACTGTTATGCCAGGCATGCCATGAGGGTTCTTCGAAAACCTCTGGGACGTTGGAAGTTGCATGAATTTGGTCACGAAGGACCTGCTGGCATCAGGGTCTGTGCCCTGCATTCTCAGCTTGAAGATCTCAATGATAGGGTCTTGCAGAGAAGTGAGCATTCCTTTCAGTGATGCCGGCAAATAGCTTTCCACACGATGAAACTTGGCGCCAATTCTTTCGTCGGGCTTGTCAGAGCCGTACAAGGTCATTGCTCGGTTGTATGAAAGAGTTTTGAGACGCAATGTTTGGGGTGTTGTCAAGGGCATGGACCGGCGCTTTCCGACTCGCACTAACTGAGAATGTTGCTTCTGATATTCCAAGAAGCTGATATCAAGATAGGGCAGAATCTCCTGTAAGAGCAATTGTTCAACAGTAGACATGACGGTAAACGAGTCAGCAAACGCCATCTCTATGTCGAGCTAAACAAGTCAGCGGGCACCCAAGGCAGAGGAGGTCAGCCAAGTGACAGGGGGTTTCCAACCTGAGTGAATTCCGGCTGGCGGTCGGTGCGGTTGTCTTCATCGCGGAAGCATTTTGCGAATTGAAAATAGTTGGCAAATCCCGATGCCATCAATAACTGCTTGTATTGTTGTGGGCTCTGGGGCAATGCATACGCCATGCCCTTGTTGCGAGTGGGGACAATGAACTCTCTTGCTCCTTCGGGCGTTGATTTGAAAAGAAGAGGAGTCTCAATCTCATCGAAACCAAGGCGGAAGAGAGCCCTTCGAGCAAGGGCCATGACCCGAGAGCGTAGCCGGATGCGATCTCGAAGAGATCGGTCTGTTCGAAATTGCAGATTTCTCTGTTCGGGCGGAAAAACGGTGTCTTGCTTGGCGACAAGATGCGGCGGAAATTCATTCAGTGGATACACACTTTCGACATGAAGTTCAATGTTATTGAAACAGTCTGTGTTGCCGACATAACCGTCAGGTTCAGACCTGATAGCAGACCCTGACTCATTTGTCCGGCGGGCTATGCGGCCGTAGACAACGACGGGAGTGTGCGGTCGCAACTCCCGCATAACTTGCCGTACTTTATCCATCATACTTGGAGTTACAGTATGCTGCTCTGTTGCACTTGCCATCCCATCAGAGTTGGCAACTGGGGATGCAGATGTGTCTGGCAGGAGTGATATTGTTCCTTCATTGGTGCTATCTTTGTCCAATGCTTGTGTAGTCGGTGATTGGCTGCTTGGTGCTTTTGGAATGGAATGAATGATCTGCAAGGACATACTCATACTTGGATCGACGAGCCGGCCAAAGGTAATCGTTTTCCCGCCTATCCGTCGTTTTGTGAGATAGCCATGAATTTGAACGCGTCCTTCTTCAACCGATTCGGTCTTGTCTAGATTGGACTGTGCCAGCCTCGCCCATGTCACCGTCTGGGGATGGAATCCTGAGAGACTTAGCGAAGAATGGTAACTGGAGAGGGAATGGGAGACGAACTTTTCCTCCAATAGTTGAGAAGGAGATCGGCATGCGCGGCAGCTCCCCCAGGCAGCGCATCGGCAGAGTCGGGGGCAACGCCGCCTACACTCGAATCATCATGTGAATCGTGGTCGCGCGCACATTGTGAGGCATGGAAAGCCCTGAGCGATTGGTGTTTGGGAGAGAGACATGGGCGTTGTTGGTGTCGTACCACTGGCCTTGTTTGAAAGATCCTCGAGATTTCGATATAGCTCTCACGTAGATGTCGGTTCCTCGCAGCCGTGCGAGCCAGAATCATGCTGCGTGTGAAAGGCGGTTGAACGGCGGCAGCAGGACAGCAACAAGGGCGATAATTAGATGACTGACCTTGATGGGCGCAGCTTCCGATTAGGGAAATTTTCTTGGCGTTTGCACGGGCACAAAATTTCGATCTGTCGCTTGTCCCACTTTTCCTTCTCTTTCTTCATCCTTCCAAGTTTTGAACAAATGATGAAAGCCTAGAGTGTACCAGATGAAGCTCTACCCCCGCTAGCGATTGAGCTCTCCCTCTGGGGCCCAAGTGGCTCTTTAGCTGGCGGAATCAGGAAAGCATGAAATCTGCGTTCGGCACATCCATCTTGTTACTTCAACGGACGCGATGAAGGCATCTCTGACTCAGACTTGGAAAGATATTGAGATACTTGATTTTTGTTTATTTGGCCGCTAGCGGGACACTCTCATACTCATCCTCCAGAAATCGGGACAAGGCAGCCAAACCAGCCTTGACCTTGTCGGGGTCAATACCCAGCCCTATCCTGACGTAGCCCTTGAAGTCCTGTCGCTGTCCAAAGCATACACATGCAGGGATCAGTGAGACGGACGCCTTTGACTCCAACTGCACACAGAGCTTTTCATCATCGACCGGCTTGCCCATCTTGTGGAATCTGACCATGGCTGTTGTGCCAGCAGTAGGGCGTACCCACTGGCATGCCCAGTTGTGCTGGTCGATGAAGTTCTGCCACTGGTCGACATTTGCAGCACAGAGCCGGATGCTCTTTGCCAGAATTGCATGAATACATCGATCGCTCAAGGCCTCAGCGGCAACAGCCTCGTCTAACTGGGAGACAGCTATGGTGGTGTAATTTCGCATGCGCTGACAGAGCTGCAAAAGGTCGGGATCTTGGGAGGCAATCCAGCCAACTCTTATCCCCGGCAGACCGTAGGCCTTGCTCATGGTGCTTGTGACAATCACTCTGCTGTAGCCAAGATTAATGGTGGATGGCGGAAAGTCAGGATCGGAAGGTAGGATGGAGTGAAAGACAGGCCTAAACGCTTCGTCAGACATAACAATGATCGATTTGTCTGCAGCAACCTGTATGATGTCCTCAAGTGTTGACTTGGATACAACTGCGCCACTGGGATTATGAGGGTTGTTGATTATAATCATCTTCGTATTCGGCCGGACCAGGCTCTTCAGCACGTCAACATCAAGTTGCCATTTATTTGATGCGTCTGTTCTCCACAGAGTCACGTCCGCACCCAACGACTTGGGCAGTTGGTAGAGCTGCTCAAAAGTGGGATATTGGCAGATGACATGGTCGCCGGGCCCGAGCAGGGCAGACAGGACAATGTGGTTGGCGTCGATGCCGGCGTTGGTGATGAGGATGTGTTTGCTCTCTACACTGGACCCGCGTGCAGAGTAGAGCGCAGCCAAGGCTTCCCTCAGTCGTCGTCCACCCTGGAAGGGGCTGTTGTAATCAAGGAGAATGTCATCCAACTTTAGAGCCTGCACCGTCTGATCTTTGTGCTCCGAGAGGGAAATGAGGTCGCGGATGGAAAGCGGCACAGACACCGTAGTGGCAAGGTCGTGCGTGGCATGGCGGTGTTCGTCTGACCACTGTGTTTGGTGATTAGCAACATGCCTGACGGTGGCATTTCAGTTGTGAGGCTCAGAGCTTACAGCCGGTACTTCAAACTGCGGGATGTGAACCATTGGTAGATCTTTAATATATGATAGTTATGTCATGTAATCTGTGACTACTATCTAACTGGAATTATCTCTACCTCGCCATCGTCGTCTTGTGGCCGCAGTTGGTAGAGTGTGTGTACTATCGCTGGAGCGGGTTAGAACTAATATTATTAATAATAGCTCCAGCCTCGTATCTCGTATCGACCCAGACTTGTGTTTACCCATATCAACAGGCGAGTCATGACGTCTGCCTTGGTCTCTCTCTCAATGGCAATGGCTCCCTGATCTTCTCTGTCAACGATCACCTACGTTCCAGTTGCGTCGCCACCGCCGCTGCCGCCGTTGCACCCATGCAGCCTGCCATTTTGTCCAGCCCGTCTGGCTACCTGAACCTAACCAGCCTGGCACCGGTCCCGTCTCAACTCGATGACTTCGTCCAGCTAGACGGCTGCCCCGCCTGCCCAAGATGCTTCGACTGCCACTATGACGAGTTCCCCTGCCTACAATTTGCCAACTGCAGCAATGCCAATGGAAAGTGTGTGTGCCCGCCCGGATGGGGAGGCGATGACTGCTCGCTTCCTCTGTGTGGATCACTCGCCGAAGGCAAGAACCGTTCTCCACGCACGGGTGAGCAGTGCGAATGCAAGGACGGTTGGGAGGGTATCAATTGCAATGTCTGCACATCAGATAGAGCCTGCGATGCTCTAATGCCAACGGGTGACAAGGGCGTGTGCTACAAGAAGGGTCTGGTCGTGCATGACAACTATCAGATGTGCAATGTGACAAATAGGCCGATCCTCGATCAGATCGCTCCCCGAATCCCGCAAGTGACCTTCTCTTGTAACGCCGCCGAAGCGACCTGCAACTTTCAGTTTTGGGTCGACCAGAAAGAGTCATTCTACTGCGCTTTGGATACTTGCACCTGGAAAGCCCAGAGCTCGAACCTGCGAAACACGACCCGGTACGAGTGCGAGAACATCCGCTGCTCCTGTGTGCCTGAGCGATTCCTCTGTGGAGAGCCCGGCTCGATCGACATTTCAGACTTTCTCACTGAGTCGATCCGAGGGCCGGCTTCCTTCAGCGAGCTTCATACAAAGGGTGGCAGTGCAAAGGATGGAAGCCGGTTCGAAGAGCCCCAGATGAACGAGCTAATCTCTTCCGTCTTTGGAGACGAAGCCATCTTCCTGCAATGTCGGTCTGGAGAATGTCTGTACGAGACCGAGGTCCCAGGCTACGAACCTCCAACCACCGAGTTCAATGAGCCTGTCATTGCCGCTGTTGTCGCTAGCTTGGCCATCTTCGTCCTACTCATTGCCCTGGTTTCTTGGTATCTGGCTCGACGCGCAGCCTACAAAAAGTGGGGAGCTATTCGCCTGGGCCAAGGCCCAGAGGATGATGCCGCACGTCTGATGGTCAACCACACCCCCATGGCATTGCAGTTCGATGGGATTTCCTACCGCCTAAAGGGCAAAGAAATCCTGTCGAACCTATCAGGCATTGCTCATCCCGGCCAGATCATGGCAATCATGGGCGCTTCCGGCGCTGGCAAGTCAACATTCCTTGATATCCTTGCTCGCAAGAACAAGCGCGGTACCACCACTGGCAATGTTTATGTTAGCGGAGAGAAAATCCTCGATCACGAATACCGCAACGTCATTGGCTATGTGGACCAGGAAGACACTCTCTTACCCACACTCACCGTCCACGAAACCATTCTCACCAGCGCCCTCCTTAGGCTACCTGCCGACATGGCCAGTTCTGCCAAAGAGCAACGTGTCATTGAGGTCATGCAGCAGCTTGGAATCTACCACATAAAGGACCAGATTATTGGTTCTGAAGAGGCTAATGGAAGAGGCATCTCCGGCGGTGAGAAACGACGGGTCGGAATTGCATGTGAGCTTGTCACCAGTCCCAGCATCTTGTTCCTCGATGAGCCTACCAGCGGCCTCGACGCCTTCAATGCTTTCAATGTTGTCGAGTGCTTAGTCACGCTGGCAAAAACATACAATCGCACGGTCATCTTTACCATCCATCAACCCCGATCCAACATAGTTGCTCTATTTGACCAACTTGTCCTTCTTGCGAATGGCCGCCCTGTCTATTCAGGGCCCTTTTCGACCTGTCAAGGCTATTTCGATTCAATTGGCTATGCTTGCCCTCCCGGTTTTAATATTGCTGACTACCTTGTCGACCTAACCATGCACGCAAATTTGCCAATTTATGAAGATGAGCCGCGTGATCTGACTGATCGAGATGGGTTGCGTACTGAGTCTAGTAGCACTCGGGCTGTCAAATCCATTGCCAGTCTTTCCAATGCAAGTATTGACAACCCTCCTATTCGGCCACAGGGCATCAGCCGTACGTCCCTTAAGCAAAAACAAGATCGACAGCTCTTCACCAGAAAGAAAAGTGGACACGAAACTCCACCTACACCCAAGACTGATGATGAAGACACTGTGCAGCCCTCTTCTGCCACTACTCGCAGTTGGCTGCGTCTGGCCACGAGAGACGGCACCAATCCTCCACAAGGATTAGAGGATGATCCTGACAACCTCCCTCCAGATGCCACCGCCGACCTCGATCACTTGGTAAACAGTTTCAGGTCATCGCATGTTGCTCAATCTATACAGGAGGAGATCACCAGATCCGTTCACGAGGCCTCATCGGCAAATGGCAATGTTGAAGGCCAGAGTGAAATCCAAGCCGTCACCGGATCCATCAAAGGCTTCCGGCGAATCAGTTGGCCACGTCAATTCCTGATATTGTCGCGGCGAACTTGGCGCAACTTGCACCGCAATCCCATGCTCATGCTCACACACTATGCTACCGCAATTCTACTTGCTGTTCTCTCTGGCTTGCTCTTCTACGCCATGACCGACGACATCGGCGGTTTCCAGGACCGACTTGGTCTTTTCTTCTTCCTACTTGCCCTATTCGGCTTCAGCAATCTCACCGCGCTGACCGTATTTAGCGCTGAGCGACTTATCTTCGTTCGGGAAAGGGCCAACGGCTATTATTCACCTATCACCTATTTCGCTGCCAAAGTTGTCTTCGATGTGATTCCTCTCCGTCTCATACCACCCATCATCATGGGTATAATCGTCTACCCAATGACGGGACTAACTCCCAAGTGGTCAACATTCTTCGTTTTCCTCCTTGTCCTGGTTCTTTTCAATCTGGCGGCTTCAGCCATCTGCCTGACCATCGGTATTCTGTTCAGAGATGCGGCTGTGGCCAATCTGATCGGCAGTCTAGTAATGTTGTTCTCCCTTCTATTTGCTGGTCTACTACTCAACCTCAACCACGACACAGTTCACGCTGCTGTGCAGCTCTTACAGATGGTAATGCCTCCTCGTCATATTAACGCCCTTGTGCTAACATGAACTTCAGCTTTCGATCTTCCACTACGGCTACGAAGCCTTGCTTGTTAATGAGGTGTCGAAGCTACGACTCAAGGACCATCGCTACGGTCTTGACATCGAGGTCCCTGGAGCCAGCATTCTCAGCGCCTTCGGTTTTGACAATCTGGCCTTGTGGAATGATGTTATAGGCCTTGCAATCTTTGGTGCAGCCTTCATTATTATTGCATATACTGCCATGCACTTCCTGCTTGTAGAGAAGAGATGAGTCATCTAATAAATTTTTAACTTGTGGCCAAACGCAATTGTCCTGGACCCTTCCCAAATAATCTAGAACATCATGGTAGTGTGTTCTCACAGCAACACCATTATGGTGAACACTCTTGCTGTCAGTGGAAACAGGCTTAGATAAGCCTAAACCCAGCCAGTGCCAAATTTCACTCACTGATTAATTAGCCAAGTAATGACATCTACACCAGATGCTTTACTTCTACTAACTGCCTATCTTCAACTTAGTGCTGCTGATGCAAGTAATTGCCAAGATAATTGATGATTTGTTGTCACCACTACCCCACAATCACTGCATTGCATCATAAGGAGGGGTGTGGCCATTCTCCTGCATAATCTCCAATGTGAGCTTTCCTTGAATAATAACCGGTGAGCCAGGGCATAAAAGTTAAAAAGATAAGCTCAGTACACGTGTATATCAATACCCAACCAACTAACTCCATGCTCCATACAAAGAGAGACTTGAAAATTTCTGGTCACCTGAAGCAGACCGTTTCATACTAGACATTCTTTCAATATTCCCCAGTGAATCAACTAATACCCAATGACTTACTTAGCTAGGTGGCAGAATTTCCCATATTCTCCTACTTCTTCCTGCAGACCTCACCTTGAATTTACCTCTTGATTGAGTCTCAACAATGACCCCCCAGCATTGTCAATCTGGCAGCCTTTTGGCCTAACCCATATTGTTGAGAGCATTCCTACCTTCATATCCAATGACCCGCGTCCATATAGGCAACACTCAGAAGCATGGCAAGAATCACAACATTCAACCTGATGGATTGTCCCAACCAGGCCAAGATACCCAAAGTTCAAACCAGCCAATAATTCCACTCATGATAGGCCACACAACATCTGAGCACCCAGATGACACAGTGCCTGGAACTGCCCTCACTCAGAATGCATATAGAACCCAGATGATGGGGTTTTCAGGTGGCACTACTGGCCCTAGCAGCATTTCTGGTTGCATGGCCAAGTTTGATCCTAAATCTTGCTCTTCACCTGTTCTTTTCACCCCTTCAAGCTCTGAGGTGTCTTCCGGGTGCTGTGACCATGCTTCTGTCCATGACTCAGAGCAATTCACCAGACTTGCCCAACCCAAAAGCCCATCAAGGACTACATTCAGTGACCTGCATAGTGGTAAGTGATTGACTGTGTGCATCTCTGCCTTAATTGACATTTGCAGCATCACCTCAACAATTGGCTGGGATCGCCCAAACTGCGTCATATGACGATGCAGCCAGCTATCTCCAGTCACATGTTGAGTTCGTCTCATCCAATGATCCCTCTCCAACTCGTCGACAGAGGTATCCGCAAGTTTTTGGGCCATGGAATGGACACCCTTTGCGCCAAGAAAACCCAATGGTTAAACCTCGACACGAAGATTCCCTGGTACTGGATCAGAACCTTGACCCCATAGCGACTCTAACATCCCCAGCCTCGTCCTGTGGCAACAGGGGTGCCAGACGAGTCGGACCACTGACACCACAACAACGAGAAAAGGCCAATGCTGTGCGCATCAAAGGAGCTTGCCTTCGGTGTGCTTATATGAAGGAGACATGTGATGATAATGAAGACAGCTGTTCTAACTGCAGGCAGAAAACTGGCAGAAAGTGGAAGCTTGGTTGTGTGCGTAGGAAACTCTCTGAGCAAATTGACTACTTATTTCCTGGTATGTCTGTCTTGCTTTGTCTGGTCCTGATGCTATGCCTTGCATGGGTTCTGTCACATTGAAGACTAACTTGAGTCAGCCATCCTCCGGGAGCGGTACTCACGCAAAACTGTAAGCCGATGTACCAATAGCCACGCCTTTTGGTATCGCGACCGTCAACAGTTCATTTTGAAACTCGATCTCGACATACCAGGGTCCTTGCTCAAGGTTCCGGTCAAGGAGGTAGAAGTTGTGGATGCAATGTATCAGGAACTCCATGCTTGGACAACCAATACCAAAGGGCAGACGCCAATCATGGAGAAGATTAACGTGTGGACTCCTCCTCTGCTACTCTACTTGACGAATAAAGAAGAGAGCACACGAGACATTTTCAACCAGCTCTCTGATTGCATGAATCGAGTCTTCTCCATCAAGGAAAATGATCCAATCATCAAACCTCTACAGGCGCACTGGCCGTGGCCATGCTTTGACAGCAACGACAATGACTGGGAGGCGTCCATCGTAATAGCAATCTTTGAATACTGGCGAAAGGATATTCCATCCCACAAGATACTTGGCAAAGCGCACACTGTGCTCTTCTTCAACTATGTGCTGGACCACATGTGGCAAGTAAAGGGTGAGGGATTAACTGAAATGCTAAAAAATCTACAGAACACACAGGGCTATGACCCTAGTAAAAAGGTTAGCCCCGACATTATCAACAGCTTCTTGAAGTCGTTGGTGTTCGACTGGACACTGGAATGCACCAGGGATATCCTTAAGGAACTCCATAATCTCTTGCACAACATGGCACTCGGTAAAGAGACATCAAATGCTACATCCGACCTAGCATTCTGTTTGTCATTCATGATGCTTGTGATATTGAGTCAGACACAGTCTCGATTGCTCCTATTGACGACCTATAACAAGCGTGAGATTGGGATAGAGCTGTCCCATGCTGAAGCGAACAGATTGATTCTTGAAATGGAGGATAAAGTTGCCACATACATTATTCACTTTCACGAGTTCGCGTTAATGCGTCGGAAGGTGGCTCCCAATTCTCCAAATTCTGCTGATGCTGCGGAACGACATGCAGAGTTCTTCGGCTTGATGGGCAAGGTGAAGGAGCTGACCCTGAGCCAGTTTAGTGCGTCCTCCAGTCCTGGTTCACGCAGATCCAATGCTAAGCTTCCGATAGTCAACCAAAGACCCAACCAATTCAGGCTGCCTTCACTTGATGTCAACAGATTTGACCCAATCAACACACATCGTCTTTGTTGGAAATTTGTGGACGCTATTTTATCCACACACCAGAAATAAGAAATGAGACACTCCCAGGCCAGTTTCACCAGAACTGGAGACTACCTTTCGAGATATAACTTTACTATTTTCTGGATCTTTATGATATTTATTTCCGATCTATATCATTGTTTATTTAAAATGAATATCTCTGGAAAATTCTGCTCGATCTATGTGGCAACCACCCAAAGAACTCTCCTGATGGCTTCATTCAACCCGGTCGCAATTCCCCCCTAAAACCCTCTGGTCAGAATGATCGCCACGCTATGTTGGAATCGACTTCAAAATGAGGATGGTAAGATTCACAAAGGCTTGCACCAAGTCTTGATGATGTTTTACAATCTTTTCCTTCGTCTTTCAAGTGCAATTTGTTAGACAGCTGACTCGATCCTAGATCTGGAAACACTGTCGCCTTGCCTTTCATCATTGGTCAACTTGATGTGGTGCTGCTTGAGTTATGCTAGTTGCTTATAATTAGCAACAACTGAAAAGTAAGATAATAATGGCGGGAAACACTTACGTTTCTTTGGTGGGTTGCTTCTTACTGGGCCTCGAAGGGACTGGGGCTTGGGCTTAACCATCGTTGTCGTCAACTGTGCTGACATTTGGGATA
Source organism: Chaetothyriales sp. CBS 135597 (assembly GCA_003709825.1). Classification (NCBI taxonomy): domain Eukaryota; kingdom Fungi; phylum Ascomycota; class Eurotiomycetes; order Chaetothyriales; species Chaetothyriales sp. CBS 135597. The sequence goes on along the minus strand of QQXN01000010.1, from coordinate 19,982 downwards.
GGACGGACGCAATACTTTGGATAAGCTTCGAGATGGTATTGATTTTCCTCCCAGTTACACTTTTGATGGGATTTGAACCATCTTATAGACAATATTGGATGGGTAGCCATGTTAAGATTCATGGTGTGCATGACCCACTCCAGGAAGGACGGCGCCTTGCAAATGAGGCACAGAAGGTCATGAAAAGATGCTGGAGCCTACATTATCCAGGCAGCAGTGTGTTGAAATGGAATCCACTGGGTGTTGAGGTGTCAGTCCTTCTGGAAGTACTGCTTGACTGCAGTATGGAGAAGCCTAATGTGGCTTGGCCATAAGGCGTCCCTGAGCCAGAACAGCAAACCAAAGTTCACCTGGAAGTTAGGCAACAACAGGCAACTGAGCAAACAATAAGCTTTCCAAGAATTATGATGGCCTGAGGCAATAGGCAGAAAAAGCAGAAGTACAGAGTACTTTCTAACCAAGAAAAAAGTTCAAGGTGACCCAATTAAGCTTTTTGCCCCTGCTGCGGCGCACTTTTCGTCCTGTGGGAAAGTGAGGCTAGCCGAAGGACAATCTCGGTCGACATTTACCCAGTGAGATAAAGTACCATCTTACAAGAGGGATTGCAGAGCGTTGCTATTTTTGCAATACATATCGTCTCCAACACGCCCGGAACAGAAGCTGTCATTAAACGAATTACCATCGCATCACCGTTGCCTGATCATGGCATTGACCACTGCGAAAGCCTACGAAGTTTCTGCGCCTTCGATTCACATTACCGGCATGTGAGCAGCAAGATCGAGGCTTACTCAACGAAGTAATGCCATTCGCAACTGTCACACATATGCGGCCGAGAAGAGCAAAGGTGAACAGTGTTAGATCAAGTGATTGCAGCGAAACATCAATCGCGGATCTTGACAGCAACAAGCATGCAGAGGCTGGAGCGAAAGACTAGAAGGAGCACATCGACTATATGCAATCAAGGCGACGGTCGAGGCTGTCATATGATCTAAGGTGACTACAAGCATATTGTGGGGCTGGATGGCGCAAAGAGTCGCAGAGAGGTGCAACATACAGAAGCCCAACAGGGAGGGGTCAAAGCCCTGATGCGAGAAGGAAATGACAGACAGACACCATGACGACTATGAGTAAGGATGACTTAACGATGCTACGAAACACACTACCCTGGCGATACTATTCATCATGGATAATTAATGACGATATGAAATGATACATGTTAATTCTAACCCACACACAAGGTCAACTTGTTCGCCTGCAGTGATGAAAGGGGTCTAGCAGAAGCCTGTTGCACAACCTCCCTGATGGTATTGAAGAAGGAAAGTAAGCTATGATCAAGGGTCATGTGTGCACGGCTGCTTGACTTGATGGTCTTTGCTATAGATAGTTCGGGTGATGTGCTGGAAATCAGCGACCGTTGTGTCCATGGAGCATTGTCGCGGTCGAAAGGCTGTACCAGCCGGACTTCATTATATGAAGACAGAAAATCTTGATTACCAGTCCGTTACCTCCCCCCTCATGCATACAGAGCCATCATTGCTCAAGATCTGTACATCGGCTTCTTTCCCTTCTGAACTCATGACCGCCCTGTGTGCTTCGCCTGCATACACCGGACTAGTAGCACGGTATTCGACCTGCTTGGGATAGCAAATCCCCTTGCTCACGTTCTCATCCCTCCAAAGATCCAAGAGTGCCAGAAGACTGATCGGTCCGTGCACAACCACATTCCGGTGCCCTTCCACTTCCCTGGCCCAATGTCTATCATAGTGTATACGATGAGCATTAAATGTAACTGCAGACATACGAAAGAGCTGGACTTCATCACGGTTGATCTCTCGTACTGCCTTGCCTTTATCTCGTTCATTCAGCTCCGAGGTCGAGAGTTCAGCAGGTTTCTTGGCTACAGAAACTGGCACGGAAGGATCGTGAGCTTCACGGAAAAGCCAGCTTCTGTTGTCAATCACGCACAGGTTATCTTTGCTGTCGCGAAGCTCTTTCCTTACTCCAATCACCAGCATACTCTCGCCAGTTTTTCTGATCGTCTTCACTTCACAATTCAGGAAGCTTGTGATCTCGGTAGCCATATCACCGACCTTGAGATGATGCTGTTGTTTCTGCGAGGGGTTGGCACCTGGCCAGGATATTGATCCACCGGCCCACATTCGGCGGGTGAAACGGGAGTCTGGATTGAAAGACGAATAAGTGCCATCGCTGCTGAGATTCTGCTGTAGCTGAACAGGATTGAAATAAGCCCAGTGATATGCTGCAGGGACAGGTGTACCCTCGACTGGCTCCAATTCCTCCAAGTGTGGAGAACCTGGCCACAGGTATGGCCGATGGAGTGTCAAGGAGAAGATGCGAAGCTGATTCGCGTCAATCAGTTGTTTTCGTACAGACGGCTTTCGAGACGCAAATTTGGAGATGAATGCCTCGGCGATCGTTTGCACATCCGCCTTCGCGTGCGGGAATGTAGTTGTGAAATGTCGTGGATATTCAATCTTCAATGTTGCCCTGACTGGGGAAATTGCTTTACAGAAGAGCATGGTGAGCCAACGGGGAACTGAGGGAGCTCCTGTAAAAGAACACTGTTAAACATGAAACAGGATGCAAGAACTTGGGAGGAAGTGCGGTGCGTTTAGAGTCCTGGCCAATCAATGATAGTATGCCGTAAGAATGGGAGAAAATTCTGGTTAGGAATTGCCAAGTTGCTGCGAGAGATAAATAAAACGGTGTCACTTCTTGAGCAGCCATACAAGGCTGTCCCAATTGCTCAAGGCTATGCTGCTGATTATACACTGTAACCCCTAAGAAGCTGGTGTTGACTGAATGTTGTTGATCAACCTATCTCGGAATTCACCGTCCCTAATTCCCTGCATCCTCACCACTTTCGGGCCCATGAGTATCGAAACCAAGAACGCCATGCTATGCTGACAAGGAATTGTGAAGGCCGAGGTCAATCATACGGTGTACTTGGCCTTGGCACGCGTGCTTCCAGCATGGGCGGCGTCGGTGTGGCCAGAGAACTCAATCACATCGTTGTTGCCAACTTGTAGGACCTCTTTGAAACGAGCACCAATTTTCATCAGGGCATCCTTCCCGCCTGCTTTGCCAGTTGTGCGGGTCCATAATCCAATTCTGTAGAAGCCCTTGCGGACATTGACGACAACACCCATCACTTCATTATCACCCTCATCTTCTAGTGTCTCACCAATGGCGGCCAGTTGAGCGTGCAACCAGAGTTCGTCGATGTTGATGAGCTTTTTGTCCTTGTATGAATATGACCATTTGCCACCATGTTTATTCTGCGGATCTTCCCACTCTGGCTTGACACCTTTCTTGAAGAGGTGATAATCGGACTTCACAGCGAGATCTGAACAGGCGGTGATATTGTTCTGGCAATTTCAGCGTGGTTGAATTCAGCTGCAAGGTCATACTCACATAGACACCCCAGAATTCCTCAACGGTATCGAACGTGACCACTTCCTTCAACAGGTCGTTCCAGTTGTCGCCCTTGGAGGAGGGAGGTTTGGTGAACTGGACAAGTCAGCATAGCCAGATACTCTTCATGGCAAAGATTGCGACATACCCAAAGACTCCAAGTGTTGAGAAGGGGATGGGTAACGTTGAAATTATTCACGTCATGGAAAACAGTCTTGATTTCATCGACGGAGGTGGTGTTTTCGTCACTTGATGGGCCTGGATGGGCGGGCTGGGCCACCGCAACTTCGGTCATGGTTGAATACAGGCAGAGAGCGACACCAGATCAATCACGCGTGCTGTTGAGCGAAGTAGCAGGATTGTAGAAACCACCACCAGGCTGTTGTGTTTTTGGGCCTGAGAAGAATCGCAAGGGCAAAACGGTGCCTTTCCTAAAACGGACTAGGCTAGAGCGACCCACCAAAACTCGATTTCGCATTCTTTGACCGTATTGTTTATTCAAGTCACAAGCAACATCTTTCTATACAAGCAATCCGACCAACCCTTCTATCTCAGGTACCTGATTTCTATGGATCATGTTCAGGATAACGCTATGGTCTATAATATTACATCACTTTTGGGAACCCAGATAGCTGAGGAAACAGTTCCATCCCAAGCTGATGATGTTGACGAAAAGTACCCTGTGGTCCAGTGGAACAACACTGAAGTTGACAGCTTGTACGGCCGGCCAAACTATCCAATTGACTTTCAATCCTTGGACGAAGCTCTTGGCCAACTTCTGCTTTGGATCACTGCCCTCCATTAATGCCATACTCGATAGGAATGCTCCCATGTGGCACGGCGTAAATATGGCCTGGTCCGCCAGAACTCGTGCCCCAGTGGTAGCAATCTTGCTTTGGAAATTGACATTTTTCTGGAGAAACGCGTACCACTTTGTTGCAGCGGGTCCAAACACACCTAGCCAACATCAGCATGGAATTTTACCCGTGGCTCAATACTGACATCCTCCGTATAGAACCATTCTCCCGGTCCGCCTGAAGTCATGCTTCTCAATCCCGTTTTTCTCGACCGCTTGCTGAGCGAGCACATCTCCGGTTCCAAATAAAATCTAGCTCTTGTCAGCTGATACTTTATGAAATGTGGATGTTCAATACCGCGCTCATAAACGCCTGTGTGAGCAGAGGCCACTTCCTGAGTGTTGCTTGGTACCTGGACATGTCAGATGGCACACACATTATTGAGCTCATGCATAACCCACCGGTGCAGCATGTTTCAAACATCAGTGCTGTTTGCTTCGTAGATTTGCGTGATCGCGTCGTTGTAGAGTTCTCAGTTAAATACGTTAAAAATACACAGGAGTCTGTCGGCAAGGCTTCCGCATTTTATCTAGCTTGCGGGATTGCCCATTCCGGACTAGCATTCCACACATTTCCCCAAATCTTGGCACACTTTCCTTCGCTCGATGCAGATTATCTAAATCTGAAAGTAGACCAACATTCACTCTTCTATTCGTCAGTCATCCAACTCACTACAACTTGTAAGCATGGCGGACGCTCCTCGTGGCAGAGGGGGTTTTGGCGATCGCGGTCGCGGCGACAGAGGACGAGGTGATCGAGGTCGAGGACGACGTGGACCAAGACGAGGCGCAAAGAGCGAGGAGAAGGAATGGCAACCCGTGACCAAGCTTGGTCGGCTTGTCAAGGCCGGCAAGATCCAGAGCATGGAGCAGATCTACCTTCATTCGCTCCCAATCAAAGAGTACCAGATTGTTGACTGGTTTCTCCCCAAACTGAAGGATGAGGTGATGAAGGTATGCAGGGCTAAGCCTGGGGGAAATATTCAAATGCTGACGTCTTTGAACAGATCAAGCCTGTACAGAAGCAGACGCGAGCTGGTCAGCGCACCCGATTCAAGGCCATCGTGGTCATTGGAGACAGCGAGGGTCACGTCGGCCTCGGAATCAAGACCTCCAAAGAAGTTGCAACTGCGATTCGTGCAGCTATCATTATTGCCAAACTCTCCGTTCTTCCCATCCGAAGAGGTTACTGGGGCACCAACCTTGGTGAGCCGCACTCTCTTCCCACCAAAGAGTCTGGTAAATGCGGCTCTGTCACCGTCCGCCTGATCCCTGCTCCTCGCGGCACTGGTCTCGTCGCCTCCCCCGCAGTCAAGAGATTGTTGCAGCTTGCAGGTGTGCAAGATGCCTACACTTCATCGGCCGGAAGCACGAAGACTTTGGAGAACACACTCAAGGCTACATTCGTTGCAGTCGGCAATTCTTATGGCTTCTTGACTCCCAACCTGTGGAAAGAGAACAAACTGATCAGAAGTCCGTTGGAGGAGTACAGTGATGTCTTGAGGGAGGGAAAACGCTACTAGGCGGAAAGACACGCTGTAGGATGTTTGAAGTTTCGAAGCCCAACAAGGGCCCGCTGAGCCAAAGATTGTGGTGGGCACATGATGAAAAGGCATTAGAGCGGAGTCAAGTCTGCCGAATATGATCATCGTTATCGAATCCCCACTGGCTCTGTCGCCTCTGTGCTACAACCCAGTCCACGTTTTGCAGATGACCGTCTTCGATCACGAAACCTTGAAGTGTGACAATGCGTCGGTGACGAACTAACGCTGTACCTGGCAGAGCACATTCAAGACCTTAGGAAGGCAGCTTGGGCATAATTCTAGTCTCCCTCGATCGCCAGCTTTTGCATATTTTCAATGGCTGCTTCCAGCTCCCTGATTCTCTGACCAACTCTTCTTTGCATTTCCGCCCCCGTCTCGGGATCTGCCTCCCTAATGGCTTGTTCATAGGCATCTTTTAGCGTGTTGAACGCTTCAACCGCGGCGGCTCGGTCATCCGCCGCATAGACTGTGTTGGATTCGGTCTCTTCCATCGCGATCTCGAACTCGTCCCGGGCTGTTCCATAAAGATCATTGAGGTTGTCCATCAAAGAATCGGCACTTGGGGGCTGAGCTGAGCACCGAGAAGACGTGTAAAATGTCATGCGCAAGGGCGGCGATATTTGTGGCGACGGATGCCGCAGTTGCCAGCAGGGTGCACGCGTCTGGAAAGTACGGCATGTCCAACCTGCTCTTATGCTAGGGGAGACGCGGCTAGAGAGTCTGAGATAGCGACCAAAGGACATGGCCGATAGTTTTTCGTGGAGATAAATACTGATGATGATAGATAATTGATGGGGTGTCAACAACCAGCTGGGTACAGTGAGTGAGCGCGTGCTTTGAGAGTATCGGAAATGGCCTGAAGTTTGCTTTAGGTTACAAAACCTGAAAACAAAATCAAGCTCAAAGTTCTACTTGCACAAACATGAGCATGGAGCTATAGATATAACTTCCCACTATTAGCCAGTCACAACATAGCCTTTGGCATAAACTTCATCGCTTGTCGAACTCCAAGGTCAGCCAGAATTTCTTCAGTGCCTCCCAGAATGGCATCAAATTTGTACGTTCGATGAAACTCCTCAACAACACGGCCCATACCAGTCTGGGTGATACCGCGACCACCAAAGATATTAACAGCATCGTCGGCGATTTCATGCGCACACCGAGTGACATAGCTCTTGAGGAGACCGATTGGTCCACCCAGCAGCTTGGATTGCTGTGTGTAATCAAGATTGTTGAATTGGAATGCGATTGTCTCCAGCCAGGACTGGGAAGCTTCAGTGAGTGAAATCATCTTTGCCAGCTTCTGTCGGATAACAGGCTGCGCAATCAGGGGCTTTCCGAAGACAATGCGTTGATGACTCCACTTGAGGCACTCTTCGCAGATGGTTCTACACCATCTGCAGATCAAAGCAACCATTGACCATCGTTCATGATTGAAATTCGACATGATGACAATGAATCCTTGATCCTCTTTGCCCAAGAGGTGGTTGACAGGTACTTTGACATTGTCAAACTGGACGAAGGCGGTCCCAGCGGCGCCAGAGTACGACGTTCTGATGCGCTTGGTCTCGACGTTGTCGTCCCGAGGGACCAAGATAACGGAAAACCCGTTCTTCGTCCTGCATCCCGTGACGAAGTAGTCAGCAAACATGCCGTTGGTGATCCACTTCTTGGTTCCATTGATGATATAGTGATTCCCATCCGGGGTCTTCTCAGCTGTGGTGCGAAGGCCAGCAACATCAGAACCGGCGAAGGCCTCAGTTATCGCAAGACACATGAATTTCTTTCCGCTCAAGCATTCCTCGGTCACTCTATCTCGCAACTCACGATCATTCGCCCATTGTTGCACTGCAGTAAGGCTGATCATCATCCCCCCCATGTTTCCATCCTCGAAGCCACGAGCATTCGCTCGGGCAAGCTCTTGAAGAACCAGCATGTCGTGAAAATAGTCGAACTCTTCACCCTTGATGCCCCCGAGAAGGTTCCTGCCATGCAGATGCCTACCTGGTCCCAGCCTCATGGCGAGGAGATTGTTCTGGGCCATTTTGTCAACCAACGTTTGAGAAATATAGGTGCCGTCTTGCTCCTTCTCTTGCGCCTCTGGATAGACTTCTCTGTCAACAAACTCTCGGAGAGCCCGCTGCAATGCGCGATGGGATTCATTGAAATACGGGCTTTTGAACACAGGTGTCAACCACAAAGGTTCGCCATAGGGGACAAGGCTCAAATCCCCAGGCTGACGCTCAATCACCTCGGGTTGCTCGCCCTCAATGGTGCCGATGCAAAGGTGATCATATTTTTGGAGGACTTCATGCCGATGGAGATTGTAAAATGCACCGGTCGCGTCCTGGCCAGCCACCTGCTGCAACACAACGTTTCCTCCGGGGTGAGCATCAAGGAAATCTGTTAGATCGTACACTTTGTGGTCAATGATGCACCACAAGGAATCTGTCGAATTGTTTCTGGCAACTTCATCGCGACTTAATTTTCGGCTCGTTCTGTGAGATGATTTCTCGGCCATGTTCTGACGCCCGAGGCTGACGACTTAGAATATGAGCTACAGCGACAGTGCAGTACTTATGTCTTCGACCATTCCCAACCCCTCCCAGTCATCCCTTTCCTCCATAATGAGTGAGGAGTATTGGTGGGACATGAACCGAGGCGGGCTGAGCACCAATGAAACTCGGTTCAATTATTGATTACGATGCCAACCTGGATGCAATGTTTACTCATACGTCCTACGTCCGCAACTCCCCTGCCCCCCTAACTCCATTTGAACTCTTGGAAGTTGGGACCACGGTTTGGAGATGAATCTTTCGAATTTTACGTGCAGTCAGGCATCTCGACTCGACGATTCCGAGATTAATCTCCATCTGATTCAGCACGCGTCGTCATACAGCATGTCAGTCTGTTCTTTCTGCCCAAATACCCCATCCCATATCCTACTCTTACAGACAAGTGCGCCAACCAGAACGAGGGGTAGCTGCCAGACACTTGCCCAAAAGAGACCTCGAGCACTTCCTCCGGCACCTTGTTTTTGCCAGAATTTTACGGCTTCCCACGTCATCCATAGATTGCAAGCAGTACTAATTCCCAGAAATCCTTGATTGACAATTCCAGCCCAGTACAACCCTGCACAAATAGGAAACATAGCAAGTGAATATCGTAAGGCCACACGAGCATTGCGAGCAGGGTTGGTCCAGGCAAGCATTTTGTGACCAGCGTTTCGGTAGTCATCGCGGATGGAATGTGAGAGGGACATGAAATGAGGGAATTGCCAAGCGAAAAGTAGACCAGCCAGAAGCCACCCACCGGCGCTCTGGTCAGAGAAAAGAAGATCCTGCCATGAATGATGCTCGGAGGTTGCAGCTTGGCCGGCTGCGGCGCACCAGCCCATGAGAGGTGGAATGCCACCCACAACGGCCCCTACCCAAGTATTCGCAGCTGAGATGCGCTTCATGGGGGTGTAGACCCCAGCGTAAAGGAATATGTTTAAGGCTGAGAGGCCCGCAACAGTCGGATTTGTGCCGAAATATAATAATGTAAGTCCAGTTGTACCACAGGCCAATGCGAATGCGGCCGCGGCAGGTCTGGAGATGAGGTTGCGAACCAGAGGGCGGTTGCGAGTGCGGCTCATGAGAGCGTCGTATTTAGGTTCGATCAGCATGTTAAGAGTGTTGGCACATGCGCAGGACAGGAAGGTTCCAGAGGTCAGGAAAAGAAAGGTCAAAGTAGAAGTTGAGAAGGTAGTGGAAAGATCACCAGCAGCGCTCGACGATAGAATTTCAGGGATGGGGTAGAGGGAGTATGCAGCGGTTGTACTGAGAAGAATCAAGAAGGAGAGACGCGGTTTTGAAAGAGAGAGGTATGTTGTGAGCCGACGCCGCAGGTGGGCGGAGGGAGGGAGGGATGCAGCCGCAGTGGTGAGCTGGTTAGATGCATCTAATGGGAGTTGTTGCTCGGCAGCTGGAGCCTGTGGGCTAGAGAGAGCATCTTTTCGTCGTTTCCTTCGTCTGTGTGGCAGTACCTCCGGGGGTTCTTCTTGACCTTCTCGCTCAGAAGCTGTGGATATATGGAGGCCCTCGGTTGCAACAGTCGGCGAGCCAGAAGGTGCACCAGATTCATGGAATGCTGGAGAGGCTTTAAGGTTCGATTGTGTTGCGGTTTCGGTGGGAGTTCGCAAGACGGCTATGGCCCGGTTGCCCAGCCAGCTTTCCTCGATCGAGTTGTTGGCAGAGAAGTAACGGTCGATAAACGACTGTTTAGCAACCAGCAGACTGCGTGGGATGCTTCGGTCGGGTGGCGCACTTGATTGGATCTTTCGGCGTGTATAGATGGAGGGCCGATAGACTGCCAGGGACTGGGAGTTACTTGCAAGGCATTTGGTGCAGATTCTGCTGTGGACAGCTCGACTAGCCGTGCGAACTACCATAGTTCGCAGATCTAGCCATCAACAGGTTCCTTGATGGTGTGTTTGCAAAGGTAAGCTAAGGGATTTGTACGGTGGTGCAGAGGGACTTCTGATTTCAGCCCTTCGACCAATGAGATTGGGTCTCGCTCCTGCTCATTCATGAACATCACCAACAATCCACAGAGATCTAGAACTATCAGGAAAGAAAAGCAACTCATTCTCTCTTTGAATACATCAATTCTGTTTTAGTCCGATGTGGCTTTCCACGAGAGGGAATAAGACCGTTGTGTTATCGAGACTCGAGGAGACATAGCCGATCCAGTTACCCCAAAACATTCAATTTTGCACCAAGCTAAGCCATAGTCAAAATTCAACTGTCAAGCATCTCAGTTGTGGCTTTGAAATCTTCAGGCTGCTTCATAAAGTATGATGACCTCCCAGGAGCTCGAGCAAACAAACAACAACAACAACAACAACAACAACAACAACAACCACTCGCTAGATTCTAAACGACGAATGGGAAAGACTTTTTCGACTGTCGACAAATGAATGTCCAGGTTGCAGCTTAAGCTAACATCTAGTGTTTCGCACTGACTGAGAAGGGTCAACTTCAAATCCAAGTCAACAGAAAGGCCAACAATCTCCAGACTCACCTTTGTCGCCAGTAACTTTCTCAACAGCCTCTTTGGCTATGTCACCCAGTGCAACCATGCAAACCGTTTGCCAAATGCTCAGAGCAATACGAGGCGTGATACCTCGGTAGAGACCCTTGATACCGTTGGTAGAATAGATATATTCAAGCGTCTTGCTAACGCTCAGATTCTTAGGCCGGTTAGGGTCATTAGTTTTGCTCTGCATCTCAACTCGGATGACTTCAATAGGCTGATTCCATGCTGACAGCCCACCACCCAGGGCACTAGAGAGAATTTTCTCAGAGGCACTGAGTTTCTGACCATTCTCCTTACCTGTCAGCCTTCGGATCCCTTGCTCACTTAGGCGTGAGAAGCCAAAGCGCGAACCCCAGTTTGTAACTTGGCGGATTGCAACGGCATTCACACCCTTGTTAATACCACGGATACCCTCCTTTCTATAGATATTGGCAAAGGTCTTCAAGGTCGAAGGGGGTTTAATGCCCTGTGCAGCAAGCTTATGCTGTGTAATCTCAACAGTCTTCATGCAGGTGCAAAAGCCCATGGTTGCATAGGCCTGGGCTAAGCCACCGAACATGCCCCCAGATATGCCAGCAATAAAGTCGTTGGCACCGAGCGTTTTGGTATAGTACTCGGCTTCAGACGCAACAAAGAGGAGAACTGCGCCTTTAGTTGAGGCTTCTATCCAGGCCCATGGAACGAGACCCTGGTAGACTACTGCTTGTGAGATGAAGATGCCACCAGGGGAAGAGAACACTTACACCCCAAAATACCACCGCGTGACCATATCCTGGCCATAGCGCGTACAAAGGTGTCTGTGCGGTTGGCAGCCATGGTAGTCTTGGTGACTTCCGGCCCGCCCCAAGCAACAAGTTGCTGAACTTGACTGGCTTCTTCTCAATCTTCGTCGGTCCGGCAGCGGTAGACATGGCGCGGATGCGGTTCTGTTGTCCGTCCTGACTAAGGGAGTAAGGTGGGCTTCGAGGCCGGGGCAACAGCCAGAGTGAAAGTCATTCCGATGGTCCAAGCTTAAATAGGGGCTTGGTAATGCAAACTGAGCGAGTTCCAATTGGGAAGCCTCCTTTTTAGGCATCACTAATTAGGAATCACCTGATTCACCTGGCAGACTTTCTAATCACGACTAGCTTGTGTCATGAGGCTGCAATCAACCTTCCAGATGTACCAACTGAATCCAAAGGGCCTTTAAACAGCCGCCAACATCATATTCTGGGTGATGCAGCACCCGATACGTTAGGGAGAAGAGGCAGAGATTTTCTGTTGTCCTAGTACAGACTAGCATGTAGCTAACCGAATATAGCTAGCGTTGATTGTAGTAACAATGGTAACAATATTTGGATCACGTGATACTGGATCACGTAATCAGGAGAGATCGGCGAATGCCGTTTTGACACCCATTTAGCACCACCACCATCCAGACGACGCGCAACACGTGTCAGCCTCTTTGCATCCACCGGTTTCAGGTAGTGTAGTACTGGCCGCCATACATCAATAGAAGAAGGCCTTTCTTCTGTCCTTCATCTCACCCAATAGACAGAACGTTTATAATACTAATTCTGCGACGATGGCCCCGCCGAACAACAGTATCATTCCTCAGCTCCCCGTCACCAAGGTGAGGGTTGTGGCGCATACCCTAGGTCCTGTGATCCCCGGTGGACAGCTAAGCCAGAACCACTGGTCTATTTACTTGCTCAACCCTGATGAAGGGTCTGTCAGGCTGAACATGGAGTGGATTGAGGGTACAGTGGGAGACAAGGGCACGTTTACGGTCAAAAGATACAGCTATGCTTTGACGATGAGCGCAGTGCAAAGTTTTGATTACGATGTCAAATCAGACATTAAAGTCCATTCCTTTCTCGAGCTTATTGGGCAGAAGAGGAGGCAGAACTACAAAATGACCCCGACTGGGGTTGGCTGCCGGTTCTGGGTGTAAGCCTCTCTCCCTCCCTCTCTCTCTTTGGCTCCTGATCACTAGGCTAACTGCCATATACATAGTCTGACCGTCTTCAATGACTGGGTCCAGGCAGGATTGATAACAACGGCAGATGCAGCGCAGTCCCTCTCGGGTGTTATTCAATTCAACTATTCTAGGAACCAGTCGCCCATCGCACTAGAGATGAAGCGGGGAGAATGGCTCTAGTGACCATCATTGCAAATTGCTGCCATGATCTCTTCAGTCTGTTCGTCATAGGTTTTGCTGGATCCTGTTAGCGCAGATTATTTCTCAAAGACCAAGACCCTCTTACGTAGCGCAGCGCATGTTGAATCGATATACCATAGTCAGATTTTCCAGTTCCGTATCCTCCACCGCCGGAGTCGTCGTCATCTTCAGACTCTGTAGCAGGGCAGGGCCAAATTGGCAGCTTGAGCAATAGCTCGCAAACAGCATTGACCACAGCTCAAAATAACGCGGGTAGAAGCCAGCTGCGGCCCAGTCAATCAGGCACAACTGACCATTCGTGTCAATCATAAAGTTCCGGGGTGCCACGTCCATATGGCACAGGCACAACTCTTGCCCGGCGAGAGAGACTGAGCGTCCAAAAAGGGCCAGCCGGTCGTTCAAGTAAGATTCTAGGTCGTTGATGTTGTGGAACTCGGTCTCTGACGATTTCTCTGCGTACAGGTAGCCATATGCCAGCCCACCAGACACGGGCCCCGGGCGGGTGGTGCCAGATATGGAATGCAGTGCATCAAGAGCAGCAGCAATGCGGGAAATAATTCCAGGCTCGTCCCATTTGTTGTTGTTGCCGTCGTCGTCCTGTTGTTGCAAAGTGAGCCCGTCAATCTTCTCCATGACAAGGTAGCCGATCGAGTTCCATCTCGACTCCGGTCTGGAGAAGAACCGGTAGACTTTGGGAATACGCAGGACTGTGCGGCTAATACTCTCGTGGGCAAATTGTTGGGTGCGTGCTTCTTCAAGTCTGACACTGACACCGAATTTGACGGCGAGGTCGTCGGTGAGCGCAACGACTTTGGTTCCGCATTCCTTCGGACTAAGAAGGCGGGATCGATCGCTCTTGTAAACCTGGCAAAGCTCGACAATCTCGTCGTCCGTGAGGCTGTGAGGGTCTATGACTAAGGTACTCTTAGGTGGTTGCAACATTGAGCAGTTGACTGCTCAGCTCAGTGGGTAGCCGGACTAAAGAAAGCATGACATCAATAAGCCGAGGGTGCCACAGGGTATGAGCTTGATCTATATGTATCTATTATCCGTGAGTCCTGACCGTCCAAGCGCAGAACACACAAGGACCCACCCGCCAAGACCTCGGAAAGTGCATGCCAGATTCCGTAACCTACCACCATCCCTAATAGAGCTAGTGCTGCGCTAATGAATTTTGAGGTTCTGCCAAGATTATTAGTGATACACCATGTAGTTAGACTTAGGGATTTCACCAACCAGGAGGCCCAATAGCTAAGGTAAACTAAAGTTAGGTAAACCCCATCATGAAGAGGCTAGGCTAATCATAATAATCAATACTATCCCTCTAAGCTGAGTAGGAGATAGATTAGAGATAGGAATTAGAGGTGCTATAGGAGGTAGGAAAGGCTAAGGTAGCTAGTTGATGGATATAATCTATTGCACCTGTGGTTGTTAGGTATCTTAGTAAAATTTGTAGTTAGTGTTGTACTAATGGCCTTGGTAGAACCTTAAAAACTTTTTTAGTGCAGCACTAACTGGATTGGGGATAGTGGCAGTGTGGTTATGAAATCTGGCTTCTAGTGGTACTCCCACTGAAACCCCTCCAGCACTAGGCCCACATAGTACTAGTGCACCAAGTCATGCTGTTCAGGTAATCCTCACCACCAGTAGCCAATGTTCTGTAATTCAGACAGCTCCCTAATCAATCAGAGACTTGCCGTGTTGCAGTGTTTCCTCGTCCCTGACCCTTGCCCACGACATTGGCTCCTCCCTTGCATATGCAACCGACGCGATTCACTTCGTTGCTTGACGTATTGAGGCTATGAGTGTGGGAGCCTCGAGCGGAACCGTCATGGGATGCTGTTTAAATGGCGGTCTGACAATCACAATAGGTACACCTGATGCCCCCGGTGGTTTTGACTGCCTCTCGATGGCGACCTCCAGGTGAAGGATCCATGAGATAAGATCAAAGGGCTTCGATGGCTGCCTGCGCCAGGCCATATAAGCCACCTGCAGCAACATGGTTTCATGCCCTCCTAACGTGGTGGGCGACACCAAAGAATTGCCGCTGATCCCTCCGTGGGCCTACACCAGGCTCTTGTCTCTCACCGTCCCACGACCGTCCTCTCTATCCATTGTCCAAAGGCTCGATGTTTCTCCTCACACAGCTTGACAGCATGTCAGTACTACTGTACCTTAAGGACCGAGGCTTGCCTTACAAAGATACATCAGCAGGTTCCAGCAAATCCATTGAAGCCATCCATACATACACTGAGAGAGTTGATTGCCTCTGGTTGATGTGGTGTCATGATTCACGGTCTGTGTTTGGTGAGTATGCGGGGTTTACAGTATCATTCAGGCAGCAATGAATGACCTGTCATTGCCCCAACCACACTTGCCCTTCCTGATATGAATGCTCCACTGTTTTCCTACCTTCCCAAGAATGTTAGCAGAAGTGACCCTGCAATGTGTGTTGGGGGGGGGCATGCCCTGAGAGACTCACACAATCAGCTTGTGCCTTGAGGTGCATGAGGATGGTGTTGGTGTGGCAAGGCATGTGCAGAGCTTGCTTTGGCCCCCATCTATGTGTCACACACATGTCTGGTTGCATGATATCTGGCCTGAGGCTATTGTCATGACAGACATTGGTTGTGAGACCAAGATGTGTTGTAGCCTACTGGGTGCCATCTACACATCAGTAGTCAGGTGCAGGAGATTCTCAAAATATCCTCGAATCTTAGCCAATGTAACTGCAAGACCACTGCCACCTGGTATGCTGTGAGCTGGCCAAATTGAACATAAACTACTATCTTTCTAGCTTCATTCCGCTCAATCTCGAGCCATCTTTCAAGCTCAATACCGTTGTCTTCTAGCTTGTCTCACCTCGCTGTCAACTCGATACTGCCTGCGAACGTCTACCATGGACTGGTAATTGACCATGAGGCTACCAGGCTTGCAGATCTTCTTGAGCTAAGGCGTAAACACCTCCCGGCCTTGTTCGCAATCCTCGCTGCGCACAGCGTCGCCGACTTCGTTGAACTGCATCTCTTGCACCGTCGCTTTACCGTCCAAGACAGAGAGGCTGTGGTGCACAGAAAGCCTAAGATATCTGGATCTGAAGATATTGCAAGCATCTCGGTCGATATCGCAAAGGTGGTTGGCTGTCCCCAATCCATCAAGTCCTCTCTAGTTCCGCTCATGTGGATGGCCTCCTCCTCCGGGAGTCTTGTCGCATACAAATATGGGCTGCGAAAATTCGCGAAATCGCCCGAGGCTTTGGCGATCAACATCTCACCTGGAACATGGGACTCGTTCGCGCAAGAGTTCTCTCTTTACGTACGCTCTGCAGGAATTGCAGAGATTGTTTCCTTTAAGGATAAAGGCTGCATCAATGGTGGAGGTATGTGGTGCCTAGCATGCGGGTATTGTTCAGGGTGCCGATATAGGTAGTCAACCTCCAGCCAGGAAGTGAAATGCTCGAATCTGGCTGGGGATTCTACGCCAAGACGGGACAAAGTCCAGGCTCTCCAGAATGCACCGATGGGCATGTCACAAAGACTCGGCAGACCTCTGGAGGAAGTGTTGCCCATTACCACGTTACAACGAAGACGGGATAAATGCCTTCGACCCGAAAGAAGTCCCGCTCCAGTACACTAATGTCATGTGGGCTGCTGCGAAGTCAGAGGATTTCTGTGGTTTGGGTAAGATCATTGATGTCGCAGCTTGAACCGGCACCGAACCGGTGCCCAACGCTACCTTGTTTGGGCGACGTGTAGCTAGGAGTAGTAGATTCGTTCATCAAAACAAGAAAGTGAGATGGCGGGCCACGGTTGGGCAAAACCCCACGTGCTTTTGGGTACCAGCCGCGCCAACTTTTCTAGTCACATCTTCGATCATGTCCGGAGAACCCAGTACACAAGACGAAGCAGTATCGGCTCTTTTGGCTTTCGTATTCTCTGGTGCACTCGGGTCTCCCAAGGGGAAAGGCGTGGGCTATGCGCTGATTGAAGCAACGCCTACCACCTTCGCTTGGTTGGCAGCTTTGGAGGACATCGATGGGCCCCCTATGCCCATCGATCGATACCTGATTAAATTTAATAGGGTCTCGAAAGAAATCTGCCCTCCGCAACCCATGGTGCTCTCCGAAACAGAACTAGCAGAGGCAATTTTCGCGGCAACAGGTCAACACTTGGCCTCGTCGACAAGGTTCACCGACGGCGCTCTCAGCATCTCGTACAAAGTCACGGTCCAGGAGAGCTCGGATATCGCATATGTAGTTCAGCTACGCCACCATGGTCGCGTTTCGTCCATGGATTCGCTCATGATCTTGATCTCGAGGACGGTTGACCATCAGATCTTGCCCGTCCCTCCCGTATATCCAATACCAGGGGAGATGAAGCGGCAAGAGACCACAGGTATGGGCAGGCAAATAACTCGGCTTGTACCAGGCGTTATGGCATCCTCAGTCTACCCTCGATTATCACACGACGAGAAACTCAATTTTGTGCCGAAGATGGCTGTCGCGTTCCAGGCTTGTTGGCAAATCCCACTCCCGGAAAAGCATCTGATCGGTGAGCTTACTGCCACTACGGTTGATGGTCGAGTTATCCTCAATATCGAGCCCGATCGACACTACGGCCTCGGCGGCCCGTTTCTTTCTGTACGCGAGTATCTCCGAGCATATATCAGGTCCTCACTCATTGCCCTCGAAAAACAACAAGGTATTGAGGAATATAAGGAGCAGTTTCTGGATTGCATAAGGGATATTGTGGACAACCACATACACGAGATTCCTGCCGTCGTCGAAGATATTCCCATCGTCGCCATGCACGCGGACATGGGCCTTCATAACATCATAGTGTCTGATCAGAGCCCCACCGAGATACAAGCCATCATTGACTGGGAATTCGTATCTAGTGCACCATATGCTTCACTCCACCGGATCATTGAGATGCTTTTCCGCGAGCCTGCTCTCAATGGGTTCGGCCCGGAGTATGATCGTGTCGATGAACTCCGCAATGCTTTCTGGGCCGCCATTCCCGACTGGGACCAGTGGAATCAGAGCGAGGCAACACAGGCATTCCTGGAGTGGTTCAGGTTTGGCCTCTTCATGAAGCCTGAATGGAAGCCCAAAGACCTGCCCCCTGACCAGAGAAGAGACTTTTGGCAAGAAAACATTAGAGCTGTTGAGCACATCATAAGCAAGCACTTGAATACTGGTGAGCCAGCATAGTAACCCTTGTCATAGACTTGCAGGCTGCCCAGAGCCACAGGTAATCCTCAGCAGCACTAGGCTCTATTTCCTGACCTGGGGTCAGATAATGTAACGGGACGTTGCACTATTGGCACAAGTGGGTAACCGGAGTTGCGCCACAGGAACGCCAGGGCCACCGAAGGATATTCCGAGTGTTGGATTATCCGCCCCCGGGGCGGAAAATGGAGTTTACTGGAGTTAGACCCCTGGGCCAACTCCCAGCACTAACTCCCAGCATACATGGCAACCTGACAGAACGCCAGCACTATGTATATAGTTCCCAGGCAAACCAGGATCAGGAAGATTAGAATACTTGCCACCAAGATTGATATATAGAAGACAATTCCAGGAACTATATATACAATAATATAAGTATTACTAGGAAGAGGCCTCATTCCTGAGACTCTTCATAGTTTGATAGAAGTTAGATAATATCTACACTATTATAAACAATTCCTACTATATCCCTCTATGACTTATATATACCTCATACCCTAGACCCAATATCACCCACCAACAATACAATATTGGAAGCCAATAACCCTCCTACTTCTAACAACAATAAAGGAACTTATTATAATTATCAAACCATAATAATTAGGACCATTATTAAAGAATAGAGTTATATAATGTTTTTCAAAGTAAAACCAACCACCCTTGAAAAACATATATACCATATACTAACCTTATATAAGATATCCAAGAAACACAATATCTTATACCTAGAATAATACCTTAATTAGGATATTAAGCTCCTAGCTCCTAATAATAATACTTATTATAGAGATATCTATATTTAAACTAGTATAAGTATCTATATATATTAATCACTAACTTATAGCCTTTTAACTATCTAGAGCCACTATAGAAGTAAACTAAGTAGAGTATTAAAGGGCCTTAAATAAACAAGATTATACCTTTAAGGTAATAAACTTCAATAATAATATATTATCTAGATCCCCTATCCCTATACAAGAATCTTAACCCTATATTATTAAATCAATAACCAAGGAAGCTAAAGTATCACTTACTCTTAACTTATAATCTATATCCTTAATATAATCTCTCAAAATAATCAATAAGGGTAATAAAACAAACTCAGATTATTTTATAACATTGCCAAACTTCAAAGGGATCAAATTCAATCCTTCTAACTTACTTAAACTAAGACTAGATTTATCATTATCAAAGTATTAGATCTAGCTCTCCTACCTCTAATCTACTTTTGATGTGGACCCCATTGTCACGGAGGCGAAGGCAAGACAGAGGGAACACCGCAGCACAGGACTCAGACTTGGATTTGATTAGAGAGCTACCTATTTGACAGAATATTAGCTAAAGATCTAAGAGTTGTAGTATATAAGCAAGGACTTATAAGGGGTAAGTATACCAAGGTATAGTTCTATTATTTCTAATTTACTATATAATTATTCTGAGAAATACCCTTAGGGGTTCTACCTCTAATATATATTAGAGTAATCTAGCCTAATATATATTAGGGATATAGTCTTAGCTCTAGATAGCCTATCAAGCAAGGTTGGGTGAAATGGGGGTCGGTTCGTGAGATTTTGTATGACAGCCTCGCAAGGCTACAAGTTGTCACGGAGGTGAAGGCGAGGCAGAGGGAACACCGCAGCACAGGACTCGGACTTGGATTCGATTAGAGAGCTACCT